>OW026519.1:161329020-162537145 GCA_932274085.1 Protocalliphora azurea
TGTGAGTCTTTTCTAGAGATTTTGTATGGATCAGAGTTTGTTTGCTAAGAGTAATGCTAATTTAGCGGTTTTTGTTCTGTATGGAAAGAGTTTCTTCGTTTTATTTGTAAAATATCTGCAACTTATGTATTGTTAAATATTTGAATTATTCACCGAGGGGAAAAATTCGATTTATAATCCAAAACCGTTGTGATTAAATTGGCAATTTACGGTATCGGCTTTTTGACATAGTTCGTTTACAAATTTTAAATACACAAAATAGAAAACATAATATAATTTAATAGTTCGATACTGAAGTGGTGTCAACTTGATGCCAATGGGGTATCAATTTTTGTGTATGATTTAAATACACATTGTTGAATTTGAACACACTTGGGGAAGATTCACTATTGTCACTGAATGGTATCGTTTTCTACACGTATATGGTCGATTTTTCTCTGGGTATAGTTTTAAGTTAATTTAAGAAATCTTTATTAGAAATTGTTAGAAGTTATTTATATTATTATTTTATCCTAACCTTTTATTTTTATAAAATAAATAATTCAATTTAAGTCGACTTAGGACTTAATATAAAATAGCATGAAAAAGGTTTTGTTCTACTTAAGAGCCATTATTTTTACAATTTTTTTTCATTTTAGCCAGTTGGCATCACTGTTTCCATTCTTACATACGGATTTCGTTGTTGATTCTTACATTATCATTATTGTTTTTTATGATTATAGCTTTGAGGGCGCTTAAATGCTACTAGATTCAACATTATTTTTTTTCTATTTCTATTTTTTATTTCATTGTATCTTATAGTTTGTTAACGGTTTTCGCGCTTAAGGTTATAAACTATTACAACAATAATAATAACAATTCATATAAAAAGTGGAAAATAAACAGAAATAAAATACATTTAAACAAGTAAAAAGAAATAATAAAAGAATAGAACAACGGTTGTTATTGTCGTTCACCATTAGTGTACTAAAGTGTACTACACCTTGATATCTTTTTTTAAATTTGTTTATTGTTAAATTGAAAAACAATTCGGCTGGGCCGAATCTTATGTACCCTTCACCCGTGTTGAGATTTTTTATACGTAATTGAAATGCCATATATTGATGTAATTACATACTATATCTGTGTATACACTAAAATCTTAATTTGCAATTTCTATAAATTTGAAATAGAATTAAGTTTTTATAATCCTTATATCCTTATATATATATATATATATTATAAAAATGATGCGTAAGTTTGTTTGTTTCTTTTTTTATTTGTGCATCAATCACATCTAAATGACTGAACCGATTTTCATGAAATTTGATATACAGATAATACCAGTGTCAGAGGAGGTTATAGGTTTTTTGAATCTCGATTGGACGTCACCCCACATTTTACACCTACTTAAAAAAAAAAATCTATTCAAGCTATTTATATGAAATTTGACGTACAGATATCGCTTTCACTGTATAATGTTATAGGTTATGTTGGATCACGATAGGATTCCACTCCCACATTTTATGCCCACTTTTTTAAATCTCTTAGCTTAAAATAGAGCAGGGCCTGTTGTACCCCCATTTAAAGCAAATATTCATTATATAAGGAACTATTAAAGTGAAAGCCATCAAATTTCGTAGGAGCCTTTATCCTATGATGTCGCATTGATGAAAAGAAAATAGGACGGATAGGACCAGGAGGAGAACTAGTCGCCATAAAAAGAATATATACATTATCTCATCTAAATCACTATTACAGTGAAAGACTTAAAAAGTTTTAAAAGTAATTTTCATATCAAATTTCGAATAAGGTGGAGGGCCATGTAGTTCTCATGTAAAGTAAGTATTAGTTATCGCATCAAATAAGGAAGCGAAACGCACCAGTAAAAATTTAATAATACTTTGGAATTCTAAAAAAGTTCTCGTATCTTTAAGGAAGATATAATCACTTCAGTGCAGAACAAATGTTTTATAAATGTAAGACAATATTAAGTTAAAAAAGGGTATGGGGAAATTTATGGACGAATTTGATTCTTTAAAAAAATTCGTGAATGATGCATATAAAAATCAAGTTCGTAGCTTATGCGGAACTGGATATCGGTCAAAAATGCGTTTTGGACGATATCTCTGGATCGACTGAATTCATTTTTTCAGTAGAAAAATTTTGAAAAAATTTTCTGATTTTCTTTTGCAAAAACTAAGTCTGTAGCTTATATAGAGGCATCAGAAAATCGAAATCCGGTTGGAAAATCCGTTTTTTTTTAATATCTCTACTTTTTTAATCGGGGTTTTCAGAGTTTCAATAGGAAAGTTCTGGAAAAAATTTCAGATGTGATATATACATATATATGTATATATATATATATATATATATATATATATATATATAATTTAATATATGTATATATACATATCTATATATATATACATCTGAAATTTTTTTCAGAACTTTCCTATTGAAACTCGGAAAACCCCGATTTAAAAATAGTGGAGATATTAAAAAAATATATATGTATATATATATATATATATATATATATATATATATATATATATATGCCACTAAAATTATTTTTAAGTCAAAAAACCTACAAAAATGGTTTTTTATATATATCTCCACATTTCAAGAGCAAAATTTTCGAAAAGATATATATTATATATGGCAGTTATCGGTTGGCTTTATAAACGCCTACGGCGGACATTCTTATAAGGATCGAGAAAATATGAATTTTTTTGCACTTCGGCGAAAATTGGAAATTACAAACGGAATGACAAACTTACAGCAATGGTGAAGGGTATATATATATATATATAAGTCTAGTCACTGAAGATGACTCCTAACATTTTGTTTATACACCTGCTGATATTTAAGGTAGTGTACATTAAAGAAACAAAGCACAAAATAAAACAAAGTATTTCACTAATGTTCTTTAGAAAGTTGTGTTTATTTCATTTTTGGTCAATGTTTGAATTTTAATGTTTATTTGAGTAAAATCTATATTAGAGAAATTCTTTACATAAACAACATGAGTTAGATGAAAAAAACATCTTAGGAATAAATATTAGAGAGTTATGCATATTGTTTGAAGGTCCGAGGCGTGACACCTTTAGGCGCTAGTAATAAAATATTTTATTTGTAAGTTTTTATGTGTTTATTCTTAAAGTTTTTAGTAATACATGATTTAATGTCTACTTTTTTAATTTACCACTTTGTATAAAACATTTCCATAGCCTCAAAGATTTCTTTATGAATAGATACGAGTAATTTTTTCAACTTTAGTAATTATGAGAATTGTTTTATAACAATTGTTGATAATTCGAATGTGATATGAGAGTAATTTAATAAAAAACAGAAACAAAAACGTATTAGAATTTCCAATTCTTTCCCGTGTAATATATCAAAATATTATTCTAAAATCGCATTTTCATCACCTCACCGACATACTGTGGCAAATGCCGCACTGACACTCTGAATTGACAAAATCTTGTTCATAAAATATTACTAAACATATCATTTTTATATTTTTCTTTTTAGGTAAGATTTGGCTGAATCTATGGTTAAAAAAAATAACTTGTATGGATGGTATGTAATTAAAGAATATAAATATTTTTTAGCAAAGCACGTTCGTTTTCAATTTCAAAGCAGTTTGGAATTGAATGTTTTATTACACTTTAGTTCTTTTTAACCACTTCAATATAATTAGGTATATTCTAATCGAAACTTAATTACTTCCTCATTTCTATTTTTTCTTTTATCTGGAAGTTTCTTTTTCCGCTTTATAGTAGGGTGGTGAAGTCGGTTTTTCAACCGGTTTTTTTGGTTTAGATACTGTCGGTTTTTTCAAAATGTTAATTTTTCGAATATCGAAGAGATTATATATGTACTAAATACTAATACTTGAATGGAAATTTAAGAATACTTAATGTTTTAACTGATTAATATTCCTAAAATTTAATTTCCTATTATACTTTATGAATACACATAGTTTAAGGTTAAATTGAAATTATTTCTGTAAGTTCCTTAAACAAGTTTGTAATCGTAAATTGCCTTGTTATCTCTGTTCTTGTAAGAAAATTTAATAGTTTTTCTCCACAATTGTCTATTTAATCAAATTTTAAAAATTAACCAAAAGAAATTGCCACCTTGTTATATATCGCCAATAAAAAACTCACCATGTCGCCAAACGGAAAATTCAGTTGAAGTATATATATATATATTAAAGCAAGTATGTTAACTTTAGGGACACCTTATACCGAACTGACATTTCAATATACATATTTACATATATGGGCCATTATCAAAATTTTTTGATTATATATATATATATATATATATATATATATATATATATATATATATTATATAGTATATATATAAATATACATTATATATATATATATATATATATATATATATATATATATATATATAATCAAAAAATTTTGATAATGGCCCATATATGTAAATATGTATATTGAAATGTCAATTCGGTATAAGGTGTCCCTAAAGTTAACATACTTGCTTTAATATATATATATATATATATATATATATATATATATATAGTCACAGTAAAAGTAGATATGATTATAAATAATGATTGTTATGATTCCATTTTATCATATTGTGTCCGATTTTATTATATATCATCTTATTACATTATTATCCCATTCTAGAAGATTATGACTTCATTTTATTATTACCCCATTCTATCATGTTAGCATTCCATTTTATCATATTATTATTCAATCTTATCACATTATGATTCCATTTCATCATATTATTCCATCACCAAATATAACAAAACCTTGTCTACTTATACTAATTTATATATAAAATAATTGAGAATTATAACCAAGGTCAAAATCAAACGTCATAAAAAACAAGTTATAAATTTTTCAACCATATTTATAAAAAGCATATTTATTTGTAACTTTTTATTGTTATGGGAATAATATTAATATGGTTTGAAAATAAAAATACGGTTTAATAACAAGAAAAAGTATAATAGTTGTAGAAATAATGATATTTTTAAAATTTTGTTTCTTTTAAAAATATTCAGAAACATAAAATTTTTGTAGTCAACTATATTAAAAATTTTATTGGATGAAAATATTGAATGATAAAACTGAAACAAAAACATTGTTATTATGAACAAAGTTAAAATTAAAATTAATGAATATTAACAATGAGAACATAATATTGTTATAGTGACAATGCCGTAACCATGTTTTTTTTATGTGTGTGCATACGGAGTATATTATGTATACAGTAATTATGTCAACGCTTAAGAAGGCGTAAACATGTTTCAACCTACTTGATTCTGTATAACATAAAATGTATTTAGCAAGTATGTTAAAGGCAAAAAATTCACAAAATCATTGAAGCAATTTTTCAAAGAAACGTTAAATAATAAAACAACTTTTTATTTTTATATTTTCTATGTAATAGAAATAATACTTGTTTTTTGATTTTTCTTACAATTTTCTTCCTTAAATACAACCTACAACAAAACAAATACATATTATGTGGACAAAATATTGACCATGGCAAATTGTAAACAATTTAAAGTTACAAGTACTATATGTGCCACACTACTACGCCATCATATATTTTCAATGATTGAACGAAAAAATAAAAATACTCGTAATAAAAGTGCACCGGAAGTAAAACAATTCAAAATTTATTGAACAATTCTTTTTTGGTTTTTCCTTCAGTCATGCTCTTGATTGAAAATAATTCTTACAATATATTTATAAAAAACTAAAAAAAAAATCATTAAATGTTGTAATCAAAATAAAAACAAAACACATATAAAAAAAAAAAAAAAAAAAAAAACAATTGAACTTTTCGATGAGACCTGGCTTTAGAGCGTTAGACACACTCAAATAAATAGACAGGTGAAGTAACAATATGTACATACGAACAACAACAAAAACAGCACACTTGCGACAATGTTTATATCAAGGAAACAGTTGCCTGCCTAACTGGCACTCACATGTTTTCCAACCCGTATGCCCGTTTTAACGTTTACTTGTAGTTCAGATTAGTTGAGTGTTATGAAAACGTTTTTCATTTGTTCAACAAGAGAGGAAAGAAACATTAAAAATAATATTGTAATTATCACACTTTACTAGTTTTTTGTTGTTATTGTTGCTCTAAAAACTATCATAAAGAAAAAATATAACTAAATAATTAAAGACAGACAGACAATCTGTTAGCTGTCTTTCGGACTGTCGTTTTGATTACATATATGTATGTTTCAATGCATTTAAAGTAACACTTAAGTCCATGTAAATGGATTTTTTTTTCTATCATTAGTTATGTTTGTACGTATGGAGGATAATTTCGATTGTCAGTTAAGTTAACAAATTAATTCAGTTGAATGCTTTGAATGATAAAGTAAATACTGTGTAAAATATTTTAGTGCATCAGGTATATATTTTGTGTATGGAAAATCCTAGAGATAATGTAAACAATTTTTTTAGAAGTAATATAAAGTAAGAGTGCAATATTTCATCAGCACATATTTTTAAAAATTCAAACAAAATATACGCTAGACCAATGTTTCCCAAATGGGGTTTATAGCAAAATTTTATGAGTTCCTTGAAGAAGTTCGAACAGGATCGATGTTTAGAAAACAAAAATTTTAAATTAAAACTGGATTTTTATTTAAAAATAAAACTATTTTTTAGAGAAAATGTGAAAAAAAAAAAATTAAAATATTATATAAATGCGTGCCAATATGAGTATACATATGTATGGTATGTTGTTGGAAATATTTCTGAAATTAATTTGGTGTTATAGGTTTATTATATTAAGTCAGTTCATTGAAAATTTATGTTGAAATTTTAAATAACATAACGATGTGAAACTTATTTTTAAAAATTCCTAAAGAACATTTTTCAGTTTTTTCTTCAAATATTCTTTTATTTGTAATAAAAATCACTAAAATAAAATTTTTTCTCTAAAAATACAAACTCATAAAAAAATCTCAATTTTTGCAAAAATCTTATTTTTTGCAAATAAATCCCAATTTTCTGAAAAAGCTGAAATTTTTACAAAATGTTCAACTTTTACTCAAAATTTAGGTTTTCATTAAAAATTTAAATTTTCACCAACAGAATTTTCGTTAAAATTAAAATTTTTCACTAAAAAGAAACTGTTCACTAAGAACTGAATTTTATTAAAATCTAATAAATTCAACATTCTAAATATTCAGTTATAAACTCTCATTTTGTTCTCTCAATTTTTGCCAAAAATTCAGTAAAAACTTTTGGTTAATGAAAATTCTGTAAAAATACATTATTTATAAAATTTAAATCATCAAACAAAAAAAAAAAAAAAATTAAAAAAATGATATTTAAGATCCAAAATCAGCATTTTTTTATAATACATTTTCACAAGCTTAATAACATTATTATAATTCTGGTTTTACGACAACTTTTATTTTTTGTTTGTTTTTGTAGTTAGCTTACCGAAACTTATCGTTAAGTGCCGATGTGTTTAACGACAAAAATCGGTAAAATTGTACTACAGAATAGCACTTAACGACAAAGTTTATTAACTAACGAATTTTCAATATTTATCGACAAATTTCTGTCGTTAAAAAGTTACGGAATTGCGTTAACTATGTATATGTTACTTAATCAAATAACAAAACAAAATGTGGAGATCTTTATACATATGGCCCTGTTCTTAAAATTATAGTAAAGAGAGAGAAATTTTCAAAGAGCTACCCAGCTTAAGTTTTATTTAAAACTAACCCTCGTATTCAAAAGCAAATTTTAAATTTAAAATACATTTTAAAGAAAAAATTTGTATGATAAATTAGTTTTAATAGGACTGCCCTAAAAATTTTAGAGACAGTCCTATATTTAGACATAGCACGCGTATTAATGGTTGACTTACATATATGGATACTAGTTGAAAATGTGACGCGATTTTAATAAAAACTTGTAGGAACAATCTCACTTGCTAATTTTGTGCCTGAAGTCTTTTCAGTTTGTTATCGTAATTTTATCTTGCAGACTCATTGAAAAATGTGTACTTGCGGACCCGCTAACATGGACCAGGAAGAGATTTCTCGACAATATGTGTAACAAAATATAAGTACATTAAACCGAAAATAAGATGTACTATAACTCTAATGGCCTGATTCAGTACGACAATCAAATTGTTTGAAAATAAAATTTGTATGAAAATTACTCATTTTTTCAAATGTTTTTTGAGTAGTTTTCATACAAATTTTATTTTCAAACAATTTGATTGTCATACTGAATCAAGCCCTAAGACTAATGATGGTAAATGAAAATGTCCTTTAACAAAGTTGATGGAAATTTTATACTTTATAAATATTGTAATGTTACATTCAGCATATTTTTATAAAACGTAAATTCGTTTCGAAAAAGTGTAAGAGAAGCGAAAAAATTGATTTTAAATTAGTTTCTAAAAACAGTTGGTTTATTTATACTATAATTTTATATCAAATACATTTGTAATTTTTGGGGGACTAATGAAAAACTTCGATAGATTTGAATGCATTTCAAGCGTTTGTCCAATGATAGCATTTATCAATGTTCGTAACATCTAAATTACTAAAAAAAAAAAAAAATTTGTTCCAGTACTTATCAGACTTGGAAGTTTTAGCATTTACCAGAAAGAGTTCCAGTACTAACAATTTATGTGTATTTTATAGTTTTGCTAAATAATTATGACTAAAACCTATGAACTTGACAAATACTGGAACATAGCTAATATTTACTATTATAGATGTCGAATGAAAAATTAAATATTTTCCCTATAAACATTTTCCTGGAAGAAATTTACGCAATATCAAAGCAATATTTTTCTAATATTGTATTTTTATCAGTTTAAAGAAAATTAAGGAATAAACTACAAAAAATATATAAAATTTAATTTTTTTTTACTATTTTTATCCTCAAAATATCAAAATATTTTTTCAGTAAGAAATTGATGATATCCCATTGAAATCATCTGAAAGAAATTAATGCAATACTTTTATTTTTCAGTCACAATTTTTTCTGTTGTCAAAAAATTGTTCAAAAATGAAAAAAAAAAAAAAAAATATTTAAGAAATTTGTTTGTCTTTTAGCAAAAAATAGATATTGTATATGAGCATTTTAGTTTATGATGCTAAGATTTATGAGCATGCATGCTTTACAAGATGTAAAAGATTTAGTTAGTAATAATTTTTCTATATATTAAATATATCTTCCAGAAGATTATCTGGCGGTATTTTCTTTTCTTTTCACCTAGATGATTATTTAGCAATATTGCCTATTTTTCTTCCAGGCGTATTTATTACTTGTTGCTTAGATCTCTCCCGATGGGGGAAACTTCCGCAATACGAATGTAATTATTGCGGCAATAGCATTTTTCTTCTAAGCAAAACGAATTCGAAACACTTTCGTATTATTTTGCTTGTAGGGATTCATTTGAAAAAGTTTTAATTTGAATTGAATTTTAAAATAATAAATATATTTCGTTTGTTTGAACACAGTCATTCATTAAGAATAACAGTGAAACTGTTAGAAACTGATGAGATGATACGAATTCAGCCTCTGGCTTTAGACACGGTTTAAAAATTAAATTTGCGCCACGTTTCGTTGCCGTACCTATATACTTCCCTTTTACTCCTTTCGCACTTGTAATATTAATGGATATTAATGCATATTTCTGAGGGCTCGCGGGAAAAGAAAAAAGAATTATTACCTTGTTATATTTGAATAAAATTCCACCTGTCTCAAAGTATTTAGCACTTATTATTTTGTCAATTTCAGTTAATTTGTATGCAAAACGGCAATTTCAAGCCATAAATTTCAAAATGATTTCTGTATGCTAAAGATTCGTTATTAAAGTTTTTGTTTTTTGCTTAATTTGTTTTGTTTTATTTCATTTGTTTATCTAAGTATCGCTTTTTTTAATTGTATAAAAAATAATTAAAATACCATTTCTCTTTGTTATTAATTATTTATATATTCTCTTTTAATAATAAATGTTGTTGCTGCTGTGATGTATTTTTTAAACTTTTTTTTACTCTAAACTTTTTTTTATCAAGAAGGTGTTTTATTTATTTTCTTTCTTTTGTTTTATTATTTACGTCAGATCAACTAACTGACTTTATTATATGTTATGATCCCACTATAAACCCAGTGTCTTTCTTGTATTTGATTTATGTAAATTTACATGTTTATATGGGTGATTTGAGCGTACGAACGAGTGAGTGTTTATAGGTATGAATATTTTTTAAAAATAAAAGGGAAACTGCTTTCTTTTCAAAGTCACAAACCAACAAACTTTTAGTCAGTCTCTGCCTGACTGACACACTCTTAGTTTGCGATCAGTGATCATATATATATATATATGTATTTGTATATCTATGTTGTGTATAAATTGTATGGTGTTTAGTATAAGAACTTAAATGAATATTATGGTTTTGAATACCTAATTGATTACAATATTCAATATATCTGGTATATTTTATCTGTATGTATAAATGTGTAGGAATGTTTGGTATAAAATGTATTTGAATTTCTTATTGGAACGTTGGATGAATTGAAAAGAAAAAAAATATGTACAAAATATCAACTTAATTTCTTTCTATTTTTTTTTGTATAAAAAGCGAAAGTTTGATTTAAATGATGGTAAAAGTTTTATATTAAATATTAATGAAAAGAAAAAACCTCAAGTTTTGATAAGAAAATTTCTTTTTCTATCAGAGGTCAATATGTTTTTCGTGTATGGTTTATTAAATTAATTTTGAAAAAAGTAAATAGTTATTTATTAACCTTGAAATTAATTTTTGTATTTAAGTAAAAAAAATGTATATAATCCTAATTTATATACTAATTATATTGATTTGATAGTGTAGAGACAGCAATGAGGTAGAATATGAAAGTAAAATGACAATAAATTCAATAGATTGAATATGTTAAAATTTATTATTATTTTTACTTTTGATTTAAATGTGAAAAAATAGTGCTTACCAGATTTAAAGTTTGGTAGATAGTTTTCAAGAAAAAAAATATGTAAATTTACTTTCTTTTCATTTTATAATAATAATAACATAATCTGTACTTAAAATTATATTCTGAATATAATACATTCAATACAATGTATTCTCTGAACCTGAATATGCTCCATGTTACATGAATTAAAATGCAAAGAATGCAACATAAATTTTACTTTTAAAATTTCATTTTGAAAATTGTCATCTTAATTTTTAAAGATTTTGTTAAACAAATTAGTTAAATTATAAAATTATTTCTTGATGTTTTAATCAAGAGTTAATAAAAAAATCAATTATATTATAAGAGTTATTTTTCGATGCACATTTAATGACATAACAGAAATATCTGGAGTGGTCAATTTTAGATTGATCAATTTAGAATCTTTTTTGAATCCTAAATAAGACTGTTAAAACATAATTGGAAGTCGAAATATTTTTCACGGTGCGAAAGAGCATTAAGATTTACATTTTAGAGATAACTTCATTCAAATCTTGCCGCAGTTACGCTGTAGATGATCTATTTGGAAGGTCCAATTTTGAATCATACTTACAGCACTTGAAAAAGTTATGATAAAATTTAAATTAGTTTTTAAAAATAGAAAAAAGAACGCGTTTTCAATTGCCTGCTTGTTGTACTATATTATTGTAATCAGGGCAACCAAAAGGATCAGTTTTATGCACATAAAAAATGCTCTTAAAATCGGAAAATATGCCCTTAAAATATGCTTTTAAAAAATTATTTTTTCTGGCTAAATTTTAAAGTCTTCTCTATTCATGCTAAACATAACTTGATTTTTATTAGCAGTTGCAAAAAAATCTTTTCTTTTTGTACTTCAAAATGTTCAAAGCTAATACATTCTATCAGGAAATTACAAAATTTCGATGAATTTATACGATGAAAATTATTAGAGAATCGGATACGAAGAATGGTATGTGAATGTAAAACGAAAATTTCATTAATGGCAAATTAAGTAAAGAATTCTATTAGGTGCAGAAAATGTAAAAATTATATCTTAAGTGCAAAATATGCAAAATTATGCTCTTTTGTGTAGAATATGCAAATAATTTCTTGAAATATTTCTATGTAAAACTTCCAAAAAAATTCAAATATAAATCGTTCTGCACCGAAATTTCGTTTGTCATTAAATGCGTCTGCAAAAAAAAACTTTCATATGATACCAAAACTTCTTATTGTTGAATGCAGGGATGGAAAAGTTAATACTTTTATTTGATATCATTTGATATTAATTTGATACTCTTAAAGGATTTTAAAGTCATTAAAAACCTTTTATGAATAATCTCCATTAAACAAACAAATATACAAACAACGAGAGAAACCTATCACCAAAAAAGATAGTTCTCAATTTCTAGGTCTTGACTCTTTTTAGCAGAACCGATTATAATTATGTAATTTTAGCTGTGGCAGCGACAACAAATACTTGATTTGTATTCTAATCTGTTGAAGTTTTTTTTTTTGGAAAAATCTGTACCGTACATAAATAAAATAATTTCGGAGGAACGTAAATTATTTCTTTCCTAAATTGCAAAAGCTATAAATAAATGTTGGCTATTCGCTTACTATATTCTGTATTCTTTATACCTTTCATGGAATTGACCTTATAAAATTTCCTTTCAATTCTACTTTGTCTTGAATTTCTTTTCAAGATAGTTTGAAAACTTTCATACTTTATTATATTTTCGTATTTTAATCTTTCCTATTTAAAGACGATATTAATTGGGTTTTGCTATAAAAAAAATATCTATATATATTTCAATATCTTTTTGATAACGGAAAATATTTTCATTTTCCATCCCTGGTTGAATGGTTATCGAATAGCTTTTATACTGTAAATCATTGACTATAGCTGATAAAGATCTTATATAAAGTTCTGGAATGGTGGAGTGGTGTAAGACGCTATATGATTTGTCTTGATTCATTGAATGGTTTAAAATTGAAAATTAAAATAAATTCTCAAATCTTCAAATTTCACTTATTGGCATTATAATTGTACACATTAATAAATCTTGTAAAAAACTATCACCATAAGCAAAAAGACTGGCAATATTACCATTACTAGATGAGTTACACAGAAAAAATAATTTTTTTTAATAATTTTTGCACAATTTTTTAAATAATCAGTTTTTATTAACTTCAAGATTCCTTATTTAATATTAAAAAAAAACCAAATTAATGGTTTAAAAGTTACAATGGTTTAAATCATGCAAACCCTTAATTTTTACTGACCATTTTCTCAAATATTTTTTAATAATTTAAATACTTTTATTTTGTTTTACTTGATTACAACAAACTCTTCCTGTTATTTTTCCTTAAGATATTTTTAGGATGTTATCTTTTTTAAGTTCTACACGATATACGCCGATTTTTTTTATTTTTAAAAATATTATCGGAGAAAAATAACCCGAAACCTTTTAGATAACTCAATAATTTGTTTTAAAGCAAATTTTATAACGGAGTGATTACATGTCAACACGGACAGAAATCGGATTTAACATCTCCGATTTCAATGAAATTTACAACATACATTGGCTATTAGAAATATTTCTCAAATCATAAACTTTTAGACTCAGGGCCCTTTTCGGTCCAAAAATAAGACGTTTTGAAAAACGAAACAATCTAAAAACGTCACAAAGATGTATTTGTTTGTTTTAGTTTCATATTAAAGACAAAGATATGTACAAAGTTTATTTATATGAAAACTTCAAAAGTCAAAGTCGGACATATAAAAGTCAAAACATGATATTTCGAAAACTGTATTTTTAAAATTTTTAAAAAAAATATATAAAGTTTCAAGGTGAACACTTATTTTGTTATTTAGTTTAGATGTTAGATTTTAGATTTTTTTAAATTTTTTACGTTTTTCAAAACGTTATATTTTTGGATCAGAGTCTAAAAATTTATGACTTAAGATAGACTTCCAATAGCCAATTATCGAATAAATCAACGTCATTACTTTTGAGATTACCAAAATGAATTTTTTGTTTATAAATTCTACAAACTTCGTAATTTTTTAGGGCGCCCTTGATTTTAGCATAAATCTTTCCAAAACTTTTCTACTGAATCACATTTTGATAGTTCTTATGCCGGATCTCGGATGTTCCCAAGCAAAATGCGTTCAGATAAAAACTTCTCGTTTTCCGCCAAATCTAATTTGTTTTGACAGTCATTTTTTGGTATCCAAAGATGCTGAAGTAAAATCTGAAAATTATGCAAAATCTTCAAAAAGTCTTTAAAATGTTTGCAATTAAATATTTCAAGAAACCCCTCCAACCATGCGATGTTAAAGACAAAAAGACGAAATCAAGCTGAAAACCGATTTTCTGGAATTAGTCCTGAGAGTGTGCTTGTAGAAAAACTATAACTTTTTCAAAATTCACGCTTATTTTTTCTAGATTTGGAGAGAACAAACTCTGTTATTTACGGGGGCACATTAATGAAATACATCAGAAACCAAGCAGAATTATCTCGTTTTTAAATATATGACAAAAAATAGAAACTTCATGTAGTGATACGCACACAGTGACCAAAAAGCAGAAAAATCTTAAAATAGCTAAAATTTTGGTTTCAAAGTTTTCCATCGTATAACTTTTAACCGAATAGCGATAGACTCACAACCAGGAAAACCATAAGTATGCTCTAAAAAAAGGGTTTATGCACATTAAATATGCAGTAAAAAACAAAAGATATGCCGAAAATAGCCTTGTAAAAAATGTATGTGATTTTTTAACTAAAATTAATTATTTCAATAAAACAAAGTGTTTCATTAATATTTGAACGATATAAAATAAATCATAACAAACATTTATCGCATCAAAATTATTTATTGCTCTTGTAATTATTTTAGATATTATCAAAAAAATACATATGTAAATTTACACATATTCGAAATAAAAATACATTGTTTTCACAAAATTAACTGATGCTATTCGAACAAGTTGAAAGCCTAATACATTCTCAATTTCATATTTTAAAATTAGCTTTAATAAGTATCAATTAATCTGATTCTAAAACTTTATTACTTGTTACTAAAAATCAAGTTCCTCATAGATTTTTAATGAACTTTAGCGATATCCATTAAAAATAATTTTAAATACTAAATACATATGTTTGGATTTCTCATTTTTTCTATACATCACAAATCAAAATTTAAAAACTATCCATGAGGTATAAAACAAATTATCTTCAAAAGGGTTAAACATGCTCTAAAAAATTAAAAAATATGCAATAAATATGCTATAAAAAATACTATATTCAAAAATATGCCGTTAAGGGTGAAATATGCAAAAATATGCACTAACAAATTGACGTCAAAATGCTTTGTTTGTTCTGAAACGGATAAACATTTTATCGATGGCTTCATTCTGCATACGGAAAGAAACATGCAATTGCACGTTTGTGGTTTCCTGGTCTAACATATTGTGATAAGTGATATTGTTCCTCTATGCCCGGAGAGCAGTTCTCTATACAACTGTAGCACCAAGAATTTGAGCTTGTGGGGAAAAAATCAAAAATATGAAAAAACCCTGGTTCGTTTCAATCACATTTTTCTAATTTTTCAACTTTTTAGAACTGTAACTAATAATTATAAAGATCGTGAATCACCAAATTTTGCAATTTGACTGTTCGAAATTATTACATTAATTTGATCTCATTGATTTTGAAATTTTTATGTTTTTGCTCATATACAATTTCTTTAGAAGTTTGTTCAATTATTACGAGCATTATTTTATAATTTGTTTATTTTTATAATTTGTTTCTGTTCATAAAAGAAATATTTATATATCTATATTTTATATACTTACAAAACAAATTTTATTTTCAATATGACCTTCAGTAATATACACAATTAAATACAGTCAATTACAATTGAGTATTTTTCAATTTAAATATAAGATTTTTGTTTTCATAAATAAATACATATTTTTTTAGTATGAGTATTTGTTTTATATGTTTATTTTAATTATCGCTAATTTTTTTATTTTTTTGTTAAAAATTTGGTTATTTATAAAAACAAACGTGTTTTTATTTTTATAATAATATTCAGTAATGAAATATACTTGAACGGTTGTACAATTTTAATATAACACTTAGATCTTTTTTATATACTTTAAACAAATTTGTTTATATGATAATCTAGAATTTTGTGGTATAATAGGAGTAATAAAGTGGGAATTGTAATTTTATGTATATAAATTGTTTGTATTTACTTCTTTAAAAATTCTTTAAGTATTTCCATTTAATTTTCAATTATTTTTTAAGTAATTCCTTTTTATTATGCCTTACTCTTTCTTGTTAAAATATTTAGTACACTCTGCACTAAAGTCATGCCTTGGTCATTAAGAATTGCAGTTTTAAAGAGAAACTTCATGCAAGCCGGGCATTTAATATTCAGTACAAACATTCAAAACCAACAATTCTACAATTGAAACTTTACTTAAAAAAAAAAAAAAATAATAAAATAAAAAACTTAAGTTGTTTATACTGACCCCGTTTTGTTGATATGTATTACTAATGATTCTTTTAAATGTGTTGCCTTTAATTGTTATTATTTTTTTTTAATTTGTTTGTTTTTTGTTATGCGTTCTTAGTAATTAATTAAAAAATTTAATAAGTTTTTTTTATTAATTAGTTACAAGCAAATTTATGAAGACAATTAAAGTAATAAGTTTCATTAATTAGATATAATTGAAGTAAGATGTTTTCCTTGAAGTTCATTAAAAAACAGAAAATTTAAAGTTTATTAGTCAAAATTGTTGTTATTCATTTACATTGAATATAATGAGAATATATGTGTGACTATTTGAGTGTCCCGGGGAAATACTGGATGACCCTCAAACGATGAGTTGAATACGGAAAAAATATTAAAAAAATTGCTAAAATTCATCACCATAATTCCTTCGTAGTTTTCAGCTAATTATGAACAAAAATATTTTTAAATTCTTTACTTTTGCGAAAAAAGTTCGATATATATATATATATAAATATAAGTATAAATATAAATACAAATATAAATATAAATTAATGGATCACTCTAATGGCTATGTTGCCAATTAATGTTTCCAATCATTAGATTAAATCTAGACACAATTTGGATATTTCAGTACTAGAAAATTTATTAGTCGGCATATTATAAACTTTCTAATGACCTCTTAAACTATGTTTATTCTTCTTATTTAAGTTTCATAACTTTGGAACTGCTCAATTTGTGCATCACAAAAATAAAGTTGTGCCAAAGACGTAGCTCATACTATTTCGAATCAAGTACTACCTGGAATATAAAAAGATTTTGAATACTGTTGTGAAGATTCAAAATACCAAATTATTTGGTGTTAGTCTTTGTCCAGTTTTTCATTTAGTGATTGGGGCTTATCGTACTATGTAAATGTTTTTATTATATTTATACTTTTATAATTAAAAAATTTTGTTACGTATTCGTTATTTTTGTCATTGTTATATCTTAATGTATTATTCCCGGTGTCAAGAATATGCGATATTATTTTACTTAACTTTTTTTCGTTTATATTATTTTTTTCGAACACGATAAAATTAAAATCTCTAATATTAATTTCACAAAGTGATTAATATTTGGCATAATGTCCACCAGGCCAATGCAGGGTTCTTTTGGTATTGCATACAAAGCGTTTTGTATTTCCATCCATAATTCGTTTAAATTTTTGGGTTTAACAGCAGTTATGTGTTGCTCTACATCGTTCCAAAAGTTCTCTATAGGATTAAGATTCGGCGATTGAACTGTCCATTTTAAAACGTCAATGCCACTTTGATCCAAGCAACACTTCACTATGCATTAAGTGTGTTTTGGATCGTTGTCGTGCATGAAACGCCATCTAAGAGGCATGTTTTCCTCTGCATATGGAATCATTGTACTCAAAATTATATTTTTGTAAACGTGCTGGTCCATTCGCGCATCGATTTTAATTATTGGACTAACACCGTGCCCAGAAAACGCAGCCCAAACCATTACGTTTTCACCACCATGCTTTACGGTCTTCGAGGTGTACCTGGGATTATGTTGCATGTTTGGAGGACGCCATGCATAACGTTTTCCATCAGAACCAAATCGACAAAATTTGGATTCATCGCTCCAGAGGATATTTTTCCAAAAAAGCAGGGGCTTGCCTAAGTGTTCACGTGCGAATGAAATTCGGGACTTTAAATTTTTCTTAGATACGTGTGGCTTGTGTTGTACAATACATCCACGCAATTTTTTTCATTAAGTCTTCTTCTAATTGTTCGTGAGGAGACGTCGATACCAAATTTTGTTGAAACTTCCCTTTGAATTTCAGTTGGGGTTTTAAAGGGGTCCGCAACTGAAGCTTTATAAATAAGGGAGTCCTCTTTACGTGTGGTTTTTCTAGGCCTAGCACACTGTGGAACATTTTTGTGTGTCCCATTGGCTTGAATATGACTGAGTGCATTGTACACCATCTTTCTAGAGCAGTTTAATATGGACATCATGTACCTTTATTATATTTTGCATGTTTAGAGGACGCCATACATAACGTTTTCCATCAGTACCAAATCGACAAATTTTGTATATATATATATATATATATATATATATATATTTATTGATTTATTTATTTATTTATTGATTTATTTATTTATAGAGAGCTAAACCGCTTATCCTATTATCCTATGAACCCCGAAATTAAAATAGGCTACTTCATTTAGCAGGTGACAATGTACCCCCCTATATAAAAAATAAAATATTAATTCACATATCTAAAGAATTATTACAGTGAATGTTTTAAAATTTTGTGGAAATAACTTTCGTGTTTTCTTCCATAATTCAGATGACTACGACGGTTAGGTCCAAGAGGAAGGATGCCCCAATACAAAGAAAATATTGATTATACCGTATATAAAGTACTATTGCAGTAAAAGTATTGCAATTTTGTGGGAATAATTTTCGCACCAACTTCCATAACTGAGGTGAAAATTCGATTAGTAGGACCAAGGGTAAGGGTACCCTCCGTACAAAGAGAATATTAATTACTGCGTATCTAAAAGCTATTACAGCAAAATTAATAGAAAATCTGAGGAAATATTATGGTAAAAAAGTTAAAATTTTATGGTTATAACTTTTTGTAATTGAAATAAAAATAGGATGGGTAGGTCCAAGCGGAGTGTTAATCCAAAACAGAAAATTAGGAGGATAGCAAAGCCCACTGGGTAAAAGCTAGTAATAAATATAAGTGAAAATGAGTTATGCTATTACAACGCCCAATAATTTAATTAATTCTTATTAATCAGAACCTATTTCTACCAAACATTTAGCTATAGATAAAAAATATGACGAGTTTTTTATTTTCATAATAATTTAGATCCCAGTAAGATACTCAATTGATGGTTGAAAATTATTTCTAATTAAAACGAGTCGGAAAACTCTAAAAACGTGTTAAAAACTCAAAACTAAACATAAATAAAAGCCCAAATAGTAAATTAGGTATTTAAAATAAAATGAAAAATTATTGTTTTAATTAAACAAGTAAGTAGTGGTGGTCGAATTTTATATATTTACATATGTTTACACGTTCACCTAAAAAATCTAGATTCATAACAGCCAAATATTTATAAATTTTAATACAAAACGTTTGTTTTAATCAGTCAACCTTTTTTCCAAAAAAGCTAATTCCTAAAAAAATAAGAAGGTGTTAGAAGAATCGAGAAAATTGCTAATAAATTCTTTGGGGTAATAGATTTCAATATATAGACTTCTTAAAGTTTAAAGTATTCATAAACTTGTTTTAGTTTTTGGTTAATTCGAAAATTAAGGAACATAAAAACGTGTTGCTTATTAATATATTACTATAAGTAAAATGATGCCTTTTTTGAAAAAAGCGCTAAGGAAATAAATGCGACTTGGCTTGTTATTAAGAGCAAAAGTGGCAACACTGTTGATATTCCTAATTATTATTAAAAAACAAAATTTTTTATTAGGCTCCACAAATAGCAGTTTCAACAGTAAACTCAAAAGCTCTTTTTGTAGCAGACACGCTTGTTTTCAACTAAGATGTTATAAAATAAAATTGTTGCCACATTCTGTGAGAACTACAATGATTTTAGATCTTTATTATACTGGTCGGCAGAAAAATCCTCCCTTTAAGAAAAATAGGTGTATTAGATGGATTTTGACCTGCTAAACACGAATTTTCTTTCAGTCGTTTTCTATCATGTCCTTATTTTTTATGGGTATGTCTAATATTTCCGCATTAATAAGGCCATTACACGAGTAAATTTTACCATAACTCGAAAACGGTTTGTCCGATTAGATAGCTCAAACACCAGAAGATGCGAATCAAAGTTGTCTTTGAATCTTTTTTAAATTACTTTTTTACGTGCTCTATAGTTTCAAAGTTATTCGGACGTAAGTGTCGGAAATTTTTTTCATACAAAATTGAAGAATAATAAAAAAGAACATCATATATACTCGTTGGCAAGCGATTCTGCCCCCATCATTTGGCGAATGTACCCCAAGGGTTGGGTACAAAATTAATGTAACGGATAGATAGTCAGGATAAAAATGATTTAAATTAAAGTCAACATATCTAAGTCTTTAGTATAAAAAAAGTTTAAAGATATCGTTTATGGTTTGACACAAAAAAATGTCAAATGCTGCCCCTTCTATTTACTCTATTTTTGATTTTTTTTGGTTTTGTTGTTTACATTTATCCTCAAACCGTTTATATGAAGTTTTATTGTCGACTATATCTAGATCAATAAAAAATCGTTGTGTCAATTTTATTCTACCTAAACAGGATTATGGCGTACACCAAATTATTTTTTCTTTTTTTTTTACCCATAACTTTTTTGATTATTAACCCATTTTACAAATTTTCAATACCAAAAAACCTTATCAAAGGGAAATATTTGAGTCAATTTTCATTCCCTTTGATAATCCCCCACGATGTCTATTATGCTTTCAATAGACAAAAAGATGATAGTTCGCCTTTGAATTTCACGAGGACCCAAATTAAATGAAATTAATGAAACTACTATTCGTATTTGTGTATTTCTAATACACTGATTAATAGCCAGAAAAATAAAAATCTAATCATTTTTCAAGTTTTTGAAATTCTAAAGTCTAAATTATATACAAAAAGGGCTATCTGCAAAACCTCAATTGTTGAGGAAATGATAAAAACTGTATCTTTCCCTCATGTTTACTCATTTTCAATCTCACGCGTAAAAGTAAATCTTTTAAGCCCATTATTTGCGAAGTTATGGTAGACAGCTGTTTTTTTTTAATATTATCAATGTATGTTATAAAATGTTCAGATAGCCCTTAAAATTGTAAAGCATATAATTTTTGGTAAAAATTAGACACTATATTAAATTTATGATATCTTATAAATGGAGAGTAGGACCATTTTCAAACATTACAACCAGTGTTGCCAGTTTAGCCTTTTAATGTTAAATCTAGCCTTTTTATTTTTCTTTTAGCCTCAAAATTTTTGTTTTAGCTTCTAGCTTTTTTCTAGCCCTTTTGATTCTTAAAATTGCCTTAAAAAGGTTAAAATGTTAGTTTTTCTAAAACAAAGAAACTAATTTCTTATTGATTATTATTAATTTTATTTTTACAGAATTATCCATTTAAGTATTTTTGTATATTTATTTGCACAAAAAATCAAAATTATTTATATATAATAAAAAATTTCGCCTGCGGCACTTAATTCCCCAATTTAAAAATACCTTAACTAAATTTTTAGGAGTTACTAAGTCGATTGTTATAATTATTTTTTAATAGAATTCATCAACCATAGAAATTGTTTATGAAAAAAATTTAGAAAAATTTTTATTAATGTGAAAAATCACCAAAGCTTTGGAAATGCTTAATTAAAAAGGAATTATGGTCCAAAAATGACGAAAAAACACTTTAGAAAACACTGGGAAATTTTTCATACAAAATATAACCTAAATTTGTATGGAAATTTATTATCGATTTTTCATTGAGTTATTTCTGCTGCGTGTTTTTGTTCATAAATGAATTACAATTTCTTTAAAAAATATCAAAAACTAATGAAAATGAGAAAAGATAAGTTTTTAAAATTAAAAAAATAATAATAATTTTCTGGCCTTATTTCTTTGGGGCATTTAGCCTCTTTTTGATTTTTTCACCTTTTTTTCTCATCTCCTGATAAGACTGGTTACAACTGTAAAATGAAAAGTGTGGGTACTCAAATAGCCCCAAAATAAAAATGTCAAAAAATACGTTAGGATTAACTTTTGTTGTCAAAATTGATGCCACCGATAAAGCACATAAAAGCAGCGTTTGACGTCAAAAAATTACTTACCCTTTTGAGTATAAGCCCTCGATATATAAATGAAAAGTATTTACCAAAAGATTGGTTGTAATAAATTTTTTGCTGTATGAACTTTATTTTGAAAATGATCTATTTTGAACAGAAAAATATAAGAATGATCATGAAAATTTATCGATTTTTTTTTATTGATAAATTTGGCAATGAATGTTTGGCTATTCAGAAAACGTTTGTTTTGTTAGAAATTTTCAGAGGTCTACAAAAATGGGTTAAATGTTTTTCAGTAGTGATAATATAATAACTATTTTTAATTTAATATTAATTATATTCATTAAAATTATGAAAAAAAAAACAAACTCAATATTAATAAAGAAAAATATATATGGGCCATTCAAGAATTTTTGATTTAGGTCTTCAAAAAAAATTATTTTTGATGGCGTATTAAAATCTATTTGTATTAATATAAAGTGACTAGAATACATGTAAAATCAGTTGGCGTTAATCATTTTGCGCAGGGGCTCGGTTTTAAGTTGAACATGTACAAATTTTTACAAACTAGAAGTTTATGTATAATTCTGGTAAGAATTATCAACACATATTGAAGTGAAATTTATGACTTTTTAGGGTTTCCTTGTAAAATTTTTAAAAATTTCCTAATACTAAAAAAAGCAATTTTCAAAAATTTTTCGAAAAACAGGATTAAAATCTAAGTTATTTCTCCATATATTTGACGAAAATATATTTTATTAGAGTTTATTGCAGAGAAATATTATTTAAATTGTGATCCTTTTTTTAACCCAAGTAAATTCTTTCTTTGATGCGCCTCTCCATTTCCGTTAAGCATTACAAAAACCACCTAATTATGCCAATTATGGTCAATTTCGTGCTGTTCATGCGATGTGCTTGGGCAAAATGTGTTTTGACAAAAGTGACTCGTTTTCAACTATCATCGACATTTAACTTAAATTCAAGGCTCCGATCAATTATATTTATCGCCGGTATTATATCTGTATATCCAAGATTTGTACATTTTTTTTTTAATTTTCGCTTTTGATTTCCAAGCTTTGAGACCATCTACTGCTTTCACTATTTCGGGCACATCAACGAGATATAATGTAAAATTACAACAAATATCAATCCCTATTTTAAAATTTGTATTCCCTTCTTAAAAAACCAAAAAAAATTTTGCCATCAAAATTTTACTACCCTGTATGTTGAAACTGTTGAAAGTCAGATAATGTATAGAATTTATCCATAAAGTCCGATTAGTTTATATAAGATGAAATGATCAGAAAGTATAAATGTGCAAATAAAAAGTGTTAAAGAATGGGAAAAAGTTAAATATTTTTTAGCACCTTTTCTAAGTTCTTGAACTTTGAACAACAATCATGACTACAAAAAGAAACCTATGGTGCTAAAATTTGGCACTCTATTAGTTTCAAGCCTTGTGAATTCAGATCTGTAACCCGTTTGTTAAAAAATAGTTTTAACACAAGACTTATTGATGATTTAAGTCAGTTTCAGTTAGGTTAAAAATTTTTGATAATAATGCATATAAAATACATACATTTAATTATGCAATATTAAACAATAAATAATAAGATTTATAAAAATAATGAATTAGTATCAGGTTCCAAGTATTTTTTACATCAAATCAATTAAACAAAGCAAAGTGCTACATACACTGAATATAACAAAGAATGTATAAACTCAATACTTAAGTGACTGTCTGAATAATTTTTATAAAATACTTAATATTTCCTTTCATATAATATACTACACACCCCAAATGAGGTGTAATCGTAGGCGTCCAAATAAGTATATTTCAAATTAATATTAATAAAATAAAATAACAATAACAACACACTTTGTTTGTGGATTTATTTTGAAAATTGTTTTTATTCACTCATTCATACTCATTGTTAAATGAACCTGTAAGAAAAAATGGAAAAAACAAATATTTTAACGATCACTAAAATTGTATTGTTATTCAATTTTTAGTGTTTAAAATTTATTTAAAGTTAAAGGTCATTTATGTGTTTTATATTTCGTTGTTATTTTTTATGGCAATAACTTGTATATATAAAGTTTTTTTTTTTTATAAAAATAGTATTTAATTTAAAGCATCAAAAGTGATGTAAACTTATTGGTTATGAAGAAGCACTTTATGAATGCTTTTGGTTAATGTTCAAACGAGTAATAAGTAGTACTCATAAGCTTGATGTAAAAGGTGCTAAAATTGTTTAAACTTTAAAAAAAAAACCAAAAAAATAATAATAAAAACTGTTTTAATACTTTAATATATTTTAAATGGATTACAGAGGTATGTAAGACTGTGGCCTAACTGCTATTACATATTGACAATGAGCCAATTACTAAGATCTACTAAAAAAGTGGTATGCAATAAAAATGTGCATTAACCTTTAAAAATAAATGGTGTGAAGACTTCAAACGCTACTTTTGGAATATCTTATTTCAAACATTTGACATAATGTGTTATAAAATTAGATACGTTGTTGCAATAGTTTTTAGTTTTATTTTAAAATTGAACCGTTAACTTTGTTTCTCACCTGTAAAAGCATATAAATTTTACAAAATTCCCAATGTGTATTTTGAAATTGTTAGTTTTAGAAAAGGTAATGGTTTTTAATATTTAAAAATATTTTATTAGAAAAATTCTTATACGGCCAAATATGTGTTTTTTTTTATTGTTAAAAAAATAGTGTCAATTGTCATGTCAAGGGTATTGACACATAGTTAATTTAGTTATTAAGAGATTTAACAAAATGATTAGCTTTCTACTTGTTGCATTTGCAAGACGACTACAAGCTAAAATAATATAATAAATAAAGCAATTTGACAGCTGTTATTTAAACAAAAATATTGTTATTGACTAAGGCCAAATATTTAACAAGCCAACCTCGTATATAATTTCAAGTGTTTATATTTTTCTCCACATGTTACAAATTTAAATAAATTTCATGAAAGCGTAAGGTAAACATTTCTTTACAAAAAAAGTGTTTTTGTCAATTTGTTCTCCCACTAAGAATTTGTCAAAATTTTCTTATTTTTGGGCCCACCACTGACTGTTTAATTTGTTTATTTTATTTTTTATACTAATGTAATTTTTTTATTTATTTTATTTTCATTACCGAAGATTTCTGATTTTTGAGGAAGTCCCCTTTGAGTAGGAAAAAAAACAAGTACGAAAAATATAGCGGTCAAGCCCGACCATATGATACCCCACACTATTGCGTCCATTAAAATTCATGGAGGGGTCTTATATTAGACATGTGGACCGATACTTTCACTAAGTGTAAAATAAAATATACGAATGCAGAATATAACGTTAATACTAACATTTATATGAATTTACGCAACTTAGAGTTACTCCCGAGAGTGGGCTTATATGGCAGCTATGGTAAATTATGGTGCGAACCTCATAAAATTTGTCGCTATAATTTCTACTTATATAAAACTTATTTGTGTCGAATATAAACTCGATACTAACATGTGTATGTGATTTATGCATCTTAAAGTGATTTTCGGAAGAGGGTTTTATATGGGAGCTATGGTCAATTATGGACCGAATATGAAATTTGGCATAAAGAATGATACTTATACAAAACTTCCTTACACCAAATTTCATTAAAATATTGCTATATTTAAGACATTTATGGTCGTTAAACCCCTATTCCGGAAGGACATTTGTATGGGGGCTAGGTGAAATAATGGACCCATCATAACTAATTTCAATAGGCTTCGTCCTTGAGCCATGAAAGTCCTACGTGTCAAACTTCATTGAATTATCTCCAAAATAATAAATAGCGACCTGTACTTTGAGCACAAGGTTTACATGGATAGCCAGCAGCCGTTCAGCGAGTCAGATGGACGGACATCGTTGGATCGACTCCAAAAGTGATTCTAAGTCGATTGGTATATTTTAAAGTGGGTTTTGGATGATTTTTTTTTGCGTTACAAACATCAGCATAAACGCATAATACCCCAATCACCTATGATGGTGTGGTGTATAAAAAAAAAAATTGTGTATAAAATACACAAAATCAAAGAGAGAAGAAAAATATGTATTTTATTTTGTAATTTTGTTGATTATATTAAAAGTTTTCTTTGTCATATGCAAAAGTTTAAAGAAAATTGTTCGGTATTCTCAAAACATGATTATTTGACTGTTTTATTTTGTTCTTCTTCTTTTTTCGCTCTTTGTTTTTCATAATTTTTGTCAGTATGTGCTTAATAAAAATAAAAATGAAATGAAATTAAACGTGTATTTATTTTGAAAAAATACCTATAAAACAGGGTGTTTAAGTGGGGGAGGTAAACAAAGTTTTAATTACTTGACTGAGAGTGTTAAAAGATTTTCTTTGGATTGTTAAAAAATTTTAATTTTAAAGTGTAATGAATCCATGCGTATTTCTTTAGCTTCTTAGAAATAAAGATTTACTTGAAAATCCATTATTTTATACACAATTGTTGAAAACATTTGATTTTACAGACATCTGAAAAAGATATTAAATACTTAGAAAAAAATTTTAATATTTAAAAAGTCTTATAAGTAGAGGTCACTAGTTGCAATAAATGATTTTCAAGGGTCTGTAACTAAACCATTGCGAAAATATTAATACAAATTGACACTAATACAAGTCCATTATTTTCAAGCCATCGGTCAATTTACAACTAAAAATATGCTTTAAAAAGTATTTTAAACACTTTTAAAATCGGAAAATATGACAATCAAATTTAAAAATTTGTCTAGTCAAATTGTTAATTGTCTACTTTTCGATTCAAAAATTTTGAAAAACGTACGAGTATTTGGCAGTAAAAAAGGTTCTCTGAGCGCAAAATATCGCAGTATTTACAATATAGGATCCACATTCTGCGTTTAATGACGTTTATATAAAACAAATCGTTGTTTTTGATTCAGAAGTTTCCATATATATCGCTTATTATTTGCTTATGTGAGGGTTGTAAAGTTGGGATTTTTAACTCATTTCTTCTTGAAGTAAAGTCATTATCTGCTTGCAAATAATCAATTTTTCATTGTCCGTTTGTAAATTGTGATTAAATCAATATTTAACATCTTGTAATATATTGCTAGGTGCATTTCTAATAGAAATGTTAACAGAAATAGCTTAGATTAAAAATTTACTGCTCATTCGCTTTTTCACTTTCTTCGCACAAAAAAAAACCCTTCCTGTAAAAGAGACTCATTAGAATATATTGCTTAAATATGGACTGCACACTAAAAAATCCATGCACACTTTAAGGCTTATAACTTGTATTGTACGTGAAAAAAGGCAAAATTTTGTTGTAATAGCATAACTAGTTTTTCTTAAAATAAAAGTTCAACAAAATTCATGCAAACGAATAATTTAAATTTATAATCAAAACACATGTCGACCACATAAACAATTGCTAGGAATGCAAGTGAGTTGGAAAATTCAGTTTTTTAAGTCATAAAAATACAAAGAGTTCATGATCACCGAAAGCAACCCCGATAACCGAAGAAAATGTTGATTTTAAGAAAAAGTCTCTGCATCTCTGGATGGAACGTGACTCATTCTTTAAATTGCTGTGTATCTTTTGGTCTGGGGACCCATGAAGTACAAAGGGAGGACGCAAATTATTAAGACTAATTTTTTTTTTATAATATGAGTGCTGCCTAAAGGGTAATAAAGAGTACGTACTGGCGGACTTTTTACAACATCCTGGTTATTAATACCATATCAGTAATGTTATAAAAATGTTCAGAAAAATATCGTGTAAAAAAAAACGAAATTTTGAATTAACTTTTGGTCTGACAAGGCATTTGTACATATGGGGAAAAAAACACTTTATTCATAACAAATAACACTTTTAACAGAGAAATATACGCAAAAAGATTCCTTCATATTGCTAGAAAACATAATGAATTCTAATTTGTTTGGCCTCGTGTATCTTCTCATTATTACAACAAAATGTAACTGAGGTATGAAACAAAAAGTGCTTCTATGTACAAAAAGAGTTCAATCTACTTAACTCTTTAGAACTTAGTCGATTTGAAATGCATTTCATCATAGTAAAATAATATTTAAAGAAAAGAAATTGACCCATTACAACAAAAAATTAACCGAAAACAAAATAAAGCTCTTATTTATTTAGTATAACAGTCTTAAAAATAAAAAAAAAAACAAATTTTAAAAATATGGAGCTATTGGTTTTATTTTTATAAGCGAATTGTATGAACTAATTTTTTCGTGCGCAGAGCTTACTTGTCAGAATATGCTGTTAACCCCAAAATATGTTAAAATATATGCTGCATATTTTGAAAAAAAAATTTAAAAAAAATCGATATCAAAGTTTTTAAAATTGCTCAAAAAATAAATAACTATCATTTTGCTTCATTTGAAGAACAGAAAAATATTGCATATTTTTGGTTGCCCTGATCATAAAAAAACATAGCATCGAGTAGAATTACTTGGAATATTTAAAGCACTAATAGAACCATAAGCACGTTCTTATATAGTTCTACCAGAACACAGCAAATAACAACCCTGTTCGATGTTCTTATGATAGCGCTTTTATAACGCTTTCTGATGGCTGTTATATCTCTATCAAGACGACGCAAATGATAACCCTGTTAGACGGTTTTATGAGGGTTTTCTACAACGTTCTCATAACGGTTTGAATAATACTTTAAACGTTTATTTGGAAAAAGGAAAAGAATTTATTATTAAAAAATATATATTTAAATATGAATTTAATAAAAAATAAATAAGCAGATACATAGTAATGAAAAAATATAAATATTTTTAAAATTTGTAAAGTAAAATTAAAATGCAGAAATTAAAAATTAATGTAATATCTCCAAAAATGATTATTAAAAACAGGATAATTAGAGCGCCCAGAAGATATATCCTTTTTTGTCAGTTTCAATTGGAAATACCAAAAAACTATAGTAAGACAAATCGTTTTTAAATAAAATTATAAGTAGTGTAGAAGGGAGGGCATATTCTATAGGGGCACATTTGTTGTTGCAAATTATCTAGAAAACGAAGCACTAATTGATTTTCTTTTGCTTTATCGCAGTTTTTTGATACAACAAATGTTTATATCTTCAATTTACATTTGATCGAAGACAGACGTGATTAATTGTTTTTTTCAATACTCTCCCAAATATTCCGCTGTGGGTATTTTCTGTGATAACTTTCTTAGTTTTCGGGATTTAGTAATAAATTCCGTGTTATAAATTAGATAGTAATGAATAAAAATTGACCACAGGTGTTTTAATGAATTCAATTAAAATGCGAAAAAAAATTATAATTTGTTCATAAGACTCCTCCTGGGGGGCATTCGCCAGGATGCTGGTAGGCCGGACCCAACTTATCCTCCATATATGTCGCAATCAGCTACGAAGTACTTACTAGCAAAAAAAAAAAAATCCTTCAATTGAATTTCTATTTATTTTACATAAAATTCAATTACATAAAATAATTTTTATTTGTTTTTTCAGATGCATTATTAAATTAAAATAAAAAACATTATGCATAGGCAAGCAATTCTGCCCCCATCACTTGTCGAATTTATGCCATGAGTTGGGGTAGTTTCGTCACTTTTGGTAACTTCAAAAATTCATAAAAAATGAACGCAGAGCTAGTATCAAAAGAACTTAAATTAAAGCCAACAAATTTAATTCTTTAGTACAAAGGAAAGTTTACAGATATCGTTTACGGTTATAAGATGAGAGCACTTTAAATAAAAAGTGGCGAATACTCTCCATTCTACCCTACCTTTAATTTCCTTATATTTAATTGCCCAGAACTTTCGAATTCGAATCAGTTTGGGTTTCTGTTTCACATTGTTTTTATTGTATTTTCTTCTCTGAATAATGCCATATTAGAAAATTTGAATTTTTATAACATTTTTATCTCAAAAAATACTACTAACTTGTTTGAACATAGATGCAACCATAGAATACAACTAGAAGTTTATGTGAGCTTCAGTTCAAACTAAATTTTCAAAAATTTAAACATTCTTTTCAAAACACAAAAACAAAATATATGTGACTACATTTATTTTGTTGAATTAGGTTTTTGACAACTAAATTAGGTTTTTGTCTCTCACATAAATTTGTATTCTATAGATACAACCATAGATTACAACTAGAAGTTTTTGTGAGAGGCACTTTGAACTAAATTTTCAAAAAAATTATTAATTTTTTTTCAAAACACAAAAACAAAATATATGTGACTACATGTATTTTGTTGTTGCATAAATTAGGTTTTTGGACAATTGCATCAGGTTGTTTTCTCCCACATAAATATCTACTTATTAATCTATGGATACAACCATAAAAACGAAATAATGTAAACAAATAAAAATAACAAAATGAAAAAATAAACAAGAAAAAATGTAAATTGAGAATTTTAAATTTATAAATTGGTATCAGAAACAAAATCTTCATAATGCGGTGCTTTTCCAAATTAATAACAAACATGATTGAATAACATTTGCAAAGTCCTGGTAAGTAATTTTCTTATTTTTTATTAGGAAATGTAATCAGTCGAAAGCAAAATAGCAAGTGACTGATTTTGACATTTTCGTTCGTGTCATTCGAAATACAGTAGCCCAATTTTCTATGAAAACAGTTAACTTTTTCATAGATTTGTCGTTCGGTTCATTGTTTGCATAGAAGTGTGTTAGAAAAGACCAAATCAGTTTATATTCGCTTAGAAAGTGAAAGAAAGCATTCGTTCGACATAGAAAAACACGCTATAAGTTTCAGTAAAAATAAAAACAATTTTCATTAAGTTATTAAAAATTAAATTAATTTAAGTTTTTAATAAATTGTGGTAAAATATATGAAGTAAATAATTAGAATTAAAAAAATGTTTATAGCAACATATTTAACTAGTTTTTATTAAAAATATAAATATTTTTAAAATTTTTAAAATTTTTACTAAAGCTTCATATCACTTATAGCTATATCACTCTTCTACATCTAGAGGATCATTCTCAAATTTGCATTTTTTAAACTATTTACTGAAATATATCTTATTTTGGATGGGGGACAAACGTCAAATCTAAAATAGACTTTTTACCTAGATTTTATTAAAATAAATTAAAAGATATACATATCTCAGTCCTCAGTATTTGATGTTATTCAATCGCAAATTATAATTTAAAAAAAAAAAAACTAAATTTAAAGGATTATCGGATTATAACATAAATTGGAAATATTTTCAAATAATTTAGGGCCAAAAGCGAATTGTTTAAAAATAAAATTTGTATGAGAACTACTCGAAAAATATTTGATAAAATTTGTAATTTTCATACAAATTATATTTTCAAACAATTTGATTATTATAATGAATCGTGCTCTAAATAAGGTTCCCTGAGTAAATATAAAAAATGGGAATTATGGGTTGCTTTAGTAAAAAAAAAAAAATAAAAGGAAGAACATTTCATAAAAAACACTTCTACCAAGTCGTCCTGAAACTACCATTAACAAGCGCTATAGAGTAATTCCATTTAAAATTTAAAAATTTTACCGATAAGGCTTCCTACCAAATATATATATATATATATATATATATATATATATATATGTATATAATTGATATATATATTAATATATATATATATATATACATATATATATATATATACATATATATATATATATATATATATATATATACATATATATATATATATATATATATATATATATACATATATATATATATATATATATATATATATATATGTTATATTTTATATAACAAAAGTTATGGCCATTTAAATAAATATGTTAATCACTTTCAAAGCTATAGAGTTGCCAAAGTTATCAAAATAAAAATGAGCAAAATTAATTTTATATGCCTCTGTATCCTCCTCCACACATGCATCAAATTTTATCTAAATCGGTGACCAAGGCTCGAACTTCTTTAAATTTAAAATGGAATTACTCTGTACTAACATTTATGCACTTTAGTGTGATTCCCGGAAGTGCTACATTATATGAAAGCTATAGCTGACTATGCATCATGTGTATTTTCTACTTTGCTTTCTACTTATATAAAAGTTGTTTGTGTCAAGTATTATCATAATAGTAACCTTTATAAGTGATTTTCGGAAGAGGCGTTTATATGGGTCAATTATGCATCGATCTTTATGAAATTTAGTATACAGATTTACTATTTACTTATATATGACTTAGTTGTGCCAAAGTACATTAAAATATTGCTATATTTAAGACATTTATGAGCATTGAACATCTATTCCGGGAGGACATTTGTATGGTGGCTAAGTGAAAAAATGGACTAATAATGAACAATTTCAATAGACTTCGTCCTTGCACAAAAATAATTATTTGTGACAAATTTCATCAAGATATTTTCAAAATTATGATATTTATTTTATTTGCAACGTTTACTTGGATGGACAGGCAGCCAACCATCAATCGACTCAGGAAATGATTCTGGGTCGAACAGTATACTTTACGGCGAGGGTGCAAATATTTTTTCCTTTGTCTTATAAATATCAGTACAAACGATAATACTTAAACTACCTAAAAGATTATTATATAGTTTAGATAAATCACTAATATTATGAATTTTTTTTTTTTTTAGTTCAACAAGAAAATCGTTTTTAGTTTGTGTAGTCAAAATTTTAAAAATATAAAACATTCTAGAAATTGTCTATTATGAATATATCAAGAAACTTAATTTCAGTATATGAAGTAAATTACATTATTTACAACCACAATGTCAACTGAAGCCTTGTAAGAATTAATCAAATTAACAATAAGCATTATTTATAGCCACCCACAGATTAAATACCCTGTATTGCTTACACTCTATATTAACCCAAAAATTTTTGTATTTTTTTTTTCGTATATCAAAAGAAAATATACTTTTTTTTGGCAAATATTTATTTTTTATATCTCAGTTTATTGTTAACATTCGACATGTAGAATGAAGTTTTTCCGTTTGTTCTTTTCTGATTTGTTCGTCATACGCGTCGCATTTCTTAGTGTTAAAACATCTTAATTTTGTGAAAATAAAAGCATTTATATTCAAATAAGTGTTTTTCTATTAAAACTACACAATCTAAATATATAAACTCAAAATAGGTGAGTTAATAATTGAATATCTATTAACGCACATGGTAAATAAAACTGTCAATTGTGTTAAATAATGTGTAAAATAAAAATATGTGAAAAGTTTGTATGTTATGTGTGAATTAGTGTATTCAAAAATCGAAATCGGAGACCGGGTAAATAGTTTTTTGTTTTTTTTTTAACCGACCGGTTTCGAACAATTTTTATTTTCGAAAATTTTTTTTCTGTCTGATAACCGGTTTGATATGAAATATTCTTTCTATTATTTTCTTATTAAAGCAACAAATATTTAGCATTTTGTAAATAAACAAATTGTTTGTATGTAAAATTTTTATGAAAATTACAATCTTTTTTTGAGCAGTTTTAATAATTTTTTTTTAACAATTTCCTTGTTGTACTGAATCATTAATTATTTGATAGTATTTCCCATTTACGTTATGAGCTGAAAAAGCTTTAAATTTAGTTTTTTTTTTTAATTTCTAATTATTTGATTTGAGTAACACTAGACATTTTTAGAACTGAGGTTTGTATATTTTCTATTGATTTAAACTAACAAACAAATTCTAGAAATCTTTCCTCCCAAAATAACGTGAACTGCAGTAAATAGGAACTTAGGTAGAGTTAGCTCAGAAGAAGTTTTATCAGTTCAAATACAAATTTTAAGCATGATAACGATGTCTTTTTATTTTTATATTACTTGTCACTACAAATTATATGACCTATAAGTGGACTTACTTTCTTTTGTTAAAGTAATAAACATTTTAAAAATATTTGTATTTTTAATAAAAACCGAATTTGAAATCGGTTTTTTTAAAAGCAATTTTTTTAATTAATTCAAAAAACCGGTTGTCTGATAATGTCAGCTTTTTGAATACACAAATACAAATACAAAATATATTTGAACATGTAAATATAGTTCATGTTTATTTTTAGTTCCTTTAACTGAAAAAAATATATGTTTTGTGTGTGACAAAAATATTTTTGAGCATGTTTTTATTTTTTTTTTATTACCCAAAAAAAAAAGACACCAAATATTTTAAACTAAAAACCGTTTATATGCAGCTTATGAACAAACTTGAACTAAATTTTTTTGTAAAACACTAATTCATATAGATTTTAAAGAAATAACTAAATACATATAATTATTAAAAACATGGAAATAAACCAAATTTTATATTTTCTATTCATATAAAACAAGGTCATATTAAAGACACCGTAACTAAAAGATCTGTTTTCCAAAAAAAAAAAAAAAAAATATTATATTGTGCCAATAATGTAGAAGAGTATTGATATATTTACTAGTAAACTTGCTTATGGAAAAATAGATTTAAATTTTTAAAACATTTCAATTAAGATTCTAAAATATTTTACATTCGATTTTTTTTTAAATTGCTATAGCTATTATTGGCTTCTAACGGCAGTTTTAAATTTTTTTTATTTGTAAATTCGATACAAAATTAGTATTTTAAATTAACCAAAAAAATTGTTATTTCATTAACTTTGAGATTGTTTTAAATAATTAAAATGTGTTTCTTTTATTTACAGTAAAAACAACTAGTCTTAAACTAAATATAAATATAAATATAAACTATCTTATTTTAGAATTTTTGCAATATTAAATACTAGTTAGTGTTCAGTAACTAACATTTAAAACAGCTTACATTTACGAAATTTCAAATATAATATTTTATTATTTAAAGCGCGGACAAGTAAGACATAGAAATAACTTTATTATTAATATGGTTGAAGTGAAACAAAAAATAAATAAAGTATGATATAACGAATAGAAAATACCCTTCATGTGATTTTTAACAATTAGGTGCTTTATCGATTTTATTTTACAAGTGGCACTTGATTTGTTTAGTAAGAATGAGAATTAATTTTGGCAGATAGTCCGAGTTAACACAGCAATTTTTATTTTTGAAAATTTTTTTTCTTTTGAACCTGCATTTGCGTTTACAATTCTTGTTTTAATTGCCTTGATTTATTTTTGATTTGAAGTACGAAAATTAAAAGCAAAACGAATTTCGAGTTACGAGCAAGTTTGTTCCCTTTTATATTCTCTCTCGTTCTCTCTTACACGTAATAAAAATTTTAGTGAGAAAAATTGCCTTGTGTGAACTCAGACATATCCAGCAAAAACTTTTTGATTCTCGGTAATGGCAACTACTTATTAAAGTAGTTTTTTGGTAATGAGGCTTCATTATTATTTGCTACTCTATATTACATAAATAAGTACTTAATAATATAATAGCAGTTGGCTAGAGCGCTGGATTAACAATCAGAAGGTTCTTGGTTAAAACCCATTCTGATGCTTTTAGTTTTTTTTTTTTTTTTTTTTTTTTAACAAAATGTCTAAAAAATTATTTAATACTAAAGAAGCTTTTGTCACTTAGAAAATGAAGTGCAAGATGGTGTACTGAGTAGGACGTTAGTCATTAAAAACGAATGGCTGATTTGTGTCCAAGTTCAAATCTCACTGACGGCAAACATTTTTTGTTTTTTCTTTTTATTTTTATTTTTATTTTTGTTTAGGTACATGTTTTTGAGCATCCCTAGAGTCTAAAAATAACTACAGGAATTTGTGGACAACTGGAATAAAAATAACTAGTTATTGAGGTAAAAAATAAGTAGTTTATTACGAGTTTTAGCGATTTGTTTAAATATCTCATGGACCGATTTGGTTGATGCCTATAACTTTTACAGAAACTAAGAACTCGAAATAGGTATCGATTTGAAATAAAAAAATTCTAGGAAGCGTTGTCTACTTTTCTATTTTATATATTTTTCACGTGCTATTTATGGTCAGTTATTTGTTTCCAAATGTTAAAAAAAATAAATGATTTTCATTTTTTTTAACAGTATTTTAGACAAATTTTGATCTTATAGACTGATTTTTCGTCTATGTCGAAAGAAATATAGAGAAAATTTTTGGCTGGTGTGTGAGAAATTTAGAAAATTCTATTTTCCCCTTTTTTGTACTCAATTTTTTGTAACTCATTTAAATTTAATAATATTCTCTAGGTACATCCCACCTCAAGATCCTACTTGCCTATTTGCTTTTGATGTATCACTTTTCAAAAGACCAGAAGGTTCTTAATATTAAAAAAATCATTTATGTAAGCAAAAATTGTGTATTATTTAACTTGATTTTTATTTACATTAATATGAATTTGAATTACATTATTTTTTATTTGTTTTATCTATTAAAGTCTTAAAATTGATAAATATATATTTTATTTAATTTCTGCTCCACCACCTAGAGATTACCATTTCTGATCACTATAGAAATTCATACAAAAAATTTTTATGATTTTTTGAAAATAAATTTTTTCAGGTTCATACATGGAAGTTTGTATTAGGTAAACATTGAATTAATTTCCATACCAGTCCTGAACAAACATGGATTAATTTCAAGCAAAATTTTATAAAAAATATTGAGTATTTTAATGTATAAAAAAATTCTGTTAATCATGTGATTTAAAGTTTATGTAATCTGTATTATCTCAAAATTTGATTAGGATATTCGTTTAAATTCATTATGGATTCTAATTTCAATATTATTGCTCAAAAAATTGCTAAATAACGAAATTTAAAGTTTTTTGTAAACTAGGGTAAATTAATGTCACCGCTTGAATAGATGACACCTTAGTACACTAATTTTCCGCGAGATGGAGTAAATCACCAACACTATGAATTAAATCTCTTTAAATATTTTTGTTAAAGCCGATTTCAGAAGTTAGTTGATTTAATTCCCCAAAATGCTTCATATGTTTAGAATAAGGGTACATTTTTTAAATGGTTCTGTCATTGGAATGAAGTACTTATTAGTTCTTGCTAAAATGATAACTATTTCAAAAAAAAATTTTTTTTTAGTACATAATTATTAATAACTTGCAAAAAGTTCAATATATGTACTTACTTGTACTTTTGAAGTACTGAAAATTTTATTTTTTTAAGTACTTTCCCATTTTTATACTCATCATCAAAAGGATGGTGGTATATTCGGTTTGTCATCATTCCGTGTCTAACATGTCGAAAAAAAATCATTTAAGACCTCATAAAGTATATAGATTCTGAGTCGATAAAGCTACGTCCGTCCGTCTGTCTGTTGAAAGCAGGATAGGGCTCGGAGAGGACTACCTAGGGGGATGAAATTTGGCCAAATCGGTTAATAAACAAAAAAAAGTTATGAGCCAAATAATAGTAACACAACGTATCCGTTGTAACTTCAGTTCATACTTTTCACCTGATATCTCTTAAATAAAGCATGTACGACAACAAAATTTTGTACAATTAGTTATTAGATCGATATAAAGTCTGAAACCAAAAATGGGCGTGATCCGCCCACTTTACCGCCCACCTACCATATAAGGTGAAATATCAACGAAATTTGTACAAATGGTTCAAGGACCAATGTAAAATCGGAAACAAAAAATGGGCGTGGTCCGCCTACCTTGCCGGTGAAATTTTTAAAATCGGTTAAAAAACAAAAAAGTTATGGGCCAAATAATAGTAACACAGGGTGTCCATTTTAACTTCAGTTCATACTTTTCGGCTGATATCTCTTAAACAAAAGCATGAACGTCATGAAATTTTGTACAGATAGTTCGAGGATCGATATAAAATCAGAAACCGAAAATGTGTATGATCGGCCCACTTTAATACCCACCCCCCAGATGAGATTAAAATTTTAAAGAGTTGCAGATGGTGGGTATATAGAATCGGCCAAGCCGAATATAATATACTCACTTGTTTGCTTTTAAGATGTTACTAACTCTTTAAACATTTAAAATAACCTTCCATTATTTAGTAGATGCTATTAAAATCTAGTTTATTTGTTCGTTAGTCGGATTGTTCGTACATTCGTTTGTATTAGCAATAGTTGTAAAATAATCTAATGTATTAACCAATATATTTGTTATTTTGTTGTTAGTTTTTTGTTTCTTATTTTTTTGCTACATTTGCTGCTGCTACTTCTACTAATGTTGTTGTTGATTATTAGCGTCACGATATTTTAACATTGCAACATAAATTTGTGTTGAATTAGGAGTATGTGTGCATGTGTATTTGTATGATCATTGTCATACCTTTGTATAAGTTGAACGGATGGATGAATGTTTGGATGGTTGGTTCATTGTATCGTTTTTTTTTTGGTTTAATTTAGTTTTATTCTCTAATACTCGTACATTATGACCCAGAAATCACGTTCAACTAGCATGATATTGATTACAATTTATGACATTTTTTTTCTCGATTGCAGAGTAAAGAATTTTTTCTTTCATTTTTTTTTTTTTGCAAACAATAGAAACTTTACACAATTGTTTTAGTTTTTTTGCATTATTTTTTTTATAAAATAATTTATATGAAATAGCTAAACGTAAATAAGAAACATGAGAATAGACCATGCAGTCAAGTCAACTTAGTTTAGAATAAATCCATCAAATATTAGTTACGTTTATGTGACGGCAGAATTTATTGAAATTCTAGATGATGAATTTTGAAATACAATAAAAAAAAACTGATTCTATTGAGCTTAAGAAACAATAAAATAAAGATGTTGAAAGAGTGTAAAAAAAACATCTGTGTCGATCTTTTTAATTGTTGTCTTTCTTTTTAATTCAGTCACTTTGTTAATTTATTAGAACAATTTAAGATAGATGGTAAATACATTACTTTAAGCAAATAATTTTTCTATTCTTTTATTTTTCAAATGTTTTATTCAAAATTTTTCATAAATTTCTTCAATTTTATCTTACTTTACAGAATAATGTCAATCAATGATTTACCACCGTTACCAAAAAGTCTCAGCGGTATAAATAAAATGTTGGCCTCGGATTCGGGTCTGGTTAGTGATGTTGATACCGAAATAAAAAATACTAAAAACAATGATTTAAAACAATATGAAAACCAAAAAGAAAATAATAATAATTTAAATATAAATCATAATAATATTAGTAATCCACTTAAAGATGCAAGTGATAAATTTAACAGTCCATTGTTGACAACAGCAACAGCAAACACATTAACAGCAACATCGGCTACAGCGACGCCATTAAAAGAAATAAATGGCAATGAAACAATATCGGAAATACCACCAGCGATACCGGGTAGTAAATTGGATACACAAATAGCAACATTGCGTAAGGAAATGGTAAGTTATTTTAAATTAATTTAAATATTTCATGATGTTTTTTTTTTTTTTTTTTTATATATATTATTATAATTTTAATTAAATTCTTTTGGGATTTTGTTGAAAAAGGTGAAAAAAATTTAATTTCATGCATTTTATATTTTTATGGTTGAACTTTAACCAGTCATTCTTCATGTTGTTTGTGTGAATGTTTTTTTTAGTTAAAATGAAAAGTTTTATTTATGATTTTGACATTTTGATTTTTGTGGGTTTAATCTTGTTGTTTCTTTTTTTATTGTTGTGGTTGTTGTATTATAAACAAATTATCATCTAAATTGTGTGGTTTTTTGCCAAGTTATTTTATATATAAGTACCCTACATTAGGGTATATTAAAAAGGGAACTCTTTGATATTTTTTTTACATGAACTTTAAAGAATTTTAAAGTTTGATAAAATCAACTAGAAAAGATTGGGCTGTTATTTATTTCTCAGTTTTCATTGATGATTTAAAGATGAAATGAAAACTATTTTCTGAATATTTTGGGTCCTATTTATCTCTTAATTTTCATTGCTAATTAAGGGTTTAAAACTGGAGTCTTTCCCGAAGATTTTTAACTCTCGCTATATCTCAGTTTCCATGAATGATTTGGAGATGCAAACAGGAGTCTGTTTTTTAACATTTTGACCTTAATTTTTCATTAATGATTCAGAGATGCAAAAATTTCGGCCTCTTGTTATCATACAGTTTCCATTGATAATTTTAAGATGAAAAGGCCAGAAAGAACTGGCCTCTCTCAGTTTTTAATGATGATTTATGGATACAAATAGAAGTTTTTTCACCTTTCATTGTCTTTTACCTTCCAATAATGATTCAGAAAAGCAAGCAGGAATTTTTTCTGAAGGTTTTGATCTCTCGTTATCTCTTAATTGTCATTGATGATTCAAAACTGCAAACAAAAGTTAATGCTAGAGATTTTGACCTTCTGTTATCTCTCAGTTTTGAGCTTTCGTACAGTAACAAACAATATGTGGAATTTTTAACTCAAGACGTAGATCACTGATCTTGGGTCTCAACTCATGAAATAGCTGACGAATTCGAAAGTGTTAAATAGCTTTAGTTGTATAGGCACTTAAGATAACACGAAACATTGATAGTCTTTTATTGCGAATATAGAATATTATATCCACAGATTCTCTAAGATCTATGAATAGTAATGGCCTTCCTTTCAAGATCTTATAAAGTATATATGTATGTATTTTCTGCGTCCTTATAGGTAGGAGAGACTAAATAATAATAATAATAATAATAGTAATAATAATGATAATGATAATAATAATAATAATAATAATAATAACAATAATAATAATATTGCTACAGAAAATCTTATAAATTCGTGAATAAGTGGCAGATATATCGCACGTTTTTTGGGTTTTTTTTAAATCTCTGTAAAAGCTACGGAATCTTTAAATCACATAAAATTAAATGAATATTTAGAAATATTAGGGAGTTTTATCATTAGATTTCCTTTGAGTCGACTTACACTTTCCTAGCACATATTTTTGCAAATCATAGTTAAAATGCTAAAATGTCATTGGAATGGCAGGTTGAAAAAAAGCAAAACAAAAGTAAAAGTCTTAAAACAATACTGACGGAACAAAAAGATAATAAAAATAAAAAACAAATAATACAAGTGATCTTTTCTCACTCACTGAACATTTATTTTTTCATGGTGATAAATTCACAAAAGTGAAAAAAGGTAGAGTGCATGATCTCATCATGCTTTTGTTATTTAATTAGTACTCGTAGTAATAATTTAACAACGAATCAATGTTGTTGCTGTTAATTTTTGGCTAGATCATAAATTTTGGTAAAAACATTTATTAATGTAATAAAGTTTTTGTCAGTTATTCCCCCAAAAAGGTGGTCAAGTGTTAAAGTTTTTGTTTATTTGGTGTTGGCCATTTCATAAATGTATAAGAATAACATTTTGAAAAAGTCATGACTTGTTAAAAGAAAGTTAATGAAATATCTAATTTAACATTTGTTTAATCTTCTAACTAATATCTTTCCCTCTCGAATAGTCAGAGCAATATCAACAACAACAACCAGCAAATATTTTAATTATGCAGTTGTTTTATAAAAATATATAGACAATAGTTATAGTTAGTCACACAGATAGACAGACGGACAAACGGACAGACAAACATGTTTCTTACAACAAAAACTTATTTATGTTGTTAACAGCAACACCAGCAATAACAGAAAACATTAAAAACCGTCCTGTAAGATCTAAGAAACTAGTTTTTAACCTTTCACTTTTTTTTACAAACTTAAACATACCTAAAAGATTTTATAAATAAATATTAAGATTTTTTATTTTTTTTTTTATTTTTTATGCAGTCATTGTTTTTTTTCTAATTTGTATTTTAAAAATATTGTATCTTTACTCTTAAATATTACGTTAATAAAGAACCTGTTTAAAATTAAAACAAAAAATATACAAACAAACAATTTACTACCAAATCTAGAAATGTCAAGAGTGGAAGGTGGTAAATTGTTTAGTTCATTCGTACGTTCGTTTTTTATTATAGAATCATGCATTAGAGTTGTGTTTGGAGTTTGAATAAACTATTATTTACCATTAATAATTGTACTCGTATCTTGTAGTTTTAGAAACATTTTATTTTTGCTTTAAAATGTTTCTTTTTCTTTTGTAGGAGCGGCTTTATTTAAATCACGTCTAAAATAAAAGAAAAAAAAAAAAAAAAAAAAAAAAAAAAAAAACAGTAATAATTCTAAGTTTTATATAAGAGTCATTCCATTTAAAACTAATCTGCTGGTTTCCTCACTTCTTTCGAATTTGATGCTATTTGGTAAAATCATTATTCTGATCAAAACTAAGACTGATACAAAATTTCAGATAATCGTATAGAGTGGTTCGCGAAATATATTGATTTGAAAGTGTAAAGTAGCTAAGATTCATTGAAACTTCATATTAAAAGTATTAAAATTACCTTTAATATGACGTACAATATGACTTTTATCAATACTAAAATGGTCCATATGTCATGATTCAAAGTTTATTTACTCGTTAACACAATAGTTTTTGAGTTATTGAGAAAAGTAACACCGAATAAAGCGAACAAATTCATGCTAAAAATTATTATATTTTTTGTACTAACTCAGAAGCCATTGAGAGTTTCTGCATGATATTTAAAGAGAATATATAGAAAGGTTTCATCATCTACATATGAGGAATTTCAAAAAATTTTTAAAATTTTGAGTAAAAATATTTTCAAAAATTTTTTATTCTTCTGATACCAACGTCGATTTGTGGTTTTATTAATAAATATTTATGCATGCAAAGTCTGTGGAGGTTTAAAATTGAAACTTTAAAAAAAATCTTAAAAATAGAGGTATCTACTCTATTTTTTTAATTAAAAATTAAAAAATTCTTGAGATATTTTCCCGCCAACTCCAAATTATTAATAAATGACACTTCCGAGTCAAAACTGTGTTAAGAAATTTTTATTTTCAAAAATATTATACAATTTGAAAAATTTTTACTAAACATCATAATTATGTTCTGAATTTTATCAATATAAGATATGACTTTAGACCATACAAAAAAAACTCTAAAGAACCATCTTAATGGTTAAAATTGATATTATGAAAAAAATTAAAGAACCTCATTCAAATCGGCTACAACGGCATTCATTTCCAAACATATTTCGCTTGCAGGAAACTATCCTGAAGTATAAATGATGTTGTTATTGATGTCAAATGAAAGCCTTTTATTTGCTTAATACTAAAATTCAGGTGGCGTCAATATATTTTAATTGTATGGAAAAAAAATATTTCGCATTATACTTCGAATTTTAAAATAATAAAAACTATATTCAATGTAAAGCTTATCACTAAATAAAATACAAGTTCAAAATTTTACGAAAATTCACTTTTTAAAAAACTTAAATTGCGCTTTTTATATGGAATATAAAGGAAAATTATCATCAGTAGTATAATGTTTAAACGACTATATTCTTCAATAGCACCTTAGATGTTTTATAAAATCGCGGTGTTTCGGTTTCGATAAAGTAGAACTTCCATTTTTAAGATTTTTTTGAACATTTCTCGAACTCGAACAGAATTTGCATGCATAAATATTTTTAATAGAACCACAAATCGATGTTGGTGTCAGAAGAAAAAAAATTTTGCAAAATATTTTTAATCAAAATTTTTTGAGATTTCTCATATATATTCTCTTCAAATATCGTCTCAATGGTCAAAAAATACAACTTCAGTATAAAATAAAAAAAAAAAATAAATATTTTTAAAGAAATTTTAAGCATGAATTTGTTCACTTTATTCGGTGTGACTTTTTTCAATAACTAAGAAACTATTATGTTCACGGGTAAATGAATTTTAAATCACGAGATGTGGACCTTTTTAATGGTAGAAAAAAGTCACGTTGTACATCATATTAGAGGTAATTTGGACACCTTTAATATGACGTCTCAATGAATCTTGTACCATAAATATTTTGAAAGATATTTGTAATTTTCTGTATGCAACTTTGTACATTTTACATTTTCAAATCGCTATATTTCGCGAACAACTTAATAAAATTATCTGAAATTTTGTATCAGTCTTTAGTTTTGGTGAGTACAATGATTGTATCGAATATTATTTAATTCGGAGAGGTAAGGACCAAATTTGTAATTTTTCGTATTGTTTTTTTTATGGAATGACACATAACTTGTACTACCTCATGTACTTCATGTAATGTTATTTTTTAACCTGTTTCATAGATAATGTAATTGTGTTTTCGTTTATATTACGGCGGCGGTATTTAGCATTCTAAACTAAAAATTTGCATTTAATGAACTATTTAATTTATCAGTAACAAATATTTCATTTTAATGGTTTTCTAAGAGTTTCATAAAAAATTCCTAAAAAAATTTGCAAAATGAATTGAAATTATTATATAATTTAGGGGGATACACCCTATTTATGCCTTACATCAGCTAGAAAATAGTGTAAAAATTGTTATAATCAAATTTTATAATCAAATGTATAAAATTTGTTTATAATCAAATTTTGATTTCGACTTCATAATGTAATATTGATCATAATTCAATACAATTACAGTTAGAGATCTAAGGACGCATTACATTAAATCATTTGAAATCTTGCCAGGAATTGGTTTAAGTTCCATGAAAAAATTATCCTCAATAGTGTTCATGACTTAAATGCATAATATGTACCTTGAGGAAGAGTCTTTTGTGAAAATTTTTGATTTTTTTTACTATATTGTAGCGTTTTTAGAAGTTACAAAAAGCCCTATGTGCAGATTTTCTTGAGAAAAAAAGAACTCTAGTTGATTTTTACTACACATAGGATTTTTTTAAAATGAAAATATCAATCTGTGTTGCTAGTTTAGTCCTTATAAGGCTAAATCGAGTCTTTTTATTTTGCTTTTAGTCTCAAAATTTTCTTTTTAGCTTCTACATTTTTCTATCCTTTTTAGATTCTTAAAATTACGTTAGAAAGGCTAAATTGCTAGTATTTCAAAAACGAAGAAAACAATTTCTTATTTGCTATAAGCAGTTTTATTTGTACAGAATGGAATTAATGCATTTAAGCAATCTTCAATACATTAACCATAGAAACCATTCATGAATATAATTAAAAAAAAAAACATATAAAAGGGAAAATCATCAGAAACATTTGGAAATACTTAATCAAAGAGGAAAAAATAGCGAACAAAAAATTTTAAAACATTGAGTCATTTTTCATATGAAGAAAATTCTAAAACCTGATATAATTAAATTTGTATGGAAATGTTTTAGGCGATTAATGCCGTTCTATATTTTATTTATAAATTTTTTATAATATCTTTTAAAAAATATAAAAACTAATGAGGACGATAAGAAATGTTTTTAAATTGAAAAAAAATTAGCTTTTTTCTGGCCTTATTTTTTGGGACATTTAGCCTTTTTTGTACTTTTTCGACCTTTTTTAAAGTTTAATTTAGCCTCGTTTTTTCTTACTTCCTGGCAACACTGATATTAACATTAAAATGAAAAATTTCAGTTACCAGAATGCCTATGTGTAGATTTTTTTCAAATTTCCTTTACCATTCGTGGATGCCAAAAGATATAAATTTATTTTTACAAAACGTAAAATTAATAAATGCCCCAGTGAAAATATAAATATATAAAATTTAAAAAAATGTTACGAATTTTTTTTTGGTTTTCTGAAAAGTAGTCAAAAAACACATAGGATTTTTCGTCAGCGCACTGTCTATATGTTAGTGTCTATCTTAAATTCAGGCTAATAAAGATAATTAAGAAAAATATTAAATATCTGACATTATTATTAAATATTATATTGTTTCACCTTAAAGAATATTTAGAACCATTTTCGATCACCTTTTGCAGGATTTGGGCTAATATTTTGGTAACAATGCGTAACAATGATGTAATTTACAGTACATCATGATTTTTTATTTTTATGAACAGAAATTTTTGCGAAAAAAAATTTTAATATATTTTTTTCATAACAAGCTCAAAATTACAAGTTGTTCGATGCTCTTTTCGTGACAAAACTCGAAATTTTTTTTGGGCAAAATGTCTAACTGATTTAAAAATTTTTTTTATATATTTTTCCTGCATTCTGCTCATCAACATGCATCGTTTAAGTAGTCTTCCTAATAAGTTATTGAAAAACTATTTTTTCAATAACTTTTAATTAAGAAATGCTTCTGTTTTAATTACTACATTTTTAATTATTGAAACAAAAGAAAATAAAGAAATATTCTGCTTAACAAAAAAAAAAAAAAAAATGTTATTGCTAAAAATTGTTTTCCATGAATATTAAAAGCTTCCAGAGAATTTTTAAAGTAAACAATCGTACATTGTTGGGTATTTATTTAATTAGATGAGATTTATATTAATTCGTATTCTTTTTTATAATAAACCTCATGCAAAGCTATAAATTGCACATGTCAACAAAAGAGTATAAAAAATATCGCGAATATCGAAATTATTATTTGTTAGACCATATACAGTGTAGAAAGTTATATGAAACATTTCCATCGCGTCAGACTTTTAACCCATTGACGACCGAAGGAAATATGTTTCTCTGAGTAGTTTTTAGATTATATAACTTTTTAAGTAATAAGTGGAATAAATTATTCATTCATGTTTTATAGAGAAGAAATCATGCTACAATGACACAATAATATCTTTTTATTATTTTTTTTGTTGTTATTAAAATTAGAATTTATAATATTTTTAAAACTTTTGTGGACCACGCATTTTCCGTCATTCCTATTATAATTATTTTAGTTATGTCAAAGACGAAATTTCTCTCTACACCCACCCATTATACTTTATTTTTCTATGGCTTTTTGAGGGTTAATTGAGAAATTCTTGATTTTGACAATTTTAGAGATTTCTAGTGGCTATGTATGGCAAGCTGGAGGCTTGACTTGTACTAAATTTCTTGTCTATAAACGTGAATGACTAATTTGCTCTGCGTATTATCTACAAAATTATATAATCTAAAAACTTCTTAGAGAAGCATATTTTCGTTGGTCTTCAATGGGTTAAAAGTGTGACGTAATGTAAAGAAACCGAAATATTTCTGGTGAATAGAATATATCTGCAACATTTCTTTGACGATATCTTTTCTAATGTTGACCTATGTTATTTGCCGCATGATTGCAAATCATTTATCATTTACAATCCCATGTGAGGATACATATTGAAATTTAGTACTTTATCCCCTCCCAATAATTGGTTTTAATTTGAAATAATTTTAAACTAAAATCAGAAATAACTAAAAAAAAACTACTAAAATAAATGAAAAACTTAAATAATTCTTTTAGCACAAAAACGTCGTCACTTGTATCCGTTTCATGTGCATTTTTGTAGTCAAGGTTTACTTACATTATCATTGTCTATCTTTATGTAAGAGTATGTATGAGTAAGAATTTCATAAATACAAAAATATTTGTATGTATGTAAGTATTTCATAGTTATTCGTACAAAAATGTGTATTTAAATAAAATATAATAGTTTTTAAATGTAAAACTATTTTTTTTTTAACTTTGATTATTTCTCTTTTGGTTTTTATTTTTTTTTCTGCTGCAATAATGTATTTGTAATAGAATTATAACTGGTTTAGACAAACTTGGTTAAACGTTTAAACTACACAATGCCAACAACGACAACAGCAACAACAATAATGGTAATAACAACAAAATTATGTAATTGTTGCAATTACAAAAGAATGTTAAATTGAGTGTGCTGATAATTTTTTATTTTGTTGCAATACTAACTTATTAGAATAAAAAAAAATATATCTTGAAATTATTGCAAAATATTTAAAAGTATAAATTATAATAATTGTAAGTAAATACTTATAGTACGAGTAAATAGTAGTCAATTATATGACATTTGCATGTTATTGGTAACTATAACTAAATTATAGAACGGTTTAATATAAAAAGTAAAAGCAATAATAAGTAATTGAGAATAGTGGACTATTGAATTTATAATAATTCTATAGAAAATATGTATATGCATGAGTGTGAAACATTGTAAAAACTTATTGAAATGTCCTTAAAAATAGGAAAAATCTTAAAAAATAGGAAAACTCTAAATGGGTTTTGAGTAGACCTTACAAAATAACTATGAAATGCCAAAATTTAGGTCATACAGGCTTAGGGAATAATGATTGGGGAATAGTGATAAATAACATTATAGTCACTTTGTTATGTATAATTCACGATAAGCTACATATAAGCTGTCAAAGTTGACCATCTCGAGCTTAAACATTTTTTACTTGTAAATATTTCTGTTGGTTAACAAATAACTTTTTTTTAAAGCTTTGTAGACATATTTTCCCCTATTAATTTCATTAAAAAACTTTTATAAATTTAAATATTGTTTATGAATAAGGCATTGGATTTTTTTTATTTTCTTCATTTAGGAATTCGTTGTTATTAAAAAAAACATTTCTATTCGAAATTGAACACAATTCATATGAAAAGTTCATAAGATATTTTGTCCATTCAGATTTCAATTTTTAACCAAAGTGCGTTGTTTTTTACTATTTCTTCTAGCGGTCGCAATATACAGATATATATTTGAAGTTGGTTTTTATATTTGTTGTTTATTTTTGTAGTTTCCGGCATTTCAAAAAAAAAAAAAAAAAAATTATATTGAAGTGAAAAATGCGCAAAATTTCAGACAAACTTTTACCGGCAATTAACGGGAAAAAAATTTTAATTGCAATACATATCAAATTTTTTTTCATTTCATTTAATAAAATACAAAAAAGTAGAAAAAATCAATTTTAAATTACCTCTAACTTATACATATATAAATATTTTTTATGCTCAATATTATCGTAGAGCAAATTGGTGAAATTAGTTAGAAGTCTTTAAAGTTACCAAAATAAAGAATTTTTCAATTGACTCTCATTAAACCATGGAAAACACAAAAGATAAAGAGTAGGTGTAGAGGAGAAATTTGTATTGAATATAACTAACACATGACTATATATCTCAAAAATGGCAAATTTACTAAAATTGCACTGAAATATCAAAAGTTTGAAAAAAAACCAAAATTAAATAATAAAGTCAAGAAAAAAATTCTATGGCGAATAAATAAATTTCTATTCTATATCTAATCCAAGGAATAAGAACTACGTGAAATTAATAGCGATTAATATTTTTATTTCTCTTTTGATGAATTTGTTATTCAATTTTAAATTTTTAATTATTTTTTCGAGCTTTAGATAGCCACGCATTTTTTCGATTTCAATTAGCTTATAATTTTTGAGATATATCAAATGCAAATTTCCCCTCCATACACACTTCTTACCCCTTAAACTTCCATAGTTTAATAAGGCTTAAATAAGAAATTATTGATTTTGACAAATTTAAAGACTTCTAGGTGCTATGTATGGCAAGATGGAACTTGATTTGTATTACATTTTTGTAGGACCACTTTTTTTGTCTATAAAACATGAATGATTAGTTTGCTCTATCTACTACTTAGAAAATTATATAACCTAAAAACTTCTTAGAGAAGAATATTTTTTTTGGTCGTTAATGGGTTAAAAGTGTGATGCTGTGGAGTTTCTGGTTATTGGAATGACTATACCTGCAATATCTGCAACATGTTTTCATGATATTTTTTAGTGTTGACCTGTGTAATTTGTTCACATTCTCTTTTAATTTTGCAAGAAATTTTATTTTTTCGAAACATTTTTTTTTAAGCTTAAGAAATGATATAGATACTTGGAGGTAAAATGTGAAAATAGATTTATATACCTATCCGTTGATATGCATAAACAAGCAATGTATAGCGCCCTCAAACCAGATTTTTTGAAAGAAATGTCATGTTTATTTAATCTAACTTCGTGTTTAAACGTACTCCTCCGATAGCATAAATTGAAAGACCTGAATAAGGTTTAATCGTAGATCTTTATTAGCTTCAGACGAAGATGTTGATGTAATTCCCGATTAGTTTCAATCACAGGTATAAGCATTGGATTGGATTTTATTAAATGTATTCACATAATATCACCTTCGATTGAAGGTGTTGATATACATACTGATATTATGTGATATTATTCCTTATTCAAGTGGTAGGTACTCTACTTACCACTTGAATAAGGAATCACATTTTTTAACTTTAATTAAGTATATCTCCTAAACTAAAGTTCAGAAAAAAATAATTTTTTGCGCAACCAAATTTCAAAGTGTTGGCTTTAGTTTCCTGAAGAAATAAAAAATATACATATTTTGTTATACTAAAATTATGCATTTATTTAGAGAAATGTATTTCTGTGATACTATTTCGTGTGTTACTTGTATAAGGAATTCTTTTAATATTAATCAGGAAGGCTATGATTTGAATTTCTTTCTATATAAACGGCCAGAGAATTTTTGATTTGAATGGGACGTGGTAAGGCTCTTAATAACTCTAAAAAGAAAAAATTCTGATTTTGAAATCTCAGAGTCAGAATCCGGTCCAAATAGCCAAAAACATTAATAGAGGAAAGACAGTTGTATACAATTATTTAAATAACGTGGAAAGATATGGAAAAAACATGAAAGGGCGGAAGAAAATTTAACAACTCCAAAAGAAAGACTAAAAATTCTTAGAATTGCATTAAATTCTGCCATGTCGGTATCAAAAATACATGAAAAAAGTGGAGTCAGTGTCAGTCTAAGAACAGTGCATCGTATTTTAAAGTCGTGCCCACATATAGTCCGACGAAAACTGCAAAAAAAAAACCATCACTTAATGAAAAACGCAAATCACAACGTCTACAGTTTACCAAAAATATAATGACATGGTCCGACAAATGGTTTAAAGTTGTAGTTTCCGATGAAAAAAAAGTTTAATATTGATGGTCCCGACGGGTATAACTATTACTTCCATGATCTAAATAAGGAAGAATTATTTTTGAGCCGCAGACACAGCCGAGAGGGCGGCATAATGGTATGGGGTGCCATTTCGTATTATGGTACCATAGAATTGGCTTTTGTATCCAACAAAATTACTGCAATGACTTACAAAAACATTCTGGAAGAAGCATTTCCAAACGCTCCGATTCATACAGCCAGAGCAGTAAAACAATGGATTAATCAACAAGGTGTTCAACTTTTGGATTGGCCCCCATATTCACCAGACCTGAATCAAATGGAAAATGTCTGTAGTTAGCTTGCAAGAAAAGTTTATGAAGGAGGAAAGCAATTTGAAATGATAGAATCCTTAAAGGATGCAATAACGGAAGCATGGAGTTCAATTTCGCTAAATTACTTAGAGTCATTATACAAGTCGATGACAAATCGTATTTTTGAGGTTATTTCTAAAAATGGTGGCAGTACTCATTACTAACTGAATGCTATAAGATAATAACTTTCATTTTTATAACCTAAAATTTAAAAATAAATTATAGTTTGCTTACTTTTAAAATATTCCTTATTCAACTAACACACGAAATAGTACCACAGAAATTCATGACTTTAAATAAATGCATAATTTTAATATAACAAAATATGTATATTTTTTATTTCTTCAGGAAACTAAAGAAAACACTTTGAAATTTGGTTGCGCAATAAATTATTTTTTTCTGAACTTTAGTTTAGGAGATATACTTAATTAAAGTTAAAAAAATGTGATTCCTTATTCAAGTGCCAGGCAGTGTACATACTTTTAGTTTATCTATAATCATAAGTACTCGTATATAATCCAGTAATATTTTCTTTGTATGAAATACATATACGAAAAACATTTTTCTTCCCGTTAATTTACGTCTAACATAAATGTACATTTAATATTTAGGTTATTTTTAAAAATCTATCAACCGTATAAAATTGTAAGATATAAATAAAATTTTTGTGATTTTTGATAATCTAAAAATTTATATAAAATTAGTAATAAAATTATGTGAACATTATTTTAAGTAATTTTAATAAGCATATCTTAATAATAAACTCTTATACATAATATTTGCGGTCTAATGAATATAAGCCACTTTATAGTTACATACTTATATATTCCATTTAAATTTAAAAACATGAATACAGTATATATTTACTGGTATTTATACAAAAAATTAGCAAACATTTTATATGTATGTATTTATTTTTTTCTTTTTTTGTATAGTTTACAAAACTAAATATTGCAAAAATTCAAGAAATTAATACCAATAAACCTAAAAATATAAAATAGACAATATTTAGTATATACTATAATGTACTTATATAAATCAGTCGGGCAACCAAAAGTACACTTCTTAAATCGGAAAATATTTTTTTATATTGTAAATATGCTTTTAAAATATTATTTCTTCTGACTTAGTATAAAAAAGAACTTGGTTTTTATTAGCATTTGCTAAAAAAGATTTTCTTTATGCACTTAAAAGTATTCAGAACCTAGAACATTATATCAGGAAATTGCATAATTGATATTAATTTATAAGAATATTAGTATATCACGTATGTGATAGTAAAAAGAAAATTTGTCTAATGGCAAATTATGTAAAAATTCTATTGTGTGCAAAATATGAAAAAAAATTTTTCGTATCCCTACGGTACATACCCGGGTACCCGGGTACCTCTTTTGTCTTTAAAATATATGTATTTGTATATTTGTATTTATTAATAATGAAATTATTTTATTACGGTATTTCAAAAGCTTGGAAGCTAAAGAAGCCTAAATTTTGTTAACTTGGTCTATACATAAAATGTCTTAAAAATTTACATCTACGAGAGTCAATACACAGAGAAAAAAATGCATATATTTGAACATTTGTTTTTCACAAATATTATGAATCGTACATGACTTTTTTTCCAAACTTTTTTCATAAAAAATAAAATTTTGTTCACAGATATTATTAAATTGTTCATAATGAAAATTTTAGTAATTTTGCAAAAATTTTGTTAAATCTTTGGTTTAGTTTTATTAGATTTGATTGCAAATGATAAACTAAAATAGTTATACATGAAAATAATAACAACAAATGCCTTAAGCTGGTATAATTCCAAGGCAAATCTGTGAAAAATTAATGTTTAAAAATTTATGTAATTTTGCTAGCATTTTGACAAAAAGCGCCCAAAAAGTTCCCTATTTCCCGTCCTAAATAAAAAAAATATAGTTCCTTCTAGATGTTACATTATTTACCTGCCAAATTCCAAGAAAATAGCTTTATTAGTTAAGAAGATATAGGGAGTGGGAGCTTTTACTCATTGTGGTCTATTTTCCTCTCTAGCGATATGAAATATACTTTACGACCTATTCTCATACCTAACAAATACACATACAAAATGTCATAAAAATCGGTCAAGCCGTTTCGGAGGAGTTCAGTTACAAACACCGTGACACGAGAATTTTATATATATGATTAAATATTATGAACTGAAATCAATGAAAGTAAATTTTTATATTTATATACAAACTTTTTCCTGGGTACTAAGGGCACCCCTATATTATTTTTATGTATTTTTCGTATTTTTCCTTCAATATTGTCATGTAAAAATGTCCAACATTTCTACTTTAAAATATCATGCAAAGACTCAAGCTGTTGATATTATTTGCACTATTCGAGCCAGGTCACGTAAACTTTCAATATTGTAACTCCAAACTTGATACGACTCTGTAACATCAACGGCAATATTATTTAGGATTGTAAGAATGATATAGTTGGGCTTAAACGATTTTCGGAGAGAATCTTATACAGAACCTGAGCTCAATTATGGACCAAGTCAGTGCCATCACTGACAACATTCTTTAGGATTATAATAACGTTATAGTCGGGCTTGAGAAATTTGTGAAATTTGTGTGTGTGCTTTATTATGGAACAAGTCTTGTTGTAAAGTTTAAAATTACAATTTATACTATGTTTTGTTTCGAAATTAATAAATTTTTCATTTTCCGGACGCATTTTGCATGTAGTCACCACCTGTGACTTTGTCGTTTTTGAAAAGAAAGAGTTTTTTATAGTCAGGAGATTGTTTTGTTTCGAAATTAAGAAATTTTGTATCTTCCATTTTACATGTAGTCCCAGGTGGTGGTGGCCCATTGGTATAAATGGAGTTTTCTCGAAAACTGTTTGGGCGTCTCTGAGAAAAAAGTTTTTTATAGTCAGAAGATTTTTTTCTTTCGAAACTAATATGTTTTTTTTTATCTTCCCGGCGCATTTTACATGCAGTCCCAGGTGATGGTGGCCCGTTGGGGTAAATGGAGTTTTTTTTTTTAAGAAAAAAAACAGATTTATTAGCCAGGAGGTCGTTATATTTCGAAAATAATTAACTCTTCATCCTCCGGATGGGTTTTTTTTAACGCATATAAAACTTTTATATATACTGAAATATGTAGTATTTAAAATATTTATGAGCGTTGAAACCCAACTATTGGAGAACATTTGTATGGGGGCTAGGTTATAAAAAGTAACCATCGTTAACTAATTTTAACAAAGTTCGCTCCTGCATCATATAAAGCCAAATTTTATCCAATTATCATAAAAATTGTGACTTGCAGCTTCACTAAAATTTTAACATGGACAGACGGATGGACATTGTGAACATAATTAAACATGTTTTTTCTACGTGTATTTATCAGTGTACTTTCAGATTTAAGTTAAGTTAATTAAGTTATCTTAATAAATAATTACATAAAAGTATAAATATTTTGCACAAAATCAACAAAAATCACAATAAGATACCCAAGTATCCCGGGCATTGACTAAAGTTAATTTTTTTTGGTATGTACCGTAGTGTTAAGTGTAAAATATGCTCTTAAATATAAAATATGCAGAAATATGCCATCTAGATTGATAAAATATGCCCTCAAATAAAGATATTCTATGAAAATATTATAAAATATGCTAAACCTAAAATATGCTGTTAAGAACAAAATATGATAAAATATTAATGTAAAAATATCTAAAAAGGATAAATAAATAACAGTTTTATGGTTGCCCTGTAAATCAGTTTTAAAAACTTAAAGTTCTTTAACCCTGTTTGAGCTAAAGAAAATATTTTGATTTATTTTTTCTGCCAAACAAAAAATTATAGTTTTTAATTTTAAGAAATAAAAACACCTAGAACTTTTTAAACCTCATCATTAAAGTTTATAGATAGTCATTATTTACCTCATGTACATTTTTTTAATATTTTATCTTTTATTTTATTTATTTTTTTCTCTTTTTTCTCAGTTATTTAATTAACATGTTGCCGAGAATTCATCTAAAATTTTCACTAATTAGCATGTGCATAAATATTACGAGTTCTTTTTGCATTCTTTGAATATAAATTTGAATTTTTTCTGGCAAAAGGGCTTAAATTTGCTTTACGATCACTATTGAGTCATAAAGTTGAAGTTATGGCAACCATTACAAATAATGAGTTGGAAGAAATAAAATTAATGCAATAAACACAATACACAGAAAAAAGTTCGTGCATAAATATAGGAATTTCATTTCATTGATTTTAGTTCATAATATTTAAGAATAATGTCTTAAATATTAAGACTTTTTTACATTTTTGAAATGAATCAAAAGTTAAAAAGACTTAAAATAAATTGTTTAAATTTTCATTATATTTTCAATTTGTAAAAAGATGTTTGAAATTTTCTTCGGAAAATTTTAGGTTTTTAATGATTTTTAGCTACATTATAGGAACAGAAGTGAAGCGCTTTTTACCAAAATGATGTGCTGCAGAATACGAGCGAAATTATGTAAATTTCTAAACATTATATTTTTACAGATTTTCCTTGGAATTTTGCCATTTTAAGGCGTTTGCTGTTATTATTTTCATGTATAACTATTTTAATTTATCATTTGCAATCAAACCAAAGATTTAACAAAATTTTGGCAAAATTACTAAAATTTTCGTTATGAACAATTTAATAATATCTATGAACAAAATTTTATCTTTTATGAAAAAAGTTTGGGAAAAGGTCATGTTCGATTCATAATATTTATGAAAAAAAAAATTTCAAATATATGAATTTTTTTTCCTGTGTAGTCTTGTAGTGTAAGTTTAGGAAGCTTAGGTTTCTACTTTAAAATCTTAATAAAGAAAATATTAAAAAAAATTATTTCAGCTGACTTCAAAAATGCTCTAATTAGTAAAGAAATAAAATGAATTTAGGATAGAAGAGGGACCATTCGCCATGGGACACATTTGGCATGGAAAACGAAGTTTTTCAAATATCGTTAATGGCTGAGAGAAGAGAACACCTAAAAAAATTGGCAATGTTCTCTCTTCTAACTTATGTTATTTAAATGTGCCTCTTAATGAGGTTTCTTGCTGTTCTAATAACAATAATTGTTTTTGTGTGTTTAAAAAATTAATTTTAATTTTACCATTTTTAAGCTAAATTTTTAACTAAACCATTTTATTCACTTTAAATACTTTACTTTATTTAAATAATCACATTCACAAGATATCCAAAAAACCAATAAACTCGATTACTTGTAGTCAATAATAAATAAATCGCTTTAGTCTAAAGTAAAATAAGTTATTTAGTATTTAGCAAATTCATTAAATTTAATGGTGTCTTCGGTTTTTTTTACATTTTTTTGTCTTTGTTGTTTTTAGTTTTGCTTTTTATTCGTTTTTATTTCTCTAAGCGTTAAAACATTAATTAAGCTCTAACCTAAATGAATTTAGATTTATGTTCTTGTTTAAGTATGTAACATTAATGCACACATGTATATAAAGATACCAGTACATACAGATGATGTTGAATGTTTTTAGTATATATTAACTAGTTTTATGGTTTAGTTTTTCTGTTTCTTTTTTCTGTTCTTACTAGCGGGTATTCTAACGAATGGCCTTGACTGACTATATAATTTGCTTGATTTATTAAATAAGGCAACTGCAGTTTTTTTTTTTCTTAAGCAATTTTTGCTGGCGATTTTGCACAGTGGTTTATGAAGGGAAAACAAAAATAAAAATGATATATAATAATAAAAATTTTTTTAATGCCATAAGAAACTAATCTGATATTATAACTAAGAAACATTAATAAATATAATTTGTGCGTTACACTTTGTAAGAAAACTTAATTAAAATTATGGAATTTTTTTCTTCCACCTTTTCCACTGTACAACATTATGCTTAGTAAAGTGATATTTTTTTATGTTTTCATCTATCACCGTGTCTGATGAGATCTTTGAAAAGTAGAAAATAAAAAAGAAAAAAAAAATTAAATGATTTTCGTGGCTACGCATTCGAGCACAGTATGCATTTTATGTAGAATGGATAGTGCTAAAGTTGAAATCTTAATAGAAAGAACATGATCAGCAAAAATTAGGATAGTTAGAAACTTTGGAATATAGATATTAAGTTCCTCATTCCGTTTGCAAAATTTTAAAATATTGCTATAAGACCCCATATAGGGCATATACAAAAGTTCTATCTAGAAAAATGCAACGTTGCACAGTGCGCGATTCAAAAATGTAATGGAAATAATATGGAATTTCTGAACGAATGTTCCGAATTCAGTGAAACTGAAATTCACATGGCGATAGTAGAGGTATAGGCGAGTTTAAGTTTTGAGCTTGGACCATATAGACCTACAGGGGGCGGGACTATATCTTTCTTACTTGTTTTTTATTTGTTTTTTGTAACTTGAGCGATTTTTTATATTGTAATGTTTTTTTACATTTTGACGATATTTTTTTCGGAATAAGTTTTATAATTGTATAAAAATTATAATATAACAGCATTATCACTACAACGATATTATGTTCTCATTGTTAATTCTTTTGAATTTTAATAACTCTGTGTTCATGATAATAATGTTTTGTTTAAATTTGTCATTTAGTTGTTCAAAATCAATAAAGATTTTAATATGGTTGACTGCAAAAATTATATGTTTTTAAATACTTTTATCTTGCATTTGAACCATATATGAACAGATAATAAGCAAATATTTTTTTAATTAATGGATACTTTTCTCTATTATTTTCAATAAAAGTTTTCTAACAATTATTTTTTATTATATTTTTAATAATAGGATAATAATAGGAAAAAATGGAATCATAATATGACAATATGGTACAATAATAATATAATAACATCTAATCATAATCTGATAGAATGGGATAATAATGTAGTAAGATTGTTCAATTATATGTAAAACTAGAATCATAACATGAAAAAACAAACCATAAAATCGGACAGAATATGAAAAAATGGAATCATAATAATTATTACTTTTAATCATTTCTATTTTTCGCTGTGATCATATGTGCCAATCATAATATGTTGCTATTGAAACATGCGTATAAAAAATTATTAACATCATTGATTTAATTTACATAGTTTTGATTTGAATAATGAAGAGCCGCAGGCGAAATTTTTTGTAACATATACTTATCTCGATTTTTGTGCGAATAAATACACAAGATTATTTAAATGGACGATTCTGTAAAAAAATGGTTATAGCAAATAAGAAATTATTTTCTTCGTTTTTGAAATACTAACATTTTAGCCTTTTTAAGGCAATTTTAACAATCAAAAAGTCTAGAGAAAATTAGAAGCTGGAATAAAAATTTTTAAACTAAAATTAAAATAAAAAGGCTAGATTTGGCCTTAAAAAGGCTGAGCTGACAACACTGGTAGAAACCTCATTGACAAATTTTCATGAGAATCGGCCCATAATTGACCACGGGTCCTATACAAATCCCCCTTTAAATTGGATTTATATACCAATAAGTATATAAATCCAATTTATATATTAATATCAGCATTTTTTTAATATCAGTACCTGATCGCATTAAGTAAAATTAATAAAATTTGTTATAAGGTCCATTTTAGTAACTGTGGTCAAAAAAGCGAAAGATTCGTATACCTAGCTATATTAGTTTCCGAGATATTAGGTGTTGCGAAAATTTATCAATGCACACTGGTCAAAAATCCACTTTTTTGGCATAAATTCAAAAAGCATTGTTAGTGTCTTTTTGAGCCATTTTATTTTATTTTTGCTTAAATCTATATAATACATAATTTGACTACAGTAGGCATATTTTTAAATATAACATTTACTTCTTGCTTTTGGTGATATATGGTTTTCTTTTCTAAGTTTTAAATTTTTGTTTATTCGTGAAACTACCGCATAGGTAAAAACATAAGGTTTTCTCCTACTTGTTTGTAAGAACCAACAAATTTCCGCTCAGATTTACAAAATTTAATTGAAAGAAAATTTAACTGAAAGATTGCAAAAGTTTGCGAAAGATTTCGGGACTGTCTAAATTGTTACATAAAATAGATGCTTTGGCGAACACTTTTACGTTTATATATTCGTGCAAGTTCATGTCCAAATATAACTTTTCGTCCCTCAAAGTTATATGTTATTTTGATGAACAACCCATATAACCATAAAACTCAAAAATAACAACAAATACACTACTAATATAAAATTTTATATAAAGGTCTTAAAACACATCTCCTAGGCTGCAATTTTCATTATACAAAATTGTTATATATTTTTCTGACAATGAGATAAAGCTTTTATAATACTAACTCTACTTAAACAAAAATGCTAAAAACCATAAATAATCCCATGTCAAACTGTCAATGTTGCTACAGTATATTTATTAATTAATATATATTCTTGATTACTTGATCAGTTGTAATTTATAAAATACATTCACTTTTATCAGTTTCTTAAATTATTATTTTGGAATTCCCGTAAAAAAAAGAATTTTTTTACCAGTATGCAATGATCAATTAGAGGTCTGTTGTTGTGTTCATATAAGAAGCAAAAATTGGAAGTTGATAATTCCGATTAAAATTTAAGGCAATTAAATTAAAATGCTTTAAATAATTTTACGGTGTAAGACCAAATAATTTCTTATAATGTATACAAAAATAATTATACTTTGTGACATAGTTACACGTTGAAGTATTTGGCATATTATTTGCGCACTATCTGGATTATTATTTAGGTAGGTGATCAGACCGCGTTTTTGGTCCATCGTACAGGTGACCTAATTCACTTCCGTTTTCCAGCTGACTCATGACCTATTTTTTCAGATCTAGTCTATCTATTGAGGAAATTATTCCAAAAGTGCCATCATTGCGTTTTGTTTGAAACACAAATGTTACGTAAATCGGGTTCGTTATTCTTGTTTGAGCAAAATAAAATTTTTATGGTAAAGCTCCAAATGTAGTGGCGGAATATGTGATGCATTCCAATTAGACCACGATTTCAAATTTGGAACATTACCCTGACAAAAAAAAAAAAAAAAAAAAAAAATAGTACGCTTTCATTTATTGTGGGCATATCCCTTCATAGGTTACTATTTCATTAGACTTTGAATACCCTTCGAAATTTAATTTTCTTCATTCTATTATATATTATATATTGCTTCTGTAATATATTACACAATTGTAATACTTTTCATAACTTGTTATCCACTTAATTTCAATTAATTGAAAGACCAAAATAAACTGGCATTTTGAATAGAGAGCCTGTGCTTTTATAGGAGAATTTGTCTCCAAAAATTATAAAGTTGTATCTATTCACATTAGTTTTTGGAGTATTTTAATATTTTAAATAAAAAAAAACCAAAGCGAACTGTAATTATGCATAATCATACAAAATTGCAAAATTTCTATTTTTCTTTGGCAAATTTTATGAACTTTAAAGAAAGTTTATTATCATTTTTTGAGATAATTGGAATTAGCAATAAATTACACAATTTTAGCAGTTTTATTCATTAGTTTTTAATACAAAATACACTTACATTTGTTCTTAATGACAAGTTCTTACTTTTTTATAGCAGAAGTCAAAAAAATCTAGAATACAGTAAAAAAAAAACTCTATTGCACATGTAACCTTAATTCCAAAATTTCTATATACGTTTCTCAACAGTATTTTTTAAATATTTTCTAATTTATTTTGCATAATTTTTACATATTACCCTAACAATTTCCACGTTTTCAGTGCGCCACCTCGCGTAAATATAGTTAAAACACGCACCCCTAATTGACCATTGATGAGTTTTCGCAGCATACTGTTGCATATTCCTATAAACGCACATCAATGGGGCTAAAAAATAATTAAGAGTTAAGAATTATTAATTAAAATTATTAATTAAGAATACAGATTAATTTTTTAAATTATTTATTAACTTCAATTAGAAAATTAACAACAAAAACTTAAAATGTACATTAAAATTTTTTTCATTGTAATTTTATTAGTTTAATGCCATTTTTTATGGCACTTAAAGTAATGAACCAATTTAGTATTATTAATAATTTGTAGAGGAACCTTTTTTGAGTAACTTTAAAAATTCGGTCTGTCATTGATTGTTTCCAGGCTTGTTTATTTTTTAGTTTTAACCCTGTTATTGTCATTATGGTTCCATTCTGTGCAATTCTTGCATTTCTCCATTGGATTTAAATTCGTACTACAAGCCGTCCAGTCCAATAGTGAAATACTTTGTTCATTAAACCACTATTCCAGACATGGATTGCAGCGTTATCTTGTTGGAGTATGTAATCTTCATCCATTTTTTCATCCATATATGAGAGAAGAGCATCTTCCAACAATATATTTTGATTTTCCTGCAGCAGAAAAGACTGCCTAAACCATAATATTGCCTCCACCGAAATTTCGTTTCGTCATACAAATTTCGTTCGACCTTAAATTTTGCCAATAGCAAGAATATGAATCGTGACTATCCAAATTGAATTCCTTTTCATCAAAAAGGTTACTTTACCCCACTCATCTGTCCACTTCATATATTTGCGCACAAATTTTAAAAGATTTTCCTTATGATGTTGTTTTAACATTGGTTTACATTTTGGTTTCTTCCATTTTATGTTACCATCTGTTCGCAAAATGTGTGCAACATGTTTGGAAGTGACAGGAAGGTCAAGTTTGTTTCTATATTTGTGTAGCATTTAATTTAATGCGTGTGGCTTCTTCTTTTATTTTATTAATTTGCCTTTTTGTTAATTTTTGAATATCTTTTGTTAGTTTCCGTACTCCGTACTTCATCCCTTTCTTAAGAAATCCTAGTATAACTCCTTCCGAACGATTCGTTTTTCATCCAATTTCTCTGTTAGAACAGCCATGATCATGAAAAAATTACGTTTTAATTTTTTCCTGGTCTGCAAGAAAAGTTCTTTTGAGCATCCTTTAAGCTGATGAATTTTTCCAATTAAAACAAAAATAATTTCAGTAAACAGAGAAGTTGTCATCAGAAACTTACCTTAAGTGAAACAAACAACAAAAGTGTTAACATTTTTTAATATATTTTCTTTTTTTGCAATAACTTTTTGGACAAATTTTTCTCGACTGCGTTTATAGGAATATTCCATTGAAATGATCAGCAATATGTTCTAAATTCAAGAAAACAACAAAAGCAAGAAACAAATATTTCTTAAATAAAAAAGTACCGTTATATCGCGAATTATTGTAACAACACAACATTGTTTTTGGTTAAGAGAAACGAATAAACTTCAAAGAAATTTTTTCAAATGCGTTTGTAGGAATATGCACCAGTGTATAAAAAAATTATCACTAATCTTATACTGAATTAGTTACGGTATAGTTAAAGTTACTGATGTAAAAACGCAACAGTGGCTGAAAATGGGAAATGCTATATAGTTTGGAATTCAAAAAATGATCATAGTAACAACATCATTGAATTAACCTAAGTCTAAATTAACCAATATATTGATTAAAATTCAAATAAATAATTGCTAAACATCACCTACTATACCTATAAATTAGATCTTGTCAACGGTATTTTTTCATACCTTTTTCAAGCAAATATTGTGTAAAAATGCAAAAATAAATAAATATTTTCAATTAAAGTTTATTAACATTTTAACAGTAAAAATTTATTAGCTAATCGTGTTCTTAACAACAAATTCTCAAGTTTTTCATTTTAATATTCAAAGTTTGCCATCTAAGTAATGGTTGGATTTTAAACATTCTTTGGCTATCATTTTCTTTCTTGCCTTTTGCTTTTCGTTTTCTTTGACTTACATCACTCTGTCAATCATCAGTAGTTTGTCGGTCTGTCAATCATTCATTCGTCGAGGTATGAAAAACATGCTCCAAGCTAATGTCATCATAAGTTTGCTTCAGTTTATCTAATAAATAGAATTGATCATCAGGCGAATGTATGAACGAACGAACGAGCGAAAGAAAGACTGACTAACCAACTATTTAAATGAATGTGAGTGAATGTTTTTTGCAATATTTTAACGGTTTCTTCTGCCTCAACGGATTGTTTGGAAAACTAACAACAAAGTATTTCAAAAGATTGTTTTTTTTTTTTTTTTATTTCGAGCTTGCGAGGGTGTGTATCTACAATTTAATATGCTAAACCATAAAGTCTTTTTTTACCGTAAAAGGTGCAAATAAATTAAGAATATAAAAAGTTTATATTAAGCTAAGAAAAAGAAAATAAACTTTTTTTTTGGCAAATAAATTTAGTTATTATTTGTTTATAGTTAAAATAATAATAAAATAAAAAATACGACGTAGTAAAATGACGAAAAAAGTGGCGTCATTCATGGAAGATAAGTTGAACATTCTTCGTACATATATACATATATATATATATGTAACCAACCTACGAACCACACCAAAGAAGATTTAGTTGCCTGTCATTTCAATAAATTAAATAATTTTAATGCAAATCGAAAGAAAGTTTAATTTAATCAAACATATAAGAAGCTAAATATGTATACATATTTATACGTATATATGTATTTATATTTCTCTAACTTTACTCAGCTTAAAATATTTATATAAGCAAAATTGCTGTTAAATGAAAATAGATACTGGATTATGAAAAACCCACTGAAAAACTAAATAAAATTGAAAACTGAAAAATGACCACAAACCTACTTACGGTTATGGATGGCTGTTTCTGTTTTTCTGACTCTGTGACTTTGTGTGTGGTTTGGAGTTTTTCCTAGAAACCTACAAAGCACTTTAGTGCTACTACTGCTACTTTCTGGAAACTGCTGCAGCTGAAAATGCCACTATTTGGCTAAAATAAATATAAAATGACATACACAAAACTTAGGTAATCATCTAGTCAGCCATATGTAACTGGTTTTTCACACGCACAATTTCACACAAAAAAATCACTTTTCCAAAAAAAAAAAAAAAAAAAAACTAATATCAAGCAATCAACTACAAAGTTGAAAAGAAAATTTTTAACATTATAAAAAAATGTTTACTTTTTTATTTATTTATTTATTATTTTTTTTGTATAAAAACTATAGATAATCACAGGCACATATAAATTAAATACACATCCATATGTTATGTTTTGTACAGTGCGACCCATTTACAGAGTTACAAGCATAAATATTTTTTAATTAATTTATGAAAATTGAGGAAATGTGGAAATTTTATGGCTCAAAAAGCTAGTTTTTTGTTTTGGCAATTTTATTAACAAATCATTAAGATAATTGATATTTATTACTTAAAAATTATATGATTTTATCACTAATACTTACCAAAGAGTTTTGGCGAGAAAATGTTGTTGATATAATGAAATTGAGATTCTCGCCCTTTGTCGAAATGTTTTAGTACAAATTGTCAGCTAAAACGATCACACTTGGGCCAAATATTTAACGAAAAATGTAATGACTGCTATTTTAATATATTTTTTTACAAAGAATAAATTAGAATAGAAATTAAATAATTCAAAGAATTCGAAGTTTAATACCCGTATTCTGAACTTTGTCACAATGATAAAATTACACCAAAAATATTTTTTTTTGAATTTTTCATGAAAATTGTGTTTTTTATTGTTATTGTTTTGTCATTAGTCATAATGTTCAAAATACGAGGGTAAATAAGTTTTTGCTTTGACATATTATTTTGATTTATTTAGTTAAATTTTTGCGCAATGTGTCATCAATTTTATATTAAAATAAAACAATAAAAAGGTATTATAAAAAAAAAAATATGCTGTGTTATCCAGAACGATCATAATCGCAGATTCGTTCTTAAAGTTGGGGAGCTTTGAGCAATAGAAAATTTTGTTTAACTTTGAGATTTCCCTGATGATAATTTAAGTATTTAGGTGATTACAAATGACTACATTTATTCTGAGGCTCCGAATTTCGCACTCAATTAAGATGAATGTAACCATGCAGTTCTAAACCTATAAATATTTTTATACCCCACACCACCATATTTGGTTGGGGTATTATCCGTTTGTGCTGATGCTTGTAACGCATAGAAAAAATCACCTAACGCCCACCTTAAAGTATACCAATCGACTCAGAATCACTTTTAGAGTCGATCTCACGATGTCCGTCCATCCGTCTGGATGGCTGTCCATGTAAATCTTGTGCATAAAGTACAGGTCGCAATTTAGCAAGTGGACTTTCATGATACAAGGACGAAGCCTGTTGAAATTGGTTATGATCAGTCCATTATTTCAAATTTTATGAGGATCGCTTCATAATTTACCATAGCTCCCATATAACCCCATTTTCGGGAATCACCCTAAATGTTGGACATGCACAATGGTGTGGGGTATCATATGGTTGGGCTAGACCGACTATATCTTTCTTACTTGTTTTTTTTTTTTTTGAATTGGCTCTAGTTCTCGAAATAAACTTTTATATAGAAAATTAATGAGGTTACACCACATAAATCCTACAATGTAAAAAAAATCCTTTTGTAAATAGTTTGTTGTGAATAAGGTCGGCACTTATGCATCGATTTTAATATAATATAAATCGATTTATTTGCAATATACCAAACTTTATGATGAAAGAGAAAACTTATCATTTTTTAACGTTTAGGATTTTTTACAATATTTTTTAAATCTATTAATTTTTTTAATTTTGTAAGAATTATTTTCCAAAGCATTTTCTTAATAATTTTGTAGCTATGTGCAAAAACAAATTTACATGAAGTAAATAGCTTGTAGCTATCTCTTAGAGGCCCACAACGAGGCTGGCGAATGATGCTCAGACTGTGCCGAAGTTTGATGGATGAGAAATAAAATAAAGAGAAAATAAAGTATCAGTGACACAAAAGTGATTACTTCGTTTTCAAGATATTTGGCAGATGCGTTGCTATGGCGAACGATTTACCCGAAATAAAATTTCGACAGTTGACAAAATATAAATAAATCGCATAAATTCCACGATTCATACATAATATAAAAATAATATAAAGTTCCCCATAAATCGACATATTTAAAAAAAAAAAAAAAAAAAATTAAATACTTTATGACTTATACATATGTCGGTTGTTTATGGATCGCGAGATAAATCATTCAGATGATAATATTAAATAAATCTAATTCTATATAGTTTAATTTTCGAAAATCGATAATTGTATATATATATATAAAGAATATAAAAAACTAGAATCGAAAACAATAAAATTGGCTGTATTTTAAAAGAATTTAGTTCTTATGTAATCTATATAGTCAAGTTTTAAGGATTTTTTTAAAATAAATTTGGTGATTAAAATATGTAGAAATTTCTTTTAAATGAAATTTTTGGACGCACAGAAAAAAATCGATATGACAACACTGCGTTAGTTCGGGATCCTTTGAAAGTCAATTGTCAAACGTCTGGTGTCGGACCATCTTTTTGCAAATGGTGCCGACTTATTTGTGCTCCCAATAGTAGAAATATAAACATTATTCACTGTATTTTTCATTAAGTATTACATTAATGAGAACTCGAATCTGAACAAAAATTTATAATTCATAAAGTTCAAATAAAAATAAAATTTACAAGTTATTAGGAGGATGTTCAGTTTTGTATTAAGAGTAGCATTTAGTTATGTTTTTACATCAAATAAAAAGTATATATATAACTGATGAACATTTTCTAACTTGTCTTATTCATTATATGTCACACTGTTTATATATATTTATAATTTAGTGTTTATATTGGATGAGGAACAATAATTATGCAATAATTTTTATTACCCAGTAATATTTGACTACTTTGTTTTTGTTGCTGCTAAATGTGGCAAAGTGTTAATAACAGCAACACCAGCAACTGAAAAAACAACGTTAGCAACATAACAACAATTAATTGTTACAATATTATACAATCAAGCAAATACAACAACATTGTTTTTCCAAACATTACAAATATTATTATTTATTATCACTCCTTATTAAGTCACATAAATACACATCTCGTATTTGGTTTGGTAAATTTAAAGAAAAACTCTCTTTTATAGACAGAAACAAAAAATGTTTCAAATGCGACTAATTTTAATCGTTTTAACTTTTAAGTACAACCAACAATCATTATAATCATTATTGTAATGAAATGTTTTTCTTTTTTTGGTCGGTTATTGTCTTTAAGGCATTTGGCAGATTTAAAATGAAAACAAAATGAAAATTCACAATTTTCAAAATATTTGTCATATATTAAGCAATAGCTGTAGTTAGTCATCACAAAAGACAGATGGACAGACAGTAAAAAAGATAAACTAAATAATAATTTACTAATTTACTAATTGTAGAAAACTCAATTTAGGTTTGTCAATTGTGATGTTAAAGTATTGCCTTAAGATTATTTTGAGGCATTATAATGCTGAGGGTAAAATTATAGCACAGAGAGAATAGCTTGCAATATTTCGACATTTAAAATGAAATTTAAATATAAGTAGAGGGAAAAGGTACAGTTTTTGATATAAAATTATTAATTAATGCAATTATTTAGGGAAGAACGTATTGAGAAAGATCAGATTGACTCAATGCTTATATAAAACTACTTTTTACACTGATGAGCTCTCAATTGAATTGATTAAACATACCCGTGGTTTTAATTTTTGATATATAATATTTTTAGTTGTAATTATCACACTGACTTGAAAATTTAGATATTTGCCAATAATATCATTTACTATACAATTTCGAAGGAAGTATGTAAAAAATCTAAATGTAAAAAATCTTTTATAGCCAATGATATGTATTTTTTAAAGGGAACTCCTTATATTTACATCCATTATACCCGGATATGTAATTAATTTTTGAAATATAATATTTTGAGTAGAAGTTTTCATATATTCATGTACTCATCGACAGTATTATTTACTATAATTTCCGAAGGAAAATATTGAAAAAAATATATATTTTATAGTAAAAGTTAAAGGTATTTTTTGAAGGGTACCCCTTACATTTACATCCAGCATACCCCGGTATGTATTTCATTTTTAAATAGCATATTGTGATACATGTTGTCATATTCATTCTCTTCTAATTAAAAGAATTCCTTAAGGATATATAATATTTTATACTTTTCTGAAAGATAACTTTACAGAGATTATACTAGGTGAAAAAACTGTTCAAAGTTTTTGATAGGGGCCAGTTCAGAGCCTTCCGAATTTGACATATCCAGGTATGTTAGTTTCATGGATGTGTATAGTTTTTTAATTGTTAGCATAAAGGTTAAAGTCAACTGAGCGTCCAGGAACTGATATTTTACTTGACATCTGGTAGATTTTTTTACATCAGCTTGTGAACTTAGAGGAGAACTCAGAAATTATTTCCAAGTCTAAAATTACATTAATAACATGGTGAAAAAAAAAAAAAAAAATGAAAAAAGAAAATAACTACAGTACGAGCTCGATTAGCACAACCACCTATTATCGCAACACACCGATTTAAGCAACCAGTATTTTTTTTACATTGTAGGGTTTATAAGTGTAACTATTTTCCAAAAAAAAAAAAAAAAATCGATATGTGCAAATTTCTTTTGATATTTGTAACATTTAATCAATTTATCATATTTTTTTTCCTGCACACAAAAGTAGTTTTAATGATCTGTAGGTGTACATTCAAAAACATTGAATTAACCCCCAATAAAAATTTAAATTGCAACCGTTGTTGCCAGGAGACGAGAAAAAAGACGCTAAATTTAACTTTAAAAAGGCCAAAAAAAGGCTAAATGTCTTAAAAAATGAAGCCAGAAAAAAGTAAATATATATATTTTTTAAACTTATTTTCTTCAGGTTCTGGTTAGTTTTTAACATTTTTTAATGATATTTTAATAAATTTATAAATAAAACATAGAACGGCTGCCAGAAAAATGACCCAATGAAAAATCGTTCAAAAAATTCACATATAAATTTGGGTAATGTTTCATATGAAAAATTATTTAATTTTTTTGAATTTATTTATCGTTACTTTAGAACTATAATTGCTTTTTGATTCCAACATTTTTTGGTGATTTTTCGCTTTTATGGGAATTTGTTTAACTTATATTCATAAATAGTTCTATTGTTAATGAAGTATATAAAAAGTATTTATAATAATCGATTTAGTAAGTTCATAAAATTATTTAAATTTTTGTTAGATTTTTTTTGTTTTTTGCGAATAATTACATAAAAATGCTTAAATGGTAGACTCTGTAAAAATAAAATTAGTAATAGATTATTATTTTCTTCGTTGTTGACATACTTACATTTTAGCTATTTGAAGGCAATTTTAAAAATAAAAAAAGCTAGAAGCTTAGACGAAAATTGTAATTGCAATGAATCCGTATTACTTTTTTGCAAAATGTAATTTTTTTTTGAGTTAACAAAAAAAGTCCAGTGTATTTTTTTTTACAACTTTTCAGAAGAAGAAAAAAAAACGTTTTATTTTGTCAATTCGCAACCATTTTTTTTAATTTTGGATTTTTGTGTTTTTCGTTAGGATATTTATTAAATTTTTGCTTTAGAAAAGAATTATGTCTTTGACGTACGCGAATGGCAAAAGAAATTAAAATAAAAATTTCATTTTGTATTTAATATTTTTGTTTTTTGTTCTGAAAAAGATCCTTTGTGTAAAAAAAACAATAAGAGTTTTTTTCTTAACCCCTAAACGCATACCGTACCATATATGGTACATCACTTCCATCTGCTAATAATGTTAAACATCAAAATCAATCATCTATATTACACGATTTAAATTATTGCAGTCAACATTATTTTGCATAAAAATTCAATTTTAGCTTTATTGTGATTTGTTTTAGTTGTCAGCAAGCCTCCTAAGTTATTGAATGCACTTTTTGAACACAATTTAAAAAGTGAATTTCAATACCAAAATTTATAGATAAGCAGTCATTATTAGTGTGGTTGTATATATATATATATATATATATATATATATATATATTTGGATACATTGTGTTCTTTTTGTACCATTTATAATAAAATTTGATAAAATTTTATATAATGAAATCTAATTTTTACATATTTTTCAATGTACCATATATCGTACTCTGTGCATTTGGTCATGAGGTTTATTATGTATTATATGTGTGGCATTCCTTTAAGAGTTTTATTATCTGATCTTGTTATTGCTTATCTACACATGGAAATGCCTTTTATCGGTGCAAAAAAGCGTAATGCCGACGAGGTGGTGAATATACTTTACTGTTATCCATCTGTTTTTGGTAACTGTAAGTTTGGATTAGACCTGTGTCATAATATTAACTATATGTTTACTTACTTCAACATGTAAATATATTAAATTAAGTTAATTGTCACCATCGCAATTACAAAGTAACATTTTCCACAAAATCCTTTTACTGGAAATGAGTCAGTTAAATATTTGTGCAATCTACACTTTCCAAGTGCTTTTTTCACAGTATCACCGTCTAATCAAAATTATGGCATTAACTTATTTTTTTTTTAATTTCCCAAAGTAGTGTTAATTTAAATAGAAAAGTTGAATTAAGTTAAATTAGATATATGTACAATTAAAACTTTAATCGCTCTGCCCTTCAAATAAACATGCAACCTTAAAGAAATTTCTCCTTAAAACGATTAATAAAAAAAACTACAAGTTCAAGCTATTACCTTGTAAAAAAGCCCAAAAAATTGTGATAATAAACAAATGTGCCGAATTGCAACATCCAGGCATACATACAAATAGATTCTAATGTTCATTAACCCTCTACGTACTTGAGGATAAAAACAAGTTATTGCACATTTCAAGAAAGTTTAAAAATACTCTATATGGTGGTCAGTACTATATAAAATTCACAGCATGGATAATTTAAGGTTATTGTATGTAAGTATTTTAATAATGGACTAACTTACTAAAGGACGGACTGCAGGAGAATACAAATGCTTTTAATAAGTTGTTTGTTATATGTGGCATACATATATGTACTTATTTACTAGCTCGTACTCTCGTATAAGTTGAATGCTGGGTATGCGGCTGCTGGTAAAGATATGGAAATTTTTATGGTTTTTGTGCTGTTTTGTATTGTCATCAGCAAAAAAAAAAAAAAAAAAAAAAAAAAAAAACATTTAACTTTCACTCATTGGTTGGAAACCTCTATTTAGAGCTTATAACTCTAATATCATGTCTAAGTGAGTGAACAAGCATACTTGCGTTTACATGAATATAATACGTGTACATACTCTAAACTTTTAGTAGTTTTGCAAGTAATAGAGGCCTCAAAATACAATAAGAGTAATATTAAAATAATAATGAAAAAAAAAAGAAAACAACCTATAACAACTATGGTCTATGGCGGAAAACAGAAAAGGGTGCTGAAATAGGAGCTTTGATTTTGGAAACATTTCGTTTCCAACCATAATTATGAACAAGGTATTCCTAATTGTAAATTCTACTTCAAAGTATGCATTTTAGTTTTTTGGAAATATATTTTTGCTGTGATATCAATATTCCTAAGTTTAATACATACTCAGAAAAAAGAAGTACATATAAATCTTCATCACTTCATATGCATTTTTTGCATTTTTTTCTATTTTGAATTTAAGGGTAAATATTTCTAAGAACCATTCAATTTTATACATTTTAAAGTTATTCAAATACCTCAAACTTCAAACAAAGTTAAACTTATATGTTTGAGTTGAATTTATTGGGAAACTTGAACTTTATATTCTATTATAAACTTAGAAGAAGGAAATGCTTTTACTAACTAATTCTTTTTCCAATACTATATGGAAAATTTGAGACTGAAAAGTTCCATTGGTATAATTTACTAATTTATAGATAAAAAGCCAAAATACGTCAAAATGTTATATCTATAACAAATTTTCAAAAATAATCAAACTTTGAGATACAAAAAGAGGAAAAAACGTTAATGCTTGTTTTTACTGAGAACAAAAAAACTGTAGTAAATACGATAAAACGTGTACATACTGCAATTTCTTCAATTCTACATTCCTTTAGTCGATTTGAAGTTATTTTTGATGAGTTTTATTCGATTAAAATAAATGACTAAGTTAATTTCAATTCTACATGTCTTTGTCAATTTAAATATTTTAGTTATATTGAAGAATTTTATTCAGTTTGACTAAAATATATTAGTTAATTTTAAAATAAACAAATATTTTAGTCAAATCAATAGAAATGATATTCATACTCAGGAAAAAGTAAAAAAATTACTTTAATCATCAACTTATTTCATTCAATCAAACAAAATTTTTCAATTTGCACCTCTTAACAAAATAATTATATCAATTAATAATAATTATAAAGACTGAAAAGTAAAGAATTTTTTTCAATTAAACACTCCAAACAAAGGTTAATTGACAAAAAATAATTTAATTATATCAATCAAGTAGATGATTAAATAAATGAAAAATTTAATTGAAAATATTACTGTAATTTTATTTTTACTAAGTATTTCTTTTACCTTATTTCTAATTTATGTTTTTATGTAAAAATAAAATTTGTCATATTTTTTTAAATTTCTATGTTGCACTAACCTTTTTTTTATTATGCCTCGTTCGTATAGCTTTTAGTTCCAGCGAATTCCATTCACCGATAGGCTCATCATTTTATCACAGCAAGAGTGGTGAGAATAAGATGTTTGTATTTATGATTAAAAATTAATTATTAGTTTTTAATATTGTAAATAAATAATTATACTTACTGGGTGCTACATTCCAATGGCTCATGCCAATCGGTTATGAGTTTTTCATAATCAACTAAAGGGATATTCTCCAACTATATTCTTTTTTATTCAATAAGAAAGTCCGCAAAAACCTATACGAACACAAATGCATTTCTGCCCAGAAAAAGTTGTATTTCTCGAATAAAATGAAAAGAAATATGTATATATATATATATATATATATATATATATATATATATATATATATATATATATATATATATTTATATTTATAAATTTGTAACTGATTAACAAAAATAATTATATTTTAAAATATTTTTAATTAATTAATAAAATTATTGAATCAATTAATTTTGATAAAAAATCAAACAACTGTGTTAATTGAAAAATTTAAGGTAACTTTTTTTTGTGTATTAATATCTTTTATTGATGTTGAATTGAATAATATATATATATTGCCCTAAAAATTTTCGTCGATTTAACAAATTTTTCGTTATTTTTTAACAATTTTTTCATAATCTTTACTATAAAATATTATTAACTAAATTTGTTTGATTGATTTGTAGAAAATTCTTTGATTTGACTAAAAATAGTGTAGAAAGAAAAGAAAACCCGCCATAATATAAAAATTTTGGTTTTTATATGTTTAATTTTAAATTTAGCCATGTAAGCGTATGAGTTATATTTGTCCATTATAACAAGTATACGCCTATATAGTAAAGTGCATCAATTTGTATGAAGACAAAAAATGTTGCAAATATCCCCCCCTAAAGATTGATTAAAGATTGGTATGTTATAAACTAATCCCCAAAATATTTCGGTTCCATTATTTTGTTCTTATGAGCTGGACCATTTTTAAAATACCTCCAAAAATATAGTATTCGATAAACAGTGTATAAAATTTTTAACTTTTTGTCAAAAAATCAAGTAATATAAATAACTTTATTGTTTCATTTATTGAAAAAAATATATGTAGGATTTTTATTTTCAAATATAAATATTCATCATGATGAATAAAACAAATATCTTTAAAAATAAATATCAGTATGGAAAAATGTTCAAATGATTGTTTTTTTTTTATTCAAACTTTTGTATTTGTTTCAAAAAATATTTTTTGTTATTTATTTATTTGAATTTTGTACGTATTGTGTGAATACATATTAAATATTTTTTACTCAATGAAATTGTTGTTTTTTAGATTTTTTTCATCCGATGAAAATAGTTGAAAATAATTTTCAACATTTGTGATATTTATCACAAAAGATATTTTTATTTTTTATTTCGACCAAAATGAAAAAATTAAACTGTTCATGAAAATAAAAAAAAATATGATTTTTATTATTTTTTTGAACAAAAAATATACCCTACACCAGTATAGGTGGCTGGGGTATTATGCGTTTGTGCTGATGTTTGTAAACCATAGAAAAATTATCTAACACTCACTTTAAAGTATAACAATCGACTCAGAATCACTTTTTACATTGATCTAACGATGTCCGTCCGTCCGTCTTGTTGGCTGGAGGGCTGGCTGAGTGTCCATCTAAACCTTGTGCATAAAGTACGGGTTGCAATTTTAAAGATAATTCAATGAAATTTGGCACTTGGGACATTTATGATACAAGAACGAAGCCTTGTCCAATGGAATAGAGTTGGAATACAAGTATCAATCTCTGTACCAAATTATGAAGATAGGACCACAATTGATCATAGCTTCCATATAAATCCCTCTTCCGAAAATCACTTTTATGAGCATAAATCCCATACGAATGGTAGTATCAAGTTATTATTCGACAAAAATGAATTCTATGTAAGTAGAAACAACATTGCCAAATTTTGTGAGAGTCGGTCTAAAATTTACCATAGGTCCCATATAAACCCACTTCCAGGAATTGCCCTAAAGTGTATAAAATGATCTAGATGTTAGTATCAACGCATTACACTGTATTTGTATATTTTATTTTACATTTAGTAGAATTAGCCACATGTGTAATATAAGTTCTCTATCCGAATTTTTAGAGTATCATTTCGTCGGTCTTGACCGAATATATCTTTCCTTATCGTTTTTCGATTTAAATAAAAATAAAAAATTGGTTTTTTAGTATTAAAATCTGTTCTCGACTAAAAGGTATTAACAAAAGAAATTTTTTTAATTAGTTTACGTTCTCGTGAAATGAAGATTTTAGTAAAATTTTCTATTTTTTTTAATACTATTTTAAATAAAGTTTGAATATTTCGGACATTTTCCGTAGTAATTTAGATTTTAGAGCATCATTAGAATGGTCTTATTCAGTACTATTGGTATATGAATTCATTTAACCCTTTTGCAACAAAAAAAATATTTTGGGATCATTGGTTGTATAGGTTAACTTAATTTTTATTGCAAATAAATGGTTAGTTAAGAAAATAAAGCTCACATGAAGCCTGAATTAGTCAAAAAAATTAGTGTAAAATAGTGACTAAACTTCATAGACTTTGTTTTATTCGATTTTTAAATTCATTGACATGATACTTTCGTACAACTTTTTTGCAAAAATTGTTGATTTTTTTGGGAAAATCAGCAATTTGGGAACCAAATGAATAAAATTAACTCCGTCTGCTTTTAAAGGGTTAATTATGGGAAATTTTCAACAGTATCAGAATAAACCTTTTCACCTTAAATGTTAACAAAATCTAGATATATCACGAAAGAAAAAAGATGTAAGAATTACTTAAATGCATATTTCAAGTGTTAATAGGTCTCTATAATATTTTGAAATTAATTTTACTATATCGAACATTTGTATAATGCTATTGAAAGAAATTCATGTAAATGAAAATACTAAGACATAATATTTTGAGAATCATACAATAACATACTAAGCTCTATTTCTAGAGGCTTACATTTGCAACTTTTTTCCGTAGGGCAGTGGAGTGGTTTCTGCTAACTTATACCTTAAAAACTTTTGACTCATTAAGCCAACTAAAGAAAATCATGTAAATGTTTTTAGAATAAGTCAATATAGAATTTGTAGAACAATTACTTAAAAAATATCACATTTTCATAATTTCAGAACACGTGTGAGGTAAAACTTTTGGATCTACTATTTAGAAATATGCATCTGAATAATGAAATGCTATTATATAGATCTATAGTATGATTAACACCCCAATAATTTTTTGTGGTGGAGCATAAACATTTGACAGTAAACAGTTGCTGCAAAAATTAGCAAAATACAAGAAAATGTTTAATATCTATATTCAATTTAGCTCTAATAATTAGTTCAAAAAGTTGTCTGTGAGAGACATTTTGGAGACATTTTGAGGCACTGTTAAAATAGGTCGGTAAATATGAAACTAGAAAAATGTGAAAAATATTCTAAATATGAATTGAAAGGGTTTCCCTTTCAAAGGACCCTGTAGTAGCAGCGAAGACTCCGAAAAGCACAAAAATATTGTATACAGTTCCCAGCTTTGATCATAATCATACATAAATTCGTCAAGAAACACTTACCTAACAAACTATTTGAGACGTCTATTATCACAAGATCTTATTATATATATCTTAATCATTATATATTATATCGATTACTCTTTATTGCTTGTATATATCGAGCTATTAACTTAAACAAGTTATATTATTCCCTTATTACTATATACCTCTATTTGTGTACCGTTGCTCTATGACGAAGTATAAAATTCAGAACTTAATGTTTTGTGGAAATAATTTTAGGAATTTAGGAATCGGTAAAGAAAGCTCAATATCTTAAATATCATTTTTACTGAAATATTCAAGGTAGTTCCCTTTTTCAAACAGCCCTTCCGATAATTGAAATTACGACGTGTATTGATACCATATACCACCAAAGATGGTTGGGGTATTATTTATACATTTGTGTTGATGTTCATAACGCATAAAAATATTGGTCATAAACCCACCTTTAAATATATCAATCGGTTCAAACCTTGTGAATAAAGTACAGATCGCAATTTAAATTATATCTTGATGAAATTTGGCACGAATAATTATCTTGCTACAGTGACGAAGCTTATTGGAATTGGTTACGATTGGTTTATTATTTTAATTAGGCCCCATACAAATGCAGCCCCGGAATAAGGTTTTTTCATAAATGCCTTAAATATAGCAATCTTTTTATGAAAACTGGAAAAAATAAGTTTTATATGAGTACAAATCCATGAGCAAAATTTCATAGGGGTAGATCCATAATTAACTATAGATACCATATAAAATCCTCTTGCGAAAATCTCCTTAACGTGCATAAAACTCTGTAAAATGTTAGTATCAAGTTAATATTTGACACAAATAAATTTTACATGAGTAGAAACTACAGTGCCTATTGTTATGATTATCGGTCCGTATTGCCCATAGCTCTCATACAAGACTAATTTCTGTGAATCACCCTTAAGTACATAAATCTCATTTAAATGGTAGTATTATACTCCATTTACACCAAAATAAAACTAATTAGTTTTTGTGAAACCTAAATTTCAAAAACTAATTCGTTTACATACCTGTTTTCTTCCCTATGTAGTTTTTGTTGACGCCTTGATTTCTAAATTATTTTTTATTTAATTTGTATTTGACTTTGATTTATTTTTAAAATATTTGTTAAAAATATTTTATACACATTTTGTGTAAATAAACTATAAAACAAATGAAAATTTCAAAAATAACAATATTTTTATTTTTTCGTGTAATATAAAAGCTTACTGTTGTGAAATCTGTTGAACAGGATGTTTCATAAATAGTTATTTTAGTAGTGAAGCCAAAAGGTATTAGTTTTTATTCGGTGTAAATGGCATATTATTATAATATAATAAATATGTATGTTTTATTGGTACACAATTGTCCACAATTGCCATATAAGACAGACCCCGAATTTTGATGCCTAAACACAATGGTGTAGGGTATATGGTCGGGCTTGACCGACTATACCTTTCCTATATGCCGTTTACACCAACGAAAAACTATTAGTTTTGGGCACCATTTATTTTTGATTGAAAAAAACAACATAAACTTTTTTAGTTTTTCCATACAAATCAAAAACCATTTTCATCTGGTTTTTGTTGAAAACCAAGTAAGAATAACTAATATAACTATTTATGATACTGCCTGTTCAATTGATTTCAGAACAGTAAACTTTTTTTTATATAATGAAAAAAATAATATCTCTGATTTTCTTCATTAACTTCATTTGTCATACATATTTTTCTTTCCTATACTTTAAATGAAAAAAAAACGTGGAATATTTGTATTTAAATAAAAATATTTTATAAAATTGATGTGTCAACAAAAAGCACATGGAGAGAAATAAGGTATGTAAACGATTTGGTTTTTGAAATTTAGGTTATCAAAAACCAAAGATTTTTTATTTTGCTTCTTTTATAGATTACAGTAATATGTATATCAAAACATTCACCTTTAAGACCACCCTGTATAATTTTGTGTAAGTTTTTTAAGCGGGAAACCTATAAAAAATTATTGCACCAGTATGAAATATAAAAAAAATGTGTTTGAATTTTCGTGTTCATTCGTTATTACTTATAACTTGTTGTTTCCCCCTACTGAACTATAAACTAAACTTGTGTTGTTACACAAATGTATGTTTAAGTAGATAGCATCAAATAGTTTGTAGGTACGTGTATGATGACGAAGTTTGCATATTTTAGTAAGTTCAGTTTGAAGATTTTATTATTAAAACTTACATTAAACTATGATGTTTGGCCGTTTAACTTTACAAAAAAAAAAAATATAACCTACAACTATTTTCCACATTTTCTATTATTGCCTTTGCCTCTTCTCATATAAGTTAATGAAGCCTCCAGTTTTGACTTCTTTTGCTGGCTTTTTTCTTCGAGGAGTTTCAGTTTAACACTGTTGTTTTAATTTAATGCTTGTACTTAAAGTTTAGTTCAATTGTTTCCCTACTTTGAGTTGTTTTAAAATTTACATGATTATGTTCAGTTCAGTTTCTTAAGTAAATTATTTGCGTTTTTCTTTGCTTTTTTTCCGTTGCTCACATTCATTGTTTTCGTAGTTTTTTTTTTTTTTTTTTTTATTTGTTTAACATTATCTGTGACATGATTTTGTTTACTTTCGTAGATTTTCATTGTTTTCGTTGAAGTTTAGGAAAATTAATTTGAAATATTTGAATAGAGGTAGGAGGGTATAGCAAAATGTTAAGAAACTCATTTGAATTTTTAAGTTGTGTGAAGAAGTTAACTGTCGCATTGAAAGGGGTAAAGTTTTTTTATATTTTTTTCCAAAGAAAAAGCAATATACTTAGACGAAATTGTTTAAAAATAGGCTGCAGTTCCACAATGGGGCGGAACAGGAAATAAATCTGCTACTTCTAATCGGCTGGTTGGACTTACATAGAATTTCATACAGGCGTAGCATAGTTGCTATTGGCTCTCAAAACAGAACAAAATCTCTGACATAGAAAATTTTCAACCACTTTCAAATTTTTTTTCTTCTTATCCAATTTCAAATATTTTCATCCCCTTATAACCTTCAATAGTACTGTGAAATCATGCTTACATGTGCTATTTATCTCTTATAGTTTTAAAGTTATTTGCATTTGAAATTTTAACTATCTCAATTTTGCGAAATCTTGATACAGTTTTTGTTCGATTTTGTATTTTTTTCCAATTCAAGCTTTACAATTTTCGAAGGTAAAGTAAACATTTTTATACAAAATAGATTAAATTCGGGAGGGTCTGTACGTAGCCCTATTCGATGGTTAGTCTCGTTTTCAACTTCAAAATAATATCCATAAAGATAACTTTCATAAACCTATAAAATTGTTATATGTTCATAAAGAAAATTTTATTTTAGAGCAAAAAGAGTGTAGACACTTTTTCGTCAAGAAAAAAAAAAAAAAAAAAAAAAAAAAACACACACACATACACACAAAATCATAATTTTGGTAAATTTCAATGACAAAATCGTTTATTTTTGAACTCAGAAATTTCAAATTTCTTTTATCCAATATATAATCTTGTTTTTTAACTAACTGTAAAAAAAATTTACAAAATCGGACGAAAGTATTGGGCTATATATTGCAAAAACTGAACCAATAATTTGCAAAACCGAGATAGTTGAAATTTTAACTATAAGAGATAAATAGCACATGTAAGCGTGTTTTTCATAGGTCTTATCGAGAGTCTTAAGAAGATGTAAAAAAATTTCAGATAAGAAATGAAAATTTGGCAAGAATTTTCTACGTCAGAGGTACCCTATTTTGAACGCCAATAGATCCGCTTCTGAGGGGTCTATAGGACCCCCATTCTAGACTTATAATTGTATACTCCTCTGACGATTACAAGTTACAGATTTATTTTCAAAAATTTTCAATTCTGCCCACTGTGTTTTCTAGAGAAAACTTATTCAGTCTACTTTTAGCCAGAACAAAACAAATATAGATTAAGGGATACACCAAGAAGGGGAAAACATTGAAGAACTTTCTGCAGAAGCATTAAGTAAATAAAAAGGTTTTTATTTGCAATTAGCACAATTCTTCAGTTTATTTTCTTCCTTCCAAGTTACAGAAAATTTGCTGCAATATTTAAATAAATAATCAATTAGGTATATACAAACATTTATACACTATTCACACTGTGTCTTAATGCAGTTATTCTGTTTAAATGACCTCAACATAAACATTATAATATAATACTATGCAATTGTCAACTATTTAACTAGTACAAAATGTTGTACAGGTATAATGGCAATTAACTAAAAAAATTTCATTTTATGTCACAGGTGACATTTGTATAAAATTTTTCGTATTCATACATTTTACATGTTTAATCAGGCATAAAATAAAAAATGTATATATGAACGAATGTTACTGCAGTGATATCTTTTACGTTTTGTGGCTTAAACTAAATGTATTGTTTGGCATTAATGTCAATTTGTCACAATGAATAAAACAATAAAAGCAATACCACACACAAACTCAGCTGTATGCTGCATTGCATTAAATATTTATAGGATTTAAAAGGGATGGTACTTCTTTAACGTTGTTGCTGATATGTTGAAGTGTTTTTGAAGATAATGGAAATATGATTTATTCATGAGATAAAAAGCAGGTTAGATTATGATTGAAAGCTATTTTAATAAGAAGTTGATATTTTTTTAAGAAGAGAGAAACATAAAAATGAATAAAAGTATATTTTTTAATTCTATTTATTTATAGTACTTTTTATATAATTAAACTAACAATACGTATTCCAAAAGTAGTACTTACATTTTTAAATATTTTTATTCGTGTAGGTTAATTTTGTTTTTTTTTTCGTAAGTTGTAATCAAGTCTATGACCTTTCACCTTCAATCCTTACATATATATATATATATATATAGTATATCGATAAAAAAATTTAAGGAAATAATGTGAGATATTTTATCTATTATGTAATCACTATACATAGTCTAAGTCTAAGGATTCTATTCAATAAATATTTCTAACCCGCCTGTTATGCTGATGACGTACGGAACAGCACATGAAATAACTCTTAACATAACTGGACCAAAGAGTGAGAGATCAACGTAAACCCCAATGAAATATAAATTTGTTTACACACCAGAAAACCAATACAATACAAACACAATAATTAGGATGCTCAAAATATGGGAGTTAGAGATTATTCTGGAAATACCACATTGAGAGCTGAGAAAGCTCAATGAATATGGATCTTCTGCAGAAGAAATGGGGCTTAAGCCCGAAGACACCCAGGCCAGAGAAACACAGCGAGGAAAATTTTTCGGCGGTGTCACTTTTTAGTAGGCGGCGGCGTATATTAAAATAATTTGAAAAATAAATAATAACAGATGGAGCCACTTCATTCACTTCTTCTAACACTGAATTTCAATGAAAGTTTAAAAATTTTAGTGGCTGATTTTAAGCCTATGTGAACCGACGAAAAAGGCGGCGGCGGATAAAGCAGAAAACTCATCGGCGGCGGAGCGCGGCCGACTTTGAGCTCTGGTTATATACAGTGACCAGTTCTTACGTAAGCCTCGATAGTATGATGGATATCTTTAGAGAAGAAAGTTTATATATAATCTCTTCAATCTCCTCATAAGCTTCTGTGTACTTTGAGAACTACATCAGAGAAATACAGATATAATATAAGACAGCATTGACTGATGATATTGGGGGACTCGCTAACTATATTGATATAATACCAGAAAGAAAAAAATCGGATGTAGTATCTAAAGTAAAGAATACTTTTGGAATCGATCTATATACAGATGATTCAAAAATGATTGATCTAACAGAAATGGGTTTCTATAAAATGGGCCAAAACGTGGAAGCATACTTTCGTTTCCTGGATCATAATACTATTTTTTGGTCTGAGATTTGACAATCATGGAAAATATTAAATTATTGAATGGTTTTGAAAAGAAAACTTAGTCTTGTTTTTTTAAATTAAAATGGTTACTAAAGTGCTAAGAACCGATTGTATATTGATTGTATTTTACATTATCTTAGAAAAAAAATTTTAACTGAACTGAAAATGAGCTGAGAATATGAAGATTTTAACATAGTATTGCCATTGGGAAGAAATACTTAGTACAAAAAAAAAAAAAAAAAAAAAAGAGCTGCAGAAGTTATTATTTTAATGGTTGTCATTGATATAGTATTACTTTTTATAATTCTTTTTGAAGTTTTTCTCTTAAAACTATATTTATATAACACAGATCAACGAAAGAGCATACAAAAATTGTATCGTGAATAAATCTGTGAAATTATTATTCCTTAGAATAAATATAGTGTAGAAAGTTAAAAATTTCTATCACATGTCCACACATAACCCCTAGAAATCTTTAAAGTTGTCAAATCCAAAAATTTCTTATTTAACCCCCAAATTTGATCTAAAAATCAATTAATAAATTTAATTAGCAATTGCCTTATAGGTTTTCAATAAGGCGCGTCTTAAATAATAATTATAAAATTGCTTGAATTGTTTTAATTCATTTGAGCAATGTATATTGGATACCGAATGTTTTCTACAGACTAGGAAGCCGGCAAATATTGCTGAAATTCCGCAGTCACAGGCTGCTGCATATAAATCATTGTATCTACTCCTATTCCTTTTCGGCTAAACTGTTTCCTTGAAATAGAATATGCGCACCAATACACATATTTTTGTACAATGGCTCTTGAAAGATACTAAGTGTAATAATAAGATTTTCTTAATAATTTTAAGTAGATTTGGTCTGGGGTGTTATATTGATTTTGTAATCCGTTTTTTACCATTTTCTCATTGTTCTTGTTATTTTCAAAGTCCTACTCCCAAATACGCTCATATGCTAAACTTATTTTATGTAAAATTTTTATATTTAGAAGATTTACCAACTTTTAAAATTGCTTTATAAAAACTTAAAACAATTACGTTTGTGGTCTTAAATTATTTAAACAGCTTTTGTATAAATTAGAAATTATCAAAATTAATTAAATACTACTTAAATATATTTCTGTCATGGTAATATACCTTTTCGTTTTTACAACCAAATTATTTTGTTCTCGGTATGTTTTTGTCTTATTTTCTAATAAATTATTTTTGCAAAATAATAAGAAAATGTTGAAGGAAAAACTTAATTTATTGTAAATGACAAGCATATGAAATGGGATTTTAATGGCCTCTTAATAAAGAAACACAACATGATAGAGAATGCATGCATACAAATTTTAAATACATAGAAATTGTACATATGTATACAAATAAAAAAGTAGAGTACTGCAAACAGTATTTGTCCATAATATTAAGAACACTGAGGTAATTATTAAGTTTATGAACCAAAGTGAACATAAAGATGACAGAGTATTTATTTTGCAGACTTTGAAGGGCAAATTTAGTTTTCAGTTTGGTTTGCATTCTAATTTTGTTGCCAATATATTGTTTGAGATTCTCCACGAGAATTTAACTATTTTTTGTAAAAAGGGTTTAAAAAATTTCCTCTCAATGTCTTTAACTGTCTGACCACGCACTATATTTGCTCAAATTCCAAAGCCTGTATGGTTTCACTCGTAATTGTTTGCTTATCAAGAAATTGCAAACACATAAACATTCATTAATACAAACAAAAATGTATGTATTATTCTACAAGGCAATAAACACACCCATCACAACATAGAACAGAACTGAACAGCAAGACCAAATACTTTTTTTCTCTTGTTCGAAATAAATACTTAGTTGTAGATGAAGAAAACAATCAAGACTGTCAGTCATGCACTACAAATGTTTTATGTCTTTTAATATCACATAACCTTAAACAATTAACCTCACCAAGCTTTGATTATGAAATACTTCTTTCTAAACAGTAACCAACATCAACACACAGAACAATAGCAGAAACTTTTTTCGAACACTCTGTAATAATTTTAAACAGTTTGTTGTTATTTCTGTCGTTGTTGTAGACTAAATTGTTTAGAACCATCGAAATGATGTTGGAAAAAAATAGCACTAGATACATACTATTAAGAGCAAGATTTTTCTAACATAAATACTAATGCACGAAAGTGAATCGTTATATGTCAAATTCACAGTTAGTTAGTTCACTGTTTGGAGCTTACATGATAATTATTTTTTATTTTAGAAACTGATTTGAATTTATTTTGTTTTACTGTTTTACCCTTAAAGGTCAGCATGTAATAATGTCACATTCGAAGGTAGAAATTACAGAGATGTGAAAATGAAAGGTTGGAAGATGATATGTATTTTGTTTTAAAGATGTATAATATAAATGATTTCACCGATGACCTATTAAATTCATAAGAAACAAATGAAATGTGAAAACGCAACCAGAATAGCGTTACTTCTCAGATCGTCAAAACCATCAGACATGAGCAAAGAAGTTGAGTGACAGATTTCTCCTCCTTCTCGTCGTGGCAGCTCCTACATAGATCGTTATGCATGATCCAGACTCTGAGAACATGCCTACTAGTAAGACGGTGACCCGAGAGAATGGCTACCAATAGAGAGGGTTTAACTCTAGATCGGATTGAACTGAGATCTAGGAGACTTCTGGCAACTTGTTAAGTGTTCAAAATTTTCCTATGATATTTGGCATGACGAGGAATAAATTCTCTAATAAGTAGCTTATCGCAGCCATTAGTGTACCTATATTCTTCTTATCTTCTCTGGCAAGCTCGTCTGCTAAACTATTACTCTCTATGTCATTGGATCCTGGCATCTAAACTAAGCGCAGATTATACTGCAGGCAGATATCGTTCAGAGACCTGTGTCAGTCACGGGCCACTCTGAATGACAGAGTATTGACCGTAAAGGTCTTTATAGCCGTTTGGCAATCCGAGTAGATATTAATATCCCTATAAGGGATGTCCCTACTTACTAAGAATCTGGCGACCTCATATATAGCCATAACTTCTGTCTTTAAAACACTGAATTGGTCGGGTAGGCGGAAGTACACATGCGGCAGTCACGGACCACTCTGAACGATAGAGTATTGACCGTAAAGGAGATCATGTATAGCCATCACTTTCTCCTGTAAGATACTGCAATGATCAAGTAGGCGAAAGGATAAGCGAAGTCTAGAGCCCCCAGTGAAGAAGTTTATCATTCCCTTATTCCTGATTTATTCACACGTCCTGCAGATCCTCTCAGGAATGGAGCACTTAAAGCTTAAAGCTTTCGCAACAGACACTCAAGGCAGCATAATCCATGTGAACTGACATAAAGCAAAGAACAGTGTCCAAACGTATAATCTCCTCTTCAAATGCTTTAAGCCTGATAGGGGTGTTCAAAGCCATTCCTTTACCTAGGTAAATGGGAATAAGATGCAAGAATATTTGCAGAGCAGCAGTAGGAGTTGTTCTCTCAGTTCTCGTAATACTTAAGTTTAAGTGCTTATTTATATAATTATGGATGAAATGCCGCAAAAAGCTCATTGTTTATAACGTTATTAATTTTAGTGTACTTGGAATTATTCTACTGGTAATGTTTTTTCTTAAGAACCCTAACGCACGTAATTTTTTGGTTAGTAAGCAAAAATTTATTAATATCTTCTTTCACATATTTGTTTATTCTTCATTTTCATTTTTGATTTTAGGTATTTTTCATCAAGTTTGTTTTCTTTATTGCAAATTATAAACGGTATTTCAATTTTGTGAAGGCGACTAAATGACTATTTTAAGTATTATTTAGAAATCCCATTAGAAAATATTGATTTTTTTAGTTTTAGTCAAATTTCAAGGTAGTTTTCGGTGTTTCATAAGCATTTATGTTTTATTACACTATTGGAACAGGTGTAATACAAACACATGAAGTTAATTATGTAACTTTCTAAACAACCTACAATTCATTAATTAATTAATTAATGAATTCTTGAACGCAAAAGTTAACAAATCTTTGATGTCATATTATTTTAAATATTTATGTAGTATCTGTGAGTAGCTGTGTTTATAGATTAAAGATACAAAAAAAAAAAATTGAACAAATCTGTGTAAAAAACAACACAACATCGACAGAAACCCAAACATTTATTATAGCTGTATGTATACATTTTAACCATTTACATATTGCCGCATTCTTTTTGCACTTTTTTATTTCTTTTTTTTATTTTGATGCTTTTGTTTATTCCTCGCCTTTATCGAAAGAATTAATGAATTGTTTATTTAGTTGTTGTTTGTTATTGTTGTTGTGTTTGTATTTGGTTTAATTAAATTACACTGACTTTCGACATTGTTGATGTTATTGTGTGATTGTAGTTTTTGTTGTTGTTGTTTTATTTCATGCTACATGTCTTCCGCATTGAAGATATTTAATGATTTCTTTTTCTTCGCACTTCGCCAATTCTTCAAATAAAACTTCATCCATCATGCACAGTCTCCACCTCAAAATATGAATGTGCACAAGGCGAATAAAGTACTCGTCAGAAAATTTTGCGGTCAACTAATGATGATAGAATTTATTGAAATAAAAAAAAAAATTGTTTACGGTAAAACAACATATTAACTTATTTACGCGTATAATGTTTGTAATAGATGTATGCATAATGATGGGTGAAATTGTAGCATACTAAGTAAATTGTAAACATACTTTTAATATCCTACACCAATAGGGTAGATGATAGGAATATTATGAGTTTGTGCTTTCGCGCAAAAATAATATTTCAATACCCATCTTAAAGTATTTTAATTGACTAAGAATCATATTTTGAGTATATTTAAGATTGTCCATCCGCCTGGCTGGCAGGTTGTATGGTCAAATAAAGCTTATGCATAAAGAATAGATCGTTTCCAGAAATTTAGTACTTTATTTGGTATTATGATGAAGTTCGTTGAAATTGGTTATGATCGGCCCATTTATATTATTTATATTTATATTATTAATGTTAATAAATGTTTAAAATGTATGAGTATTTTTATAAAATTTACCACAAATAAATTGCATATAAGCAAAAAAAAAAAAAAAAAAATAGTTGCCAAATTTCATGAAGATCGCTCCATAATGAACCATAGTTCCCATATTAGACCCACTTCCGAAAATCATATAAAAGTAAAATGCAAAAGGCCGTAACGACTCAAATGTTTAATGTTGATTTTTTATTAGATTATTATATACTAATCCAAAATACATACAACTACACAAAAGATTTCATTTCATGTATTCAAAAATGACATCAATATTGACAAAAAACAAAAGGCCGTAACATAAATTTCATAAACGAAGCAGTCGTAAAATTTTTTCCATTTAAGAAAAATTTTGGTTCGAAAAGTATATTACACTTTAACCATTTTTGCTTCAAGTGAACGATTAAAAAATTTTTACTTAATTGCTTAATTTTAAAGCAAAAAATGAATATCATATTTTTTGCTTCTGCTGTAAAAAATTGAAAAGTGTGGTTACGGCCTTTTGCAATTTAGATGGCGATATATATAATTTAATGTTATTATTATATTTTATTTTCATAAAATGTCCGGATATTTTTTCTAATATACCACTCATTAGAGTATCGTCACCTAAAATACAAAAGGCTGTAGCTATAAGTTTTTATAGCGGTAGCAAAAAACATGAAAAAGCAAATTTTTAATTTTTTACTTTAAAATTATGAAATTAAGCAAAATTTTTCAATCTTGCCCTTAAAATAATAATAGATAACGCTTAAAATACTCTTCAAACTATTTTTTCTAAAATGGAACTAACGTCAGTTTCGTTTATAAATTTGATGTTATGGCTTTTTGATTTTTGCTAATATTGATGTCATTTAGAAGATATAAATATGAATTTTTTTGTATAGATGTATATATTTTGGGTTAGTACGCAATATTCCAGTGAAAAACCAACATTAAAACATTATGTTCCAATTTCTCCTAATTGGGCGGAGCTTCAGGTAATTTGAAGGATTCGATTCCTTTACAGAAAAAAGTTACCAATCACCAAATGTATTAGTAAATAATTCATTCAATTAAAAACTTTTTTGAATTTGCATCTTTCACCAAAATGATTACACCAATTACTAAAAACTATAAAAAATGAAAAACAGAAAAAAGTTTTCCAATAAAAAATTTTATAAAATTAATCAAGTATCAAAATTTTACTTAAATTTTATTTTTATTTTATATTTACTTGGATATATTTATTAAATTTCAGTTAACACAGTTAAAAATATACGGTAATAGTTTTTTGTGTGTTTAGAATATCATTTGCATAATAGCTGGAGGCTAAACCTGAGCAAAACAGCACATTTTGACATAAATTTTGGAATTTATTAATCCTTTTACATCCACCTCCATGTTTCTTAGACTGTACTGTACTAGCCTCTTCACTCTTAGGCCGAGTAACTAACAATAACAATACAATAAAGTTTTATAATGTGTACAGTTTTCTACCAGTTTTTCTTACATATCTCAAATAGCACTATATGACAAATTGAAGATCTTCATCTGAGGGCGAATCATTCCAACTGCAATTGATAGCATTTTATGAGTGTAGAAAACCCTCCAATGGATTTATCGCTGGTAGGACAAAGTTTTGTTTTATAAAAGATAGATTAATTAAAGGTTCAAATAAAATATTCTCCGTAAGATGCTCTAAATATTTTTGCAAAAATAATTGAATGGGAAAGTATATTTATATTATTTTTTCGATTTATCTAAAACTACTTTGGTGTAAAAAAGAAAACTTTAGTAGTTCATCAAAGAAAAAATTTATCTACCAACGTCAAATCCTTTGGATGGTTTACTATACATATCAAAGGATATCAATTGCACTTGGAGTGTTGCATAGTAATTTTGGTTGTCGGTGAAATTTTTTCTAGCTATTATTCTCGCCAGACCTAGGAGGTAACACTAGGTGTTTGATTCATGTAAGATAGTGTCGTAAGCCGCTATCCGTTTCGAAGTTTGCAATCGAAAATTGCCCTTGTTGTCAAATCAGAGTTTGTGGACTATAATTAGATAACAGCAGATTGGAATACATATTTTCTGTGCCGCTACACACTTCATCAGCATTCATGGTGTTTTATCCATTTAGGTTTAATTGAAGCCTAAATTATAAATTCTTTGGTAGGCAATTAATTTTATATTTTATAGCTAAAGTTTATTATCCGTGCTCTAATATACCTTCTTCACGGAGCCATAGTTTAGATGTAATAATCAAATTATTTATACCAAATCTTGCAAATACATTCTAATCCCAACAAAAGTGTTTAAATTTCAATAGGGATTATCCTTTATGTGCTGGTTTGCTCAGATTTAGCCTCCAACTATTATGCAAATGAAATTCTAAACACACAAAAAACTGTTACCGTATATTTTTCAGTTAACACAGTTAACTGAAATTTAATAAATATATCCAAGTAAATATAAAATAAAAATAAAATTTAAGTAAAATTTTGATACTTGATTAATTTTATAAAATTTTTTATTGGAAAACTTTTTTCTGTTTTTCATTTTTTATAGTTTTTAGTAATTGGTGTAATCATTTTGGTGAAAGATGCAAATTCAAAAAAATTTTTAATTGAATGAATTCTTTACTAATACATTTGGTAATTGGTAACTTTTTTCTGTAAAGGAATCGAATCCTTCAAATTACCTGAAGCTCCGCCCAATTAGGAGAAATTGGAACATAATGTTTTAATGTTGGTTTTTCACTGTAATATTGCGTACTAACCCAAAATATATACATCTATACAAAAAAATTCATATTTATATCTTCTAAAATGACATCAATATTAGCAAAAATCAAAAAGCCGTAACATCAAATTTATAAACGAAACTGTCGTTAGTTCCATTTTAGAAAAAATAGTTTAATATTTATGTTTCCAAATCTCTTGGCTATAATTATATTCAACACTGTATTAATAAATACAAAGGCATTTTTTTTTCTTTACATAAGTAAGAGTATATATGTATGTTGTTAGACCTTATTGTCATGTGCTCGAATGATTAGTTGTTTATTTCGTTATATTTATGCATAAGAAAACATTTAAATTACGAGTAGAAAATTAATAATTTAAAGATAATTAATTAATAAATGTTAATACACAATTTGCATACAAAGTAAATTTACATAAATGCATGTTTGTATGCAGATGACATCTGTAATGGTTTTAGTGCGTAAATAAAAAAATAATTATTTTTTAATTAGGGGAACTTTTATTTGTAATTTGGGTAGATAAAAATGCTAAGACATTAAATGCAAATGATTAAGTTAATTTACATCCCATTACTTAAAACTAATGTAAGTATTTAACAGCGAATGACTACATGTCATCGAAGTGATCATACGCGTACAATAGTATACCAACGATTCTATATCTGTGATCTGACCTTAACTAACAATTTCATTTAAACTCAGAGCACAATTTAGAGAAATTTCATTATCCTTAGTGTATATGAATGAGCAGTTTTTAAAACTTTGGTCAATTGGCTATATTTATACTCGATTCTGACTTAAAATTTCTGAGTTTTAATTTGCATAACATTTTCTCTTAAATGCAAATTTTATTTATATTTTCCTTCTGTTTTACTTTTAGTTTGGACTTCGCCAATTGGATCTCTCCCTTTTATCCCAACTGTGGGCCCTTAATGATTCCATCCAAGAATTTCGTACCATGATACAAGAACAGGAACAGGACGACGATGAGACCTATTCAACACACTCACATTCACCCTCACCTTATGATTCCGTATCATCGGATGCCGAAGATGAAATTTTAACCCTTAAAAGTAAAAATTGTACGGAATTACAAAATGGCAATGTTATTACAACCCAACCGAAACTAACTAAAAAATCGTATACCGCCGATAGCGAAATGACAGTGACAAATCAAATAACAACAACTACAGCATCGTCAACATCTCCATCGTCATCAACAACACCCTCAACGATTTCGGCAGGGTTAGCGGATCAACAACAAAAGTCACAATTGTTAAAGCCACCATTACCGAAACCGTTGGATGTTAAGCCAGTGCCACGTATGCGCAGTGCACCGCCACCACCACCAACTCATCGTAAAAGTCAAACAGCACCGCCACGACCCACATGATGCTATCTCAGCGACTTCTTTGCCGAAGTCAAGACGGTCATGTGCAAAGTGATTGTGGGAGATGCTAAAAAGATCGATGAATCGAATAAATTCAAAAACAATTTAGAACAGCAACAACAACAACAACAACAATACAACAATAATACGGTTACTAATGAAAACAATCAGCAGGTGTTACGAAGGAATTTAATCATAGAGGACCATCCCTAATATTATAGACAACCTAGAAAAGCAATATTTTATATTTATAATAAATAATTAATTAATAGAAGAAAAAGTAAAAAAATCTATTTTTGCCAAAAGTAAAGAAAGAATAACATAAAAAATATTGATTAATTAATTGTTTAAGTTTATGATTTATTTAAAATGAGTTGAAAACTTTTTTTTTTTTTTTTTTTTTTGTAAATGTTATGAAATATTTAAGAAATTTAATTTAAAGCTCGTACACGTTAGTTTGTGTTTGTATGTATTAGACATTGAGTATTAGTGTATGTTTTATTATTATTTGTATGTTATTAATTTGTTAATTTATTGTTTAAGATTTATTTTATTTAAATTTTACAACTCTTTTCTTAAATATTTTTTGGTTTCAAAATTAAATTTATTTTATAATTTAACACTGGGGTCCTGGCTAAAGGGTGTCTATATACTATACTATACTATACTATACTATACTATATATTTTTTTTAAATCTAAAACAAAAAATTCATTTAAATTTTATTTAAGTATCTCAACTAATTTGTACATTATTTTTATTCATTCTAAGGAGTGCTTTTTAAAAACAATATAAGGTATCACAACAATACTAAAAAATTTAAAAATAAAATTAAAACAATAAATAATAAATAAAAAACGCTTAGGCTGTTCATTATTTTACCGTAAAAAATATGCTTATATATCATCGATATTTCTTTATTTTATTTTTTATTTTTTCACTTGTAATACAATTGTAATTTTATACATGAATTACTTTGTAGTTTTTAATGGCTGGATTGAGTCCAAAACACTTTTCAATTGATTTAATTGGTACGATAATAAATATTCTATTGTGTATATATATACTTATAAAAAAGAATAAGAAAAATATTTTTTTTTAATAAAAAAAAGAAATTTAAATGCTTAATAAAAAAAAAAATAAAGTAAAATAATTCAATCCATATTATTCATTTGTTCATTGTTCGAAAAAAATACTACAAGGTAAGTATACGCACTCACAGACCTTTGTAATTGTAGACAGGGTCAATAATGCTAAGGTTGAATATGGGGTGGCTTAAGCTTTGAACGTACATTTGAAATAATTGTAAGAAAGTTTGTTCTGTTTTGCAATTAATTATCAAATTCAAAAGGATTTGCTATGAACATTTCAATTACAATAATCCGTAGGTCATTTAATATATTCAAAAGGGCAGTAATGAATTTAGTTTATAAAGGTTATTAGTAATGGCAAGAGAATGAATTAAAGGTGGAATTTTATTTTAGGATTTTACTAATTTTCGAGCTAAACCTTGTTTAAACCGTGAACATTGAAATGTTAATAGATTTGTATGAATAAAACATTTTCTGTGTTCTCAGTTATTGGTACAATATATTTTTCGGAATAAGTTTTATAACTACATGAAAATTATAATATTTAATAAGTGAGAATCGTACCTATACGCAGAGAAAAAACATGATTACAGTATTATAACTACAATAATATTATGTTCTCATTGTTAATTTTTTTTTTTTTAATTGTAATAACTCTGTGTTCACCATAACAATGTTTTTGTTTAAATTTTGTCATTTAACGTTTACACTTAATAAAAATGATAATATGGTTGACTGCAAAAATTATATGTTTTTAAATATTTTTATCAGAAACAAAATTCTATAAATATGAAAAATATTATTATTTCTACAATCATTAAATATTTGCAGTATTTTTCCTTGTTCTTAAACCATATTATGTTTTTTAACCATATTTATATTATTATTATTCCCATAACAACTAAGTGTTTCACAAACTTAGTGGAAAAATTCATAACTTGTTTGTTTTTAAATATATTTTGTTTTTAATATTTGTTTTGTAACTTCATTGTAATTCTCATTTAGTTTATATATGAATAAATATAAATAGACAAGGTTTGGTTATACATGGTGTGATTCAAGCAATATGAGATATTGAGGGTTTAGTTAAAAACAAAAAACATATCTTGCATTTGAACCATATATGATGGTATAAATGAATATAAGTAATATGTAAATATTTTTTTTTGTGGTTAATGAACACTTTTCTCTATTATTTTCAATAAAAAATTTATAAAAATAATTTTTCATTGATACGTTTTATTTTAATATATGATAAGATGGAATAACAATATGACAAAATGAAATATTAATATAATAAAATGGAATCGTAATATGTTAATGTGGTATAATATAATAAGGTAGAATTATAATATAATAACATCAAATCATAATCTAATAGAATGGTATAATGATGTAGTAAGATTGTTCAACTATATGCAAAACTAGAATCATAACATGAATAAACAAACCATAAAATCGGACAATATGACAAAATAGAATCATAATAATTATTCTTTATAATCATTTCTATTTTTCGCTGTGATCACATGTTCCAATCATAACATGTTGAAAGGTTGAACTGAGAGTAATTTTCTAAGACCAATTGTATAAAAGCATTTTGATTAAATTTGCAAGCTTCTTAAGGTGTACATAAATAATAATAATAATAATAATAATAATAATAATATCTTTAACTCTATAATTTTGATAATTTGAAAAACTTCGATTAATTTATCTTCTTTTCAAATTCTGATTACAGATTTATGTCGATTAAGCTTAAGGTTTGTAGCTTTAAAATACCCAAAAATATGTTTACAGCCCAATATTAATATCTAATATGGTTTTAGCTCATTTAGTTTCAATTATATTATTTTATTTAAATTCCCGGGAATAAATGGGAATAAGAAAAAAGCATTTTCCATTTCCCGGGAAAAAGTCCAGGAAATTAGAAGCCCTAGATATGAACTATGCCGCTGTTAGTAGCGAACATAACCACACACTGATATATACATTGCAATAACAATTTGTTTAGTCAAATATCAGAAGATTAGAAATGGCGACCACAAAATCACAAGGTGGATCTAAATTTTGTTTCATACTAAATTTAACTTAATTCATAATAAATGTTGCTAAAATCTTTAATCTAGGAACATGAATTCCAGACTAAAAATTTGTGACTTTCTAATTTGAAAGGAGTAAATGATCGAATACAATTTAAATTTTTATGTAATTTTCGACCGAGATTAAAGTAATCAAAAATAAATATCTAAGTCTAATGAACCATTCATATTTCTGTCCATGAAAATCTTGTGAACAAAGTAAAGATGATGAACAAAGATAGTTAATCAAGATCGATCCATTATTTCACCTATCCCACCTATAAATGTCCTTCCGAAATACATCGCTTAAATATGAAATAAATATATTTCTATTTAAATAAAATTTTACAGAAATAAGTTTTATATAATCATAAATCATCATATATCTCAGTTCGGCAAATTATTTTGACGTGAATAAATTCATATAAATGATACTAGGGTAAGTGTATCTAAGTTCGATGTGCATATAAGGGCAGGTACATATATGGAGACCATTGGCAATAAATCAAAAATACATTTTATGGTGCAATTATTATATAACTTTAAAGAGGACATTTTTCACAATGTTTGTTCACAACATTTGTTGTCATGACTGAAGTCCAAATTGAAAGAAAATTTAAATACTTTTAAATGAATAAAATTTTTATTTTATTATGGCATACATTAGAATCAGAAAATATCATCTGACATTATAATCAAAATAAAGAGTTTCTATTATTTATGATTATTTATGATTGCAAACAGTGTTGCCAATTTAGCCTTTTTAAGCCTAAATCTATCCTTTTTATTTTGCTTTTAGCTTTTCTTAGCATTTTTTGATTCTTAAAGTTGCCTTCAAAAAGTTAAAATTTTAGTGATTCAACAAAAAAGAAAATAATTTCTTATTTGCTTTTACTATTTTATTTCTATAGAATCATCCATTTAAGCATTTTTATGTATTAATTCGTACAAAAAAAAAAAAAAAAAAGAAAAATCGAGATTATTTATATTTAACTAAAATTTTCACTTCGGCGCTTCAATCTCCCAATCAAATATAACTTATTTAATTTTATGAACTTACTTATTCAACTATTACAGGCAATTATTTTTTAAAAAACTTCATTGACCACAGAAAATTTTATTAATATAATTTAAAAAAATTGTTTTAAAAAAGAAAAATCATCCGAAAATGTGGAAATGGTTAATTAAAAAAGAATTACAACACAAAAATTATGAAAAATCACGCCAAAACATTGGTCCATTTTTCATATGAAATATGTATAACCAAAATTTGTATGGAAATTTTGTAGGAGATTTTTACTGGATCATTTTGATATTAGTCGTTCTATGTTTTATTTATAAATTTATTATATTATCTTAAAATATATATATCAAAAACTAATGAGAACAATGTTTTTTTTTTATTTCACTCGAGATGTCTTAATTTTGGCTACTCGTACTATATATCATATGCGAGCATGGGTAAATATGTCTATATTCATATTTTGTTCATATATTTTACATGCTTAAAAAATAGAAAATTATTAGCTGAAAACATTTATAAATGTCAGCATTTAAAATTAAAAAAAATTATATTAAATTTTAAAATGTAAAACAAATCTCTCGCTTCAGATATCAATATGAGTTTTGGAACACGAAAATTTTAATTTTGTTAATACTCCAAATGAGAAATCAGAAGACATTGAGAGTCTTAGCTCGATACTTACAGAGAATATATAAAAAGGCTTACGAATTTAAAAATATTGTATTTTGAGATACGCGACCGCGAAATTTAATTCGCGAAATATCACAAAACTTTGTTTCAGGTATAATTTTAAAGGTAATTTTATTACCTTTAATAATTATATATAAATTAATATAATAATTTTGGGAGATATTCGTATTTTTATAAAGAAAATTTATCTTATCATGCTAAAACTCAGTATTTGCGCTACCAGTGTTAATGTAAATATTCTTGACAAATTTAATTAAATAAAAATAAATAAGTTTTTAAATAAAAAATAAAATAAAATAGATTGTTGTAGCCTTGTTTTTAGGGCATTTAGCCTTTTCAGACCTTTTTTTAAAGTTCAATTTGGCCTCTTTTTTCCCACCTCTGGACAACACTGATGGCAAATTTTGTTAAGAACTAGTGTAAACATTTTTGCACAAAAATGCAGTAGCCACCTTCTTTTTTTTATTAGGTGGACGAAAATCATCAAAGTAATATTTTTCTAATATTATATTTTTATCAGTTAAAAAAAAATTGGCAATAAACAACAAAAAATTTATAAAAGTTTTATTTTTTGCCATCTGCATAATATATTTTATACTTAAAATATAAATTGATGATGTCCCATAGAAATCATCTGGAAGAAATTAAAGTTTTTCAGTCACCATTTTTTTAGTTGTCGAAAAATTTTTAAAAAATTAAAAAAATGTTGAAGGAATTTACTTGCCTTTTAGAAAAAAATGAATATTTTTTATATGGATGATATTATATATTATAATTAATTATATTATATTATTTCTAAATTGATTTAGTAACAATTATGATATATATTTATTACATCTTATAGAAGATTATATGGCGGTATATACTTTTTATCACCTAGATGATTATCTAGGCAATATTGGCTATTTTTCTTCCAGACGTACTGATTTCTTATTGCTTAGATGTATCATCTGTGATGAACAATCTTTCCCGATGGGGGAAACATCCGCAATACGAATATGATTATTGTGGCAATAAAATGTTATTTCTAAGCAACACGAATTCGAATCATTTTTGTATTAGTTTGCTTATTTGAATTTTGTATGTATTGTGTGAACACATTTTAATTTTTTATTTTTTTATTCAAAGAAATTGTTGTTGTTTACAATTTTTACATCCGATGAAAAATTTTTAAATAACATTAATTTTTATGATAAATATCACAAATGATATTTATATTTTTATTTCGTTCAATACAAAAATAATTCAACTTTTGATAAAAATAAAAAATTATTATTTTTTGAACACAAAAGATAGTTTTCTATTGAAATAAAAATAAAAAGTTGTTTTCTTTTTATTGAAATCTTGTCTGTGATAGATATTAATTCAAACCTTATTATTAATGTCTCAAATTTGTGTAAAATTTTGCGTAAAGGATTGCATTTCTTCTTTTATAGCTGTTAACCTTAGGAACAAACAAAATTTCATAATTTCCTAAAGTTGGCATATGATGTTAATTTGAATATGTTAATTTAAATATCTGATCTGATTTTTTCTTTCATATGCATCTAGATGGTATTATTAGAAACTTTTCGTCGGAATTATATAATGATATATCTTTCATTATAAAGGGTCACTTTAATTATGTTTGTAAGAAATGTATTGAAGATGGATTAAAACTTAAAATTAATAGATAGAAATATTTTACAGAATTATTCAACGTAAAATTTTACTAGAGGTCCCGTTAAACTTTTTTTCGAAAAACATAAATTATAAAAATTTTCAAGTATTTTGCCCGACCATATGATAAGCTACACTATTATGTATAGGCGTAAAAGTGATTTGATTGGAGGCCTTTATGGGAGCTATTGTCAATTATGGACCGATCTTCATGAAATTGTATGAAACTTATATGTGAAACTTATTTGTGCCGAATTTTGTTAAAATAGTGACATAATTAATTGACATATTTTCAATGCTAAAACCGTATTCCGGCGGACATTTAAATGGGCGCTAGGTGAAATAATTGACCCATCATAACCAATTTCAATAGCCTTCATCTTTATGCCAAAATAATCATATGTACAAATTTCATCAAATCATCTTTAAAATTGCGACCTGTACTTTGATGAAAAGTTTATATGGACCAGCCAGCCAGTCAGACGGATATCGTTAAATCGGCTCAGGAAGTAGTTATGAATCGATTGGTATACTTAAAGATGGTCTAAGACCAATATTTTTGTGCGTTATAAATATCAGCATGAACGCATGGTGTAGGGTATAATAAATAAATATCAATTTTACATTATAAATATTTCTATGATAGAAGTTTAAATGTTTGCTTGGTAGTAACTCATTTAAATTATAAAATGATATTGCATGTCTTAAGGCTGTTATGATCAAATCCCCAATGTACGCTGTTACATTCGAACATTAATTATATTTTAAATATCACTATTTCTGATTTCCGTTTAAGTGGTAAAAATGTGTTTGTAATTTAAAGTGGCAGTTAAGGCGTTAAGATTTTATGTACAGTTCTTAACATTTTATAATGTGGACAAAATAATTTAACATTTTGTTTAATAAAGGTTAAAAAATATGAACTGTTTTAAATTCAGATTAATATAAGTTTTTATTGGACTGATATATTTATTTTTGATATATTTTTATGATTCTTCTTAAATAATATTGCAAATATTATTTAGAATTTTGTAAGGAATGCAGTTGGCATTTAAAACAAAAAAATATGGAAAAAAAATTTAGTGTAACATGTTTAAAAAGTAAATACCTAAATATCTCTCAAAGTAAATATCATTTACATTTACAAGGACTTTATTCTGCATTTACAATGAATTAAAATATAAAGTAACGACTAAGGTGACCAATTTTGGTGGACCATTGCCACTATAACTATCAACTAGAAAACGACGCAGATAAGTTCATGTGATATCATTTTATTGAGCTATTTCAAAAGGTTTACAAGTTAGAGAATATTGGAACCAATGTGTATGTCAAACAAACTTAAGAATAAAATTATTAGAAAGAAACTATTTTCTTTGTTTTTTTCTATGTAATCATAAATAAGAGCGTGGAAAAAAAGGAATGAAAAAGACCTGTAAAAATAGTAACTTCAAAATCGTACAGTGTGGCCAAACGCAAAATGTTTGGTAATAAATCTATATCTACCAAACTACTGATCGGATTGTATGATGAAATGTATGGTAGATTTATAGAGGAGGACCTAAGCTTTCAGAAAAATCGTCTTTCAGTCACCCTGTAATAACATGAGATAAGTTTATAGGTTGTAAAAATTGAATACCTTCAGTATGTTAAAGTTTCAAAAAATCGTTATTTCTACAAATTAAGTCCGATTTCGAAAATTTTTATATTTCTGTAAAGTGCTTGCCAAGGTAAAGAAAAACTAAGCTTACTCACCTAAGTTATCTCTTTCAGTTAAAAATATATTTATGCTTTAATTTGGATATTTTGAATTTTGCCTCGACTTTATTTCATTTTTCAAGAATAATTCCGAAATAATATGCTGAAAATTTTTTGGATTATTTCAATTCTAGACTTGAAAAATGTTTAAAGTCAGCGCTCTGAAATTAATATGAAAAATAGTTATTTTTTACAAAAATATAGTACTATTCTTTCACTTTTTTTTCTGAAAGTTGGTTTATATATATATATATATATATATATATATTATACATTACATTACATTAAATAAGAAATTGTATTAAAAATTTTATGCTTATATTAGGGACGCCAAACGAAAAATCACAATCCCGAATACCCCGGAGGGGCTATCTGCAAAAATCAAATGAAAAGGTGCGGATAACCCATTTTTTATTTATTTTTATTTTTTTATTTTTCATTAATATTTTTTTTTATTTTATTTTATTTTTATTTATTTATTATTATTATTATTTTTTTTTGTTAGCATTAATTTTTATCTTCAAAATTGATACCACTGGTAAAGGGCACAAAAACAAAGGGTTTGGAAATTTGTAGATAGCCCTTACGGTATATATGCCACTGATTTGTATTTCAAATGTTGTCCAAAGAAGAAAACTGAAAAAAATTTAATTTACTAAAATAAATGTTTATTGGTTTTAAGAAAACCTTAGTTTTACAAGTTAAAATTGAAATAATATTCTTACAAACATTAAAAATATTATTGTTTATTAAGCACAGAATAAAAATTATAAAAAATCACCTTCGAATGGTAAAAATGGGTTAAAATCAATACTTTTGTAGCTTTTTTATATGTATTATATGTTTATTTTTAAATCTATACAATTTTGTTATTTATGCATAAAATGAAATACTTAAAAAACATTACGGGGGATGTATCCGTGGCAAAAAATTATTTTTGCATTTATTTTGTAACCTTATGAACCTCATTCTAGGGGGTGACTGGCAAAACTTTTTTTCGACCCACCCTATTATATACTAAATTGGGTCAATCATAATATGAATGCTTATAACGTTTTAAATAACTAAATCTAATTAACCAAATTAACGATTTTTCTTCAGTGTAACTAATTTCCGAAAACTTTGCTAAAAAATATTTCAAATTCTATTGAATTAATTAAAAATTACCTTGATTTTATATTAACCTACTTTTCTTCACTTCTAAAAATTATAAATATAACAATTGGAATTAAAAGGAAAAAAGGAATTAAACTTGATAGTTCAGATTATTTAAATACTTATTATACCGTACATCATCATAGGTGGGCAGGATATTATGTGTTTGTACTGATGTTTGTAACACCCAAAAATATTGGTCTAAGACCCGCCGCATTTATACCAATCCGCTTGAAATCACTTTCTGAGTCGATTTAACGTGCCCGTCTGTTCGTCCATGTAAACCATGTAGTCAAATTACGGGTCGAAATTTTTAACGTAAATTAATGCAGGTTTTTTAAACACAGGTTCTTATGGTTCTGAGACGAAGCCTATTGAAATTGGTTATAATCAAATAAATAAATATTCTCCCGGAATAGGAGTTTAACGATCATAAATCCCTTAAATATAGCAGAATTTTATACAAATTTGGCACATATAAGTTATATATAAGTATATATCTATGTGCTGTATTTCAGGAAGGTCGGTCCATAATAGACCACGGCTTCCATATAAACCCTTCTTCAGAATATCATTTTAAGAGGCATAAATCCTATAAAAATTTTAGTATCAAGTTAATAATCGACATAAATAACTTTTATATAAATTATAGTTCGGTCTATAATTTACCATAGCTCCCATATAAGGTCCACTTTTGGGAATTACCCAAAAGTGCAAAAATTCATATAAATGTTACTATCAACGTAGTATTCTGTATTCATCTATTTTATTTTACACTTAATGTTTTCTTTCTTACTTATTTTTTAATGTCTTTAAAAAAACATGTTTTCTACGACTAAACAAAAAAAAAAAAAAAAAAAGTAAAAGTAAATCATTTGATCATTAAGAGAACAATTTGAATTATTTAAAATTAAATACATAAAGTAAATTTAATAAGTAAAATAATATTTGTATCCATAAATGTTTTATATTACCGTCAGCTAGTAAAATGACATTTAAACGAAATTATCTAAATTTTTTTTGTATACAGTCTTAGCCTAAATCCACAACTATTGATTACACTGGCTGGCAAAAGAATCCGCTTTTACACAAAAAGATGTAGACTGGATGGAATTTGACGTGCTAAAACAGAACATGCTTTCAGTTTTTTCTCTCACGTATTGATTTTTTGGGGCGTGTCATAACGTCCAATGTCATAATGTCCATGGACACTATGACACTTTCTGGTATGAAGTCTAATACATTATATGATATATTTTCTGAATAGAATTAGCTATCTTCAGGATAAGAATTGTTCTAACTTTGGTCTGGGTAAGATTCTGATTTGGATTAAAAAGGCTTCATGGGCAGACGCCCTTCGGACGGACGCAGGGTAAATCATTTGATCATTAAGAGAACAATTTGAATTATTTAAAATTAAATACATAAAGTAAATTTAATAAGTAAAATAATATTTGTGTCCATAAATGTTTTATATTTCCCTCAGCTAGTAAAATGACATTTAGACGAAATTATTTAAATTTTTTTTGTATTCAGTTTTAGCCTAAATCCACAACTATTGATTACACTGGCTGGAAAAAAAATCCGCTTTTAAACAAAACGATGTAAAATTTGACGTGCCAAAAAAGAACTTGCTCTCAGTTTTTTTCTCTCACGTATTGATTTTTTGGGGCGTGTCATAACGTCCAATGTCATAATGTCCATGGACACTATGACACTTTCTGGTATGAAGTCTAATACATTATATGATATATTTTGTGGATAGAATTAGCTATCTTCAGGATAAAAATTGTTCTAACTAACTTTGGTCTGGGTAAGATCCTAGTTTGGATTAAAAAGGCTTCATGGACAGACGCCCTTCGGGCGGACGCAGAGATTTTTAAGTCTGGTATATTATAAATGCAGGCTTCGCTAAATCAAAGTTTTTTTAAATAGTATGACTAATTGCATTCAATGGACTTTATGTCATTTTTCTAATGGATATTATGGCATTTGACGTCATAACGCGGTTATATGAGTTTGGTGAAATATACTCATATAACCACATTATTAACGGGGAAATATACACGTCAAATTGTTTATACTTCACTTTTTTTTGTTTTGTTTTGAAGTAGGATTTTTTTTGCTGAACAGTGTTACTTTTAAAGTCTGTAAGATGACAAACACTTTCAATTTAATCCTGTTTGTATTTGAAAATCAATTATTCAACGTAATTTTAAAACTCAACAAAAATTCTATTAAATTAACAACTGTAATTGAAAGATGCTTCTTACTAAACAAATTTATTATTGTAGTTTATATGTATAAGTATGACATTTAGACAAACTGTTCTAATATTTATTTTAATTCAGGAAAAAATAAAATTTATGATTACAAAAATTCCTAGGAAACGACAGATTGTGTTTTTTTCTTAGTTTCGGAAAACCCGGTAAACGACGGATACAAAAATCTTGCACAATATGTTGTTCAAAAATGGCAAATTAATGTTTATTATTAAAAATTTTTGCAACAATATTTAATTTAACCGTGAAGTTATCATAGCATAGAAAGGTTGAAATATAAAATCATAATAAAGTGCAAGTCATAATGAAAATTGGCTATTCTAACAACTTCAATTAGGGATCTCATTTAAGCATTTTATTTGATGGAAATAAATGCTAAATCTCGCATTATTTATAAAAATTACATGAACATGAACAATAGTATGTAATATTTGCATTAGACCGGTTTCTCCGATATTCGTCATTGTCATTGTTTTATTACTATAGTTGATCTTACGGAAAAACAAAGTCACAATTGTTAGTGGTAATAGCAAAACTTCATCTGCATTTTGTAAAACTTTTAGTAAAGTTTGTCTGCTTCCTAAGTCTAAGTATTTTTGAGCAATCAGTCTTTATTGATGTGCTTAAGGGTTATCTACTTTATGTACGCTGTCAGTTAATTTGTTGAATATTTGCATAATTCTTAAAGAAATAAAAAAATGATATCAGCTAAATCGGTGAGTTGAAAGGAAACGGGAAACCGAAAACTGAAAATATTTTAATATATCTTCTGCAATAATAAATTAAACTTATAAGTGAATAAAACAAATATTTAAGTATTAAAAGTAATTGATATTTTTTGTGTATTTCAAATATTGCAAAACGCTTTTTTAATAATTCTGTAACTTGTGACCCGTTGGAGATACCTAAAAGAAAATTACACATGATCAGAACTGAGGAATTTTCGAGCTAATTTGGGAGATCCCTAGCTGGTCACAGGAGTAGAGGGGAGACCTCCAAAATTTTCCACCTTAGGTATGTATTTTTTTATTCGTCAAAAATCATTTATGATTTGGATCTTAGAAAATTTTACATATAGATAGTCCTTGTAAATCTCTACAAAATATTTGCTTACATGTGTAGATATATTTATGTAGATATATTTAGATAGAAGCAAATTTTACCCTCATTTTTTGGCCTCGTTTTTTAAAGTCTTTTAGACTTTAAATATATATATATATATATATATATATATATATATTGTTCCGGATTATAATATAAAATTTTTTTAAAGGTTTCAAAAGAAATCTTAACGTAAATGCGTTTAAAGTAAAATCGGCAATTGTTGCCTCCCAAGCCCAATCAAAACTTTGTCTATTTTGAAATTTTTTAAAATATTTTTTAAAATTCTCAAAAGTCAAAGCCGACAATAAAAAAGGGATATATATTATATATACTCCCATATGTTGGTTAAACACAAACAAAATATTTTCTGCGTCATGCCTTTTATTACGGCTGGGTGATCAATGTACATTTTAATGAAAAAAGTCAAATTTTGCGACAAGTTTTCAACAAACTGGTATTTTTTTTTTGGTAGATAAAAGTAATAGTTTTTTTAATTCCCTGATTCTTAAACAAGTTTAGCGATAAGGATATTTTTACCTAAACTTTTAGGATCCAAATTAAGGCCCCCAAGTTTTAAAAAACCTTTAGAAAAAGGAGGCCAAAAATTAGGGAAAAATTTCTTCGACCTAAATATCTCTTAAACTAAAAGCATAGAGATTTAAAAGGACTATCTATATGTAAATTTTTTTTACGTTCAAACTTTTAAATGAATTTATAGCGAATTAAAAAAATACATACCCGAAGTCTATCCTCTACCTCCGTGACCGGCTAGGGATCTGTGCTCCTCTAAATCAGCTCGAAAACACTTCAGCTCTGACCATTTTACTTGGATATCTCCAACGGTTCACAAGTTATAGAATTATTTCCAAAAAAGTGTTTTGGGACGACTGTGTACTGTAAAAGAAAATTTTGTAAAACATATTTCACTTTCAACTTGATATATTTATATACTTATTGTAAACATATTTTGAACAAAACGTAAGAAGAATATAAGAATATTGTTTAATGGTGGTGTGTAAAACTATAAATAACAGGGTCCATAATTGTTATTTCCAGGAGAATCAAAAATATGCAAAATCAAATTTTTTCCTGGGCTTCAGGTGAACCAAACTCTGAGTTATTTATCCTTTTCTGTGTCGATTTGTTACTGCATATTTTTGCATATTTTAATCTTAACAGGATACTTATGGCTTTGAATATATATATATATATATATATATATATATATATATATTAGCAACTGCTAATAAAAATCAAGTTATCTTAATATAGTAATAAAAATTTTGTCAGAAAAAACAATATTTAAAAAGCATATTTTTTAACTTTAAGAACATATTTTGCTATCTTGAGGGCATTTTTTATGCACATAAAACACTTCTTTGGAGTACATTTTTTATTGCCCAGTTTACGACTGTTATCATAAAAGTCAGATGAACAGTTATTTTATAAGCATATGATTTTATGCTTTTTTAAATTTGCAAATATGTAAATGTATATAAAAACTAAAAAAAAAAATGTAAACATTTCAAGATATGTTTTGTTTAATTGAGTAAGACAATCGCTGAAAGTTTTGGGTACCCTTGACAGTAATAGTGGTACATACTTTACTATCTGATTCTTTAACACAAAAACTCATTAAAAGAAACAAAAAGTGTCTTTAATTTGTATTTAACTTAATTCTTTCATTAGCTGTTGCAAGCATTTTAATATACAGTCCTCGGCATACATATTTTAACAACAATAAAACATGATTTTACTAAATTTCTAAAACATTAAAAAAAAAATAATAATAAATGATCAGGTATGAAATAGGACTAAAGTGGCTATTTAATCATATTATTAATTTATATACTTTACTAATGCAATTATTCGATATTAGTCAAAAATAATATTTGTATTTGGCATCAGTATTTTGATAAATTTATTTAATTTGTTGAATGTAACAGTTTTCGATATAATTGTTAAACAAATAATAACAAAATTAGGTTTATGGTATGATAGTTATGTTTTAACTCAAAATTGTCCAAAAAGGTATGCGAAAATCAGATTCTCAATTGGTGGACAGTGAAAATCTGCAATAGATGTAAGAGAAACGCGTCAGGAACTCAAATTATCGACACAAAATGAGCTCTGAAAACGTAATAAAAAGAAACAGAATCGTTCCATTAAAAATAATCTACTTATGGAGTCAAACAAAGTAACTACTTCAAAAAATTTTAACGTATAGTGTAGGGATTTAAAGAACTTCGTTTTAACATATTCGCTAAGAAGAACATCATATTTACTATATTTCCTTCAGATTTTATACGTTTTATCATTGTCCTAGTAGAATATGATAGTTTTCTTATCGAACATTTTATAGTCTGTATTTTTTCAAATGGAGACATATAACATGTTCAATAATAGCTATCTATATGTATTTTTATAATTCCTGGACCATGGTTTTTGGTGTTTAATTGGGGTTATTTTAAAATTCTTGTACTATGCGTTGAACTTTTTTTGTCGTATTTATTTTATTTGTCTTCGCAGGTGGATTATTTTTAAAGGAACAATTTTGTTTCTCTTGATTATGTTGTTAAAGCTCCTTTTGTTTTAATTTGAGTTCCTGACGTGTTTATCTTACATAAATTACAGATTTTCATATTCCAACTTTAGGGGATCTGATTTCAGCACTAAGTATAACTTTTTTGACCATTTTGGGTTAAAACATAATTAACATACCATAAATCTAATTTGGTTATTATTTGTTTAGTTATTATATAAGAAATTGTTTCATTAAATGAATTAAATACATTTTTAAAAATACCAATGTATTCCTAATACAAAAATAATTTTTCATTGATATCGAATAATTCTGTCACTAAAGAATATAAATTAATAATATGATTAATTAGCCACTTTAGTTTTTAAAATATCTTTTATAAATTTAATTAAATCATATTTTATTTTTGTCAAAATATACATGGCAAGGACTTTACATATTATAAATTAAATTGATTCTAATTAATTTTCAAAAAGTACCGTTGCATTCCCCACTTCAGCTTTAAATTACTTAGAAACATTCGTAATGACTTTTATATTATTTCCTTCTAATCTTTTAATATAAGGACTGCATATGAAAAATTTAATGCATAATATTAATCTTATAAAAATGAAACCAATAGGTAAACTTTTATAAAATTTTGATTTTGTTAAAGGCCGTTATATTCATTATTAGAAACATTCGTAATAATTTTTATATTATTTCCTCCTAATCCTTTAACATATGGACTGTTCACGAAAAATTTAGTGCATACAATTCATGTTATAAAAATGAAACTAAAAGGTAAATTTTTGTAAAATTTTGTTAAAGTCCGTTATATTCATGTTGTTTTAAGTTTATCTGAAAAACCCTCCATTACACAGTGGGGCAGAATCGAAATTTTTTGGAAATAAATCTGTAACTTCTGATCGGCCGGTTGGATTTTCATGAAATTTGGTGCAGGCGTAGCAGAGGAGTGAAAAATGTAATGTTTGGAAGGGGGGCACAACAATCCCTCCAGGGGCGGAGCTAAGGGGGCTCAAAGTTAGGTACCTCTGACATAAAAAATTTTTAATCGCTTTCAAAATTTTTGTTTCTCGTCCGATTTCAATATTTTTATATATTGTTGTATGCTCTGATAAGACCTATAAAAAACAAGCTTACATGTCCTATTTATCTCTTATAGTTTTCGAGTTATTTGCGTTTGAATTTTTAAGCACCATAATTTTGCATGTTCAAAAAATGTCTATTTTAACTTAATAAATATTATTATTTTTGGTATTTATCATCTTCCATTTTTTGCAATTTTCAAATTCAAAATCGTTTATTTTTGGACTCGGTAAAGATATCGAATTCAAATTTAATAAAACTAATAAAATCGGTCGGAAATACTAGGTTATATATGAAAAAAATTGGACCAAGAACATGCAATATTATGGTGCTTAAAAATTCAAACGCAAATAACTCGAAAACTATAAGTCGTAAATAGGACATGTGTGTTTTTTATAGATCTTATCAGGGCTTACAACAATATATAAAAATATTGAAATCGGACGAGAAACAAAAATTTTGCAAGCGATTAAAAATTTTTTATGTCAGAGGTACCTAACTTTGAGCCTCCTTAGTTCCGCCCCTGGGGGGATTGTTGTGCCCTCTTCCAAACATAACATTGTACACTCCTCTGCTATGCCTATACCAAATTTCATGAAAATCTAACTGGCCGATCAGAAGTTACAGATTTATTTCCAAAAAATTTCGATTCTGCCCCATTGTGCATTTGAGCTTTATTATATTTTCGGTTACTTTATTTTTGGATGGGTCCACTTCTTTTTAAACTTTATTTGAATTTATAATCAGCTTTAAGCACTCCTTAAATATGTTTTATTACGAAACAGTACATTTAAAATGTACAGAGTTTTGGACAGCTTAGTGGATTGGCCTGCTTATGTTTGATACCACTCAGCTACTTTTTTGTTGTGATAATGAGGAGAGAGTTGATGCAAAACAAATTATGATTTATTGTGTTTTCTAATGATAGCAGGGAATCTTTTCTGATGGTACTCATTTGCATATATTTTTCTGCTAATTCATTCATTTGTTATGAATGAAATGCTTTTTTCCCCACATGTACAAATGTTTTGCCAGTCCAAAAGTTTGCTCCACAAATTCGATTTTTTTACACGATATTTATCTGATACATTTTCCATAATATCTGTGGTATGGAATTCATGACCAGAATGTTGTAAAAACTCCGCCAGTACGTACTTTTTAACACCCTTTAAGCAGCATTCTTATTTTTGAAAAAAATAGTCTTAATAATTTTCGTCCTTTTGCTTTTACATTTTCTCTAGCGTTCCTATTAAAAACTTTTTTTACTTCGTGCGTTTTCAGACGAGCTTTTTTTTTACATTTTCTGATAAAAGACACAGAGCAATTTAAAGAATGAGCTACATTCCATTCACAGATGTAGAGATTTTCTCTAAAAATTCGTATTATTATGTCTACAATCCTACAGTCTGTAAATGTAATTATGCTATTACAACAAACTTCAGTATATAGTTACTGAGAGTAACAATTAATATTATATATTTATATATATATATATATGTATGTATGTATATATATATATCTTTTTTTCAAAAAGTGTTACAAAAAATCATAATCTCACAAAACTGCAACGTGAAGGAAATGTTTCATTCAATGTTCAGCACTGTATCTAGCACATGAAATATCTAAAATTGTTTGCGATAGAATTTTATTTCACTCTTTTGCCCATTCTGTAATTAAAGTAGAGTTCGGTTGTTTATGAACAAACATACTCAATCGAACAATTCAATTAAATCAACAATGTGAATCCTTTTGTTCACTTTGTTCTTTTTAATCATTTAGAACACCTAAGTCATTTACATAATATTTAAATGAAAAACATGTTATTTTGATCTATTTGGGACTGTACATTTGTTATTCAGAATGTGTAATTAGTTTCAAAAATATTTCAAAAATTAATTTAGCACTAAAGATTTACCGAAATTTTTAAATTATCATTTATTATTTTTTGCTAGCAACACACACTCAAAAAATGGCAATAATAACAAAAGTCATCTAATTCTTGCAGACTGTTCATACACATTTCAGACTAATACAAACAGTTCGTTAAGTCAAACAGAATAAAAATTTACAACTGAACAAAAAGAACGAACTTGTTCACTTATTTATTCTCAACAAAAATGAACAATCACTAGAATGAACGATTAACTCCAAGACTAAATTAAAGCTAAAAAAATAAATAATAATTGTTTTTTTTTAATTTTTTATTTTTTTACAGATTTTTTTGTGTACCCTTATGGCCATTATATTAACCACTACTTCAGCTGGTTTATTGGATGCCTTATTTGTACCTTTCATTATGCAAGAGAAATACCAATTGGCTCCTACCAAAGAGGGATATCGTCTAAAGTTAGTTTTTTATTTAAAATTTTTAGATAAATTCGTGCAATTATGTAATTTACATTAATACGATGAAATAATTTCAAAAATTATTTCATCATATTCTAGCAGAATGAAATATATTTTTTTGGTCCGCTACATCTTCCCTCAATTATATTTGTGTTTTTGGAAGACATAATGCGCTAATCTAAATCGTAATGCTTTTTAATCTAAAATTACTTAATATTCAGAATTATGAAAAAGTTCGAAAAATTGAAAAATATTTTGCTGAGATATATTTCCATTTGTTTTATTTTTATTTTTTTCAGTTTGGAAGAACCCGATGGCAGCAAACGAGAAGAAATTGCTATGATCATTAATCCCGGTACACCTGAAGAAGAACTCATTGTTATGGGTATGTACACCGTTTACGACGACAAAACTGATACTGAAACAGTTACCATGTATACGGCCGATAAGGAAGGTTACAGACCACGTTATATGCTAAAAAATCGTAAACTGAATGTCAACACATTAAAATCAATGGTTGGATAATATTTGTTTTATTTAAAAGAACACTGGTTGGCAAAATTTGTTTTCCTCTCTAAAAACTTTAAAGAATTTGCAAGAATCTGTAGTATTTTTCTCGTATAGTTTTCGTACAGTTTTTTTTTTTTTGTTTTTGTTTATTTGTAGGCATGTTAATATTGCCCTGTTAATAAATATATTTCACTATAACTCGAGAACAGTTTGTTCGATTAAAATAAATGAAACACTAGATGCGGATCAAGATTGCCTTCAAGTTTTTCTAAAATTATTATTTTTTTTTGCTCTCAATAGTTTAGAAATTGTTCAGAAATTAGTGTAGGAAAATTTTTTGTCAAGCGAAATTTAATATTTTTATTTATTATTATTTTTTTTTTTTTTGTATTATCAAAATTGATGCACAAATCTTCATTTTATTCATAATTAAGTAATGACATCTATATTGAAAATGTCACGTGCTCAAAATATAACGAAAAGTAAAAATCTTATTTTTATTCAAAAAATCAAAAATAATCATTATATTTTAAAAATAAAATAAAAATCGTAATATTTTAAGCAAGAAAATCAGAAATAATCGTTATTTTTTAAAAAGAATAAAAAAAAAATAATAATAATAAACAAATATTTATTGCATGTTTGGAAAAGGCTTCAAAAAAAAAAAAAAAAAAAAAATAGAAAATGAAAAAAATAAAATAAAATAAAAAAAGTGTAACAACATATTCCTAACGTTCTTGGATCATATTAATTTTTTTGATAGAAATATTTTACATATTCATATTTACATATTATGTATAAATATTACGTATACGCACACAATTGAAATGGAATAAAATTATTATTATTATCAATTTTCATAATATATGGCATATTTGATTTAATTGTACATGAATTATTGATTTCTTCGCCAATAATTTTCTAATAGCTTCGAAGCTATTGAGTGGATAAAAAATATTGTTAAAACAATTGAAGGCATCTATTGGAGTTTTATTTGTTTAAATTGGACAAACCGTTCTCGAGTTACACTAGTATGACAGTCGTATTAAGGGTATTAATAATGTCCATAAAAATATATCAGTATCTGATTGGAAGAAATTGAAAGCAGGTTTTTATTTAACATGTCAAATTCCATCTAGTCCATCTATTAATGTTTAAAGGGGGATTTATTTCCCGACTAGTGCAATTAATGTTATTTATGTTTATAACATGAAATACATGAAAAATAAAATATTCTTTATATATTAAACAAATGTGCTGTTTTGTAAATTGGTTTTAAAAGAAATGCATAATTTTAATACATTAAGACTAAAGTATATTTTTTGATGGAAAAGTTAAAGCAGTAACCTACATGTGTAGAACTTGAACTGGATCGTTATTTAGTTCCCAATATTTAGCATTAATAATAATTTAAATAGGTTATAGATGAAATAAAAAAGCAAACCTAGAATAGAAATAACTTGTTGCAAATCATAAGTCTTGGGGAGATCATAAGTCTATTCTGTATTTTATTTACTTTTCCATACAAATTTTATTACATCAATTTCTACAGAAAATCCGATTTTTAAAACAAAAGTGTCAGAATAAGTTGATTGGCAACTTGTATTAATTTTAATCATCGTTGAAACTATTGAATATAAACATTTCAAACAATACTTTCCGATTTAAGTTTAAAGTAAACTGCAGTTATTAAAATTAGAAGTATATTTTGAATCCTACTTATTATAACATTTTAACGATTTTTAAATTATAATACAAATTATGTAATTAAATTTCATTCATTTAGTATATAATAATTAAATAGTACAATTTATTTTATCACTTTAGTATTTAAAATTAAATAAACAAACAAACAAACAAACTAGTTCTAACATTTACATTAACATTTAAAAAAAACTGGTTAAGTAGTCAAACTTTATGGTTATCAGATAATTATATAAGATCCTAATAACAGATAATATTAATGTACACTCATAAAAATAATTATAAAAACATCTAATAATATACAAATTAAGAAATACTGACCCATCAAGTTTTTTTTTAATTGTTTGCTTAATAAATGAAACATGGACGCATATAAGAGCGTATAAACCTGATTTTTCAAAATTTTTCTTTTTTTATATAGAAATAATTTAAAACTAGATTTTATGGAATCTTTATTGTTTCACACAAATGTTTATTATATTTAAATAAATGGAGTACAATCCATTATTGGAATGACATGTAAATTAAGTTAGAGCGCTATATTTTTGTATGTATATACAAAAAAATTGACTACATATACAGAAAACAACAACATTAATAACGAAATCAAAATCTTCTTAGAAAAAACGAAGTCCCTAGCTTATATAGAGGCTCCAGGAAATAAAAAATCTTTTCAAAAAACCGCTTTTTTGACATATCTCCTCAATTTATTAACCGATCTTGCAAAATTTATTTGAACCGATAAATGGACATACGGATGAATATCGTCCGTCCAGATCCAGAAAATATAAACTTCTACAAACAACCATTGCTTGTTTATACAACAAACAATATTATTGATAGTCATTGCAATGATTCAGTTTATGTAAATGTTTGTGTGTGTTTATTTTTATATCCACCATCAAAAAAAAAAAAAAAAAATTGGAGTTTTCATTCCTTCTGTAATATGTCGAAATAATCATCTAAGACCACATAAAGTAAATATATTCTGGGTCCTCGTGAAAATCTAGGACGATCTAACGATGTCTGCCCGTCTGTCTGTTGAAAGCAGGAGAGAGCTCGGTAGGCTCATCTTAGGAGGACGATATTTGGCATCAAAATTTTTCTTATATAAGATTTGTTTGGTATTGAAAATGGGTCAAATCGGTTAATAAACAAAAAAGTTATGGACCAAACACTAGAAGAACAAGATGTCCGTCGTAGTTATATAACATTCTCATTGAATATAACATTCTCATTTGTGAATAGATTTTTTACAATAACTCGGTTGTTTATAGACCAATTTGGTTGATTCAAAAAACTGAAATGTTAGAAAAATATTTGTGACCAATCTATATGAGGACTCTGAAAAGATCAACAACTTGTTTTGGCCGATATTTCGAATATTTTTGGACTGATTCTTCATTTCTTTGACACAAAAACTTAGAAAAAATGTCAAACAATTTTCTGTAAAAGAACTAAGTCCTTAGCTTATATCAGGGCTTCAAAAAGTCATAAAAGCCTAAAAAACGGATTCATTAGCAAAATTCGCGAAAGAATTATCGATCGTTTGGTGTATATATCTACGATAACATAAACGTCATTTTAACTAAAAAACGAGCGGACATCGTTTCTTATAAGGATCCTATAAATATAAACCTTTTTGCTCTCCGACGAAAATTGTGGAAATTACAAATGAAATGACAATAGAATGAAGGATACAAAAATAAAGTCCGATCATCTGATAATCTACCATGCATTTTTAATATTTTCGGAGAGGTTTTTTCAAGGGACCTGTGGTCAATTGTCGACCTGTTCTTATAAGATTTGATGGTGTGATTTCTATTTCTATAAAAGATATGTATATTTAATAATACCGTAATATTACCATTTATATTCAGTTGGAAATTGCCTTGTTGTTTCTGTTTGGCGGTACTAAAGCAGAGTTTGTGGACTGTAATTAGACACCAGCGGAATAGAATAGGTATTTTATCTGCACCTGCACACTTTATCAAGCATTCGTGTTGTCTTGTTCATTTAGGCTTCGTTGAAATCTAAAGAATTTCATTTATTATGCGCTTGATTCCCGAAAGTAGACTATGGTTAATTATGGATCGATTGTAATAAATCCTTGCACTAGGTTCTCTACTCATATAAAACTTATTGGCGTCAAATATTATTAATATTCTAGTATTTATATTGGACTTAAGCACTTTAAAGTTGTTTTCGGGAGAGGGGCTTATATTGTCAGTTTTCTATTGATCTTCGTTAAATTTTTCACACTTTATGCATATATTCCATATTTTAATGAAATCGTGATCAATATAAAGTATTTATAAACATTCATTACTACTATTGTTCTATAAAAATATATGTATATATCCCTTATTCCTTATTTTTTGTGGTGCTTTACATACAGATAGATGCTTAACAAATCTTACCAAATATTGAAAAAAAGGTAAGAAAGCTATTTATGTTTTATGAAGTTTTTATCGTCTCCTGTAAAATTTTCCTAATAGTTTATTCGCTCTTATACACGTCCATGCTTCAAATGTTAAAAAGAACTAAATTTAATATTTTTACTCTCTTCTTCAAAACAAACAAATTCTGTTAAAGTGTACATATATGTTGTATTTAAATCAAGTTTATTGAAAATTCCTGAACATTTTAAGCTACAAGAAAATATGTTAATACATTATAATATAAAAAGAATTATTTCCAATAATGCCATAGGTGGTTAGGGTATTATGCGTTTGTACTGATATTTGCAACGCATAGAAAAAGCTATCTAATACCCACTTTAAAGTATATCAATCGACTCAAAATCACTTTTAAAATCGATCTAACGATGTCCGTCCGTCCGTCTGGTTAGTTAGAACTTGTGCACAAAGTACGGGTCGCAATTATAAAGATAATTCAATAAAATTTGGCACGTAGAACCCTTATAATACAAGGACGAAGCCTATTTAAATTGGTTGTGATCGGCATATTATTTCAGCTAGACCCCATACAAATGCCCCCTTGAAGTAGAATTTGAAATGCCTTAAAAAGGAGAAAATTTTAATGAAATTAGGTGCAAAGAAGTTCTGTACAAGTATTAATCTCTGTGAAGATCAGACCACAATCGACCATAGCTCCCATATAAACCCTCTTTCGAAAATCACTTTAACGAGCATAAATCCTATTCGAATGTTAGTATCAAGTTAATATTCGACACAAATAAATTTTATGTAAGTAGAAACAACATTGCCAAATTTTATTAGAATAGGTCCATAATTTACCATAGCTCCCACATAAATCCAATTCCAGGAATCGCCCTAAAGTGCATAAAATCATCCAGGCGTTAGTTAGTATCAACGCATCATTCTGTATTTGTGTATTTTAATATACATTTAGTAAAATTGACTACAGGTATAATATAAACATCCTTCCCGAATTTTTATTTTTTTTTTTTATTTTTTATTTTTTTCTCGTTTTATGATGTTTTTATTGTATTATAAATTTTCCTCCGTTCATAAGACTTTATTAGCTTATCCTCGAATGAAGCTAACTATTCAAGTAGGTGAGAGATCGAAAACATCACATGGGGACAAAATATAATTTTCCATAATAGTTTTCCTCCACATATCCAAAGACGGGCAATCGCGTAGAATATAATCAGATGTCTCGTCCTGCATTTCGCAAAATCTACATTGTTTCGTTACCACATTGTCTAGGATATATTGGTGATACCTCAAGCTACAATATCCGGTGAATAGTCTTGTTAGCTTATGCTACTTATCAAGTTCAAAATAAATTGAAGATGTAATTTTTTCAAGTGTGTCCCTATCATTATAAATATTAAGTTACCTAAGAAGTATTCAAACAAAATATCTTAATAATATATAAATATGTTTATCCCGTAACCACAACATAAAATATACAAGAGATTAACAATTATCATAAAAATATTTACACAGTTCATTTTTAATTCAACAGAATTAAAGAAAATATTTTAATTGTTGAAAAAGTTCAATGTTTATTCGTTACCTAATGTTAGCTTTATTGATACAATATAAATGGTTTTAAAAACTTTAAGAATTTAATTGAAAATATTCTTATTATTTTGATTTTAAAGTATTTAAATGACCTATAAATGAATACTCAACAAACAATTTTTTAATATCCACAATTTTAAATTAATTTCTTTGGAGTCTTTAAGATGAAGCATTTTTTTCTGTAAAGCTATGATCACATTTCTATGAAAATTACGTGACCACTACTTAAAAAAAAAAATAAATAAATAAATAATAAAATACAGGTGTGATTTATAATAATCAGTGTTGCCAGGAGATGAGAAAAAATTCAGGCTATATTGAACTTTTAAAAAGATAAAAAAGGCTAAAAAAACAATAAGGCCGGAAAAAAGTTTTTTTTTTTTTTAAATTAAGAAACTTTTTCTTATTAGTTCTTGTTCTCATTAGTTTTTTCTAACGAAATTGTAATAAATTTATAAATAACACCCAGCAAAATGACTCAAAGAAAAATCTGCCTTAAAAGTTCCTATACAAATTATTCCTATACAATTCCTATACAAATTCATATGAAAAATTACCCAAAGTTTTGGAGTGTTTTTCCGTAATTTTTGAACTACAATACCCTTTTGATTAAGCATTTCCAAATTTTTGGGTGATTTTTCTTATCAATAAAATCTTTTTGTTTTACTTATTTTCATAAATAGTATCTATTGTTAATGATGTAGATTAAAAAATAATTTTAATTATCAATTTAGAAACTCTACGAAATTACTAAGGAACTATTTGCAGAATAAAGCGAAGTGGGCGAAGTTTTTTTTATCGATTTTTTTGTGCGTATAAACACACAAAAATGCTTAAATAGATGATTCTGTAAAAACAAAATTAGTAATAGTAAATAAGAAATTATTTTCTTCGTTGTTGAAATACTAACATTTTAGCCTTTTTAAGGCAATTTTAAAAATTAAATAAGGCAAGGAAAAAAGCTAGAAGCTAAAAAAAAAATTTAAGGCTAAAAGCAAATAAAAAGGATAGATTTAGGCTTATAAAGGCTAAACTAGCAACACTGATGATAAGTAAAAAAAAAAATTCCTAATTAACACAAGTAAGAATGTTATATTCGACTCGGTCAAATCTATCATACCCACCATCTGCAACTTTTTGTGTCATTTTGAAAACTGTATTAACAGCGTAAAATGAAACTGTAGTAAACTTTCCTCTTTAATGTGTTTTGTATATTTATTAATATAAGTATCAGAAATACTCCAAACAATATTAATACATTAAGTAAGGATTTTATATGAATATTTTTTAAAATAATAAATAACGCTAAATCTATTTTCAGACTAAATAAATATTTAGTTAGAAGTCTTACCATTCCATATTGAATAATAATACAGATATGGATTGCTACATTCAAAAAAAGATTGGTTGGATAACGGTTACAATAATAGAAAAATTATTGGAATCATTAATATTGATTTCTAACTAATAAATTGTTTTAAATATGGTAGATTTTCTTGACTTACACAGTTTTAAACATTATAGTAATGATTTTAAGGTCTTTACTAATAAGAATTAGTTATTGAAGCCAATTTTAGAACATTTCATATTTATTTAAAATAATTTATAAAGATGTCCGAATTTAATTAGTTGTATTCTTTATTAAAATTCAGTTAAAATAAAAATTATCAATAAAAATTTGGTTATTAAATTTTTGATATTTTTCAGTAAATTATTAAAATTAAATAATTTTTTTTGAAATTTGAAAAATTTTTTTTTTTTTTTTTAAATTTTGAGTTTTTTTTAACAAATGCTAAAAAAGGAATTAAATGAAAATGTTTTATTTAACATTACTGTTGCTTGTATTAAAAATGCTCTAAGCATTTTGTGGATTAGTTTATAATTGCGATGAACATCGTTGTTGCCAATTTAGCCTTTTTGAGTCTAAATCTAGCCTTTTTATTTTGCTTTTAGTCTCAAAATTTTCGTTTTAGCTTCTACCTTCTTTTTAAGCCTTTTTTGATTCTTAAAATTGTATTAAAAAGGCTAAAAATTTAATATTTCAACAAAGAAGAAAATAATTTCTTATTTACTTTTACTAATTTTATTTAAATTACTTACATTGAACAAAAATTTTCGCCGCTGCGCTTCATTTTACAAATCAGGCATAACTTAACTTATTTTATTATTTTAGTTAATCAATTATTAATATTATTTTTTAATAAATTTCATTAAAGATGTAAAGTATTTAAAAGCGGAAAAGGAATTATAATTCAAAAATGATGAAAAATCACTTCAAAACATTAGGTCATTTTTCATATGAAAGATAACCCAAAGTTGTATAAGAGCGATTTTTCATTGGATCATTTTGTTGGCAGCTTTTCTGTGCTTTATTTAAAAGCTTATTACAATATCTTAAAAAAAATATTTAAAACTAATGAGAACCTTTTTGAAAGTCCAATTTAGCATCTTTTTTCTCACCTTCTGGCAACACTGGTGTACATATCAAACGTATGTATGAAAGTATAAAATAATATGATTATTTATGAAAAAAGGTGGAGGAAGAGAAGTGTTAAGTGTTAATGAGATCGCTTGACAAGTCAACTAAGACCAAATGTGACAAAATTGTTCCGTTCTCGCTATTTTTGCAAATCTTTGCGATTGACTTACTATTGTGGCAAGTAAATTAAATATGGTAAGAAATGTTTCCCTCTTAAAAGTCGTTTTAAATAATTTAATTTATGGATGCTAAAAACGCTTTGCAGAAAATTTTCAATATTATTGTCTGCTTCATGCAAAAGATTTCATCTTCGCTACTATAGAAATTAAATCCTCATATCTTCAATTTGTTACCAGAGAAAATTATTTGGTTGCTGTGTAGCTGTATCAGACTGAGTAGTCCGATAAATTGCTAAATGCTACATAGTTTCAATGTTCAATATTAAATCCAGAAAAATGCTAACAATTTTTAATATTTCAATGGTTAGTATTTACATTGCTGTGAACTTTTTTTAAAATAACATTAGTTAAATTTTCAAAATTTGCCAGGAGAGCTCAAAAAGGCTTTAAAAATCAAGTTTTTTGTAATCTGTATCTACATTGTTTTATTGAAATTATACAATTGTTCACATATAGAATTAGTATTTGTACATTTATGTCTAGACATATGTTTTATTATTATTGCCAAAGTTTTTGTGATAAAATTTGAACAAAAAAAGTATATATATATAGATATATATATATATATATATATATTTTTTTTTTTTGAATCAGTCAAATTGTTAGTACTAAATAATTCAATAATTCCAACCGAATTATTAGATAGAACTTAGAACCGACAAAATTCGATTGGCAAAAAATTTGGTTGTGGCAACATATCTGTTTTCTCTGTGTACTCCAAGACTAGAACGAGTACCACCTCTATGCGTACATTCTGGAACTAGTTGTGGAATCAAAGCATTTTCTCTGGGGCTTCATATCATACATTATTTTTCTAAAATTTAAATTTTTGTTCTTAAATTACATTCAGCTGCAGTGAAAAATCATTCGAGAAGTTACATCTTAGGTTATAGGGCTCCTCGAAAATACCGTAAATCAGTTTAAGAAATTTGCAATACATTCTCAAATTTGTAATTAGATAGGTTCCTGCATAAATGTGTCCACAGTTCTGTTATTCTTTTGCTCATTTGTTTTAAATTTCTTCCGAAAGTAAAAGATCAGTATACATTTGTTTAGGATTTAACCAAATATTAAAATAAAATTTTTAAACATAGATAGGAAACTCCGTTATCAAAAACCTAAGTATAAGAATGTGTTAATAAAAAATTTCATTGGAAATATAGACATTTCTAGTACGTGTGCTTTTTTTGAGTTATTTTTTTTTTCAATTGAGTTTTTTTAAGCTTAATATCTATGTATTTTAAGCTATTTTTTTAAACTTTATTCAAAAAATAAAATTTTTAAATTCTTTTTGAGTTTAGTGGCAATTTATTATATTTCCTTCTATAAAGGGTTATCAGGCCAATCGCAGAAAACCATTCCGATCGAAAGTAGAAAATTAAATTTAAATTGAATTTTTAATGTGAAATTGACTATCGGTTGTATTTTTGTAACATTTTAAATATATTTTCTATATCAACAATTATTTTTCTTTTGTACTGCCTAAAAATGCAACTTTAGATTAAAAATTTGTTAATATTTTTCAGAATTAACAAAAATTGATCGGAATTTAATTAACATGTTTTGATCAGAATTAGTTAGAAATTGTTTGACATACAACAAAATAAAAAAAAAATTTAACTACGTGAATGCTTTCCTTTAATTTCTGACTAAAACTTACAAGTCTGATACATGGCAAAATAATAACAAACAAAACTTAACAATTAATTTAACAATAAAATTAAAGTAATAAAAAATATTACTTATTTTGTAAAAAAATATTTCTTTAATACTGCAAAGACATTATTTGTTTCATCGGATAACTGATTTTTTATTTTATTTATAAAATTTCTTGTTTTGGAAGAAACCTTTTCGCTTTCCACAGTTGCGTTTGTTTTTCATTTGCTTCATAAAAAATGTTAACTCTATTACGTCTAGGTATTGCTTCCGCGGCTAATTTAATTGGCTTTAAAGTATGAGTCATTTCGTTTAGTACAATAACATTATTATCAACCTAGTTTTATGTACGGGAAGAAAACTTAACAAAAAATAAAAATTCCGAAAAATGAAAACAAGTGAATGTCCCGGGAATTTTCGGGACGGATATTGTTTTAATTTTCCGCGAAAAAGAACTCTGGTGAGTTATATAGTGTATATAACGCTGCAATAATTTTTACAGATATTTTTGTTATAAATATAACAAGATATAGTGTTTTATAAATTGGACAAAAATAGTATTAGGCTTTATCTGGAATAACTTACTGAAACCTTCCGCATGTTCCTCATTTTTGCCTCAAAAAAAAAAAAAAAAGTTTTCGTACTTTTGAGTTTTAAAGGAATTTTATGATTGGTATCTCATTTTATTCTAAACAAAATTGCATTTAAATCTTTGTGTATATTTTATATTTGGTCTTAAAAAAAATCCCCAAAATGTATGCATTTCATAGCCAACATTTAAAAAAAAAAGAACAATAAATTTAAAATTGTTGAATAAATCATTACTTATTTGGAGTATATAAAAATATTTTAAAATAGCTATGTTCTTCTGACTGCTAAATAGATTAAAAAAATTTTAAATTGACTTATAATTTAGAGTTTTTTTTAGCAACTATCCCCAAAACGGCTTTTATCGGAATTTCCCAAAATTTAGTGCGTGTTTCAAAATTTTTGAAAATTGCTTTGATGTACTCAAGAGGATCTATAGTACAGTTCGACTCAAAATCACTTTCTGAGATTTAACTGTCCATTATTTCACCTAGCCCCATACAAATGTCCTACCGGAAAATTGATTTTATAAATGTTTTAAATATAGATAAATTTTATTGATTTTTTGCCTGCACTAATAAGTTTTATATATATCTTTGCGCAAATTTCATGACGATCGGTTCATAATTTATCATGGTTTCCAGATTAAATTACCTGTTTTAAAAATTACTTTAAAGGGCATAATTCCTACACAAATATTTGATCAAGTTAAGTTTTATATAAGTAAAAACAACAGTAGGAAATTTGTGGAACGGGATTCCTCAGTCAATTCGGTTGCACGTTATCATTAAGTACTAAGTTTATAAACCACTTTTATTGGATAGGCCCTGGTTCTCGCGATAAATCGCTCTTTGTAAAATTAACGAGATTACACCATATTGGTTCATCAAAATATCAAAACATTCAAATTAAAATTGCCTTCAAGTTATACTCACATTCTTTTTTAATACACAGGAAAAAAAACATTGCATAAAAAAAGTAAATATTTTGAAACAAAATAAATATAATTTTGTAAAAAATCGTTGATTCCAAACCGCTTAACCTTTTTGTGTGATATTTAAAGAAAAACTAGTACCGCGTATTAATTTAAGGATGATATGAATTAGGAATTATTAGTTATGTACAAAATTTTAATATTTGACAAGATTACTAATCATTCTGGTATTATTGTACTAAGATGTTCCCAAAGAAGGACCAGGTTTGCTTTTTGGATGAAGATTTATATATAAAGAATAAGTTCATATTACCTTTACCATTTCTTTAGACAAGCTGTCTCGTGGTATTTAATGTTTTAATTGGTATGTCATCCTCTAGGTTGTAAAATCTACCTCACTGATAATTATAACCTCTTTTTGAAGCGTACCGCCGTTATGATGACCGATTATTGTTATAACTTTTCCCGGAAATCAAGTATAAGTATGAAGTAAATATATCTAAAACATACTTTCGCATATACACAACATATATCCATTATACTACATACATTTCACATGATAAATTCATTACATATAATACATTACATTACGTCGATTTTCACATATTTTGCTTTACATACATAGTAATTGTAAAACAGTTTTTATTTTAACATTTGTAATAAAGCAATAAATAATTTTGATAAAATTCGTCTATTATTATCAAGATAAGCATTTATGGGCATACGATCGTACAGATTTATTTAATTTTATTTAATTAATTAATTGAAACTTTAATGAAAAGCAATTATTTCAGTTAATTAATAGTATCATTTTGGTGATTGGAGCAAAATCAAATAAAAATTTAATTAATGTTAGCAATTTCGTAATTAAAGTTAATTTTTATTTTTTTCTGTGTACGCTCAACAGTTATAGAGATATTAAGCGTATTTTGTAAAAAAAATAATAATAAATTTCGTACAAATTTCACAAAAAAAAAAAATTGTCAAAAAATCATAAAAATTCGAAAAAGACAAAACTTAAATTGTTTATTCTTTGATCATAAAGATAAATTTTTTGCATAAATTTTGATTTTGATCGCAAACTAGTTTTTTTTCCTGTACGGTACTTTGTAGGGGAACACTACTCCCCTTCGACCTATCCGCTCTATTAAAAATTTGATATAAAATTTATTTCCACAGCTTTTTTAGATTTTCACTGAATTACTTCTTTAAATATGCGAAAATTAATATTCACTTTTTATGGTGGCTACCCCTCCCGTGAATATTATCTTCCCTATTTTCAATTCATCAATGCAGTAGATAAGTAAGAAGGCGTCACAAAATTTGAAAGCTCTCACTACGAGGGCGGATCAATAAGTCCGTGACTTTTCGAACTTCCCTCTTATTTATATCAAAAGCAATACTATTCCCATCAAGTACCACCTGTTAATAGACTACTGTCAAAAATTTACTTTGCGTAAAAAATAGGATTTTTCGAGGTTCTTAAAATAGGTTTTTGTTTGGTCAATCATTTCATCGTTGGATCTGAATCTCTTCCCACCGAGCCATATCTTTAGGTTTGGAAATAGGAAGTAATCACTAGGGGCTAAATCCGGAGAATATGGTGGATGAAGTACCAATTCGTAGCCCAATTCATAGAGTTTTGTCATTGAGACTTCACACGTGTGCACCCATGCATTATCTTGATGAAAAAGAACTTTTTTCTTGGTCATATAGGGTCGTTTTCTTTTTAAATCCTAATTAAATCAGTCTAATAAGTTGGCATAATTTTATTAATTTTTCCTTTTGATGGTAATCGATGTGGATTATCCCGCGTGCATCCCAAAAAACTGTTGCCATCACCTCATTGGCCGACAAACTTACCTTGGCCTTCTTCGGAGCAGGTTCACCCGGAGAAACCCAATGTTTAGACTGTTGCTTGGTCTCCGGAGTACAGTAATGGATCCATGTTATTCGGATTGCGGTTAAACAACTCCAAACAATACTTTGAAGTGGTCACACGTTTACGTTTATAGTCAATTGAGAGCAAACGCGGCAACCATCATGCAGACAACTTTCTTAAACCCAGCTGATCATTTAAAATCGAAACCAAACTGCCATATGAAACACCTATGGCATCAGCAATCTCACGCACTTTTACTCTTTGGTCGGCCAACACCATATCGTGAATTTTTTTGACATTTTCAGGTGCACTGAGCTCAATTGGCCGTGCAGAATGTGCAGCGTAATTTGTACTTCTGCGACGACAACGAAAGTCAGTAAACCACTTTTTTACCATTGAAATCGATGGTGCAGAGTCCCCATAGTATTTATCGAGCTTTTTCTTGGTTTTATTGACGGTTTTTTCACAAAAAATAATGTTTAATGAGCACTCGAAATTCACCTTTTTCCATTTTTAGAAAAATACTCGAGGTTGTATGTTTTGAACAGCTGTTAAACGCAAAATAAATGACGACAATTGCTCAAAATTTGACAGTAGTCTATTAACAGGTGGTACTTGATGGGAATAGTGTTGCATTTCATATAACTACAAGGGAAGTTCGAAAAGTCACGGACTTATTGATACGACCTCGTATAATAGTTCGTATGATATGTCATTTGGGCCTAAGCATTACCTACTTACTGCCAAAAAAAAAGCGAGTGCGGTAGCACGTGCTTTTACTAATTAGTAGATGATTATACACTTTCCACTTGATTTCCAAATGAAGGGAATCTAGAATTTGGAAATGATGCCCAGGTTTTTTGAGAACTTTTTTCACAGAAAGCAAAGTGGAATATAATTGACTGTAGTAGACTTTTTGCGAAAGGATATGAATAGGTTTTCTACGTGGGAATAATTTTTCGATAATTCCTGGGAAATATGTATCTACAAATTACACGTGCCCTTTTCTCACAGTACTAGATAAAAATTTTGAGCATTTACTTTTTATAAAATAAATTATTCTATGAATATAGTTTTCATATCCAAAACTAGGATCAAACATTACTTAATGACGGTTCCAATATATCGTCGGCTTAATAGAGAAATAAGTTTAGGCGATTTTTCATATGTTTTTCTTTGAATATATAATTAATAGAAAAATTATGATCTACTTCTCTACAAAGCTATTTGGAATAAAGGTTGAACTGAGAGTAATTTTCTAAGACCAATTGTATAAAAGCATTTTGATTAAATTTGCAAGCTTCTTAAGGTGTACATAAAATATTAATATTAATAATAATAATAATAATAATAATAATAATAATAATAATTTTAACTCTATAATTTAGATAATTTGAAAACTTCCATTAATTTATCTTCTTTTCAAATTCTGATTACAGATTTATGTCGATTAAGCTTAAGGTTTGTAGCTTTAAAATACCCAAAAATATATTTACAGCCCAATATTAATATCTAATATGGTTTTAGCTCATTTAGTTTCAATTATATTATTTTATTTAAATTCCCGGGAATAAATGGGAATAAGAAAAAAGCATTTTCAATTTCCCGGGAAAAAGTCCAGGAAATTAGAAGCCCTAGATATGAACTATGCCGCTGTTAGTAGCGAACATAACCATACACTGATATATACATTGCAATAACAATTTGTTTAGTCAAATATCAGAAGATTAGAAATGGCGACCACAAAATCACAAGGTGGATCTAAATTTTGTTTCATACTAAATTTAACTTAATTCATAATAAATGTTGCTAAAATCTTTAATCTAGGAACATAAATTCCAGAGTAAAGATTTTTGACTTTCTAATTTGAAAGGAGTAAATGATCGAATACAATTTAAATTTTTATGTAATTTTCAACCGAGATTAAAGTAATCAATAATAAATATCTAAGTCCATTGAACCATTCATATATCTGTCCATGAAAATCTTGAGAACAAAGTAAAGATGGTGAACAAAGATAGTTAATCAAGATCGATCCATTATTTCACCTATCCCACCTATAAATGTCCTTCCGAAATACATCGCTTAAATATGAAATAAATATATTTCTATTTAAATAAAATTTTACAGAAATAAGTTTTATATAATCATAAATCATCATATATCTCAGTTCGGCAAATTATTTTGACGTGAATAAATACCATATAAATGATACTAGGGTAAATGTATCTAAGTTCGATGTGCACATAAGAGCAGCTACATATATGGAGACCATTGGCAATAAATCAAAAATACATTTTATGATGCAATTATTATATCACTTTAAAGAGGACATTTTTCACAATGTTTGTTCACAACATTTGTTGTCATGACTGAAGTCCAAATTGAAAGAAAATTTAAATACTTTTAAATGAATAAAATTTTTATTTTATTATGGCATACATTAGAATCAGAAAATATCATCTGACATTATAATCAAAATAAAGAGTTTCTGTTATTTATGATTATTTATGATTGCAAACAATGTTGCCAATTTAGCCTTTTTAAGCCTAAATCTATCCTTTTTATTTTGCTTTTAGCTTTTCTTAGCATTTTTTGATTCTTAAAGTTGCCTTCAAAAAGTTAAAATTTTAGTGATTCAACAAAAAAGAAAATAATTTCTTATTTGCTTTTACTATTTTATTTCTATAGAATCATCCATTTAAGCATTTTTATGTATTAATTCGTACAAAAAAAAAAAAAAAAAAAGAAAAATCGAGATTATTTATATTTAACTAAAATTTTCACTTCGGCGCTTCAATCTCCCAATCAAATATAACTTATTTAATTTTATGAACCTACTTATTCAACTATTACAGGCAATTATTTTTTAAAAAACTTCATTGACCACAGAAAATTTTATTAATATAATTTAAAAAAATTGTTTTAAAAAAGAAAAATCATCCGAAAATGTGGAAATGGTTAATTAAAAAAGAATTACAACACAAAAATTATGAAAAATCACGCCAAAACATTGGTCCATTTTTCATATGAAATATGTATAACCAAAATTTGTATGGAAATTTTGTAGGAGATTTTTACTGGATCATTTTGATATTAGTCGTTCTATGTTTTATTTATAAATTTATTATATTATCTTAAAATATATATATCAAAAACTAATGAGAACAATGTTTTTTTTTTTATTTCACTCGAGATGTCTTAATTTTGGCTACTCTTACTATATATCATATGCGAGCATGGGTAAATATGTCTATATTCATATTTTGTTCATATATTTTACATGCTTAAAAAATAGAAAATTATTAGCTGAAAACATTTATAAATGTCAGCATTTAAAATTAAAAAAAGATTATATTAAATTTTAAAATGTAAAACAAATCTCTCGCTTCAGATATCAATATGAGTTTTGGAACACGAAAATTTTAATTTTGTTAATACTCCAAATGAGAAATCAGAAGACATTGAGAGTCTTAGCTCGATACTTACAGAGAATATATAAAAAGGCTTACGAATTTAAAAATATTATATTTTGAGATACGCGACCGCGAAATTTAATTCGCGAAATATCACAAAACTTTGTTTCAGATATAATTTTAAAGGTAATTTTATTACCTTTAATTGTAGACCTCAATAATTTTTGGAGATATTCGTATTTTTATAAAGAAAATTTATCTTATCATGCTAAAACTCAGTATTTGCGCTATCAATGTTAATGTTAATATTCTTGACAAATTTAATTAAATAAAAATAAAAAAAGTTTTTAAATAAAATATATATATATATATATATATATATATATATATATTAGATTGTTGTAGCCTTATTTTTAGGGCATTTAGCCTTTTCAGACCTTTTTTTAAAGATCAATTTAGCCTCTTTTTTCCCACCTCTGGACAACACTGATGGCAAATTTTGTTAAGAACTAGTGTAAACATTTTTGCACAAAAATGCAGTAGCCACCTTCTTTTTTTTATTAGGTGGACGAAAATCATCAAAGTAATATTTTTCTAATATTATATTTTTATCTGTTAAAAAATTTGGCAATAAACAACAAAAAATTTATAAAAGTTTTATTTTTTGCCATCTGCATAATATATTTTATACTTAAAATATAAATTGATGATGTCCCATAGAAATCATCTGGAAGAAATTAAAGTTTTTCAGTCACCATTTTTTTAGTTGTTGAAAAATTTTTAAAAAATTAAAAAAATGTTGAAGGAATTCGCTTGTCTTTTAGCAAAAAATGAATATTTTTTATATGGATGATATATTTGAATGCATTACAAGATCAATTATATTATATTATTTCTAAATTGATTTAGTAACAATTATGATATATATTTATTACATCTTATAGAAGATTATATGGTGGTATCTACTTTTTATCACCTAGATGATTATCTAGGCAATATTGGCTATTTTTCTTCCAGACGTACTGATTTCTTATTGCTTAGATGTATCATCTGTGATGAACAATCTTTCCCGATGGGGGAAACATCCGCAATACGAATATGATTATTGTGGCAATAAAATGTTATTTCTAAGCAACACGAATTCGAATCATTTTTGTATTAGTTTGCTTATTTGAATTTTGTATGTATTGTGTGAACACATTTTAATTTTTTATTTTTTTATTCAAAGAAATTGTTGTTGTTTACAATTTTTACATCCGATGAAAAATTTTTAAATAACATTAATTTTTATGATAAATATCACAAATGATATTTATATTTTTATTTCGTTCAATACAAAAATAATTCAACTTTTGATAAAAATAAAAAATTATTATTTTTTGAACACAAAAGATAGTTTTCTATTGAAATAAAAATAAAAAGTTGTTTTCTTTTTATTGAAATCTTGTCTGTGATAGATATTAATTCAAACCTTATTATTAATGTCTCAAATTTGTGTAAAATTTTGCGTAAAGGATTGCATTTCTTCTTTTATAGCTGTTAACCTTAGGAACAAACAAAATTTCATAATTTCCTAAAGTTGGCATATGATGTTAATTTGAATATGTTAATTTAAATATCTGATCTGATTTTTTCTTTCATATGCATCTAGATGGTATTATTAGAAACTTTTCGTCGGAATTATATAATGATATATCTTTCATTATAAAGGGTCACTTTAATTATGTTTGTAAGAAATGTATTGAAGATGGATTAAAACTTAAAATTAATAGATAGAAATATTTTACAGAATTATTCAACGTAAAATTTTACTAGAGGTCCCGTTAAACTTTTTTTCGAAAAACATAAATTATAAAAATTTTCAAGTATTTTGCCCGACCATATGATAAGCTACACTATTATGTATAGGCGTAAAAGTGATTTGATTGGAGGCCTTTATGGGAGCTATTGTCAATTATGGACCGATCTTCATGAAATTGTATGAAACTTATATGTGAAACTTATTTGTGCCGAATTTTGTTAAAATAGTGACATAATTAATTGACATATTTTCAATGCTAAAACCGTATTCCGGCGGACATTTAAATGGGCGCTAGGTGAAATAATTGACCCATCATAACCAATTTCAATAGCCTTCATCTTTATGCCAAAATAATCATATGTACAAATTTCATCAAATCATCTTTAAAATTGCGACCTGTACTTTGATGAAAAGTTTATATGGACCAGCCAGCCAGTCAGACGGATATCGTTAAATCGGCTCAGGAAGTAGTTATGAATCGATTGGTATACTTAAAGATGGTCTAAGACCAATATTTTTGTGCGTTATAAATATCAGCATGAACGCATGGTGTAGGGTATAATAAATAAATATCAATTTTACATTATAAATATTTCTATGATAGAAGTTTAAATGTTTGCTTGGTAGTAACTCATTTAAATTATAAAATGATATTGCATGTCTTAAGGCTGTTATGATCAAATCCCCAATGTACGCTGTTACATTCGAACATTAATTATATTTTAAATATCACTATTTCTGATTTCCGTTTAAGTGGTAAAAATGTGTTTGTAATTTAAAGTGGCAGTTAAGGCGTTAAGATTTTATGTACAGTTCTTAACATTTTATAATGTGGACAAAATAATTTAACATTTTGTTTAATAAAGGTTAAAAAATATGAACTGTTTTAAATTCAGATTAATATAAGTTTTTATTGGACTGATATATTTATTTTTGATATATTTTTATGATTCTTCTTAAATAATATTGCAAATATTATTTAGAATTTTGTAAGGAATGCAGTTGGCATTTAAAACAAAAAAATATGGAAAAAAAATTTAGTGTAACATGTTTAAAAAGTAAATACCTAAATATCTCTCAAAGTAAATATCATTTACATTTACAAGGACTTTATTCTGCATTTACAATGAATTAAAATATAAAGTAACGACTAAGGTGACCAATTTTGGTGGACCATTGCCACTATAACTATCAACTAGAAAACGACGCAGATAAGTTCATGTGATATCATTTTATTGAGCTATTTCAAAAGGTTTACAAGTTAGAGAATATTGGAACCAATGTGTATGTCAAACAAACTTAAGAATAAAATTATTAGAAAGAAACTATTTTCTTTGTTTTTTTCTATGTAATCATAAATAAGAGCGTGGAAAAAAAGGAATGAAAAAGACCTGTAAAAATAGTAACTTCAAAATCGTACAGTGTGGCCAAACGCAAAATGTTTGGTAATAAATCTATATCTACCAAACTACTGATCGGATTGTATGATGAAATGTATGGTAGATTTATAGAGGAGGACCTAAGCTTTCAGAAAAATCGTCTTTCAGTCACCCTGTAATAACATGAGATAAGTTTATAGGTTGTAAAAATTGAATACCTTCAGTATGTTAAAGTTTCAAAAAATCGTTATTTCTACAAATTAAGTCCGATTTCGAAAATTTTTATATTTCTGTAAAGTGCTTGCCAAGGTAAAGAAAAACTAAGCTTACTCACCTAAGTTATCTCTTTCAGTTAAAAATATATTTATGCTTTAATTTGGATATTTTGAATTTTGCCTCGACTTTATTTCATTTTTCAAGAATAATTCCGAAATAATATGCTGAAAATTTTTTGGATTATTTCAATTCTAGACTTGAAAAATGTTTAAAGTCAGCGCTCTGAAATTAATATGAAAAATAGTTATTTTTTACAAAAATATAGTACTATTCTTTCACTTTTTTTTCTGAAAGTTGGTTTATATATATATATATATATATATATATATATATATATATTATACATTACATTACATTAAATAAGAAATTGTATTAAAAATTTTATGCTTATATTAGGGACGCCAAACGAAAAATCACAATCCCGAATATCCCGGAGGGGCTATCTGCAAAAATCAAATGAAAAGGTGCGGATAACCCATTTTTTATTTATTTTTATTTTTTTATTTTTCATTAATATTTTTTTTTATTTTATTTTATTTTTATTTATTTATTATTATTATTATTTTTTTTTGTTAGCATTAATTTTTATCTTCAAAATTGATACCACTGGTAAAGGGCACAAAAACAAAGGGTTTGGAAATTTGTAGATAGCCCTTACGGTATATATGCCACTGATTTGTATTTCAAATGTTGTCCAAAGAAGAAAACTGAAAAAAATTTAATTTACTAAAATAAATGTTTATTGGTTTTAAGAAAACCTTAGTTTTACAAGTTAAAATTGAAATAATATTCTTACAAACATTAAAAATATTATTGTTTATTAAGCACAGAATAAAAATTATAAAAAATCACCTTCGAATGGTAAAAATGGGTTAAAATCAATACTTCTGTAGCTTTTTTATATGTATTATATGTTTATTTTTAAATCTATACAATTTTGTTATTTATGCATAAAATGAAATACTTAAAAAACATTACGGGGGATGTATCCGTGGCAAAAAATTATTTTTGCATTTATTTTGTAACCTTATGAACCTCATTCTAGGGGGTGACTGGCAAAACTTTTTTTCGACCCACCCTATTATATACTAAATTGGGTCAATCATAATATGAATGCTTATAACGTTTTAAATAACTAAATCTAATTAACCAAATTAACGATTTTTCTTCAGTGTAACTAATTTCCGAAAACTTTGCTAAAAAATATTTCAAATTCTATTGAATTAATTAAAAATTACCTTGATTTTATATTAACCTACTTTTCTTCACTTCTAAAAATTATAAATATAACAATTGGAATTAAAAGGAAAAAAGGAATTAAACTTGATAGTTCAGATTATTTAAATACTTATTATACCGTACATCATCATAGGTGGGCAGGATATTATGTGTTTGTACTGATGTTTGTAACACCCAAAAATATTGGTCTAAGACCCGCCGCATTTATACCAATCCGCTTGAAATCACTTTCTGAGTCGATTTAACGTGCCCGTCTGTTCGTCCATGTAAACCATGTAGTCAAATTACGGGTCGAAATTTTTAACATAAATTAATGCAGGTTTTTTAAACACAGGTTCTTATGGTTCTGGGACGAAGCCTATTGAAATTGGTTATGATCAAATAAACAAATATTCTCCCGAAATAGGAGTTTAACGATCATAAATCCCTTAAATATAGCAGTATTTTATACAAATTTGGCACATATAAGTTATATATAAGTATATATCTATGTGCTGTATTTCAGGAAGGTCGGTCCATAATAGACCACGGCTTCCATATAAACTCTTCTTCAGAATATCATTTTAAGAGGCATAAATCCTATAAAAATTTTAGTATCAAGTTAATATTCGACATAAAAAAGTTTTATATAAATTATAGTTCCAATTTTATGAAAATCGGTCTGTAATTTGCCATAGCTCCCATATAAGGTCCACTTTTGGGAATTACCCAAAAGTGCAAAAATTCATATAAATGTTACTATCAACGTAGTATTCTGTATTCATCTATTTTATTTTACACTTAATGTTTTCTTTCTTACTTATTTTTTAATGTCTTTAAAAAAACATGTTTTCTACGACTAAACAAAAAAAAAAAAAAAAGTAAAAGTAAATCATTTGATCATTAAGAGAACAATTTGAATCATTTAAAATTAAATACATAAAGTAAATTTAATAAGTAAAATAATATTTGTATCCATAAATGTTTTATATTACCGTCAGCTAGTAAAATGACATTTAAACGAAATTATTAAAATTTTTTTTGTATTCAGTTTTAGCCTAAATCCACAACTATTGATTACACTGGCAAAACAAAACGATGTAAAATTTGACGTGCTAAAACAGAACATGCTTTCAGTTTTTTTCTCTCACGTATTGATTTTTTGGGGCGTGTCATAACGTCCAATGTAATAATGTCCATGGACACTATGACACTTTCTGGTATGAAGTCTAATACATTATATGATATATTTTGTGGATAGAATTAGCTATCTTCAGGATAAAAATTGTTCTAACTAACTTTGGTCTAGCTAAGTTTCTGGTTCGGATTAAAAAGGCTTCATGGGCAGACGTCCTTCGGATGGACGCAGGGATTTTTAAGTCTGGTATATTTTAAATGCAGGCTTCGCTAAATTAAAGTTTTTTTTTAAATAGTGTGACTAATTGCATTCAATGGACTTTATGTCGTTTTTCTAATGAATATTATGACGTCATAATGGGGTTATATGAGTTTGGTAAAATATACTCATATAACCACATTATTAACGGGGAAATAAATATACACGTCAAATTGTTTATACTTCACTTTTTTTTGTTTTGTTTTGAAGGAGGATTTTTTTTGCTGAACAGTGTTACTTTTAAAGTGTGTAAGATGCAAACACTTTCAATTTAATCCTGTTTGTATTTGAAAATCAATTATTCAACGTAATTTTAAAACTCAACAAAAATTCTATTAAATTAACAACGGTAATTGAAAGATGCTTCTTACTAAACAAATTTATTATTGTAGTTTATATGTATAAGTATGACATTTAGACAAACTGTTCTAATATTTATTTTAATTCAGGAAAAAATAAAATTTATGATTACAAAAATTCCTAGGAAACGACAGATTGTGTTTTTTTCTTAGTTTCGGAAAACCCGGTAAACGACGGATACAAAAATCTTGCACAATATGTTGTTCAAAAATGGCAAATTAATGTTTATTATTAAAAATTTTTGCAACAATATTTAATTTAACCGTGAAGTTATCATAGCATAGAAAGGTTGAAATATAAAATCATAATAAAGTGCAAGTCATAATGAAAATTGGCTATTCTAACAACTTCAATTAGGGATCTCATTTAAGCATATTATTTGATGGAAATAAATGTTAAATCTCGCTTTATTTATAAAAATTATATGAACATGAACAATAATATGTAATATTTGCATTAGACCGGTTTCTCCGATATTCGTCATTGTCATTGTTGTATTACTATAGTTGATCTTATGGAAAAACAAAGTCACTTCATCTGCATTTTGTAAAACTTTTAGTAAAGTTTGTCTGCTTCCTAAGTCTAAATATTTTAGAGCAATCAGTCTTTATTGATGTGCTTAAGGGTTATCTACTTTATGTACGCTGTCAGTTAATTTGTTCAATATTTGCATAATTCTTAAAGAAATAAAAAAATGATATCAGCTAAATCGGTGAGTTGAAAGGAAACGGAAAACTGAAAATATTTTAATATATCTTCTGCAATAATAAATTAAACTTATAAGTGAATAAAACAAATATTTAAGTATTAAAAGTAATTGATATTTTTTGTGTATTTCAAATATTGCACAGTGGTCCCAAAACGCTTTTTTTAATGATCCTGTAACTTGTGACCCGTTGGAGATACCTAAAAAAAATTACACATGATCAGAACTGAGGTATTTTTGAGCTAATTTGGAGGAGCACAGATCCCTAGCTGGTCACAGGAGTAGAGGGAAGACCTCCAAAATTATCCACCTTGGGTATGTATTTTTTTATTCGTCAAAAAATCATTTATGATTTGGATCTTAGAAAATTTTACACATATATAGTCCTTGTAAATCTCTATAAAATACTTGTTTACATATGTAGATATATTTAGATCGAAGCAAATTTTATCCTCATTTTTTGGCCTCGTTTTTTAAAGTCTTTTAGACTTGGGGCCTTAATTTGGGTTGTAAAATTTTTGGAAATTTTTTTTCAAAATACTAATAATATTGCTAAAAATTTATATTAATCTAAAATTGAAATTATTTTCCAATATATTTTAAAATTTTTCATATATAAAAGTAAAAGTTTTTTTAATTCCCTGATTCTTAAACAAGTTTATCGATAAGGATATTTTTACCTAAACTTTTAGGATCCAAATTAAGGCCCCCAAGTTTTAAAAAACCTTTAGAAAAAGGAGGCCAAAAATTAGGGAAAAATTTCTTCGACCTAAATATCTCTTAAACTAAAAGAGATAACCCGTACATGTAAGCATAGAGATTTAAAAGGACTATCTATATGTAAATTTTATTTACGTTCAAACTTTTAAATGAATTTATAGCGAATTAAAAAAATACATACCCAAAGTCTATCCTCTACCTCCGTGACCGGCTAGGGATCTGTGCTCCTCTAAATCAACTCGAAAACACTTTAGCTCTGACCATTTTACTTGGATATCTCCAACGGTTCACAAGTTATAGAATTATTTCCAAAAAAGTGTTTTGGGACGACTGTGTACTGTAAAAGAAAATTTTGTAAAACATATTTCACTTTCAACTTGATATATTTATATACTTATTGTAAACAAATTTTGAACAAAACGTAAGAAGAATATAAGAATATTGTTTAATGGTGGTGTGTAAAACTATAAATAACAGGGTCCATAATTGTTATTTCCAGGAGAATCAAAAATATGCAAAATCAAATTTTTTCCTGGGCTTCAGGTGAACCAAACTCTGAGTTATTTATCCTTTTCTGATAATTTTAAGAGTTTTGGTGCCGATTTGTTACTGCATATTTTTGCATATTTTAATCTTAACAGGATATTTATGGCTTTGAATATATATATATATATACATATATATATATATATATATATATATATATATATATATATATATATATATATATATATATATATATATATATTAGCAACTGCTAATAAAAATCAAGTTATCTTAATATAGTAATAACAATTTTGTCAGAAAAAACAATATTTAAAAAGCATATTTTTTAACTTTAAGAACATATTTTGCTATCTTGAGGGCATTTTTTATGCACATAAAACACTTCTTTGGAGTACATTTTTGATTGCCGAGTTTACGACTGTTATCATAAAAGTCAGATGAACAGTTATTTTATAACCATATGATTTTATGCTTTTTTAAATTTGCAAATATGTAAATGTATATAAAAACTAAAAAAAAAAAAATGTAAACATTTCAAGATATGTTTTGTTTAATTGAGTAAGACCATCACTGAAAGTTTTGGATACCCTTGACAATAATACTGGCACATACTTTACTATCTGATTCTTTAACACAAAAACCCATGAAAAGAAACAATAAGTGTCTTTAATTTGTATTTAACTTAATTCTTTCATTAGCTGTTGCAAGCATTTTAATATACAGTCCTCGGCATACATATTTTAACAACAATAAAACATGATTTTACTAAATTTCTAAAACATTAAAAAAAAAATAATAATAAATGATCAGGTATGAAATAGGACTAAAGTGGCTATTTAATCATATTATTAATTTATATACTTTTCTAATGCAATTATTCGATATTAGTCAAAAATAATATTTGTATTTGGCATCAGTATTTTGATAAATTTATTTAATTTGTTGAATGTAACAGTTTTCGATATAATTGTTAAACAAATAATAACAAAATTAGGTTTATGGTATGATAGTTATGTTTTAACTCAAAATTGTCCAAAAAGATATGCGAAAATCAGATTCTCAATTGGTGGACAGTGAAAATCTGCAATAGATGTAAGAGAAACGCGTCAGGAACTCAAATTATCGACACAAAATGAGCTCTGAAAACGTAATAAAAAGAAACAGAATCGCTCCATTAAAAATAATCTACTTATGGAGTCAAACAAAGTAACTACTTCAAAAAATTTTAACGTATAGTGTAGGGATTTAAAGAACTTCGTTTTAACATATTCGCTAAGAAGAACATCATATTTACTATATTATATATATATATCAGATTGTATACGTTTTATCATTGTCCTAGTAGAATATGATAGTTTTCTTATCGAACATTTTATAGTCTGTATTTTTTCAAATGGAGACATATAACATGTTCAATAATAGCTATCTATATGTATTTTTATAATTCCTGGACCATGGTTTTTGGTGTTTAATTGGGGTTATTTTAAAATTCTTGTACTATGCATTGAACTTTTTTTGTCGTATTTATTTTATTTGTCTTCGCAGGTGGATTATTTTTAATGGAACAATTTTGTTTCTCTTGATTATGTTGTTAAAGCTCCTTTTGTTTTAATTTGAGTTCCTGCCGTGTTTATCTTACATAAATTACAGATTTTCATATTCCAACTTTTGGGGATCTGATTTCAGCACTAAGTATAACTTTTTTGACCATTTTGGGTTAAAACATAATTAACATACCATAAATCTAATTTGGTTATTATTTGTTTAGTTATTATATAAGAAATTGTTTCATTAAATGAATTAAATACATTTTTAAAAATACCAATGTATTCCTAATACAAAAATAATTTTTCATTGATATCGAATAATTCTGTCACTAAAGAATATAAATTAATAATATGATTAATTAGCCACTTTAGTTTTTAAAATATCTTTTATAAATTTAATTAAATCATATTTTATTTTTGTTAAAATATACATGGCAAGGACTTTACATATTATAAATTAAATTGATTCTAATTAATTTTCAAAAAGTACCGTTGCATTCCCCACTTCAGCTTTAAATTACTTAGAAACATTCGTAATGACTTTTATATTATTTCCTTCTAATCTTTTAATATAAGGACTGCATATGAAAAATTTAATGCATAATATTAATCTTATAAAAATGAAACCAATAGGTAAACTTTTATAAAATTTTGATTTTGTTAAAGGCCGTTATATTCATTATTAGAAACATTCGTAATAATTTTTATATTATTTCCTCCTAATCCTTTAATATATGGACTGTTCACGAAAAATTTAGTGCATACAATTCATGTTATAAAAACGAAACTAAAAGGTAAATTTTTGTAATATTTTGTTAAAGGCCGTTATATTCATGTTGTTTTAAGTTTATCTGAAAAACCCTCCATTACACAGTGGGGCAGAATCGAAATTTTTTGGAAATAAATCTGTAACTTCTGATCGGCCGGTTGGATTTTCATGAAATTTGGTGCAGGCGTAGCAGAGGAGTGGACAATGTAATGTTTGGAAGGGGGGCACAACAATCCCTCCAGGGGTGGAGCTAAGGGGGCTCAAAGTTAGGTACCTCTGACATAAAAAATTTTTAATCGCTTTCAAAATTTTTGTTTCTCGTCCGATTTCAATATTTTTATATATTGTTGTATGCTCTGATAAGACCTATAAAAAACAAGCTTACATGTCCTATTTATCTCTTATAGTTTTCGAGTTATTTGCGTTTGAATTTTTAAGCACCATAATTTTGCATGTTCTTGGTCCAGTTTTTTTCATATATATCCTAGCATTTCCGACCGATTTTATTAGTTATATTAAATCTGAAGTCGATATCTTTACCGAGTCCAAAAATAAACGATTTTGAATTTGAAAATTGCAAAAAAGACGACTTTTTGTGTTTTTTTTTGGCCGAAAAAGTATCTACACTCTTTTTTATCTAAAATATATATATATATATATATATATATATATATCTTTTTTTTCAAAAAGTGGTACAAAAAATCATAATCTCACAAAACTGCGACTTGAAGGAAATGTTTCATTCAAGTACATGCAATATCTAAAATTATTTGCAATAGAATTTTATTTCACACTTTTGCCCATTCTGTAATTAAAGTACAGTTCGGTTGTTTATGAACAAACATACTCAATCGAACAATTCAATTAAATCAACAATGTGAATTTATTCAGAATTTTTGATCCTTTTTGTTACTTTTTTCCTTTTGTTCACTTTGTTCTTTTTAATCATTTAGAACACCTAAGTCATTTACATAATATTTAAATGAAAAACATGTTATTTTGATCTATTTTTTATTCAAAATGTGTAATTAGTTTCAAAAATATTTCAAAACTTAATTTAGCACTAAAGATTTACCGAAATTTCTAAATTATCATTTATTATTTTTTGCTAGCAACATACACTCAAAAAATGGCAATAATAACAAAAGTCATCTAATTTTTGCAGACTGTTCATACACATTTCAGACTAATACAAACAGTTCGTTAAGTCAAACAGAATAAAAATTTACAACTGCACAAAAAGAACGAACTTGTTCACTTATTTATTCTCAACAAAAATGAACAATCACTAGAATGAACGATTAACTCCAAGACTAAATTAAAGCTAAAAAAATAAATAATAATTGTTTTTTTTAATTTTTTATTTTTTTACAGATTTTTTTGTGTACCCTTATGGCCATTATATTAACCACTACTTCAGCTGGTTTATTGGATGCCTTATTTGTACCTTTCATTATGCAAGAGAAATACCAATTGGCTCCTACCAAAGAGGGATATCGTCTAAAGTTAGTTTTTTATTTAAAATTTTTAGATAAATTCGTGCAATTATGTAATTTACATTAATACTATGAAATAATTTCAAAAATTATTTCATCATATTCTAGCAGAATGAAATATATTTTTTTGGTCCGCTACATCTTCCCTCAATTATATTTGTGTTTTTGGAAGACATAATGCGCTAATCTAAATCGTAATGCTTTTTAATCTAAAATTACTTAATATTCAGAATTATGAAAAAGTTCGAAAAATTGAGAAATATTTTGCTGAGATATATTTCCCTTTGTTTTATTTTTATTTTTTTCAGTTTGGAAGAACCCGATGGCAGCAAACGAGAAGAAATTGCTATGATCATTAATCCCGGTACACCTGAAGAAGAACTCATTGTTATGGGTATGTACACCGTTTACGACGACAAAACTGATACTGAAACAGTTACCATGTATACGGCCGAAAAGGAGGGTTACAGACCACGTTTTATGCTAAAAAATCGTAAACTGAATGTCAACACATTAAAATCAATGGTTGGATAATATTTGTTTCATTTAAAAGAACACTGGTTGGCAAAATTTGTTTTCCTCCCTAAAAAGGAAAATGGTTAACTTTAAAGAATTTGCAAGAATCTGTAGTTTTTTTCTCGTATAGTTTTCGAAGTTTTTTTTTTTTTTTTTTTTTGTTTTTTTGTAGGCATGTTAATATTGCCCTGTTAATAAGTATATTTCACTATAACTCGAGAACAGTTTGTTCGATTAAAATAAATGAAACACTAGATGCGGATCAAGATTGCCTTCAAGTTTTTCTAAAATTATTATTTTTTTTTGCTCTCAATAGTTTAGAAATTGTTCAGAAATTAGTGTAGGAAAATTTTTTGTCAAGCGAAATTTAATATTTTTATTTATTATTATTATTTTTTTTTTGTATTATCAAAATTGATGCACAAATCTTCATTTTATTCATAATTAAGTAATGACATCTATATTGAAAATGTCACGTGCTCAATATATAACGAAAAGTAAAAATCTTATTTTTATTCAAAAAATCAAAAATAATCATTATATTTTAAAAATAAAATAAAAATCGTAATATTTTAAGCAAGAAAATCAGAAATAATCGTTATTTTTTAAAAAGAATAAAAAAAAAATAATAATAATAAACAAATATTTATTGCATGTTTGGAAAAGGCTTCAAAAAAAAAAAAAAAAAAAAAAAAAAAAATAGAAAATAAAAAAAATAAAATAAAATAAAAAAAGTGTAACAACATATTCCTAACGTTCTTGGATCATATTAATTTTTTTGATAGAAATATTTTACATATTCATATTTACATATTATGTATAAATATTACGTATACGCACACAATTGAAATGGAATAAAATTATTATTATTATCAATTTTCATAATATATGGCATATTTGATTTAATTGTACATGAATTATTGATTTCTTCGCCAATAATTTTCTAATACCTTCGAAGCTATTGAGTGGATAAAAAATATTGTTAAAACAATTGAAGGCATCTATTGGAGTTTTATTTGTTTAAATTGGTCGTATTAAGTCGTATTAAGGGTATTAATAATGTCCATAAAAATATATCAGTATCTGATTGGAAGAAATTGAAAGCAGGTTTTAATTTAACATGTCAAATTCCTTCTAGTACATCTATTAATGTTTAAAGGGGGATTTATTTCCCGACTAGTGCAATTAATGTTATTTATGTTTATAACATGAAATACATGAAAAATAAAATATTCTTTATATACTAAACAAATGTGCTGTTTTGTAAATTGGTTTTAAAAGAAATGCATAATTTTAATACATTAAGACTAAAGTATATTTTTTGATGGAAAAGTTAAAGCAGTAACCTACATGTGTAAAACTTGAACTGGATCGTTATTTAGTTCCCAATATTTAGCATTAATAATAATTTAAATAGGTTATAGATGAAATAAAAAAGCAAACCTAGAATAGAAATAACTTGTTGCAAATCATAAGTCTTGGGGAGATCATAAGTCTATTGTGTATTTTATTTACTTTTCCATAAAAATTTTATTACATCAATTTCTACAGAAAATCCGATTTTTAAAACAAAAGTGTTAGAATAAGTTGATTGGCAACTTGTACTAATCATCGTTGAAACTATTGAATATAAACATTTCAAACAATACTTTCCGATTTAAGTTTAAAGTAAACTGCAGTTATTAAAATTAGAAGTATATTTTGAATCCTACTTATTATAACATTTTAACGATTTTTAAATTATAATACAAATTATGTAATTAAATTTCATTCATTTAGTATATAATAATTAAATAGTACAATTTATTTTATCACTTTAGTATTTAAAATTAAATAAACAAACAAACAAACAAACTAGTTCTAACATTTACATTAACATTTAAAAAAACTGGTTAAGTAGTCAAACTTTATGGTTATCAGATAATTATATAAGATCCTAATAACAGATAATATTAATGTACACTCATAAAAATAATTATAAAAACATCTAATAATATGTTATGATATACAAATTAAGAAATACTGACCCATCAAGTTTTTTTTTAATTGTTTGCTTAATAAATGAAACATGGACGCATATAAGAGCGTATAAACCTGATTTTTCAAAATTTTTCTTTTTTTATATAGAAATAATTTAAAACTAGATTTTATGGAATCTTTATTGTTTCACACAAATGTTTATTATATTTAAATAAATGGAGTACAATCCATTATTGGAATGACATGTAAATTAAGTTAGAGCGCTATATTTTTGTATGTATATACAAAAAAATTGACTACATATACAGAAAACAACAACATTAATAACGAAATCAAAATCTTCTTAGAAAAAACGAAGTCCCTAGCTTATATAGAGGCTCCAGGAAATCAAAAATCTTTTCAAAAAACCGCTTTTTTGACATATCTCCTCAATTTATTAACCGATCTTGCAAAATTTATTTGAACCGATAAATGGACATACGGATGAATATCGTCCGTCCAGATCCAGAAAATATAAACTTCTACAAACAACCATTGCTTGTTTATACAACAAACAATATTATTGATAGTCATTGCAATGATTCAGTTTATGTAAATATTTGTGTGTGTTTATTTTTATATCCACCATCAAAAAAAAAAAAAAAAAAAATTGGAGTTTTCATTCCTTCTGTAATATGTCGAAATAATCATCTAAGACCACATAAAGTAAATATATTCTGGGTCCTCGTGAAAATCTAGGACGATCTAACGATGTCTGCCCGTCTGTCTGTTGAAAGCAGGAGAGAGCTCGGTAGGCTCATCTTAGGAGGACGATATTTGGCATCAAAATTTTTCTTATATAAGATTTGTTTGGTATTGAAAATGGGTCAAATCGGTTAATAAACAAAAAAGTTATGGACCAAACACTAGAAGAACAAGATGTCCGTCGTAGTTATATAACATTCTCATTGAATATAACATTCTCATTTGTGAATAGATTTTTTACAATAACTCGGTTGTTTATAGACCAATTTGGTTGATTCAAAAAACTGAAATGTTAGAAAAATGTTTGTGACCAATCTATATGAGGACTCTGAAAAGATCAACAACTTGTTTTGGCCGATATTTCGAATATTTTTGGACTGATTCTTCATTTCTTTGACACAAAAACTTAGAAAAAATGTCAAACAATTTTCTGTAAAAGAACTAAGTCCTTAGCTTATATCAGGGCTTCAAAAAGTCATAAAAGCCTAAAAAACGGATTCATTAGCAAAATTCGCGAAAGAACTATCGATCGTTTGGTGTATATATCTACGATAACATAAACGTCATTTTAACTAAAAAACGAGCGGACATCGTTTCTTATAAGGATCCTATAAATATAAACCTTTTTGCTCTCCGACGAAAATTGTGGAAATTACAAATGAAATGACAATAGAATGAAGGATACAAAAATAAAGTCCGATCATCTGATAATCTACCATGCATTTTTAATATTTTCGGAGAGGTTTTTTCAAGGGACCTGTGGTCAATTGTCGACCTGTTCTTATAAGATTTGATGGTGTGATTTCTATTTCTATAAAAGATATGTATATTTAATAATACCGTAATATTACCATTTATATTCAGTTGGAAATTGCCTTGTTGTTTCTGTTTGGCGGTACTAAAGCAGAGTTTGTGGACTGTAATTAGACACCAGCGGAATAGAATAGGTATTTTATCTGCACCTGCACACTTTATCAAGCATTCGTGTTGTCTTGTTCATTTAGACTTCGTTGAAATCTAAAGAATTTCATTTATTATGCGCTTGATTCCCGAAAGTAGACTATGGTTAATTATGGATCGATTGTAATAAATCCTTGCACTAGGTTTTCTACTCATATAAAACTTATTGGCGTCAAATATTATTAGTATTCTAGTATTTATATTGGACTTAAGCACTTTAAAGTTGTTTTCGGGAGAGGGGCTTATATTGTCAGTTTTCTATTGATCTTCGTTAAATTTTTCACACTTTATGCATATATTCCATATTTTAATGAAATCGTGATCAATATAAAGTATTTATAAACATTCATTACTACTATTGTTCTATAAAAATATATGTATATATCCCTTATTCCTTATTTTTTGTGGTGCTTTACATACAGAAAAAAAAGGTAAGAAAGCTATTTAAGTTTTATGAAGTTTTTATCGTCTCCTGTAAAATTTTCCTAATGGTTTATTCGCTCTTATACACGTCCATGCTTCAAATGTTAAAAAGAACTAAATTTAATATTTTTACTCTCTTCTTCAAAACAAACAAATTCTGTTAAAGTGTACATATATGTTGTATTTAAATCAAGTTTATTGAAAATTCCTGAACATTTTAAGCTACAAGAAAATATGTTAATACATTATAATATAAAAAGAATTATTTCCAATAATGCCATAGGTGGTTAGGGTATTATGCGTTTGTGCTGATATTTGCAACGCATAGAAAAAGCTATCTAATACCCACTTTAAAGTATATCAATCGACTCAAAATCACTTTTAAAATCGATCTAACGATGTCCTTCCGTCCGTCTGGTTAGTTAGAACTTGTGCACAAAGTACGGGTCGCAATTATAAAGATAATTCAATAAAATTTGGCACGTAGAACCCTTATAATACAAGGACGAAGCCTATTTAAATTGGTTGTGATCGGCATATTATTTCAGCTAGACCCCATACAAAAGCCCCCTTGAAGTAGAATTTGAAATGCCTTAAAAAGGAGAAAATTTTAATGAAATTAGGTGCAAAGAAGTTCTGTACAAGTATTAATCTCTGTGAAGATCAGACCACAATCGACCATAGCTCCCATATAAACCCTCTTTCGAAAATCACTTTAACGAGCATAAATCCTATTCGAATGTTAGTATCAAGTTAATATTCGACACAAATAAATTTTATGTAAGTAGAAACAACATTGCCAAATTTTATTAGAATAGGTCCATAATTTACCATAGCTCCCACATAAATCCAATTCCAGGAATCGCCCTAAAGTGCATAAAATCATCCAGGCGTTAGTTAATATCAACGCATCATTCTGTATTTGTGTATTTTAATATACATTTAGTAAAATTGACTACAGGTATAATATAAACATCCTTCCCGAATTTTTATGCTCGTACACAATGGTGTATGGTTTCACATAGTCGATCTTTTTTTTCTCGTTTTATGATGTTTTTATTGTATTATAAATTTTCCTCCGTTCCTCGAATGAAGCTAACTATTCAAGTAGGTGAGAGATCAAAAACATCACATGGGGACAAAATATAATTTTCCATAATAGTTTTCCTCCACATATCCAAAGACGGGCAATCGCGTAGAATATAATCAGATGTGTCGTCCTGCATTTCGCAAAATCTACATTGTTTCGTTACCACATTGTCTAGGATATATTGGTGATACCTCAAGCTACAATATCCGGTGAATAGTCTTGTTAGCTTATGCTACTTATCAAGTTCAAAATAAATTGAAGATGTAATTTTTTCAAGTGTGTCCCTATCATTATAAATATTAAGTTACCTAAGAAGTATTCAAACAAAATATCTTAATAATATATAAATATTTTTATCCCGTAACCACAACATAAAATATACAAGAGATTAACAATTATCATAAAAATAAATTTACACAGTTCATTTTTAATTCAACAGAATTAAAGAAAATATTTTAATTGTTGACCAAATTCAATGTTTATTCGTTACCTAATGTTAGCTTTATTGATACAATATAAATGCTTTTAAAAACTTTAAAAATTTAATTGAAAATATTCATATTATTTTGATTTTACAGTATTTAAATGACCTATAAATGAATAAACAACAAACAATTTTTTAATATCCACAATTTTAAATTAATTTCTTTGGAGTCTTTAAGATGAAGCATTTTTTTCTGTAAAGCTATGTTCACATTTGCTCAATTTTTTATAAAAATTACATGACCACTACTTAAAAAAAAATAAAAAAAAAAAAAAAAAATACAGGTGTGATTTATAATAATCAGTGTTGCCAGGAGATGAGAAAAAATACAGGCTAAATTGAACTTTAAAAAAGGTCAAAAAAGGATAAATGCTCCAAAAAATAAGACCGGAAAAAAGTTTTTTTTTTTATTAAGAAATTTTTTCTTATTAGTTCTTATTCTCATTAGTTTTTGAAATTTTTCTAATGAAATTGTAATAAATTTATAAATAACACCCAGCAAAATGACTCAAAGAAAAATCTGCCTTAAAAGTTCCCATACAAATTATTCCTATACAATTCCTATACAAATTCATATGAAAAATTACCCAAAGTTTTGGAGAGTTCCGTAATTTTTGAACTATAATTCCCTTTTGATTAAGCATTTCCAAATTTTTGGGTGATTTTTCTTATCAATAAAATATTTTTTTTTTGTTTTAATTATTTTCATAAATAGTATCTATTGTTAATGATGTAGATTAAAAAATAATTTTAATTATCAATTTAGAAAGTCTACGAAATTACTAAGGAACTATTATTTGTAGAATAAAGCGAAGTGGGCGAAGTTTTTTTTATCGATTTTTTTGTGCGTATAAACACACAAAAATGCTTAAATAGATGATTCTGTAAAAACAAAATTAGTAATAGTAAATAAGAAATTATTTTCTTCGTTGTTGAAATACTAATATTTTAGCCTTTTTAAGGCAATTTTAAAAATTAAAAATGGCAAGGAAAAAAGCTAGAAGCTAAAAAAAAATTTGAAGGCTAAAAGCAAAATAAAAACGATAGATTTAGGCTTATAAAGGCAAAACTGGCAACACTGATGATAAGTAAAAAAAAAAATTCCTAATTAAAACAAGTAAGAATGTTATATTCGACTTGGTCAAATCCATCATACCCACTATCTGCAACTTTTTGAGTCACCCTAATTTTGAAAACTGTATTAACAGCGTAAAATGAAACCCTAGTAAATGTTCCTCTTTAACGTGTTCTGTGTATTTATTAATATAAGTATCAGAAATACCCCAAACAATATTAATACATTAAGTAGGGATTTTATGTGAATATTTTTTAAAATGATAAATAAGGCTAAATCTATTTTCAGACTAAATAAATATTTAGTTAAAAGTCTTACCATTCCATATTACATAATAATACAGACATGGATTGCTACATTCAAAAAAATATTGGTTGGATAAAGGTTACAATAATAGAAAAATGATTGGAATCATTAATATTGATTTCTAACTAATAAATTGTTTTAAATATGGTAGATTTTCTTGACTTACACAGTTTTAAACATTATAGTAATGATTTTAAGGTCTTTACTAATAAGAATTAGTTATTGAAGCCAATTTTAGAACATTTCATATTTATTTAAAATAATTTATAAAGATATCCGAATTTAATTAGTTGTATTCTTTATTAGAATTCAGTTAAAATAAAAATTTGGTTATTAAATTTTTGATATTTTTCAGTAAATTATTAAAATTAAATAATTTTTTTATTAAATTTTGAATAAAATTTTTAAGTTTTTTTTTTAACAAATGCTAAAAAAGGAATTAAATGAAAATGTTTTATTTAACATTACTGTTGCTTGTATTAAAAATGCTCTAAGCATTTTGTGGATTAGTTTATAATTGCGATGAACATCGTTGTTGCCAGTTTAGCCTTTTTGAGTCTAAATCTAGCCTTTTTATTTTGCTTTTAGTCTCAAAATTTTCGTTTTAGCTTCTACCTTCTTTTTAAGTCTTTTTTGATTCTTAAAATTGCATTAAAAAGAAGAAAATAATTTCTTATTTACTTTTACTAATTTTATTTTTTTAAGTATTTTTGTGTACTAATTCGCAGAAAAAATCGAGATTACTTACATTGAACAAAAATTTTCGCCTGCTGCGCTTCATTTTACAAATCAGGCATAACTTAACTTATTTTATTATTTTAGTTAATCATTATTATAATTATTTTTTAATAAAATTCATTAACGATATAAAGTATTTAAAAGCGGAAAAGGAATTAAAATTCAAAAATGATGAAAAATCACTTCAAAACATTAGGTCATTTTTCATATGAAATATAACCCAAAGTTGTATAAGAGCGATTTTTCATTGGATCATTTTGTTGGCAGCTTTTCTGTGCTTTATTTAAAAGCTTATTACAATATCTTAAAAAAAATATTTAAAACTAATGAGAACCTTTTTGAAAGTCCAATTTAGCATCTTTTTTCTCACCTTCTGGCAACACTGGTGTACATATTAAACGTATGTATGAAAGTATAAAATAATATGATTATTTATGAAAAAAGGTGGAGGAAGAGAAGAATATATGCTTTTTTAACGCTTTTAATTATTTTTTAAGTGTTAATGAGATCGCTTGACAAGTCAACTAAGACCAAGTATGACAAAATTGTTCCGTTCTCGCTATTTTTGCAAATCTTTGCGATTGACTTACTATTGTGGCAAGTAAATTAAATATGGTAAGAAATGTTTCCCTCTTAAAGGTCGTTTTAAATAATTTAATTTATGGATGCTAAAAACGCTTTGCAGAAAATTTTCAATATTATTGTCTGCTTCATGCAAAAGATTTCATCTTCGCTACTATAGAAATTAAATCCTCATATCTTCAATTTGTTATCAGAGTAAATTATTTGGTTGCTGTGTAGCTGTATCAGATTGAGTAGTCCGATAAATTGCTAAATGCCACATAGTTTCAATGTTCAATATTAAATCCAGAAAAATGCTAACAATTTTTAATATTTCAATGGTTAGTATTTACATTGCTGTGAACTTTTTTTTAAAATAACATAAGTTAAATTTTCAAAATTTGCCAGGAGAGCTCAAAAAGGCTTTAAAAATCAAGTTTTTTGTAATCTGTATCTACATTGTTTTATTGAAATCATACAATTGTTCACATATAGAATTAGTATTTGTACATTTATGTCTAGACATATGTTTTATTATTATTGCCAAATTTTTTGTGATAAAATTTGAACAAAAAAAGTATATATATATATATATATATATATATATATATTTTTTTTTTTTTGAATCAGTCAAATTGTTAGTACTAAATAATTCAATAATTCCAACCGAATTATTAGATAGAACTTAGAACCGACAAAATTCGATTGGCAAAAAATTTGGTTGTGGCAACATATCTGTTTTCTCTGTGACTAGAATGAGTACCACCTCTATGCGTACATTCTGGAACTAGTTGTGGAATCAAAGCATTTTCTCTGGGGCTTCATATCATACATTATTTTTCTAAAATTTTAATTTTTGTTCTTAAATTACATTCAGCTGCAGTGAAAAATCATTCGAGAAGTTACATCTTAGGTTATAGGGCTCCTCGAAAATACCGTAAATCAGTTTAAGAAATTTGCAATACATTCTCAAATTTGTAATTAGATAGGTTCCTGCATAAATGTGTCCACAGTTCTGTTATTCTTTTGCTCATTTGTTTTAAATTTCTTCCGAAAGTAAAAGATCAGTATACATTTGTTTAGGATTTAATCAAATATTAAAATGAAATTTTTAAACATAGATAGGAAACTCCGTTATCAAAAACCTAAGTATAAGAATGTGTTAATAAAAAATTTCATTGGAAACATAAACATTTCTAGTACGTGTGATTTTTTTGAGTTATTTTTTTTTTCAATTGAGTTTTTTTAAGCTTCATATCTATGTATTTTAAGCTATGTTTTTAAACTTTATTCAAAAAATAAAATTTTTAAATTCTTTTTGAGTTTAGTGGCAATTTATTATATTTTCTTCTATAAAGGGTTATCAGGCCAATCGCAGAAAACCATTCCGATCGAAAGTAAAAAATTAAATTTAAATTTAAATATTTTGTAACATTTTAAATAAAGTTTCTATATCAACAATTATTTTTCTTTTGTACTGCCTAAAAATGTAACTTTAGATTAAAAATTTGTTAATATTTTTCCGAATTAACAAAAATTGATCGGAATTTAATTAACATGTTTTGATCAGAATTAGTTAGAAATTGTTTGACATACAACAAAATAAAAAAATTTAACTACGTGAATGCTTTCCTTTAATTTCTGACTAAAACTTACAAGTCTGATACATGGCACAATAATAACAAACAAAACTTAACAATTTATTTAACAATAAAATTAAAGTAATAAAAAATATTACTTATTTTGTAAAAAAATATTTCTTTAATACTGCAAAGACATTATTTGTTTCATCGGATAACTGATTTTTTATTTTATTTATACAATTTCTTGTTTTGTAAGAAACCTTTTCGCTTTCCACAGTTCATGTTGAATTGTATAAAATGAAAATATTTTGCGTTTGTTTTTCATTTGCTTCATAAAAAAATGTTAACTCTATTACGTCTAGGTAAAGTATGAGTCATTTCATTTAGTACAATAACATTGTTATCAACCTAGTTTTATGTATTGGAAGAAAACTTAACAAAAAATAAAAATTCCCGGAAAGCGAGAAATGAAAACAAGTGAATGTCGCGAGAATTTTCGGGACGGAAATTGGTGTCATTTTCCGCGAAAAGAACTCTGGTGAATTATATAGTGTTACAGATATTTTTGTTATAAATATAACAACATATAGTGTTTTATAAATTGGACAAAAACAGTATTAGTCTTTATCTAGAATAACTTACTGAAACCTTCCGCATGTTCCTCATTTTTGCCTCAAAAAAAAAGAAATTTTCATTCTTTTGAGTTTTAAAGTAATTTTAAGATTGGTATCGCATTTTATTCTAAACAAAATTGCATTTAAAACTTTGTGTATATTTTATATTTAGTCTTAAAGAAAATGCCAAAAATATATGCATTTCTAGCCAAAATTTTGAAAAGAAAAGAACAATAAATTTAAAATTGTTGAATAAATCATTACTTAATTGGAGTATATAAAAATATTTTAATATAGCTATGTTCTTCTTAATGCTAAATCGATTAAAAAAATTTTAAATTCACTTATAATTTAGAGCTTTTTAGCAACTATCCCCAAAACGGCTTTTTTCGGAATTTCCCAAAATTTAGTGCGTGTTTCGAAATTTTTGAAAATTGCTTTGTGATGTACTCAAGAGGATCCATAGTACAGTTCGACTCAAAATCACTTTCTGAGATTTAACTGTCCATTATTTCACCTAGCCCCATACAAATGTCCTACCGGAAAATTGATTTTACAAATGTTTTAAATACAGATAAATTTTATTGATTTTTTATCTGCACTAATAAGTTTTATATATGTATATATATTTGCGCCAAATTTCCATAAAAAATATCTGTTTTAAAAATTACTTTAACGGGCATAATTCCTACACAAATATTAGATCAAGTTAAGTTTTATATAAGTAAAAACAACAGTAGGAAATTTGTGGAACGGGATTCTTCAGTCAATTCGGATGCACGTTATCATTAAGTACTAAGTTTATAAACCACTTTTATTGGATTGGCCCTGGTTCTCGCGATAAATCGCTCTTTATGAAATTAACTAGGTAACACCATATTGGTTCAGCAAAATACCAAAACATTCAAATTAAAATTGCCTTCACATTCTTTTTCAATACACAGAAAAAAAACACTGTATAAAATGGTTTAATTAATTTGTTGATTCACTTTAAATTTAATAAAAATAATTTATTAATAATATAAACTTTCTAATTGGTTTTAATTTTATTTGACAATGTCGACAGCTCTTTAAAAAATAAAGAAAGGAAAAATATTTTAACCTTTTTGTGAGCTATTTAAAGAAAAACTAGTACCGTGTATTAATTTAAGGATGATATGAATTAGGAATTATTAGTTATGTACAAAATTTTAAGATTTGACAAGATTACTAATCATTCCGGTGTTATTGTACTAAGATGTTTCCAAAGAAGGACCAGGTTTGCTTTTTGGATGAAGATTTATATATAAAGAATAAGTTCATATTGATTACCTTTACCATTTCTTTAGACAAGCTGTCCCGTGCTATTTAATGTTTTAATTGGTATGTCATCCTCTAGGTTGTAAAATCTACCTCAGTGATAATTATAATCCCTTTTTGAAGCGTACCGCCGATATGATGACCGATTATTGTTATAAGTTTTCCCGGAAATCAAGTATAAGTATGAAGTAAATATATTTAAAACATACTTTCGCATATACACAACATATATCCATTATACTACATACATTTCACATGATAAATTCATTACATATAATACATTACATTACGTCGATTTTCACATATTTTGCTTTACATACATAGTAATTGTAAAACAGTTTTTATTTTAACATTTGTAATAAAGCAATAAATAATTTTGATAAAATTCGTCTATTATTATCAAGATAAGCATTTATGTGCATACGATCGTACAGATTTATTTAATTTTATTTAATTAATTAATTGAAACTTTAATGAAAAGCAATTATTTCAGTTAATTAATAGTATCATTTTGGTGATTGGAGCAAAATCAAATAAAAATTGAATTAATGTTAGCAATTTCGTAATTAAAGTCCATTTTTATTTTTTTCTGTGTTCGCTCATCAGTTATAGAGATATTAAGCGTATTTTGTAAAAAAAATAAAAATAAATTTCGTGCAAATTACACAAACAAAAAAAAAAAAAAAAAAAAAAAAAATTGTCAAAAGATCATAAAAATTCGAAAAAGACAAAAATTAAATTGTTTATTCTTTGGTCATAAAGATAAATTTGTTGCAAATAAAACAAGATATATTTCATTCAAATCAATGCATAAATTTTGATTTTGATCACAAACTAGTTTTTTTCCGGTACTGTAAATAATATTTACTTTGTATGGGAACACTACTCCCCCTCGACATATCCGCTCTATTAAAAATTTCATATAAAATTTATTTCTAAAGCTTTTTTAGATTTTCAATGAATTACTTCTTTAAATATGCGAAAACTTATATTCGCTTTTTATGGTGGCTACCCCTCCCGTGATCATTATCCTCCCTATTTTCAATTCATCAATGCAGTAGATAAGTAAGTAGCTCTCACTACGAGGGCGGATCAATAAGTCCGTGACTTTTCGAACTTCCCTCGTATTTATATGAAATGCAATACTATTCCCATCAAGTACCACCTGTTAATAGACTACTGTCAAATTTTTAGTGTCGTCATTTACTTTGCGTAAAAAATAGGATTTTTCGAGGTTCTTAAAATAGGTATTTGTTTGGTCAATCATTTCATCGTTGGATCTGAATCTCTTCCCACCGAGCCATATCTTTAGGTTTGGAAATAGGAAGTAATCACTAGGGGCTAAATCCGGAGAATATGGTGGATGAAGTACCAATTCGTAGCCCAATTCATAGAGTTTTGTCATTGAGACTTCACACGTGTGCACCCGTGCATTATCTTGATGAAAAAGAACTTTTTTCTTGGTCATATAGGGTCGTTTTCTTTTTAAATCCTAATTAAATCAGTCTAATAAGTTGGCATAATTTTATTAATTTTTCCTTTTGATGGTAATCGATGTGGATTATCCCGCGTGCATCCCAAAAAACTGTTGCCATCACCTCATTGGCCGACAAACTTACCTTGGCCTTCTTCGGAGCAGGTTCACCCGGAGAAACCCAATGTTTAGACTGTTGCTTGGTCTCCGGAGTACAGTAATGGATCCATGTTATTCGGATTGCGGTTAAACAACTCCAAACAATACTTTGAAGTGGTCACACGTTTACGTTTATAGTCAATTGAGAGCAAACGCGGCAACCATCATGCAGACAACTTTCTTAAACCCAGCTGATCATTTAAAATCGAAACCAAACTGCCATATGAAACACCTATGGCATCAACAATCTCACGCACTTTTACTCTTTGGTCGGCCAACACCATATCGTGAATTTTTTTGACATTTTCAGGTGCACTGAGCTCAATTGGCCGTGCAGAATGTGCAGCGTAATTTGTACTTCTGCGACGACAACGAAAGTCAGTAAACCACTTTTTTACCATTGAAATCGATGGTGCAGAGTCCCCATAGTATTTATCGAGCTTTTTCTTGGTTTTATTGACGGTTTTTTCACAAAAAATAATGTTTAATGAGCACTCGAAATTCACCTTTTTCCATTTTTAGAAAAATACTCGAGGTTGTATGTTTTGAACAGCTGTTAAACGCAAAATAAATGACGACAATTGCTCAAAATTTGACAGTAGTCTATTAACAGGTGGTACTTGATGGGAATAGTGTTGCATTTCATATAACTACAAGGGAAGTTCGAAAAGTCACGGACTTATTGATACGACCTCGTATAATAGTTCGTATGATATGTCATTTGGGCCTAAGCATTACCTACTTACTGCCAAAAAAAAGCGAGTGCGGTAGCACGTGCTTTTACTAATTAGTAGATGATTATACACTTTCCACTTGATTTCCAAATGAAGGGAATCTAGAATTTGGAAATGATGCCCAGGTTTTTTGAGAACTTTTTTCACAGAAAGCAAAGTGGAATATAATTGACTGTAGTAGACTTTTTGCGAAAGGATATGAATAGGTTTTCTACGCGGGAATAATTTTTCGATAATTCCTGGGAAATATGTATCTACAAATTACACGTGCCCTTTTCTCACAGTACTAGATAAAAATTTTGAGCATTTACTTTTTATAAAATAAATTATTCTATGAATATAGTTTTCATATCCAAAACTAGGATCAAACATTACTTAATGACGGTTCCAATATATCGTCGGCTTAATAGAGAAATAAGTTTAGGCGATTTTTCATATGTTTTTCTTTGAATATATAATTAATAGAAAAATTATGATCTACTTCTCTACAAAGCTATTTGGAATAAAGGTTGAACTGAGAGTAATTTTCTAAGACCAATTGTATAAAAGCATTTTGATTAAATTTGCAAGCTTCTTAAGGTGTACATAAAATATTAATATTAATAATAATAATAATAATAATAATATCTTTAACTCTATAATTTAGATAATTTGAAAACTTCCATTAATTTATCTTCTTTTCAAATTCTGATTACAGATTTATGTCGATTAAGCTTAAGGTTTGTAGCTTTAAAATACCCAAAAATATATTTACAGCCCAATATTAATATCTAATATGGTTTTAACTCATTTAGTTTCAATTATATTATTTTATTTAAATTCCCGGGAATAAATGGGAATAAGAAAAAAGCATTTTCAATTTCCCGGGAAAAAGTCCAGGAAATTAGAAGCCCTAGATATGAACTATGCCGCTGTTAGTAGCGAACATAACCATACACTGATATATACATTGCAATAACAATTTGTTTAGTCAAATATCAGAAGATTAGAAATGGCGACCACAAAATCACAAGGTGGATCTAAATTTTGTTTCATACTAAATTTAACTTAATTGATCGAATACAATTTAAATTTTTATGTAATTTTCGACCGAGATTAAAGTAATCAAAAATAAATATCTAAGTCTAATGAACCATTCATATTTCTGTCCATGAAAATCTTGTGAACAAAGTAAAGATGATGAACAAAGATAGTTAATCAAGATCGATCCATTATTTCACCTATCCCACCTATAAATGTCCTTCCGAAATACATCGCTTAAATATGAAATAATTATATTTCTATTTAAATAAAATTTTACAGAAATAAGTTTTATATAATCATAAATCATCATATATCTCAGTTCGGCAAATTATTTTGACGTGAATAAATCCATATAAATGATACTAGGGTAAGTGTATCTAAGTTCGATGTGCATATAAGGGCAGGTACATATATGGAGACCATTGGCAATAAATCAAAAATACATTTTATGATGCAATTATTATATCACTTTAAAGAGGACATTTTTCACAATGTTTGTTCACAACATTTGTTGTCATTTTAGCTTTTCTTAGCATTTTTTGATTCTTAAAGTTGCCTTCAAAAAGTTAAAATTTTAGTGATTCAACAAAAAAGAAAATAATTTCTTATTTGCTTTTACTATTTTATTTCTATAGAATCATCCATTTAAGCATTTTTATGTATTAATTCGTACAAAAAAAAAAAAAAAAGAAAAATCGAGATTATTTATATTTAACTAAAATTTTCACTTCGGCGCTTCAATCTCCCAATCAAATATAACTTATTTAATTTTATGAACCTACTTATTCAACTATTACAGGCAATTATTTTTTAAAAAACTTCATTGACCACAGAAAATTTTATTAATATAATTTAAAAAAATTGTTTTAAAAAAGAAAAATCATCCGAAAATGTGGAAATGGTTAATTAAAAAAGAATTACAACACAAAAATTATGAAAAATCACGCCAAAACATTGGTCCATTTTTCATATGAAATATGTATAACCAAAATTTGTATGGAAATTTTGTAGGAGATTTTTACTGGATCATTTTGATATTAGTCGTTCTATGTTTTATTTATAAATTTATTATATTATCTTAAAATATATATATCAAAAACTAATGAGAACAATGTTTTTTTTTTATTTCACTCGAGATGTCTTAATTTTGGCTACTCGTACTATATATCATATGCGAGCATGGGTAAATATGTCTATATTCATATTTTGTTCATATATTTTACATGCTTAAAAAATAGAAAATTATTAGCTGAAAACATTTATAAATGTCAGCATTTAAAATTAAAAAAAGATTATATTAAATTTTAAAATGTAAAACAAATCTCTCGCTTCAGATATAAATATGAGTTTTAGAACACGAAAATTTTAATTTTGTTAATACTCTAAATGAGAAATCAGAAGACATTGAGAGTCTTAGCTCGATACTTACAGAGAATATATAAAAAGGCTTACGAATTTAAAAATATTATATTTTGAGATACGCGACCGCGAAATTTAATTCGCGAAATATCACAAAACTTTGTTTCAGATATAATTTTAAAGGTAATTTTATTACCTTTAATTGTAGACCTCAATAATTTTTGGAGATATTCGTATTTTTATAAAGAAAATTTATCTTATCATGCTAAAACTCAGTATTTGCGCTATCAATGTTAATGTTAATATTCTTGACAAATTTAATTAAATAAAAATAAAAAAAGTTTTTAAATAAAATATATATATATATATATATATTAGATTGTTGTAGCCTTATTTTTAGGGCATTTAGCCTTTTCAGACCTTTTTTTAAAGATCAATTTAGCCTCTTTTTTCCCACCTCTGGACAACACTGATGGCAAATTTTGTTAAGAACTAGTGTAAACATTTTTGCACAAAAATGCAGTAGCCACCTTCTTTTTTTTATTAGGTGGACGAAAATCATCAAAGTAATATTTTTCTAATATTATATTTTTATCAGTTAAAAAATTTGGCAATAAACAACAAAAAATTTATAAAAGTTTTATTTTTTGCCATCTGCATAATATATTTTATACTTAAAATATAAATTGATGATGTCCCATAGAAATCATCTGGAAGAAATTAAAGTTTTTCAGTCACCATTTTTTTAGTTGTCGAAAAATTTTTAAAAAATTAAAAAAATGTTGAAGGAATTCGCTTGTCTTTTAGCAAAAAATTAATATTTTTTATATGGATGATATATTTGAATGCATTACAAGATCAATTATATTATATTATTTCTAAATTGATTTAGTAACAATTATGATATATATTTATTACATCTTATAGAAGATTATATGGCGGTATATACTTTTTATCACCTAGATGATTATCTAGGCAATATTGGCTATTTTTCTTCCAGACGTACTGATTTCTTATTGCTTAGATGTATCATCTGTGATGAACAATCTTTCCCGATGGGGGAAACATCCGCAATACGAATATGATTATTGTGGCAATAAAATGTTATTTCTAAGCAACACGAATTCGAATCATTTTTGTATTAGTTTACTTATTTGAATTTTGTATGTATTGTGTGAACACATTTTAATTTTTTATTTTTTTATTCAAAGAAATTGTTGTTGTTTACAATTTTTACATCCGATGAAAAATTTTTAAATAACATTAATTTTTATGATAAATATCACAAATGATATTTATATTTTTATTTCGTTCAATACAAAAATAATTCAACTTTTGATAAAAATAAAAAATTATTATTTTTTGAACACAAAAGATAGTTTTCTATTGAAATAAAAATAAAAAGTTGTTTTCTTTTTATTGAAATCTTGTCTGTGATAGATATTAATTCAAACCTTATTATTAATGTCTCAAATTTGTGTAAAATTTTGCGTAAAGGATTGCATTTCTTCTTTTATAGCTGTTAACCTTAGGAACAAACAAAATTTCATAATTTCCTAAAGTTGGCATATGATGTTAATTTGAATATGTTAATTTAAATATCTGATCTGATTTTTTCTTTCATATGCATCTAGATGGTATTATTAGAAACTTTTCGTCGGAATTATATAATGATATATCTTTCATTATAAAGGGTCACTTTAATTATGTTTGTAAGAAATGTATTGAAGATGGATTAAAACTTAAAATTAATAGATAGAAATATTTTACAGAATTATTTTACTAGAGGTCCCGTTAAACTTTTTTTCGAAAAACATAAATTATAAAAATTTTCAAGTATTTTGCCCGACCATATGATAAGCTACACTATTATGTATAGGCGTAAAAGTGATTTGATTGGAGGCCTTTATGGGAGCTATTGTCAATTATGGACCGATCTTCATGAAATTGTATGAAACTTATATGTGAAACTTATTTGTGCCGAATTTTGTTAAAATAGTGACATAATTAATTGAGATATTTTCAATGCTAAAACCGTATTCCGGCGGACATTTAAATGGGCGCTAGGTGAAATAATTGACCCATCATAACCAATTTCAATAGCCTTCATCTTTATGCCAAGATAATCATATGTACAAATTTCATCAAATCATCTTTAAAATTGCGACCTGTACTTTGATGAAAAGTTTATATGGACAACCAGCCAGACGACCAGCCAGCCAGTCAGACGGATATCGTTAAATCGGCTCAGGAAGTGGTTATGAATCGATTGGTATACTTAAAGATGGTCTAAGACCAATATTTTTGTGCGTTATAAATATCAGCATGAACGCATGGTGTAGGGTATAATAAATAAATATCAATTTTACATTATAAATATTTCTATGATAGAAGTTTAAATGTTTGCTTGGTAGTAACTCATTTAAATTATAAAATGATATTGCATGTCTTAAGGCTGTTATGATCAAATCCCCAATGTACGCTGTTACATTCGAACATTAATTATATTTTAAATATCACTATTTCTGATTTCCGTTTAAGTGGTAAAAATGTGTTTGTAATTTAAAGTGGCAGTTAAGGCGTTAAGATTTTATGTACAGTTCTTAACATTTTATAATGTGGACAAAATAATTTAACATTTTGTTTAATAAAGGTTAAAAAATATGAACTGTTTTAAATTCAGATTAATATAAGTTTTTATTGGACTGATATATTTATTTTTGATATATTTTCTTAAATAATATTGCAAATATTATTTAGAATTTTGTAAGGAATGCAGTTGGCATTTAAAACAAAAAAATATGGAAAAAAAATTTAGTGTAACATGTTTAAAAAGTAAATACCTAAATATCTCTCAAAGTAAATATCATTTACATTTACAAGGACTTTATTCTGCATTTACAATGAATTAAAATATAAAGTAACGACTAAGGTGACCAATTTTGGTGGACCATTGCCACTATAACTATCAACTAGAAAACGACGCAGATAAGGTCATGTGATATCATTTTATTGAGCTATTTCAAAAGGTTTACAAGTTAGAGAATATTGGAACCAATGTGTATGTCAAACAAACTTAAGAATAAAATTATTAGAAAGAAACTATTTTCTTTGTTTTTTTCTATGTAATCATAAATAAGAGCGTGGAAAAAAAGGAATGAAAAAGACCTGTAAAAATAGTAACTTCAACATCGTACAGTGTGGCCAAACGCAAAATGTTTGGTAATAAATCTATATCTACCAAACTACTGATCGGATTGTATGATGAAATGTATGGGAGATTTATAGAGGAGGACCTAAGCTTTGAGAAAAATTGTCTTTCAGTCACCCTGTAATAACATGAGATAAGTTTATAGGTTGTAAAAATTGAATACCTTCAGTATGTTAAAGTTTCAAAAAATCGTTATTTCTACAAATTAAGTCCGATTTCGAAAATTTTTATATTTCTGTAAAGTGCTTGCCAAGGTAAAGAAAAACTAAGCTTACTCACCTAAGTTATCTCTTTCAGTTAAAAATATATTTATGCTTTAATTTGGATATTTTGAATTTTGCCTCGACTTTATTTCATTTTTCAAGAATAATTCCGAAATAATATGCTGAAAATTTTTTGGATTATTTCAATTCTAGACTTGAAAAATGTTTAAAGTCAGCGCTCTGAAATTAATATGAAAAATAGTTATTTTTTACAAAAATATAGTACTATTCTTTCACTTTTTTTTCTGAAAGTTGGTTTATATATATATTATACATTACATTACATTAAATAAGAAATTGTATTAAAAATCTTATGCTTATATTAGGGACGCCAAACGAAAAATCACAATCCCGAATATCCCGGAGGGGCTATCTGCAAAAATCAAATGAAAAGGTGCGGATAACCCATTTTTTATTTATTTTTATTTTTTTATTTTTTATTAATATTTTTTTTTTATTTTATATATTTATTATTATTATTTTATTTATTTATTATTATTATTTTTTTTTTTGTTAGCATTAATTTTTATCTTCAAAATTGATACCACTGGTAAAGGGCACAAAAACAAAGGGTTTGGAAATTTGTAGGTAGCCCTTACGGTATATATGCCCCTGATTTGTATTTCAAATGTTGTCCAAAGAAGAAAACTGAAAAAAATTTAATTTACTAAAATAAATGTTTATTGGTTTTAAGAAAACCTTAGTTTTACAAGTTAAAATTGAAATAATATTCTTACAAACATTAAAAATATTATTGTTTATTAAGCACAGAATAAAAATTATAAAAAATCACCTTCGAATGGTAAAAATGGGTTAAAATCAATACTTCTGTAGCTTTTTTATATGTATTATATGTTTATTTTTAAATCTATACAATTTTGTTATTTATGCATAAAATGAAATACTTAAAAAACATTACGGGGGATGTATCCGTGGCAAAAAATTATTTTTGCATTTATTTTGTAACCTTATGAACCTCATTCTAGGGGGTGACTGGCAAAACTTTTTTTCGACCCACCCTATTATATACTAAATTGGGTCAATTATAATATGAATGCTTATAACGTTTTAAATAACTAAATCTAATTAACCAAATTAACGATTTTTCTTCAGTGTAACTAATTTCCGAAAACTTTTCTTCACTTCTAAAAATTATAAATATAACAATTGGAATTAAAAGGAAAAAAGGAATTAAACTTGATAGTTCAGATTATTTAAATACTTATTATACCGTACATCATCATAGGTGGGCAGGATATTATGTGTTTGTACTGATGTTTGTAACACCCAAAAATATTGGTCTAAGACCCGCCGCATTTATACCAATCCGCTTGAAATCACTTTCTGAGTCGATTTAACGTGCCCGTCTGTTCGTCCATGTAAACCATGCAGTCAAATTACGGGTCGAAATTTTTAACATAAATTAATGCAGGTTTTTTAAACACAGGTTCTTATGGTTCTGGGACGAAGCCTATTGAAATTGGTTATAATCAAATAAACAAATATTCTCCCGGAATAGGAGTTTAACGATCATAAATCCCTTAAATATAGCAGTATTTTATACAAATTTGGCACATATAAGTTATATATAAGTATATATCTATGTGCTGTATTTCAGGAAGGTCGGTCCATAATAGACCACGGCTTCCATATAAACCCTTCTTCAGAATATCATTTTAAGAGGCATAAAACCTATAAAAATTTTAGTATCAAGTTAATAATCGACATAAATAAGTTTTATATAAATTATAGTTCGGTCTATAATTTACCATAGCTCCCATATAAGGTCCACTTTTGGGAATTACCCAAAAGTGCAAAAATTCATATAAATGTTACTATCAACGTAGTATTCTGTATTCATCTATTTTATTTTACACTTAATGTTTTCTTTCTTACTTGTTTTTTAATGTCTTTAAAAAAAAAAACATGTTTTCTACGACTAAACAAAAAAAAAAAAAAAAAAAGTAAAAGTAAATCATTTGATCATTAAGAGAACAATTTGAATTATTTAAAATTAAATATATAAAGTAAATTTAATAAGCAAAATAATATTTGTATCCATAAATGTTTTATATTACCGTCAGCTAGTAAAATGACATTTAAACGAAATTATCTAAAATTTTTTTGTATACAGTCTTAGCCTAAATCCACAACTATTGATTACACTGGCTGGCAAAAGAATCCGCTTTTACACAAAAAGATGTAGACTGGATGGAATTTGACGTGCTAAAACAGAACATGCTTTCAGTTTTTTCTCTCACGTATTGATTTTTTGGGGCGTGTCATAACGTCCAATGTAATAATGTCCATGGACACTATGACACTTTCTGGTATGAAGTCTAATACATTATATGATATATTTTCTGAATAGAATTAGCTATCTTCAGGATAAAAATTGTTCTAACTTTGGTCTGGGTAAGATCCTAGTTTGGATTAAAAAGACTTCATGGACAGACGCCCTTCGGGCGGACGCAGAGATTTTTAAGTCTGGTATATTATAAATGCAGGCTTCGCTAAATCAAAGTTTTTTTTAAATAGTATGACTAATTGCATTCAATGGACTTTATGTCATTTTTCTAATGGATATTATGGCATTTGACGTCATAATGCGGTTATATGAGTTTGGTGAAATATACTCATATAACCACATTATTAACGGGGAAATATACACGTCAAATTGTTTATACTTCACTTTTTTTTGTTTTGTTTTGAAGTAGGATTTTTTTTGCTGAACAGTGTTACTTTTAAAGTCTGTAAGATGGCAAACACTTTCAATTTAATCCTGTTTGTATTTGAAAATCAATTATTCAACGTAATTTTAAAACTCAACAAAAATTCTATTAAATTAACAACTGTAATTGAAAGATGCTTCTTACTAAACAAATTTATTATTGTAGTTTATATGTATAAGTATGACATTTAGACAAACTGTTCTAATATTTATTTTAATTCAGGAAAAAATAAAATTTATGATTACAAAAATTCCTAGGAAACGACAGATTGTGTTTTTTTCTTAGTTTCGGAAAACCCGGTAAACGACGGATACAAAAATCTTGCACAATATGTTGTTCAAAAATGGCAAATTAATGTTTATTATTAAAAATTTTTGCAACAATATTTAATTTAACCGTGAAGTTATCATAGCATAGAAAGGTTGAAATATAAAATCATAATAAAGTGCAAGTCATAATGAAAATTGGCTATTCTAACAACTTCAATTAGGGATCTCATTTAAGCATTTTATTTGATGGAAATAAATGCTAAATCTCGCATTATTTATAAAAATTACATGAACATGAACAATAGTATGTAATATTTGCATTAGACCGGTTTCTCCGATATTCGTCATTGTCATTGTTTTATTACTATAGTTGATCTTACGGAAAAACAAAGTCACAATTGTTAGTGGTAATAGCAAAACTTCATCTGCATTTTGTAAAACTTTTAGTAAAGTTTGTCTGCTTCCTAAGTCTAAGTATTTTTGAGCAATCAGTCTTTATTGATGTGCTTAAGGGTTATCTACTTTATGTACGCTGTCAGTTAATTTGTTGAATATTTGCATAATTCTTAAAGAAATAAAAAAATGATATCAGCTAAATCGGTGAGTTGAAAGGAAACGGGAAACCGAAAACTGAAAATATTTTAATATATCTTCTGCAATAATAAATTAAACTTATAAGTGAATAAAACAAATATTTAAGTATTAAAAGTAATTGATATTTTTTGTGTATTTCAAATATTGCAAAACGCTTTTTTTAATAATTCTGTAACTTGTGACCCGTTGGAGATACCTAAAAGAAAATTACACATGATCAGAACTGAGGAATTTTCGAGCTAATTTGGGAGAGCACAGATCCCTAGCTGGTCACAGGAGTAGAGGGGAGACCTCCAAAATTTTCCACCTTAGGTATGTATTTTTTAATTCGTCAAAAATCATTTATGATTTGGATCTTAGAAAATTTTACATATAGATAGTCCTTGTAAATCTCTACAAAATATTTGCTTACATGTGTAGATATATTTAGATAGAAGCAAATTTTACCCTCATTTTTTGGCCTCGTTTTTATTATATATATATATATATATATATATATAATATATATATATATAATATGTATATATATATATATATATATATATATATATATATATATATAATATATATATATATATATATATATATTTATATATATATATATATATATATATTGTTCCGGATTATAATATAAAATTTTTTTAAAGGTTTCAAAAGAAATCTTAACGTAAATGCGTTTAAAGTAAAATCGGCAATTGTTGCCTCCCAAGCCCAATCAAAACTTTGTCTATTTTGAATTTTTTTTAAATATTTTTTAAAATTCTCAAAAGTCAAAGCCGACAATAAAAAAGGGATATATATTATATATACTCCCATATGTTGGTTAAACACAAACAAAATATTTTCTGCGTCATGCCTTTTATTACGGCTGGGTGATCAATGTACATTTTAATGAAAAAAGTCAAATTTTGCGACTAGTTTTCAACAAACTGGTATTTTTTTTTTTGGTAGATAAAAGTAATAGTTTTTTTAATTCCCTGATTCTTAAACAAGTTTAGCGATAAGGATATTTTTACCTAAACTTTTAGGATCCAAATTAAGGCCCCCAAGTTTTAAAAAACCTTTAGAAAAAGGAGGCCAAAAATTAGGGAAAAATTTCTTCGACCTAAATATCTCTTAAACTAAAAGAGATAACCCGTACATGTAAGCATAGAGATTTAAAAGGACTATCTATATGTAAATTTTTTTTACGTTCAAACTTTTAAATGAATTTATAGCGAATTAAAAAAATACATACCCAAAGTCTATCCTCTACCTCCGTGACCGGCTAGGGATCTGTGCTCCTCTAAATCAACTCGAAAACACTTCAGCTCTGACCATTTTACTTGGATATCTCCAACGGTTCACAAGTTATAGAATTATTTCCAAAAAAGTGTTTTGGGACGACTGTGTACTGTAAAAGAAAATTTTGTAAAACATATTTCACTTTCAACTTGATATATTTATATACTTATTGTAAACAAATTTTGAACAAAACGTAAGAAGAATATAAGAATATTGTTTAATGGTGGTGTGTAAAACTATAAATAACAGGGTCCGTAATTGTTATTTCCAGGAGAATCAAAAATATGCAAAATCAAATTTTTTCCTGGGATTCAGGTGAACCAAACTCTGAGTTATTTATCCTTTTCTGTGTCGATTTGTTACTGCATATTTTTGCATATTTTAATCTTAACAGGATACTTATGGCTTTGAATATATATATATATATATATATATATATATATATATATATATTAGCAACTGCTAATAAAAATCAAGTTATCTTAATATAGTAATAAAAATTTTGTCAGAAAAAACAATATTTAAAAAGCATATTTTTTAACTTTAAGAACATATTTTGCTATCTTGAGGGCATTTTTTATGCACATAAAACACATCTTTGGAGTACATTTTTGATTGCCCAGTTTACGACTGTTATCATAAAAGTCAGATGAACAGTTATTTTATAAGCATATGATTTTATGCTTTTTTAAATTTGCAAATATGTAAATGTATATAAAAACTAAAAAAAAAAAATGTAAACATTTCAAGATATGTTTTGTTTAATTGAGTAAGACAATCGCTGAAAGTTTTGGATACCCTTGACAATAATAGTGGTACATACTTTACTATCTGATTCTTTAACACAAAAACTCATTAAAAGAAACAAAAAGTGTCTTTAATTTGTATTTAACTTAATTCTTTCATTAGCTGTTGCAAGCATTTTAATATACAGTCCTCGGCATACATATTTTAACAACAATAAAACATGATTTTACTAAATTTCTAAAATATTAAAAAAAATAATAATAAATGATCAGGTATGAAATAGGACTAAAGTGGCTATTTAATCATATTATTAATTTATATACTTTTCTAATGCAATTATTCGATATTAGTCAAAAATAATATTTGTATTTGGCATCAGTATTTTGATAAATTTATTTAATTTGTTGAATGTAACAGTTTTTGATATAATTGTTAAACAAATAATAACAAAATTAGGTTTATGGTATGATAGTTATGTTTTAACTCAAAATTGTCCAAAAAGATATGCGAAAATCAGATTCTCAATTGGTGGACAGTGAAAATCTGCAATAGATGTAAGAGAAACGCGTCAGGAACTCAAATTATCGACACAAAATGAGCTCTGAAAACGTAATAAAAAGAAACAGAATCGTTCCATTAAAAATAATCTACTTATGGAGTCAAACAAAGTAACTACTTCAAAAAATTTTAACGTATAGTGTAGGGATTTAAAGAACTTCGTTTTAACATATTCGCTAAGAAGAACATCATATTTACTATATTTCCTTCAGATTGTATACGTTTTATCATTGTCCTAGTAGAATATGATAGTTTTCTTATCGAACATTTTATAGTCTGTATTTTTTCAAATGGAGACATATAACATGTTCAATAATAGCTATCTATATGTATTTTTATAATTCCTGGACCATGGTTTTTGGTGTTTAATTGGGGTTATTTTAAAATTCTTGTACTATGCATTGAACTTTTTTTGTCGTATTTATTTTATTTGTCTTCGCAAGTGGATTATTTTTAATGGAACAATTTTGTTTCTCTTGATTATGTTGTTAAAGCTCCTTTTGTTTTAATTTGAGTTCCTGCCGTGTTTATCTTACATAAATTACAGATTTTCATATTCCAACTTTTGGGGATCTGATTTCAGCACTAAGTATAACTTTTTTGACCATTTTGGGTTAAAACATAATTAACATACCATAAATCTAATTTGGTTATTATTTGTTTAGTTATTATATAAGAAATTGTTTCATTAAATGAATTAAATACATTTTTAAAAATACCAATGTATTCCTAATACAAAAATAATTTTTCATTGATATCGAATAATTCTGTCACTAAAGAATATAAATTAATAATATGATTAATTAGCCACTTTAGTTTTTAAAATATCTTTTATAAATTTAATTAAATCATATTTTATTTTTGTTAAAATATACATGGCAAGGACTTTACATATTATAAATTAAATTGATTCTAATTAATTTTCAAAAAGTACCGTTGCATTCCCCACTTCAGCTTTAAATTACTTAGAAACATTCGTAATGACTTTTATATTATTTCCTTCTAATCTTTTAATATAAGGACTGCATATGAAAAATTTAATGCATAATATTAATCTTATAAAAATGAAACCAATAGGTAAACTTTTATAAAATTTTGATTTTGTTAAAGGCCGTTATATTCATTATTAGAAACATTCGTAATAATTTTTATATTATTTCCTCCTAATCCTTTAATATATGGACTGTTCACGAAAAATTTAGTGCATACAATTCATGTTATAAAAACGAAACTAAAAGGTAAATTTTTGTAATATTTTGTTAAAGGCCGTTATATTCATGTTGTTTTAAGTTTATCTGAAAAACCCACCATTACACAGTGGGGCAGAATCGAAATTTTTTGGAAATAAATCTGTAACTTCTGATCGGCCGGTTGGATTTTCATGAAATTTGGTACAGGCGTAGCAGAGGAGTGGACAATGTAATGTTTGGAAGGGGGGCACAACAATCCCTCCAGGGGCGGAGCTAAGGGGGCTCAAAGTTAGGTACCTCTGACATAAAAAATTTTTAATCGCTTTCAAAATTTTTGTTTCTCGTCCGATTTCAATATTTTTATATATTGTTGTATGCTCTGATAAGACCTATAAAAAACAAGCTTACATGTCCTATTTATCTCTTATAGTTTTCGAGTTATTTGCGTTTGAATTTTTAAGCACTATAATTTTCAAATTCAAAATCGTTTATTTTTGGACTCGGTAAAGATATCGAATTCAAATTTAATAAAACTAATAAAATCGGTCGGAAATACTAGGTTATATATGAAAAAAATTGGACCAAGAACATGCAAAATTATGGTGCTTAAAAATTCAAACGCAAATAACTCAAAAACTATAAGTGATAAATAGGACATGCGTGTTTTTTATAGATCTTATCAGGGCCTACAACAATATATAAAAATATTGAAATCGGACGAAAAACAAAAATTTTGCAAGCGATTAAAAATTTTTTATGTCAGAGGTACCTAACTTTGAGCCTCCTTAGTTCCGCCCCTGGGGGGATTGTTGTGCCCTCTTCCAAACATAACATTGTACACTCCTCTGCTATGCCTATACCAAATTTCATGAAAATCTAACCGGCCGATCAGAAGTTACAGATTTATTTCCAAAAAATTTCGATTCTGCCCCACTGTGCATTTGAGCTTTATTATATTTTCGGTTACTTTATTTTTGGATGGGTCCACTTCTTTTTAAACTTTATTTGAATTTATAATCAGCTTTAAGCACTCCTTAAATATTTTTTATTACGAAACAGTACATTTAAAATGTACAGAGTTTTGGACAGCTTAGTGGATTGGCCTGCTTATGTTTGATACCACTCAGCTACTTTTTTGTTGTGATAATGAGGAGAGAGTTGATGCAAAACAAATTATGATTTATTGTGTTTTCTAATGATAGCAGGGAATCTTTTCTGATGGTACTCATTTGCATATATTTTTCTGCTAATTCATTCATTTGTTATGAATGAAATGCTTTTTTCCCCACATGTACAAATGTTTTGCCAGTCCAAAAGTTTGCTCCACAAATTCGATTTTTTTACACGATATTTATCTGATACATTTTCCATAATATCTGTGGTATGGAATTCATGACCAGAATGTTGTAAAAACTCCGCCAGTACGTACTTTTTAACACCCTTTAAGCAGCATTCTTATTTTTGAAAAAAATAGTCTTAATAATTTTCGTCCTTTTGCTTTTACATTTTCTCTAGCGTTCCTATTAAAAACTTTTTTTACTTCGTGCGTTTTCAGACGAGCTTTTTTTTACATTTTCTGATAAAAGACACAGAGCAATTTAAAGAATGAGCTACATTCCATTCACAGATGTAGAGATTTTCTCTAAAAATTCGTATTATTATGTCTACAATCCTACAGTCTGTAAATGTAATTATGCTATTACAACAAACTTCAGTATATAGTTACTGAGAGTAACAATTAATATTATATATATATATATATATATATATATATATATGTATGTATGTATATATATATATCTTTTTTTCAAAAAGTGTTACAAAAAATCATAATCTCACAAAACTGCAACGTGAAGGAAATGTTTCATTCAATGTTCAGCACTGTATCTAGCACATGAAATATCTAAAATTGTTTGCGATAGAATTTTATTTCACTCTTTTGCCCATTCTGTAATTAAAGTAGAGTTCGGTTGTTTATGAACAAACATACTCAATCGAACAATTCAATTAAATCAACAATGTGAATCCTTTTGTTCACTTTGTTCTTTTTAATCATTTAGAACACCTAAGTCATTTACATAATATTTAAATGAAAAACATGTTATTTTGATCTATTTGGGACTGTACATTTGTTATTCAGAATGTGTAATTAGTTTCAAAAATATTTCAAAAATTAATTTAGCACTAAAGATTTACCGAAATTTCTAAATTATCATTTATTATTTTTTGCTAGCAACACACACTCAAAAAATGGCAATAATAACAAAAGTCATCTAATTCTTGCAGACTGTTCATACACATTTCAGACTAATACAAACATTTCGTTAAGTCAAACAGAATAAAAATTTACAACTGCACAAAAAGAACGAACTTGTTCACTTATTTATTCTCAACAAAAATGAACAATCACTAGAATGAACGATTAACTCCAAGACTAAATTAAAGCTAAAAAAAATAATAAATTATCATTGTTTTTTTTTAATTTTTTATTTTTTTACAGATCTTTTTGTGTACCCTTATGGCCATTATATTAACCACTACTTCAGCTGGTTTATTGGATGCCTTATTTGTACCTTTCATTATGCAAGAGAAATACCAATTGGCTCCTACCAAAGAGGGATATCGTCTAAAGTTAGTTTTTTATTTAAAACTTTTAGATAAATTCGTACAATTATGTAATTTACATTAATACGATGAAATAATTTCAAAAATTATTTCATCATATTCTAGCAGAATGAAATATATTTTTTTGGTCCGCTACATCTTCCCTCAATTATATTTGTGTTTTTGGAAGACATAATGCGCTAATCTAAATCGTAATGCTTTTTAATCTAAAATTACTTAATATTCAGAATTATGAAAAAGTTCGAAAAATTGAGAAATATTTTGCTGAGATATATTTCCCTTTGTTTTATTTTTATTTTTTTCAGTTTGGAAGAACCCGATGGCAGCAAACGAGAAGAAATTGCTATGATCATTAATCCCGGTACACCTGAAGAAGAACTCATTGTTATGGGTATGTACACCGTTTACGACGACAAAACTGATACTGAAACAGTTACCATGTATACGGCCGATAAGGAAGGTTACAGACCACGTTATATGCTAAAAAATCGTAAACTGAATGCAAACACATTAAAATCAATGGTTGGATAATATTTGTTTCATTTAAAAGAACACTGGTTGGCAAAATTTGTTTTCCTCTCTAAAAACTTTAAAGAATTTGCAAGAATCTGTAGTATTTTTCTCGTATAGTTTTCGTACAGTTTTTTTTTTTTGTTTTTGTTTATTTGTAGGCATGTTAATATTGCCCTGTTAATAAATATATTTCACTATAACTCGAGAACAGTTTGTTCGATTAAAATAAATGAAACACTAGATGCGGGTCAAGATTGCCTTCAAGTTTTTCTAAAATTATTATTATTTTTTTTGCTCTCAATAGTTTAGAAATTGTTCAGAAATTAGTGTAGGAAAATTTTTTGTCAAGCGAAATTTAATATTTTTATTTATTTATTATTTTTTTTTTTTGTATTATCAAAATTGAAGCACAAATCTTCATTTTATTCATAATTAAGTAATAACATCTATATTAAAAATTTCACGTGCACTTAATATTACGTTTAGAAAGTATCGGGGACCGCAACGATCTATATCATAAAAATCACATTTTATAATTTTTTTTCGATTTCTATTTTTTTTTTCTTGAATTTTTGCTCAAAATATAACGAAAAGTAAAAATCTTAAATAATCGTTATTTTTATTCTAAAAATAAAAATCAAAAATAATCATTATATTTTAAAAATAAAGTAAGAATCGTAATATTTTAAGCAAGAAAATCAGAAATAATCGTTATTTTTTAAAAAGAAGAATCAAAAAAAATCGTTGTATTTTGAACAAAAAATAAATAGAAAAAGTAGTTGTTATTTATTGAGTTTTTGTAAATCAAATACAAAAAAAAAAAAAAAAACAAAAATAATAATAATAAACAAATATTTGTTGCATGTTTGGAAAAGGCTTAAAAAAAAAATAAATAAATAAAATAAAAAAAGTGTTTAGCAACATATTCCTAATGTTCTTGGATCATATTAATTTTTTTGATAGAAAAATTTTACATATTCATATTTACATATTATGTATAAATATTACGTATACGCACACAATTGAAATGGAATAAAATTATTATTATTATCAATTTTCATGATATGTGACATATTTTATTTGTAGTATACCTAGTTATATAACATTTAAGAACCATTTTTTTAATTTTACATGAAATATTGATTTTTTCGCCAATAATTTTCTAATAGCTTCGAAGCTATTGACTGGATAAAAAATATTGTTAAGACAATTGAAGGCATCTATTGGAGTTTTATTTGTTTAAATTGGACAAACCGTTCTCGAGTTATACTAGTGTGACAGTCGTATTAAGGGTATTAATAATGTCCATAAAAATATATCAGTATCTGATTGGAAGAAATTGAAAGCAGTTTAAAGGGGGATTTATTTGCTGACCAGTGCAATTAATGTTATTTATGTTTATAACATGAAATACATGAAAAATAAAATATTCTTTATATACTAAACAAATGTGCTGTTTTGTAAATTGGTTTTAAAAGAAATGCATAATTTTAATACATTAAGACTAAAGTATATTTTTTGATGGAAAAGTTAAAGCAGTAACCTACATATGTAAAACTTGAACTGGATCGTTATTTAGTTCCCAATATTTAGCATTAATAATAATTTAAATAGATTATAGATGAAATAAGAAAGCAAACCTAGAGTAGAAAAAACTTGTTTCAGATCATAAGTCTTGGGGAGATCATAAGTCTATTCTGTATTTTATTTACTTTTCCATAAAAATTTTATTACATCAATTTCTACAGAAAATTCGATTTTTAAAACAAAAGAGTCAGAGTAAGTTGATTGGCAACTTGTGATAATTTTAATCATCATTAAAAATATTTAATACAAACATTTCAAACAATACTTTCCGTTTTAAGTTTAAAGGAAACTGTAGTTATTGAAATTAGAAGTATATTTTGAATCCTACTTATTATAACATTTTAACGATTTTTAAATTATACTACAAATTATGTAATTAAAATTCATTCATTTAATAATTAAATAATACAATTTATTTTATCACTTTAGTATTTAAAATTAAACAAACAATCAAACAAACTAGTTCTAACATTTACATTAACATTTAAAAAAAACTGGTTAAGTAGTCAAACTTTATGGTTATCAGATAATTATATAAGATCCTAATAACAGATAATATTAATGTACACTCATAAAAATAATTATAAAAACATCTAATAATATGTTATGATATACAAATTAAAAAATACTAACCAATCCGGTTTTTTTTTTTAATTTTTTGCTTAACAAATGAAGCATGGACGCTTATAAGAGCGTATAAACCTGATTTTTCAAAAGTCTTCTTTTTTGCATAACATTGCTTTAGTAACCAATTTAATATATTTATATAAAAATAATTTAAAACTAGATTTTATGGAATCTTTATTGTTTCACACAAATGTTTATTATATTTATATAAATGGAGTATAATCCATTATTGGAATGACACGTAAACTCAAGAAAAGGAAGAAGACATTTCAAATTTATGCAATATTATTATCTTGTGAATTTTCAAGTATAAAAACTAAGAACAAGTAAAAAGGCATATGTCCATAAATTAAATAATATTTAGATGTAATGTTGTTAATAATTTCAAAATTTATTTTAAAAAATTAAGTTAGAGCGCTATATTTTTGTATGTATATACAAACAAATTTACTACATATACAGAAAACAACAACATTAATAACGAAATCAAAATCTTCTTTGCAAAAACGAAGTCCCTAGCTTATATAGAAGTTTCAGGAAATCAAAAATCTTTTTAAAAAACCGCTTTTTTGACATATCTCCTCAATTTATTAACCGATCTTGCAAAATTTATTTGAACCGATAAATGGACATACGGATTCATATCGTCCGTCCAGATCCAGAAAATACAAACTTATACAAACAACCATTGCTTGTTTATACAACAAACAATATTATTGATAGTCATTTCAATGATTCAGTTTATATAAATGTTTGTGTGTGTTTATTTTTATATTCACCATCAAAAAAAAAAAAAAAAAAAAAAAAAAATGGAGTTTTCATTCCGTCTGTAATATGTTGAAATAATCATCTAAGACCAAATCTAGGACGATCTAACGATGTCTGCCCGTCTGTCTGTTGAAAGCAGGAGAGAGCTCGGTAAGGTCATCTTAGGAGGACGATATTTGGCATCAAAATTTTTCTTATATAAAGTTTGTTTGGTGTTGAAAATGGGTCAAATCGGTTAATAAACAAAAAAGTTATAGACCAAACACTAGAAGAACAAGATGTCCGTCGTAATTATATAACATTCTCATTGAATATAACATTCTCATTTGTGAATAGATTTTTTACAATAACTCGGTTGTTTATAGACCAATTTGGTTGATTCAAAAAACTGAAATGTTAGAAAAATGTTTGTGACCAATCTATATGAGGACTCTGAAAAGATCAACAACTTGTTTTGGCCGATATTTCGAATATTTTTGGACTGATTCTTCATTTCTTTGATTTGATGGTGTGATTTCTATTTCTATAAAAGATATGTATATTTAATAATACCGTAATATTACCATTTATATTCAGTTGGAAATTGCCTTGTTGTTTCTGTTTGGCGGTACTAAAGCAGAGTTTGTGGACTGTAATTAGACACCAGCGGAATAGAATAGGTATTTTATCTGCAACTGCACACTTTATCAAGCATTCGTGTTGTCTTGTTCATTTAGGCTTCGTTGAAATCTAAAGAATTTCATTTATTATGCGCTTGATTCCCGAAAGTAGACTATGGTTAATTATGGATCGATTGTAATAAATCCTTGCACTAGGTTCTCTACTCATATAAAACTTATTGGCGTCAAATATTATTAATATTCTAGTATTTATATTGGACTTAAGCACTTTAAAGTTGTTTTCGGGAGAGGGGCTTATATTGTCAGTTTTCTATTGATCTTCGTTAAATTTTTCACACTTTATGCATATATTCCATATTTTAATGAAATCGTGATCAATATAAAGTATTTATAAACATTCATTACTACTATTGTTCTATAAAAATATATGTATATATCCCTTATTCCTTATTTTTTGTGGTGCTTTACATACAGATAGATGCTTAACAAATCTTACCAAATATTGAAAAAAAGGTAAGAAAGCTATTTAAGTTTTATGAAGTTTTTATCGTCTCCTGTAAAATTTTCCTAATGGTTTATTCGCTCTTATACACGTCCATGCTTCAAATGTTAAAAAGAACTAAATTTAATATTTTTACTCTCTTCTTCAAAACAAACAAATTCTGTTAAAGTGTACATATATGTTGTATTTAAATCAAGTTTATTGAAAATTCCTGAACATTTTAAGCTACAAGAAAATATGTTAATACATTATAATATAAAAAGAATTATTTCCAATAATGCCATAGGTGGTTAGGGTATTATGCGTTTGTACTGATATTTGCAACGCATAGAAAAAGCTATCTAATACCCACTTTAAAGTATATCAATCGACTCAAAATCACTTTTAAAATCGATCTAACGATGTCCGTCCGTCCGTCAGGTTAGTTAGAACTTGTGCACAAAGTACGGGTCGCAATTATAAAGATAATTCAATAAAATTTGGCACGTAGAACCCTTATAATACAAGGACGAAGCCTATTTAAATTGGTTGTGATCGGCATATTATTTCAGCTAGACCCCATACAAATGCCCCCTTGAAGTAGAATTTGAAATGCCTTAAAAAGGAGAAAATTTTAATGAAATTAGGTGCAAAGAAGTTCTGTACAAGTATTAATCTCTGTGAAGATCAGACCACAATCGACCATAGCTCCCATATAAACCCTCTTTCGAAAATCACTTTAACGAGCATAAATCCTATTCGAATGTTAGTATCAAGTTAATATTCGACACAAATAAATTTTATGTAAGTAGAAACAACATTGCCAAATTTTATTAGAATAGGTCCATAATTTACCATAGCTCCCACATAAATCCAATTCCAGGAATCGCCCTAAAGTGCATAAAATCATCCAGACGTTAGTTAGTATCAACGCATCATTCTGTATTTGTGTATTTTAATATACATTTAGTAAAATTGACTACAGGTATAATATAAACATCCTTCCCGAATTTTTATGCTCGTACACAATGGTGTATGGTTTCACATAGTCGATCTTTTTTTTCTCGTTTTATGATGTTTTTATTGTATTATAAACTTTCCTCCGTTCATAAGACTTTATTAGCTTATCCTCGAATGAAGCTAACTATTCAAGTAGGTGAGAGATCAAAAACATCACATGGGGACAAAATATAATTTTCCATAATAGTTTTCCTCCACATATCCAAAGACGGGCAATCGCGTAGAATATAATCAGATGTCTCGTCCTGCATTTCGCAAAATCTACATTGTTTCGTTACCACATTGTCTAGGATATATTGGTGATACCTCAAGCTACAATATCCGGTGAATAGTCTTGTTAGCTTATGCTACTTATCAAGTTCAAAATAAATTGAAGATGTAATTTTTTCAAGTGTGTCCCTATCATTATAAATATTAAGTTACCTAAGAAGTATTCAAACAAAATATCTTAATAATATATAAATATGTTTATCCCGTAACCACAACATAAAATATACAAGAGATTAACAATTATCATAAAAATATTTACACAGTTCATTTTTAATTCAACAGAATTAAAGAAAATATTTTAATTGTTGAAAAAGTTCAATGTTTATTCGTTACCTAATGTTAGCTTTATTCATACAATATAAATGCTTTTAAAAACTTTAAAAATTTAATTGAAAATATTCATATTATTTTGATTTTACAGTATTTAAATGACCTATAAATGAATAAACAACAAACAATTTTTTAATATCCACAATTTTAAATTAATATCTTTGGAGTCTTTAAGATAAAGCATTTTTTTCTGTAAAGCTATGTTCACATTTGCTCAATTTTTCATAAAAATTACGTGACCACTACTTAAAAAAAAAAAAAAAAAATACAGGTGTGATTTATAATAATCAGTGTTGCCAGGAGATGAGAAAAAATACAGGCTAAATTGAACTTTTAAAAAGGTAAAAAAAGGCTAACTGCTCCAAAAAAAAAAAAAAAAAAAAAAAAAAAATAAGACCGGCAAAAAAGTTTTTTTTTTATTAAGAAATTTTTTCTTATTAGTTCTTATTCTCATTAGTTTTTGAAATTTTTCTAATGAAATTGTAATAAATTTATAAATAACACCCAGCAAAATGACTCAAAGAAAAATCTGCCTTAAAAGTTCCTATACAAATTATTCCTATACAATTCCTATACAAATTCATATGAAAAATTACCCAAAGTTTTGGAGAGTTCCGTAATTTTTGAACTATAATTCCCTTTTGATTAAGCATTTCCAAATTTTTGGGTGATTTTTCTTATCAATAAAATATTTTTTTTTTGTTTTAATTATTTTCATAAATAGTATCTATTGTTAATGATGTAGATTAAAAAATAATTTTAATTATCAATTTAGAAACTCTACAAAATTACTTAAGGAACTATTATTTGTAGAATAAAGCGAAGTAGGCGAAATTTTTATGAAATATAAATAATCTCGATTTTTTGTGCGTATCAACGCACAAAAATGCTTAAATAGATGATTCTGTAAAAATAAAATTAGTAATAGTAAATAAGAAATTATTTTCTTCGTTGTTGAAATACTAATATTTTAGCCTTTTTAAGGCAATTTTAAAAATTAAAAAAGGCAAGGAAAAAAGCTAGAAGCTAAAAAAAAATTTGAAGGCTAAAAGCAAAATAAAAACGATAGATTTAGGCTTATAAAGGCAAAACTGGCAACACTGATGATAAGTAAAAAAAAAAAATTCCTAATTAAAACAAGTAAGAATGTTATATTCGACTTGGTCAAATCCATCATACCCACTATCTGCAACTTTTTGAGTCACACTAATTTTGAAAACTGTATTAACAGCGTAAAATGAAACCCTAGTAAATGTTCCTCTTTAACGTGTTCTGTGTATTTATTAATATAAGTAGCAGAAATACTCCAAACAATATTAATACATTAAGTAGGGATTTTATGTGAATATTTTTTAAAATGATAAATAAGGCTAAATCTATTTTCAGACTAAATAAATATTTAGTTAAAAGTCTTACCATTCCATATTACATAATAATACAGACATGGATTGCTACATTCAAAAAAATATTGGTTGGATAAAGGTTACAATAATAGAAAAATGATTGGAATCATTAATATTGATTTCTAACTAATAAATTGTTTTAAATATGGTAGATTTTCTTGACTTACACAGTTATTGAAGCCAATTTTAGAACATTTCATATTTCTTTAAAATAATTTATAAAGATGTCCGAATTTAATTAGTTGTATTCTTTATTAGAATTCAGTTAAAATAAAAATTTGGTTATTAAATTTTTGATATTTTTCAGTAAATTATTAAAATTAAATAATTTTTTTATTAAATTTTGAATAAAATTTTTAAGTTTTTGTTTTAACAAATGCTAAAAAAAGAATTAAAGGAAAATGTTTTATTTAACATTACTGCTGCTTGTATTAAAAATGCTCTAAGCATTTTGTGGATTAGTTTATAATTGCGATGAACATCGTTGTTGCCAGTTTAGCCTTTTTGAGTCTAAATCTAGCCTTTTTATTTTGCTTTTAGTCTCAAAATTTTCGTTTTAGCTTCTACCTTCTTTTTAAGTCTTTTTTGATTCTTAAAATTGCATTAAAAAGAAGAAAATAATTTCTTATTTACTTTTACTAATTTTATTTTTTTAAGTATTTTTGTGCTGCGCTTCATTTTACAAATCAGGCATAACTTAACTTATTTTATTATTTTAGTTAATCATTATTATAATTATTTTTTAATAAAATTCATTAACGATATAAAGTATTTAAAAGCGGAAAAGGAATTAAAATTCAAAAATGATGAAAAATCACTTCAAAACATTAGGTCATTTTTCATATGAAATATAACCCAAAGTTGTATAAGAGCGATTTTTCATTGGATCATTTTGTTGGCAGCTTTTCTGTGCTTTATTTAAAAGCTTATTACAATATCTTAAAAAAAATATTTAAAACTAATGAGAACCTTTTTGAAAGTCCAATTTAGCATCTTTTTTCTCACCTTCTGGCAACACTGGTGTACATATCAAACGTATGTATGAAAGTATAAAATAATATGATTATTTATGAAAAAAGGTGGAGGAAGAGAAGAATATATGCTTTTTTAACGCTTATAATTATTTTTTAAGTGTTAATGAGATCGCTTGACAAGTCAACTAAGACCAAGTATGACAAAATTGTTCCGTTCTCGCTATTTTTGCAAATCTTTGCGATTGACTTACTATTGTGGCAAGTAAATTAAATATGGTAAGAAATGTTTCCCTCTTAAAGGTCGTTTTAAATAATTTAATTTATGGATGCTAAAAACGCTTTGCAGAAAATTTTCAATATTATTGTCTGCTTCATGCAAAAGATTTCATCTTCGCTACTATAGAAATTAAATCCTCATATCTTCAATTTGTTACCAGAGAAAATTATTTGGTTGCTGTGTAGCTGTATCAGATTGAGTAGTCCGATAAATTGCTAAATACTACATAGTTTCAATGTTCAATATTAAATCCAGAAAAATGCTAACAATTTTTAATATTTCAATGGTTAGTATTTACATTGCTGTGAACTTTTTTTCAAAATAACTTAAGTTAAATTTTCAAAATTTGCCAGGAGAGCTCAAAAAGGCTTTAAAAATCAAGTTTTTTGTAATCTGTATCTACATTGTTTTATTGAAATCATACAATTGTTCACATATAGAATTAGTATTTGTACATTTATGTCTAGACATATGTTTTATTATTATTGCCAAATTTTTTGTGATAAAATTTGAACAAAAAAAGTATATATATATATATATATATATATATATATATATATATATTTTTTTTTTTTTTTTTTTTTTTGAATCAGTCAAATTGTTAGTAGTAAATAATTCAATAATTCCAACCGAATTATTAGATAGAACTTAGAACCGACAAAATTCGATTGGCAAAAAATTTGTTTGTGGCAACATATCTGTTTTCTCTGTGTACTCCAAGACTAGAACGAGTACCACCTCTATGCGTACATTCTGGAACTAGTTGTGGAATCAAAGCATTTTCTCTGGGGCTTCATATCATACATTATTTTTCTAACATTTTAGTTTTTGTTCTTAAATTACATTCAGCTGCAGTGAAAAATCATTCAAGAAGTTACATCTTAGGTTATAGGGCTCCTCGAAAATACCGTAAATCAGTTTAAGAAATTTGCAATACATTCTCAAATTTGTAATTAGATAGGTTCCTGCATAAATGTGTCCACAGTTCTGTTATTCTTTTGCTCATTTGTTTTAAATTTCTTCCGAAAGTAAAAGATCAGTATACATTTGTTTAGGATTTAATCAAATATTAAAATGAAATTTTTAAACATAGATAGGAAACTCCGTTATCAAAAACCTAAGTATAAGAATGTGTTAATAAAAAATTTCATTGGAAACATAAACATTTCTAGTACGTGTGATTTTTTTGAGTTATTTTTTTTTTCAATTGAGTTTTTTTAAGCTTCATATCTATGTATTTTAAGCTATGTTTTTAAACTTTATTCAAAAAATAAAATTTTTAAATTCTTTTTGAGTTTAGTGGCAATTTATTATATTTTCTTCTATAAAGGGTTATCAGGCCAATCGCAGAAAACCATTCCGATCGAAAGTAAAAAATTAAATTTAAATTTAAATATTTTGTAACATTTTAAATAAAGTTTCTATATCAACAATTATTTTTCTTTTGTACTGCCTAAAAATGTAACTTTAGATTAAAAATTTGTTAATATTTTTCCGAATTAACAAAAATTGATCGGAATTTAATTAACATGTTTTGATCAGAATTAGTTAGAAATTGTTTGACATACAACAAAATAAAAAAATTTAACTACGTGAATGCTTTCCTTTAATTTCTGACTAAAACTTACAAGTCTGATACATGGCACAATAATAACAAACAAAACTTAACAATTTATTTAACAATAAAATTAAAGTAATAAAAAATATTACTTATTTTGTAAAAAAATATTTCTTTAATACTGCAAAGACATTATTTGTTTCATCGGATAACTGATTTTTTATTTTATTTATACAATTTCTTGTTTTGTAAGAAACCTTTTCGCTTTCCACAGTTCATGTTGAATTGTATAAAATGAAAATATTTTGCGTTTGTTTTTCATTTGCTTCATAAAAAAATGTTAACTCTATTACGTCTAGGTAAAGTATGAGTCATTTCATTTAGTACAATAACATTGTTATCAACCTAGTTTTATGTATTGGAAGAAAACTTAACAAAAAATAAAAATTCCCGGAAAGCGAGAAATGAAAACAAGTGAATGTCGCGAGAATTTTCGGGACGGAAATTGGTGTCATTTTCCGCGAAAAGAACTCTGGTGAATTATATAGTGTTACAGATATTTTTGTTATAAATATAACAACATATAGTGTTTTATAAATTGGACAAAAACAGTATTAGTCTTTATCTAGAATAACTTACTGAAACCTTCCGCATGTTCCTCATTTTTGCCTCAAAAAAAAAGAAATTTTCATTCTTTTGAGTTTTAAAGTAATTTTAAGATTGGTATCGCATTTTATTCTAAACAAAATTGCATTTAAAACTTTGTGTATATTTTATATTTAGTCTTAAAGAAAATGCCAAAAATATATGCATTTCTAGCCAAAATTTTGAAAAGAAAAGAACAATAAATTTAAAATTGTTGAATAAATCATTACTTAATTGGAGTATATAAAAATATTTTAATATAGCTATGTTCTTCTTAATGCTAAATCGATTAAAAAAATTTTAAATTCACTTATAATTTAGAGCTTTTTAGCAACTATCCCCAAAACGGCTTTTTTCGGAATTTCCCAAAATTTAGTGCGTGTTTCGAAATTTTTGAAAATTGCTTTGTGATGTACTCAAGAGGATCCATAGTACAGTTCGACTCAAAATCACTTTCTGAGATTTAACTGTCCATTATTTCACCTAGCCCCATACAAATGTCCTACCGGAAAATTGATTTTACAAATGTTTTAAATACAGATAAATTTTATTGATTTTTTATCTGCACTAATAAGTTTTATATATGTATATATATTTGCGCCAAATTTCCATAAAAAATATCTGTTTTAAAAATTACTTTAACGGGCATAATTCCTACACAAATATTAGATCAAGTTAAGTTTTATATAAGTAAAAACAACAGTAGGAAATTTGTGGAACGGGATTCTTCAGTCAATTCGGATGCACGTTATCATTAAGTACTAAGTTTATAAACCACTTTTATTGGATTGGCCCTGGTTCTCGCGATAAATCGCTCTTTATGAAATTAACTAGGTAACACCATATTGGTTCAGCAAAATACCAAAACATTCAAATTAAAATTGCCTTCACATTCTTTTTCAATACACAGAAAAAAAACACTGTATAAAATGGTTTAATTAATTTGTTGATTCACTTTAAATTTAATAAAAATAATTTATTAATAATATAAACTTTCTAATTGGTTTTAATTTTATTTGACAATGTCGACAGCTCTTTAAAAAATAAAGAAAGGAAAAATATTTTAACCTTTTTGTGAGCTATTTAAAGAAAAACTAGTACCGTGTATTAATTTAAGGATGATATGAATTAGGAATTATTAGTTATGTACAAAATTTTAAGATTTGACAAGATTACTAATCATTCCGGTGTTATTGTACTAAGATGTTTCCAAAGAAGGACCAGGTTTGCTTTTTGGATGAAGATTTATATATAAAGAATAAGTTCATATTGATTACCTTTACCATTTCTTTAGACAAGCTGTCCCGTGCTATTTAATGTTTTAATTGGTATGTCATCCTCTAGGTTGTAAAATCTACCTCAGTGATAATTATAATCCCTTTTTGAAGCGTACCGCCGATATGATGACCGATTATTGTTATAAGTTTTCCCGGAAATCAAGTATAAGTATGAAGTAAATATATTTAAAACATACTTTCGCATATACACAACATATATCCATTATACTACATACATTTCACATGATAAATTCATTACATATAATACATTACATTACGTCGATTTTCACATATTTTGCTTTACATACATAGTAATTGTAAAACAGTTTTTATTTTAACATTTGTAATAAAGCAATAAATAATTTTGATAAAATTCGTCTATTATTATCAAGATAAGCATTTATGTGCATACGATCGTACAGATTTATTTAATTTTATTTAATTAATTAATTGAAACTTTAATGAAAAGCAATTATTTCAGTTAATTAATAGTATCATTTTGGTGTTTGGAGCAAAATCAAATAAAAATTTAATTAATGTTAGCAATTTCGTAATTAAAATCCATTTTTATTTTTTTTTTCTATGTACGCTCATCAGTTGTAGAGATATTAAGCGTATTTTGTAAAAAAAAAATAATAATAAATTTCGTACAAATTTCACAAAAAAAAAAAAAAAAAAAAATTGTCAAAAAATCATAAAAATTCGAAAAAGACAAAAATTAAATTGTTTATTCTTTGGTCATAAAGATAAATTTGTTGCAAATAAAACAAGATATATTTCATTCAAATCAATGCATAAATTTTGATTTTGATCACAAACTATTTTTTTTCCGGTACTGTAAATAATATTTACTTTGTATTGGAACACTACTCCCCCTCGACCTATCCGCTCTATTAAAAATTTCATATAAAATTTATTTCTAAAGCTTTTTTAGATTTTCAATGAATTACTTCTTTAAATATGCAAAAACTTATATTCGCTTTTTATGGTGGCTACCCCTCCCGTGATCATTATCCTCCCTATTTTCAATTCATCAATGCAGTAGATAAGTAAGTAGCTCTCACTACGAGGGCGGATCAATAAGTCCGTGACTTTTCGAACTTCCCTCGTATTTATATGAAATAGACTACTGTCAAATTTTTAGTGTCGTCATTTACTTTGCGTAAAAAATAGGATTTTTCGAGGTTCTTAAAATAGGTATTTGTTTGGTCAATCATTTCGTCGTTGGATCTAAATCTCTTCCCACCGAGCCATATCTTTAGGTTTGGAAATAGGAAGTAGTCAATAGGGGCTAAAAAGAACTTTTTTCTTGGTCATATGGGGTTCTTTCTCATTAAATCAGTTTAATAAGTTGGCATAATTTTATTAATTTTCCCTTTTGATGGTAATCGATGTGGATTATCCCGCGTGCATCCCAAAAAACTGTTGCCATCACCTCATTGGCAGACAAACTTACCTTGGCCTTCTTCGGAGCAGGTTCACCCGGAGAAACCCATTGTTTAGACTGTTGCTTGGTCTCCGGAGTACAGTAATGGATCCATGTTATTCGGATTGCGGTTAAACAACTCCAAACAATACTTTGAAGTGGTCACACGTTTACGTTTATAGTCAATTGAGAGCAAACGCGGCACCCATCATGCAGACAACTTTCTTAAACCCAGCTGGTCATTTAAAATCGAAACCACACTGCCATATGAAATGCCTATGGTATCAAAAATCTCACGCTCTTTTAGTCTTTGGTCGGCCAACGACATATCGTGGATTTTTTCGACATTTTCGGGTGTACTGAGCTCAATTGGTCGTGCAGAATGTGCAGTGTTATTTGTACTTGTGCGACGACAACGAAAGTCAGTAAACCACTTTTTTACCATTGAAATCGATGGTGCAGAGTCCCCATAGTATTTATCGAGCTTTTTCTTGGTTTTATTGACAGTTTTTTCACAAAAACTAATGTTTAATGAGCACTCGAAATTCACTTTTTTCCATTTTTAGAAAAATACACGAGGTTGTATGTTTTGAACAGCTGTTAAACGCAAAATAAATGACGACACTTGACAGTAGTCTATTAACAGGTGGTACTTGATGGGAATAGTGTTGCATTTCATTTAACTACGAGGGAAGTTCGAAAAGTCACGGACTTATTGATACGCCCTCGTATAATAGTTCGTATGATATGCCATTAAAGATATTTGGTTTGTATGGGGATACCACTCCATCAGCTTCGATCGAGAAATAAAATATCATATTTTAATTTAGGGATACATACGAATATGCTGTCAATTTTTATGAAAATCGGTTCCGTTTTAAAAAAGTGAGACGTTGTTGACACACAAACAAACAAACTTACAGCTTATTTTTATAATATACTAGCCTTTACCGGTGGGCTTTGCTACCCTTTATTATGTGATACTTAATATTTACTATATATGAGGCCACTACTCCCTCTGGGCTTATCCGCCCTACTCGAACTGTGATATGAAAAATATATCTAAAAATGTTTAAGACTCACTCTAATACTCTTTTAGATATGCGAAAATAAATATTTGCTTTGTAGACGGACTAGCTCTCCCCCAGAATTAATCCACGACTTGTTGAGTTCTTAAAATATACGGTATTTAATATAATCGTTGTATGGGAGCCAACATTCTCCCTGGTCCTACCCGTTCTATATTCATGTTTAATTATGGAAGTTGATGAGAAAGTTGTACTTAAAAAATTTCAAGACTTTTGCTGCAATAGTATTTAAGTTATACGATAATTCGTATTTTCTTTGTATGGGGGATACTATTTTCCCTGATTCTACCACGTCCATTTGCGTCGCAATTAATTATGGAAGTTGATGAGAAAGTTGTACCTAAAAAATTTCAAGACTTTTGCTGCAATAGTATTTAAGTTATACGATAATTCGTATTTTCTTTGTATTTGGGATACTATTATCCCTGATTCTATCACGTCCATTTGCGTCGCAATTATAAAGAATAATAAGAAAATTATTTCTTCAAAATTGTAAAGCTTTTGTAGAAATAGTTGTTAGTAATACGATAATTAATATTTTTTTGTATGGAGGGTACTACTCCATTTGTTCCTATCGAAAAATGGAATAGCGTATTTTAATTCTGCGATACACATGATGATAGACAGCGGTTTAGCTGTCTATAAGATACAAAAGGATTAGTGAAGATATCCTATTTACAAATTACACAAAAGTATTTAAAAATTCCTTTATTTTTTATAATAATTGTTAGTTTTCTTTGACTAATCTGTAAATGATTTATAAATTGATTTGAATGATATATATATATATATATATATATATATATATATTCTGGATCCGTCTGCCTCCTGAAAGCACTATCGAATCACCTAAGGGGACCAAATTTGGCAATCCCTACTCAAGCGTGGTAAATTTTCAATATTTTTATACCCTGCGCTATTAAAATGGCGATGGAAAGACTGAATATACATCAGTCGATTATTCGCATCATATGGAGGCTTCTAACCAATAGAGTTATAATCTTCACTGGACTTCAAACTGTCCTGGTTCCAGAACACCTAGGCAAACATTGCCCTTTAAATATGTAGGAAAGCCATAGGGAAATCTTGGGGATTAAATCCTAAGAATATAAAATGACTCTACGACATGGTGATCAAGTCTATACTTATATATGGAGCGATAGTATGGTGGAAAGCGATGGAAAAATCCAGCACTACTAATTACAGATTATCAAACACCCACCTTAAAGTATACCAATTGTCTCAGAATCACTTTTAAAATCGATATAGCTGTCCATGTAAACCTTGTGCACAAAGTACGGGTCGCAATTTTAAAGATAATTCAATGAAATTGAGCTCGTATGACTTATATGATACAAGGACGAAGCCTATTGGTTTTTATCGGTCCATTATTTTACCTAGTCCCCATAAAAATTTCCGTCCTGAATAGAATTTAAACAATCAAAAATGCCTTAAAATTAAGAATCTTTTAATGAAATTCGCTGCAAAGAAGTTCCGAATAAGTATCAATCTTTGTGCCAAATTTTAAGAAGATTGTTTCACAATTGACCATAGCTCCCATATAAACCCCTCCTCCGAAAATCATTTTAACGTGCATAAATCCCGTACGAATGTTAGTATCAAGTTAATATTCGACACAAATAAGTCTTATTTGTATTTGTATTTGTCTATTTTATTTTACATTTAGTAAAATTGGCTACAGGTGTAATATAAGTCCTCTTTCTCAATTTTTATGCTCGTACACAATGGTGTAGGATATTATATAGTCGGTCTTGACGACTATATCTTTCTTTCTCGTTTTCCTTACTTTTTTTTATATTGGTTACTAATAATTCAGACAAAAAAAAAAAAAAAAAAAAAAAAACTTAAAAATTAAATAAAATATAAAACGTAGTTTAGAGTGGGTGTTAGGCATTTTTTAATACTAGTTTTTGCAATAAAATGTTATTCATTGACAATTTTAATGGCCAAATATTTTTAAAAACAAATTAAGAATACATGGAATATTTATTTGATAAAACTAATTTTAATTGTTTTAAATAGATGATCTGCATACTATAGCAGCCAAAGTGTTTATAGAAAGAATTAAAGATACCTGTTTCTGTCGACTAGATTTTAAAAAACAAAATAATTTAATAATTTCTTTATAAGCTTTATAATTCAAAATTTGTTTTTTACCTTTTTACATAACACTTTATAACGGAACAAACATATGTGCATATTAAACAAGTTTGTATTTTTATTCCTAATAAAATTTTTGTCAATATCAAGGTTAACTATTCGAGTTTTAAGCTATGATATAGCATTTATACACAAATTTACGTTAATTTGAGAAAAGTAAAAAGAAATAATTGACGGGTAATAATATTAAATATGTCAAGAAATTATTTTTACATTGAAAGAAAACATCATTTTTCCATAGGTTTTCTTTAAAATAGTATATAATTTTCAGCTAATAGTTCTTAATACGAATATATTAACTAATATATAACTAATATATATATATATTAACTAATATATAAAAATAACACATAAAAATTTTACTATTAAAAAGAGAGCAAAAACTAAACAAACGCAGAAATATTTGTATCACATATGGATATTTCCAAAGTTTCCTTTGTATTTCTACTATCAACTCTTTGGGGATTATAATAACCTCCAAACGTCCAAACATGCATTAAAAAGGTTTATCCTATGCAGTTCTTTCATTTGTCATAATTAATATATAATTTGAGAATCATTGGTGGTATATATTATAGACTAGAACGCATCACACTGAAGCATGGATACATTCCAAGAATTGTTTCAAACAGCAAGAAAAACGAATATGAAAAAACAATTTCTTGATAGATAGATAGATAGATAGATAGATAGATAAATAGATAGATAGATAAATAGATAGATAATAGATAGATAATAGATAGATAATAGATAGATAGTGTATGTATAGATTTTGTTGTTGTACTTTCGTAATTACAATCATGCTTATACAAAAACAACAACACTGAGTCATTGCAATGCTTCTACCCAGCTGAAAAAAAGTGCTAAAGAGACATTCTAAAATGCCTTATTTAGCAGAGACAAGGCATGCTACTAGTATTCCAACATTCTATCTATTTTGTCATTGCTAAGGCAAGGCCTTCACTTACTTTTAAAAAATTGGTTCTCTTATGAGTAATGCTATTTCAAATGAGTCCAAAATTGAATTTCATTTCAAAAAACATGCGGACTACCTCCAATAATGACTCCTAAAATAAGACTAAAAGATTTAAAGCTTTGTAAGTCTCGCAATTAAAAATATTTCTGTTTGTAATATTAAATTGAATAAACATGTGATACACGTTCTACTTAGTATCTAATGAAAGGGAAATAAGAATTAGTACCGCATTTTTTTTTTTGAAGGAAGCCGTGGCTTCCTTTGAGGAACTTTCATAGAATGCAAGGTGTGGAGGCATTCACAGGGACTATCGTATTTTCCTGCTGGGTATTTCCAATTAAAAAACGTCCAAACACATATAAAAAATGATTGTATGTATATACAATTAACAACTACTACTTGCTTATACAAAAAGCAACAACACTGAAAATCACTACAATGCTTTTTTATATATGTTTGTGTGTGTATATTTTTAATATTTTTTTCAGATTTTTTTCTATGTCAGTTGTTTATGAATCGATGAGGTTAATTCACAAAAACCGAAATTTTAGAAAAATATTTACGACAGATTTGTACAAAAACGAATTTTGAAGCTAATACAGAAGCTTCACAAAGTTCAAAAATGCGTTCTAACTGATGTCCCAGTTACTAATGAATGTATTTTGTAGATTTCTTCCGCAGAAATATTCCAAAAAAAGATTTATAATTTTCTGTGCAAAAACGAAGTTGCTAGCTTATATAGGGGCTTGGAAAAGTCGAAAAAAACTAAGTTTTTAGAGGACTTTTCGATTTTTTGGCGATATCTCGGCCATTAATGGACCAATTTTGTTGAATGTCATTTTAGAGAATGTTGCCTATAATTTGATGTATAAAACATACATATGCAATAACTGGGGCTCTCTAAAAGCTGATTTCAACAGACAGACGGATAGCGTTATATCGACTTCCCTATCAATAATGATCAAGAAAATATATACTATATATAACATATAAATGAATATTGTAGATTTTACGAACGGAATGACAAACTTATATATACCCTTCATACCTATGGTGAAGGGTATAAAAAGGAAAACAACCTTTAGTCATGATTTATAGAATAAAGTTATTGTATTTCAAATTAGATTTATTAAATAGTTTCTTTAAGACAAATTTTTAATTTGAGCTATTCTTGTTATAATTTTTTTTTTTTTTGGACTTCACATCAAAACAACCGAAGATTTTTTTTTTTTTTTTTGAAAAACAAAAAATTAAAATAAAATATATGCAAAATATTAAAATTTTTAAAATACACATGTCCATTTATAAGTATCTACACTAACACTTCGAAGATATTGGTAACATTCATACATGCTAAATTTATTAGACCGGTTTCAAAGTTGTTTTTATTTTATTTCTTTAGTTAATGATAGTTGATTATGGAAAAAACAAAGATTTTTAATACAAAATTATTATTGTTACTTACGAAACGTCAACAGCATTCAGTAAGAATCTTTGTAAAGTGTGGCTGTTTTAAATCATACTTTGAGAAACATCGCCAATATGAAACTGAAAATCAAATAGCTATCTAAACCATTGTGTTAAGTTTAAATAATCTTAAGCAATCAGTCTTCATTGTGATCTTCAAGAGTTACCTCACATACTGTCAGTTAATTAGTCACATACTTACTGATTCTTAAACAAATTAAAAAAGTTATAAAAATGGCTTCTGCTAAATTGGTGAGTTGTTAGGAAAACGTTAATAAAAACTGTGGTAAAAAAATCTATATATCAATAAAAATATAATTGAATACAATGGAAGTGCAATTAAAATGAAATAAAAGAAAACTTGGAGAAACATTTTTCAAATTTAAGGTTTTGGTTTCTTTCAAACTTAAAATCATGTGATTGTGAATGAATTTTAAACAAAACTAATACGAGTATTTTTAATTGAACAACTGTGTTTATTTAACATAACGAGCAAATTAAATAATATAAAATAAAATATAATATATAAGCTAAATTAAATAAATTATTATAAATTATTTTGATTACACTTCTGAAAAAGTAAAGGAAACATGGCGGACATTTCTTAATAATGGAAATTTCAATTATTAATTCTTTTGCTTGACTGCTGAGCAAAGTATGATCAATATTACTTAAAAGTTTTATTATTGTGTTAGTTTGCGGAAGGTCAAGTGTTGGACCCATCTAATTTAAATGGCATTTTCCGTAAAAGTGTTTATCTACATCGGTAGGATATCCATCTCTATTGATTGATTGAAGCATATCGCTTAGTAATGTGTTTTGTTCATTGAAACATATTTGCTATGGATTGTGTTCTGATGAAATGAATGAGTTTTTTTTTTTTCTAAATCCCTATGTTTTAAAAGCGTTAAAAACACATAATATCGAATTCTTATTAGATTATTTCTTATAAGTTTTAAACTACTTTTTGTAGGCTTAAATATTTTTCGAGCCGTATTGTTTGAATGTTAAAAGTCAGGTAATTTATTAAATTCGTTATTATTTTACTTTTATAAAGCTTTTCCGAAATAGACAATGAACAGCTTTACGCTCTGAATGTTTTTCAGTTATTAACGTCTGATGAGAACTCATATAGTGAAAAAAGCTTTAGTTGCTAAACTTGGATGAAAACTCAAATAGGGTAAAATCACAGCTGACTTAAGGAACGACTTCACTTTGGAAGGTAGTAATTTTACGTTACTTTGAAATCGTAACCTTCTCTTTATGCCATCGGTAATACGCATTAAAATTGTTGTCAGTTTTTATCTAGGTTGTTCTAAGGTCCGCTTTTTTGGCTTTTTCCAAAGTTTCTTTGTTCCTTCGGAAGACGATTATATTACAGGAGTTTATTAGTATTAACGACCATAAGTTACAACAGATAATTAAGGATAATTTTGGCTTTGCAATACTGGCTACAATATTTGGCTACAATAGGTACTTTCTCTTTTTATCTTCCGACTGGCTAACTAAAACTAAATATAATCTGACTACGGCTCCCGATCGACTAACGACTGCCCTTCTTTTGCTCTCAATCGGCTATCTAGAATTGAATGCGCTAACTATCGGCTAACTAATAGTCTTGACTACTAAATAACATATGATTAGATAAGTGTTTCAGTTATAGAATATACACATAGAAACGAAACATTAGGTTGTCAATAGACACATTTTTTGGTTTTTTTTTAGAAAAAATTTGGTTTTATTTTTTAGTAGTAATAAAATGTATTTGATTACATGTAAAATACATGTTGCGTAAGATTTCTAACAATTAGTTTTGTCTCCTAACTAGGGCTATGATAGTTACTAAATATATAGTCTGGAGAACATCAATCGTATCAGTTAATACTTTGTTACTTCAGATCAAAGTATAAAAAATTTTTACTTCTATTCCTCACGGGGTTAATTGTTTTTTCTCCCTCTTCACTTTTTTAATTGGTTTTTATAGACTAGGTATTCATGCAAATTTTGATTTTTGACACACCACAATAAAAAAGACGGAAATAAACATAAAATTTAACAGCCTGAAAATAAAAATAAAAAACAAAAAAATTTTGCCGTCAGTGAGATTTGAACTTGGACACAAATTAACCATTTGTTTTTAATGACTAACGTCTTACTCAGTACACCATCTCGCACTTAATTTTCTAAGTGACAAAAACTTTTTTTAGTATAAAATATCTTTTTAGACATTTCGTTATAAAAAACTAACAGCATCAGAATGGGGTTGCACCAAAAGCCTTCTAGTTGCTAATCCAGCACTCTAGCCAACTCAACCAAGTGATTGCGATATTACTGTGCTCTTATACTTTTGAGTACTTATTTATGTAATACAGAGTACTCAAAAGTAATAAACACCTCATTACCGAGATACTGTTGTAATAAGTAGTTGCCATTACCGAAAATCAAAAAGTTTTTGCTGGGAACTTACAAATAACCACAATTACCCACGGTAAAATTTTAAAAGTTTTTATCTTAAAATTTCGTACTTACATGCTTTGTAAAACCACAATGAAATATTTATTTTAATATTTTGAAATTTTAAAAAATCCGCGAGTTTATTGGCATTTTCAATTTCGTAAAAAGTTAAAATATTCCATGAAAAATTAATATATTGACTAAACATTTCAATTTAAGTTTTTTTTCTGATGAGAAGCAGTAGTATTTTTAATATTTTTTTTTTTATAAAAAACCACCAAAAATTTTCCATACAGAAACTTATTTGTATTTTAGACTAAAAACATAAATATTTCTTAGTTTATTTATTAAAAAGTTTAGAAAATACGTATCCAAATAAAACTATATGTGAATAATTTATAAAATTGCCAAATTTTACTAATTATTCATATTATCATATAATATCTTTTTTATTTATTTTTGTTGCTTTATAAATACACTTTAATAAAAAATTATTACCTTTTAGTTATGAGATTTAAAGAGGACTATGCTTTTTTTTAATGTAATCGAATTGCAACTTAAAAAGTTATGTATATTTAAAAATAGAACTTATATACTTTTCACACATTACCACAAAAAAAAAAAAAAAAAAAAGAATTAAAGTTTTTTGAAATATTGAAAAATAAAAATAGAGGTGATCATCTTACTCCATAGCCTGTCTGTTTAATTTTAAAAAAGTCGAAGGAAAGAAGGTCAAAAAACTTAATTTATTAATCGATCTTTCATGAAATTTATGACATTGATTCATACTTATATAAGATTTATTTGTGCCGAATTTTGTATACATACCAAAATTTTCGCGGAGTGTATGCACGTTTATGCAATTATTGTTTGGGGTCTGGGAATTCTCGGGCAAGAAATCTCTCGGGATTTTTTTTTAATTTTCCCAGGTAAACGGGAAATTTAATATGTAGTTTTAAAATCCTATAGAAAAAATATTAATGTTTTTAACGCCTCAATGTAAAATTTAGATTATTGTACATACACTACTTACTAAAGCATGCGCGGAACCACTGGGGGGAAGGAATTTTTCAACTAAGAAAAATTCAACACGAAGAAAAGCTTTACAATAGGAAAAGGAAAAATAAAAATTATTTTGGAAAAAATTAGTTCGTCATAAATAGAAAAAGAAATGATGAATTTATCTTCAACATTGTCTATCAAAAAAATTGCATTTTCTTCCGAAAATTTTTAAGTAAATCAATATGTTTTAAAAATTGACACTTGTCTAATAAAAAATGTAGGAAATGCACATTTTTAAATATTTTTATTTCAATTTTTGTAATAACTACATAAAATATTTATGAATTTTTGTAAAATGTTAATTTCTTCAAAAAATAAATAATTTTGTAATTTCATTTATTTTTCCTGGGTTTCCGAAATTCTAAGTTCCAAAATTTCGTTAAATTTAAGCTTAAATTTTACGGACCATACGATTAAAAATGCATTTTTCGATAAAAAAAAAATAATTTGTCTAAGTAATAGTTTTATCAGAGTAATGAAAAATATTTTTTATTTTATAAATCAAAAGCTATCCAAAACTTTTTACAAAAAGTGCTTATTTTTAAGCAACTTAACTTACTTTTAAGCAGTTTATTATAAATTTTTTGTAAGTCTAACAAGATTGATTTTCTTCTAAATTGAGCAAAAATTGCATAACTTGTTTGATTTTATATGTAATATTTAACTTAAACTTTTAATACGTTTTTATTTTTGCCTCAAGTATGCATATGTGATAAAGTTTTGAAATTTTTAAATAATTGTTTAAACATTTAAACGATTTGAAAGATTGACGTTTCATTTCATTGTAAATGAAATAGCATTAAAAAAAAACATTATTTTGAAATAGAAAAGCAAGTTTAATTAAAACAGATTAATGTTATATCTTATTTGCAGTAAATATAAAAGATTTAATTAAAGTTGATAAGCTACATTCTTTTGCTTTATTCATTCAATTAAATTCAAAAATTTAAGTAGCTACGAGATCTTTAGTGCCCCAACTATCGTCATAACGTTTTCTTTATTTATTTATTTTTCTTTTTTTTTTTTGAAATATCTCAAAATTTATAGGGATTTCAAATTTGTAAAAATTTGTGAGTTTTTCGCGTTTCACAATTTAGTTAATTTTCTTACAATTTCTTACTTTTTACGAGTAATGAAAAATAATTGAGCAAACTGAAATAAAATAAAAAATATAGTATTTATTTTATTTTTGTAAAAAAATATCGATTTTCTGTACGGTTCCCTTTATCAGATCAGTTCTAAATTTTTGCAATAGTAAGTTTTTGGTATTAAATATATAAATAAATCTATTTAAGTAAAATTGATATTCTAAGTATCAAAATCAGTTTTAACTAATTTATTGAAATGCATTTATTTATTTGAAATGCTTTAAAGGATAATAATTAAATAAAAACACATATATTCAATATTCTCTGAAATTTACGAATCATAGACTCATAAAATGTTTGTTTGTATTTCAAAAACTAAAAAGGAAAAATTAAATAAAATATCAAGAAATTAATAGCTCAAAAGTTATTTATAAAATTTGATCGCCACTTATCAACTTAAATTTATAGCCATTAAAATATTTACGAATTTAAAAAAAAAAAAAAATCATAAGACCATAAGGCTACATAAGTTATATAAAAAAATAAATAATAAAATGTTTTAAAATAGTTGCGCAATTTAATGTTTATGATATAAAAGTGTTATTTTTTTCATAAAAACAAATTGTAATTATTAAAAATATATTAAATTTTCTGAAAGTTTGTGGAGTTTTATTAAAAAAAAATATATGTCAAAATTAACATGGGAAAATGTTTTAATTTGGCCCAGTAAAAGTCTAACATTTGTTGAATTTTTCCACAGAACTTTGCTACCGTTTGGCACAGGCTTAAAAGTGATATTTTAAATTATTCAAAAACATTTGATTTTCATATGAAAGAATCAATAAGGTATTTTTTCTACTGTAGCAAAAATAAGATTATACAAAAGCTTTCTAAACAAAAAAAAAAAAAAAAAAGAAAAAATAAGAATGGACTTCATTAATTAAATTTTTGTTTGATTTTGTTCCAATCACCAAAATAATACTATTAATGAACTGAAGTAATTCCTTTTCATTAAAATTTCAATTAATTTTTTTAATTGATCCAGTAAGAACTATAATTAAATTTTCGTTTAAAACCAACTAGAATATTTATTGAACTAATTCAAAAATTAATTAAATTGGTTTTTAGATAATAAATGCTTATCTTGATAATTATAGACGAATTATATCAAAATTATTTATTGCTTTATTACAAATGTTAAAATAAAATCTGTTTTACGATTACAATGTATGTAAAGCAAAATATGTGTGTAATGTATTAAATTTAATGAATTTGATATGTTGTGTATATTCGAAAGTATGTTTTAAATATATTTACTTTATGCTTATACTTGATATCCGGGAAAACTTATAATAATAATCGGTCATCATATCGGCGGTACGCTTCCAAAAGGTATTATAATTATCACTGAGGTAGACTTTACAACCTAGGGGATGTTTTAAATAGCACGGAACAGCTTGTCTAAGGAAATGGTGAAAGTAGTCACTTATTCTTTATGTATAAATCTTCATCCAAAAAGCAGCATTTTCATACAAACCTGCTCCTTTTTTGGGAACATCTTAGTTCAATAACACCGGAATGATTAGTAATCTTGTCAAATCTTAAAGACTTGTTCATACCTATTAATTTCTAATTCATATAATCCTTAAAGCAATACACGGCACTATTTTTTCTTGAAACAGCTCACAAAAAGGTCAAGCGGTTTGAAATCGACGATTTTTTACAAAATTATATTTATTTTATTTCAAAATATTTTTCCTTTTTTAATTTTTTAAAGAGCGGTCGACTTTTGTTAAATAAAATTAAAACCAATTAGAAAGTTTATTTTGTTAATAAATAATTTTTATTAACTTTAGATTTAAAATGAATTAACAAAATAATTAAACCATATTTTTTTCTGTGTTAAAAGAAGAATAAAAACTAAATTAAATATAAAACCATTGTATTACCGTCTAAAGTATTCCCTATCGAACCTTTTGGCATACAAGGTTTGTTTCCGTACTTTTTGGCTAATTTTTCTCCCACAAAAACAACGTACAAAAGTACGGGAACACAAAAATCGAAATTGTTTACCCAGAAATAAAACATCAAACTGTTATAAAAATTCGTATGTGAATGTAATTTTATTTTTCAGCATATTTGAATGTTTTTTTTTTCTTTTTATTTTTTTAAATGAAACTTTCCTTCCTGTTAGTAACAAAAAAAAAAATAATAAGTTTTTGTTCGTTTTCGTTAAAATTTTTTACTGTATATTTTTATTTTTTAATTATTTGACAATTTAAATAATCTAACTGGGTCTTTCGTGCAAGAAGAACAAAACATTTATCACTCAAAATAGCTCTTATTTGCTCAATTTCGGTAACATTGGTGCTCCTAATTTAGAGTACGGAAACATACGAAATACTTTATTTTCCAAAAGTATTAATATTTCTCGTCATAGAATGCCTAAAGAATTTAATGAAATTTCAAACTATTTTTTTTTTTTTGGCAAGTTAAATTTTTGATTTTTTAATTGTATTATTGGTTTGTGGAAATGATTATTAAATAAGTTGCGCTTCAAAAATATTCACTATTATAAAATAATGATTAAGTTGAAAGTTTTTTCACTGAAAACACATGTTTCAGTTCCTTTGAGATACATGTCTTATACACGCAATGACACTGTAAAGAAATATATATAAATGTTAAAGCCTCAAAACTTAACAGAGGTGTTAAAACGATTAATAGAACCAATTTTAGATATTTTTTAGAATTGTGTTTTACATCTTTAAATTAGAAAGAATTAATTAATAATAATGTAAGATTAAGATAAAAAGGAAATAAAACGATAAGAAAAATTATTTGTATTGAAACTTAAATATGGTTCCACAGATTTGGGTTTATTATTATTATTATTTTTAATTTTTGGCATGAAGAATACATTATCCTAAAAATCTGAGATATGTAGTTTTTGATATAACGTACAACAGGTACTTATTTTATTTGTATGAGATATTTAAAATTGTTTAAATCTTTAAAGTTGCATCATATTTTAATAATATTTTATTTTTTGTTAAATAATTATGATTTATAATATTCTTTATAAGTGCTTTTTTCTTATAATTTAAATTTTTAAATATAAATAATTCAATTTCCAGAGAGTTTTTATTTTTTGTTAAATAATTATGATTTATAATGTTGTATAATATTCTTTATAAGAAATCAGTGCTTTTTTCTTATAATTTAAGTTTTTAAATATAAAAAATTCAATTTCCAGAAAGTCCCTGGAATTCCCGGGAAATTGAATTATTTATTTCCGTTTCTCGAGAAAAGAAATATCATGGAAAATCCCAAACTCTAGTTGTGATTAATTATGGATGCTTTATGGTTGAAAAAAGTCATTTATGCTGAATTAGGTAGAATTATATTTATATTTAATAGGTTTATGAGCGTCAAATCCCTATTCCGGGAGGACATTTTTATGTGGGTTATATTAAATAATAGACTAATTTCGACCAATTTCCTTAGGAATTTCTTCTTCAAAATTCCAAGTTGGCATAGACAGATAATCGACTCAGCTAGTGATTTTGTATAAGGTTGGTCTTAGACAAATATTTTGGCGTATACAAACATCTGCACAAACTTATAATTCCTTTCCAAAGCTATGGTTGTGTAGGGTGCAAAAATCTTAAAGATAAAGGTTCTGGTATTTTTTAGATAAAAAGATATCACATATAATACTGAACGGAGATGGATCTTTGAATTTTTAAATTTAATTTTTATCGGATCCAATACTGAAATTATAGATTCATTGTGATAAAAGAGTTACCTCTGAATCCGAAGCCTGCTCAGTCAGAGAGACAGATTGCAATTTCTTTCAAAACATTTCTTGTAAGGTGGTACAAACATACTTAGTCAGGTATAGGCAATGGTTCAGAAATACAGTGTGATAATTTTGACCTTTCCCCACAACGAATAATGTTTTGTGCCGTAGATATAATATTTAATACAGATCAGGAAAGGATGTAAAATTAAAGAATTGCAAGCAATAATTGTTAACACCAAACATAATTATCAGGTTGAATTTTTTTTTATTTATTTATTTTTTTATTTTTGGAATTTGGGAGACTATTACAAATAAGTAATATTCACTTAAACAAATTAATTAAATTGAATTAACTATAACATGATTGACACAAATCAAAAAAATAAATAGTTGTTTATTTAATCATATATTTTTTTATATTGTAGATGTTCTTGTGTGCCGTTATGGCTGTTCTCTCAGCCACCGCATCAGCTGGTTTGTTGGATGCCATATTTATACCCACTATTTTGCAAGAGAAATACCAATTGGCACCTACTAAAGAGGGTTATCGTCTAAAGTAAATTGTTTTTATATTAAAAAAAAATCATTGAAAACAAATTTTATTATTCCTTTTATTATTTATAGTTTGGAAGAACCCGATGGCAGCAAACGTGAAGAAGTTGGCATGGTCGTTAATCCCGGCACACCCGAAGAGGAATTAGTTGTTATGGGTACTTATAGCGTGTACGATGAAAAGACTGATACTGAAACTATTACCATGTACACAGCCGATAAGAATGGTTACAAATCCCGTTATATGCTTAAAAATCGTAAATTAAGTCCTGGCTCATTGAAATCATTGTCTGGTTAAACTAGTTTTAACTAAATGATAATAAACGTTTTTAATTTTTTAAAAATTGTTAATTAAATGAAATTAATAAAATGTTTTTTTTGTTTTTTTTTTTTTTTTGTTAAATAAGACTTTGTATATTTTATCTTAATAAAACAGGTTTGAAATTATTTGTATTTGTTTGTTTTTTTAATCAATAATTTATTTTGTTTAATATATAGAAATATGAAGAATCGTTTAGAATTATAGACAGTAACCAAATACACGTATTAATGTATTATTAAGAATTTTATAGTTAGAACATGTTTTTAATGATGATGATAATGTCGTTGGTGGTGGTGTTTACAAATTTTGTTAAGTGTAAAACCTCGAAAATAAGTGAGTAGTTGGTAATGATGATAGCTACGCTTTTTTATAAGGTCAATGTTTAGTTCTAATTTTATATTAAATGTTATAACATATTCTTTTTATTTATTTAGCGAATTATTGCTATTCAGTGTTTTATAAGACTTCACGCATTTAACCACAAAAATATTTATTGCTGCCTTGAGATTATGTTAGTCTTCATATTTAAATATTATATTTTGTTTCTATTTAAATTTATGATTGCTTAGGTTTCTTGTAATTTATATAAATTATATAATTTGACATAATCCTCAATTTTAGCTTTAAGGTCGTCAAGTTTTCAAAAAATAAGTAAAAATATGATGTAGATAAACTTAAATTCTAATCATGCGTTTATTACAAACCACTAAACAAACAATAATGTCAAATTAAATTTGTTTAGATTTTGCGAAAATACTTTTGTAGGTTTTTCTAGATAGCCATGAATTATTGGCACACAAATTGTATCATTTTATTAACAAGATTTTCTTTGAAGACGAAGAAAAGAAATTGTGACTTATGCATTTGTTGGTTTAGTAAATTGCTATTGTTAAAAACTTGTATCAGTTTTATATATATCTTCACTTCATTGTGAATAAAGTTGATATTTATGCATCGATTTTAATAAAGTATAGCGCACTTTATTTGTAATATATTCAGCTTTATAATAAATAAGAAATATGTGTATTTTTTACTTTTTTTAAATTAGCAAGAAATGTTTATTTTTTTTACCATTTTTATATATCTCTCATTATCTCAGATTAGAAAATGATGTGGTTATAGCTTAGAGGTTTTTAAATCAAATTAGATTTTTTGGTATTTTATTAAACTAAATCATATAATTTGTTCTCGAGATAGATCGTAATACGTGTTATAACGCCATTAATTTCCTATATAACAGTTTATCTCGAGAACTGGAGTGATTTATAAGCTTAGAACTCCTTGATCACCTTATTCAAATTTACTGAGAATTAATTCTCTTTCCTCAGAATCAATGTTTTCTTTTATATTTATAATTTTATTTCTTTAAATATTTTTGATTAAAAAGCACAAAAATTGGCACATTTTTTGGATAAATAATTGGGAAATTTACGATATATTCAAATCGGCCAAGAAATTCATGTTAAGTCATTAAATGCGCATCTCAAAGATCCTTAAAGAAAATCCAACAAAACTAAAAAATTACTTTTATATCATTCGTTTCATTTCAAAAAATAGTGTTCGGAAACTTAAATTTTAATGCAGATTGCAATATAAAGTAGTAATAGTAATCGCAGAATCAAAAAACTTCTTAAACGTGATCTACCAAGTAAGAGTATGATCTAACTAACCACGTTTTCACTTAGCAATATTTATCGCCATTTCCCGAACTTTTTGATTTTCCGTCTTCCTGGAATCCCGGATTAAAAACTATAATTATCACTACATCAGCAGATTTAAAACGGGATTGTAAGTGTACTGAGAAAAGGAAATATGATCAATTACTTATTTAATATACTGATTCATCAAGTCGAATGAATACTAACATAGTGTGCAATATCTTGAAAGAATTTTATAGATATCGATACAATATTAAACAATATTGTTATTTTTATTTAAAAGATATGTACCATAAAACAATGTCATATTTGCGGCACAAAAATAGAGATATAAGAAGAATTAAATAAAATATTTGCTCAGACATTGATATCACTATGCGACAAATTTTGGGTCATCATATATTATCGCAATGATACACGAAATGAAAGTATACAGATTAATTAAATCTCCAAAAAGTTTCCCAAAGTTATTTCGAATTTAAATTTTATAGACTCTTAAACTTCGAATATTTTTCATTATGTTCCTAAATGAAAAAAATTAAATTAGTAAATTTCAATGTGTTTATGGGTACATATTGTTTTGTAGAGCACAGAGCTTCTATTAGATATTATGTAAGTTTTTTATTAAATGCCTCTCCCTTTTTACGCATACTTTTTCAACCGATTTAACTGATATTTTGCACATATATATAATCTGAATTCTAAAAAAATAAATATAGAATATAAAACTAATCAAAACGCCACGCCTACTTTTTGTAAGCAATTATTTTTTTGAAAAATCATATGAAATTTAGCACATATATGAATTATGCCCACTTTTGGCCCACTTTATTGATGCTATTAAGATAATTCACATAAAATTTGATATACATGAGTAATAGAAAATACCGTGGGTGCCACGGTAATTTTTCACCGAATTTCATTATGTTGCTATCTTTTATAGCACTGTCAACAACATTTTTATGAAATTTTAAATTTGATTACCAAGAAGCAAAGCAACACTTTATTAAATAAATGGATCATGTCAGTCATGTTTCATTTTAATCGGTTCATTAGTTTATATTTAAGATTAAGTCAAATAAAGTAAATAATATTAAGGGCATAAAAACGAAGTGGCATCCCCCAAAAATTTAGTTTAATAATTCTAGTAGTCTATTAGTCAACAACATTTAATAACATTTCAATTAAATAATATAAATGAAAAAAGAGAAAATTCAAATTTCAAGAGGCTATAAAACCGAAAAAATTAACTTTTTTTTCTAAACTCACTAAAAAATTTAGAATTTAATATTTCTTAAAGTAGTAGCTTTTTCCGAAAACCTTCGATGTGATTCAGATTCAGGCGGTATAAGATTGTTCGCAGCTTCAATAGAGTGGCCCAACATTATATGAAAATAACATTTAGACGTACCTAAATTTATGAGGGGACATCATATAATAATTAAATTTCAGCTTCCTACTACGCACAGTGGTCCAAACACTAAATTTTTGGTAATAATTTTATATCTTCTAAATTACTGGTTTAGAATTTTACAAACCAATTTTTGACAATTTTTCAAAAATACACAACATTAACATTTTTTTATTAATCGATAAAAATAAAATTTTTTTTAAATTGACTATTTTCGACCAATGCTGGATGTAGAGTGTAAACATAAATCAATTTGAAATTTCTTTATTAACTATTTTGAAATATATATATAAAAAAAAACAACTTTTATCAAGAAAACTTTGAGAAAAAAGAAATAGATATTGCTATATTTTTGTAAAAAATAACCATTTTCATATTAATTTCCGAGTGTTGATTTTCAAAATTTTTCACGTCTAGAAGAATTGGGATAATCAAAAAAATTTTTTCAGCATATCATTTTGGATTATATTGAAAATTACAGAATATTTAAAAAAAATTTTCCCTCATGTACCTCAGGACATCTCGAAAAGAAATAAAGTTAAGTCAAAAAATCAAAAATTCCAATTCAAGCGTAAATATCTTTTAACTGTAAGAACCAACTTTGATTCGTGACCGTACTTTTGCTTTATCTTGAAAAGTACTTTACAGAAATATAAAAATCTTTGAAATCATACTTCATGTGTAGAAGTTAAATTTTTTTCAAATTTTACTTACTCGAGGTAGTCAACTTTGATACCCTGCAGCTTATCTCGCGTTATCATTGTGTCACTACTAGATGATTTTTCTAAAAGTCTAGTTTCTCATCCTATCAGTAGATTAGGAGATACAGATTTATTACCAAAAATTTTGCGTTTGACCCCACTGTGCGATGATTGGAACAGGATGTTTTTTGTCTTCAATATTAATGACACATGTATAAAACGATAGGTAAATAAACATAAATAAACACGTATTTCGTAAATTTTCCAAAAAAGTTTATGTGGATGAAAAAAAAAATACTCTATTAATTTTTTTACATTATTTTTAATATGAGCCTCTCTTATTAAAATGACACTTCTATCCTAACTATTTTTAAAAAGTTATAAAATCTTACTCCCGAGAATTTCAATAAAACAATATGGTTAATTGAAATTAAACGAGCTATAACCAAATATTACACGAAACTTAAGCAACAATGGTTTGTGATCGAAATTTGACGAAAGGTTTAATTAATAGAAATTTTTAAATGTATCCAAATTACAAAATTAACAAAACTATTATCAATTTTAATGAATCAAAGTACTAAATGCTTGATTTTAAAAAAATAGTCTTGGCAAATTTCTCTTAAATATACCTTCATTTCTATTTGTTTTCCAAAACAATGCCGTACCTATGGAGATCATCATAATTTATTAGATATTTATTCTTAATAAAAACAAATGAAAAAGTCACGTAAACCTGTTTTCCTATCTGGCAAAACAAAACGCTTTTTTACCCTTCACTACAGGTGTAAAGGGTATATATAAGTTTATCAACCCGTTTTTAATTTCCACAATTTTCGTCGGAGAGCAAAAAAGTAAATATTTTTTGGATCTTTATAAGGAATTATGTCGATAGGACGATGTCTGTCTGTCCGTCGGTTGAAGCTCACCGAAAACTGCTATATAATAAATATATATATAGAAAAAAATAAATATATATATAGAAAAAAATAGAAATATATATAGATATATATGTACGAATGTATGTATATAAATATGATATGTATTATATTATATTATATTATATTATATTATATTATATTATATTATATTATATTATATTATATTATATTATGTATTTGTATATACATATATACATATATATATATATATATATATATATATATATAATATTTTAGGATGAACCAAATTTACTACAAAATAAAAGTGCTATGAAAAATAATAAAACATTTTTCAATTGCAGATGAATCTCAATTTTTCCAGTATTCGTTTGATTGGTTTTTCTACAAATTCTTTTCAATCGAATAGGTTAACCTTTAACTCCAATGATTATTTTAATAGTATTGATCGAATTGCTTAACATTTTCCGATCCTTATTGCTTTGAGTTTTCATTAAAATTTAAATTAATTTTAGCTTCTGTAACCTAATAATATTAAACTTCAAATTCAATCAAATAATACACCGTGCAACAATTTCCAAAAAAAATTTTTCACCGCATAAAAAAATCAATATATGCATGAAACTTGAGCCCATACATAATAAAACGACGTACTCAGTTTTTCTCCAGGACTCAAAATTTTCTATCAAAAGGACTTCAAAATTTCTAAAAATACACAATTAAAAAAAATTATAAAATATTTACCAAAATTATGTGAACCCATTATGGATGTCGAACGATATTGCAGCACAAAATGTTAAGAAAATATCCTTTATACAAAGTATATAATTAACTATTAAATGTAATATTAAAGGATTAAATTTTCATAAGAATATTTTCTTAACATTTTGTACTATAACATTTAAATAAAAGATATTATAAACATTCTTCAAAATTTCGCATCTTTTGAAACTTGCCTTTCTGAGAGGAAATTTGACATCATGGAGAAAAAATGTGGATGGTCCAAATTTTATCCATATAACGATATTTTTTCACTTGTAAGAATTGTTGTAGAATGATATATATTTGAAAATAAATGGTAAAATGTAATATTTTCAAAAGAATATTTTCCTTACTTTTTGTGCTGTGACATTGTTATATTGCAGGGATTTTCGGTTCTATTTTTATCTGTTTTTTTTTTTTTTTTTTAATTCAATTACAATGTCTATAACCATAAATAGGGAAATCCCCTTCTTTTGGTGTATTAACCTTTTGAGATGATTCTGATCTTCAATTTTGTCAGTTTATTCGTGTCATTTGTTGTGTAAATATATTTCTTAATATAGGATAAGTTTAACATATTTTGAAGCCAACGATTTTTCCAAAGTTAAAGATTTTAAAAAAATTTAAAAGTGGATATTCCACAAATTCAATTAGCGTGAATCACAAGTTGCATAAGTCTTCGGTTTATCGCATTATAAAGCAAGAAAACGAAAATCTTTCAACTATTCGTACACTTGTAGCTCAAATTGGTACGGAACATCTTTTCACGAATGCTGACATAAATAATTGGATTCAAGAAGAATTTTATGTGGAAAGTAATGAGTACCAAATGGAATTATTAGATACGGAATCGGAGGAATTATACGTTAGTGGTCATGAAAAAAATAACATTAAATTGGACGATTGTACAACATCGAAAAACATATGCATACAATGGGCTTTGGAAAATGATAAGCCGACAACAGTACTATATGAACTACTTGGTTCAGCTGTTATTTTAAAAAATCATTTGCCAAAAAAGCAACTCAAAATCACCAATTTCTTTAAAATATAAATAAATCAATAAAAATTAAATTAGTCGAGAAAATCGAGCTTACACTGTTATTGTAAATATTTTATAATCTTTTTTCAAAACTTGTATCCTTCGAAACTTTCAAGTTCTTTTGAGAGAAAATTCGACGTCCTGGAGAAAAACTGAGTGCATAATTTTATTTCGTATGGTCTCTAGTTTCATTCGTATATCGATTTTTTTCATGTTTAAAAATTACTGTCACACGGTGTTATCAAACATGCTGCGATTTATTTTAACCAGCATTGAAAAATATTTAGTGTATACAAGCAAGCGTTAACAAATTTATTATATTTTTGCTTTTCTTTCTTTAAAATACATCAAAAGATCCATACAAATTTATTCACAACTTTTTACCATTGAAGAAATGCCTAAAAATGTAATTATATTTTGCGGTCAATACAATACACACCTTTTTACAACATTAAATATCACTACCTAAATTATGTCATATATTTATTTGTACATTATTAACCCTTTTATGTACTTGCGCTTTTTAACACTTATTCATCACCTGCCTGTCACATAACACCCACGTGCCACCTATGATATAAAACCACTTGTTGATCTTTCAAATGATGTCTTTATATACATTAATCTTTCAAAAGTATCACTTAAGCTCTTTCTTGGACAATTAAAAACTTGAAACATTTAAGCATTTTCCTATGTACAGTGGGGCAGAAACGAAAATTTTTGAACATAAATCTGTAATTTCTAATCGGCTGTTTGAATTTAAGTAAAATTTCATATAGACATGGCAGAGGACTGTACAATTTTAAGTTTGGAAGGGAGGTCCCATATACCCCGCAGGATCGGAGCAAAATCTTTAATTTGTTATTAAAAGTTTGCAATCGTGATTTCTGGGACATTGGGAAAATGCGGAATTTAAATTTTTTATGTAAGAGGTACCCTACTTTGGGCAACCATAGCTCCGTTGCTGAGGGGTATGTAGGGCCCCCCTTTCAAACTTAAAATTGTACACTCCTTGCTAAGACTGTGTAAAATTTTATGTAAATCCAACCAGCCGATTAGAAGTTATAGATTTATTTCTAAAAATTTTCGATTCTGCCCCACTGCGCAATTTACATTAAAAGTTCAAGTTTAGCTAGCTTGTATATTTTTTTTAGTTGTTTATTCAATCTTTGTGGTTTCGTTTTACAATTAAATTACACGTTGTTTATTTCTTAGATTTTTTTGTATGACTACCAAGATTGTATAAGACATACCAATGATCGGTAATTCTTTTACTGAAATGTTGAAATCAATAATTTACATAAATTTATTATTTATTTTAATTATTTGCCAACATTTTTTGTTCATTTCTTATGAAGATATTTATCTGCATACGCAGACATCAAAACTTTGTCAGATTAAGAATTTGCACAATTTGCAAAATTAGTATTGAAATTTTTAGAATTTTTGTATATATATTTGACAAATTTGTTGTTTACCTTTGAGTTTGATTGTTTTTGATGTTAACAAAAACATTGTCATGATAAGTATAATTAATATACTTACTATATATATACTTAGTAGCAGATGTTAGGAAACACCTTTAAAAGAAGAAACACATGCAACAGTGGCAAATATTTGATTAAGAAAATATACTGTGAACAAAAGAATAATTGGAATGCATTGTTTTTGAATAGGTAAATTACTCATTTTGTTTTCTTGGCAGTTACGCGAGAAGTATAGTAAATTTTCGACTAAATTCACATAAAATTTTTCCATTTTTAATCACTGTGGAAGATAGTTGACTACTGTATATAAATTACACCTGTTGATATTAAATAAACATTAACTTTTATTTAATTATTTACCAAAGAAGCTTAGTTTGTTTTATTTTATTTTTTCATTATTTATTTAACAATTAAATACAATAATTTATTTATGAAACGATATGCATAAATTTAAAAATTTTTTGCTTATTACATTTTAACTTGACATTAAACAGCCAGTCATTTTATGTAGCACGAACATTTAATTGTTTCATATAATTTTAATATTATTTTTCATTCATGAAATGACAATTGCATGAGGGTGCTAAAAAGTGTGATGTTGTTTAGGATATTGGAAATTGTATGTTAATTATAATGAACTGATGATAACAAATTAGATTTTAATTTAAATTGCAGCATAGTGAATATATTAGAATTTAATTAAGTTTTATTTCCGGCTCTAAATTTATTAAATAACTAATAAATTTTAGTAGTTTTGTATTAATTTTAACAGTACTAAGACTTCTTAGAAATTGTAGGATTACTTAACATTCTCTTGTTTTGTATAAAATTTACGAAATTATAAAAGCTGATATTGAATTTTTAATAATACTAGTCTAAGGTTAATATCTCTTTTGGCTAAATTATAATTACAGTCGAAAACGATTTAAATGAACTCGAAGGCACCGACAAATTTAGTTCGTTATAAACGTAGTTCGTTATATCTGTAAAATACAAAAAAAAAAAAAAAAAAAAATTATTTGTTAATTAGTTTTTTCTTGAACTTTTTTTTAATATAGTTTTCTTTTAGAATTTTTGCATGTTCGGCTTAAGTTCATTGAATAATTGTAGTATACAGTGTAAAAGTTTTATTGCACACTCGGCAGAATGGAATGCATTTTCTGGTCCGCCACGAACGCCATCAGCACTCTTCAGCGTCTCACGTAATGTTCTCTGTAAACATCACTTATTTAACTTATAACTTTTGGCCCTGTTAAGTATTTCTAAAAATAGAAAACAAACAGAAGGGACAAATCAAAATAACAACAACATTGTTCATTTGCTACTCAATAAGTGCTAAACAATAACAAATCATACATTGCTTATTTCTACCTAACTGGTAGCTTTAAGCATATAAGCAACTGTACTTGTTTTTATTTATTGCCGAGGTTTTGAAATTGACATGTTTTGAGATCTTTTCTCTTTAATTTTTAATAATCTTATAATTTCAATTTTAATTCTAGTTACTTTTAATAAATGTGTATGCGTTATGTTAAAAAGGTCAAAAAGTCCGGTGATTTAAATTTAAATTAATTAAAATTATTACTATATATCCAATAATTTAAACGGAAATGAATAAACATTATTTCTGTTAGTTTTTACATTTTTGAAACATTTTGAAATGTGTAACTTTATTTATCTAAAACTAGTATTTGCGATAGTTCGTAATTTTTTGTATGACATATTCTTATTGAGAGCAGAAAAATGTGTTAGTTATAAACGTAGGTATTTGTATGGTATTGTATTGTATTTTTGGTAAAATCAATGAGACCAAAAAAGTTTTCGCTGTAACCTCTGTAAATAGTTCGTTATAACCGTGTTCGAATGTATATTTTAATACAAAAAAAAAAAAAAAAAACAGTATAAAAATGTTTGTGATAAATGATTCACATATAACTTCTCATTTTGATGAATAGCTCTTTAATTATTTTTGTTCATTCATAAGCAAATTCTGAATGAATAAAAAAATTGTACTTAATTAAACCGTATCGAATGAGTTTAAATTATATTTCATTAGAAAAAGAAATAAATAACAAAAGCAGACGAATACGGTTATTACGAACCATGTCAATAGCGAACTAAAAAATATATTAGTTATAATTAAGAATACCATAGTCAGTAACGCCCGACCATACTTTATCCTATACCATATTTTATGGTCGTTAAAGTTACATTCGGGACAGAGATTTATATATTGGAAATATGCACAATTAAACAACGATCCTCCCAAAATTTAACAGTGTGATTTATATATACTTAAAAATATATTTACATTTATATGAAATTTATTCAAGTTTTTTATTTAAAAAAAAATTTATTTTTATTATATACTTATCTTGAAAACTGCGCGATTTTGATCACCATTTTAATTCTTAAAACATTAAGTTGATCATCACTGAAGACGTTAAGTTTATTTAGTCAATACAACACTTTATAAGAACAGGATTTAATGAAATTTTTGAACTGTGAAATTTTTATATTTCACACTCACTTTTTCTTTTTTAATACAAACCAAAACAAAAACCAAGTTTCCATAAGCATGGATCTTATGTTGTTGTTTAATGTCTTCCAATAAAAAAAAAATCAGACATATGCGTCAACTTTTAAAAAAGAAATGGAAATTTTCTTTGGGAAAGTGTTTTTGATTCTCAAAAAGTTCAAAAAATCAGAAAAAGGGCTTGAGATTTTTTAATTTTTTCCCGCTTATACTTTTGGATCTTTTTGGACTTTCGTAGGTTTATATGAAATAGCATTTGTTATTTAACACTATAAAGTCGAAGGCGCACTTAAAATAAATTTATTGAAAAATTTTTATGGACTTAATTTAATGTAGAAAATTATGATTTGTAGAAATTATTGACATATAATATAAATATAATATATAATATATACAATTGGTCGGGACCCAATTTCGTTGATAGTTGAAAACGGTATACTTTTGTCAAAACACATTTTGGTAAGAAACATTGCATGGACAGCACGAAATTAATCACACATGGTATAACTAGCAGGTATTTATAATATTTAACGTAATTGCAGAAACGCATCAAAAAATGTCGAAAGATAAAAATTTTATAGACAAAAAAAAACTTTAGTTTGGTTAAAAAAGCATCACAATATTAAATAGCTTATTTTTTTTTTTGCAATAAACTTGAATAAAAGATATTTTCGTATAATATAGGTGAAAAATTTAGATGAAAACCTAATTTTTCGCAAAACTTTAAAAAATTTCGATTATTAATATAAAGAAAATATTAAAACTTTTTCTCTGAAATCCAAATCAAACATTGAAGATATCATGTTTTATAACCATTTGCCCGAGTATATAACATTTTTAAATAAATACCATAAAAATGTCTTGGTAATATTTTGTCTATATTTTTACATGATCTAGAGTGAAATACAACATTTATAATATGATTGAAAACAATATTTTATCAACTTTAATATCAAAAATTTGTTATGATACCGCATTTTTCTAACACGCAACAAACTCGAAAACTAGAACCAATCATCAGACACGAATACCGTATTTGAGTTCAGCGCCCAAAGTTCAAAAGTGTAAAACTCTGCTCAGATGAGATGAAAACAGAGCTGATAGGTCCGGGGGAGTATTAGTCCCTATTGAAATATTAATTATTGCATATTTAAAGAGCTATTATAGTGAGAGCCCTAAAATTTTCTTATTAAATTGCGTTGCTTAAATGAAAATAGAACGGATAGGTCGAAGGGAGTAATAGCAAATATTAATTTTCTCATATCTAAACGATTATTTCGGGGAAAGTCTTAACATTTTGTAGAATTTTTTTGAAATAGTTTTTATATCAAACTTCAAATAGGGCAGGTAGGTCCAGGGGGAGTAGTATCCGCATCTCCTCTTGGGTTAATTAAGTGACTTGTGCCAAGAAAGTATTATAAATAGAACCGGTCCCTATCACTTAGAAACCTGTCCCGCGATATATTAGTTCCTTTTCCTCTAGGGTAAGTAAACTTACCAATAAATTTGACCATTTGGGTGTCTTATGTATGTTATAAAATACAGGCTATTCGTGTTTTCCTTATGCATATTTTTTTACAAATTAACGCAAGTACATATTTAGATAAAATAAGTATTTTACAATTTCTAAGAACGATTTTTGTTTAGTTTAATATTTTGTGCTCTTAATAAGAACAAATTTTATTCGAAAACTGGACTATTTGGATGTCATACCGCTCAATTGATTACACTTTTTTATGAAGGAAGTCAATTGGTTTGACATTTAAGCAAATTTGCAAAAATTTCTTAGTAATATTTGCAATTAACTAATAGCATAATATTAATTAGCATACTAACAAAAACCACAACTCGCGTTGTCATAATAAATTAGTAATACTAAAATAAAACAGGATTCTAAACTCTCTAATTAATTAAAAAAACGTTTAAACTTATTTTGTTATAAAAGTAAACATAAATAAAAAAAGTATTACAAAGAACTATCTATTAATTTTAAGAAAACGTCTTAAATAGAGGTAGAACAATTTGCAAATCTTTCTACGATTGCACATTGGGCAGAATCAAAAAGTTTTGGAAATAAATCTGTAACTTCTAATCGGCTAGTTGGATTTCACATAGTCGTAATAAAGGAGTTTACAATATTAAGTCTGGGACGGGGACCTTACATATCCCATCAGGAGTGGAGTTGTGGGGCTCAGCGAAGGGATCAAAGAAAAGCTGGACCAAGAACTTGCAAAATTAATGTAGTTATAATCTCAAATGCAAACAACTCAAAAACTATAAGAGATAAATAACAGAAGTTTTTATAAGCCTTATTAAGGGCTTTAGGAAGATGTAAAAATATTTAAAATCGAATAAGAAATAAAAAATTTGCAAACGGTTTAAAAGTTCTTTGAGCCTCCATAGCTCTACTCCTGAGGAATATATATAGTCCACCTTCCAGACTCTGCTACGCCTATGTGAATTTTTATGTAAATGCAACTAGTCGATTAGAAAAGTTACAGATTTGTTCCCAGAAATGTTCGATTAACATGGTTGGAAACAGAAACGAATGGCGGTATCGGTAACGGTATCGATATATTGAAGACAAGAAACGTTGATGAAATTAAAGATAGATTTGTTATAAACTAATAGCCAAAATATTTTGGTTCAATTATTTCGTTTACTTCAGCTTGACCATTTTTAAAATACCTCCAAAAATACAGCTTTCGATAAACTGTGTGAATGGTCCTATTAATATATTTATTCATTTAACTCTTTAATAACAAGAGTAATATTTTGGGATCTCCGATCCGCAATAGGTTAAGTTAATTTTTATGGCAAATAAATGGGTATTTAAGAAAATAAATGTCATAAGAAGCATAAACTTGCCAAGAAAATATAAATTCGCGTAAAATAGCGATTTAACTTCAAAGAATTTCTTTTATTCTATTATGACCGCAGTTTTAAAAGAATTTATTATATTTTTCATAAATTCGTTGATATTTAAGTATAATAAATACTTCCATACTACTTATTTGCAAAAATTGCTAATTTAACCTTTTGGGAACTTAATTTATAAAATGTATCATATTGCTTTTAAAGGGTTAATTATCTTTAATTTTCAATAATATCATAATAGACCTTTCCAATGTTACCTTAAAATCCAATATATGTTGAAAAATGTCCTAAATATATACAATTACATGTTAAAGTGTAAATAGGCGTGTAAGAATTATTTCAATGCGCATTCCAAGCGTTAATATGTCTCTATAATATTTTGAAATTATTTGTCTTATAACGAAGATTTTTATAATGCTATTGAAAGAAATACGTATTTTAGAAGTGTTTTAAAAATAGCTTAGCTCACATAAATTGAAACATTCAGACGTAATATTTTGAGAATTATATAAAAAACATACTAATCTTCATTTATAGAGGGGTACACTTGCAAATTTTTTTTCGTAAGAAGTTACGTTACTTAATGATTGACTGACTGATTTATCATCGCACAGCCTAAACGCCTTAAGCTAGAAATATCAAATTTAGCCTTTATGCTGGTAAAAATGGGTAAAAACTATAAAAATAATATATGTACATACAAAAGTTAGTTATTAAAAAAATAAACGGACATGTGTCTGGTTATTTTTTAAATACTCACAATACAGACAAAAAATAGATGAGAGAAAACCTGAGAAAGGTTACCGACATAAAGAAAAACGAAAAAGAAAGCTAAAGTCGTTCAAGATCGACTATATGATACCCTACACCATTGCGTACGAGCATAAAAAACACCTGTGGTCAATTTTACTAAATGTAAAATAAAATATACAAATACAGAATAATGCGTTGATACTATATCTATATGATTTTATGCACTTTAGGGCGATTCATGAAAGTGGGTTTATATATGAGCTATGGTAAATTATGGACCGATTCTCATAAGATTTGGCAATGTTGTTTCTATTTTTTTTTTAGTACAAAGATTGATACTTGTACAGAACTTCTTTGCACCGAATTTCATTAAAATATTCTTATTTTTAAAGGAGTTTTGAGTGTGTAAACTCTGTTCCGGGGGAACATTTGTATGGAGGCTAGGTGAAATAGTGGACAGATCACAACCAATTTCAATAGGCTTCGTCTTTGTATCATAAAAGTCCTGTGCCAAATTTCATTGAATTGCCTTTAAAATTGTGACCCGTATTTTTGCACAAGGTTTACATGGACAGCCAGCCAGCCGTCCAGTCAGCCAGACGAACAGACATCGTTAGATCGATTTAAAAAGTGATTCCGAGTCGATTGGTATACTTTAAGGTGGGTGTTGGCTAACTTTTTCCATGCGCTACAAACATCAGAACAAACGCATAATACTCCAACCACCTGTGTTTGGTGGGGTATAAACAGTATATTAGTTAATGTAGATTTCAAATAGTTTTTTGAATACGATATTCTTTAGCGTGTGCTTCAAACTTAAATTAAATTATTAATATTTTTTTGTAATACGGCTTTTTTTATCTTTCATTTCTAGAGCTTCCATCGCAAATTCTTAGATCCAGTTTTTGTTTGAATGCAACCCCAATAACGGAGATACCGTTTGATAATATCTGGTAACCAAATATTTATTATTTTTTTTTTTACTTTTGCATGCAAAACAATGGAAAATTTTGAATTTTTTTTTTTGTTGATTTCAATATAAATTGTGGAAAGGAACTTTCATTCCACATTGAGGAATATGCAGTAAAAGTATTTAATTAGAAAAAATCGTAGTTTGTCAATTTTTACAATTACTTATAAGAAGCTTAAGAACCTTCCATACATATTAGATTAAGTAAAATATTAGTATTAAAAATAATTTCATATTTCTCATTTCCTCAAGTACATTATATGAGCAATTATGTTTACAAGACATATTACAAGAAAATATTATTTTCAGGTATTGTGGTACATATATTTGTTTTTTTTTACTATAATATTAAGAATTTTCATTCGAATCCAATATAAGTCATTCTGTAATAAGTTGCAAGAGTTAGGAACATATAAAACTAACTTTAAAATTCTTTGTATGCCCAAATTCAGATATATTTGAGAAAACCAAAAGCAAGTGCTTAAAAAATTGTGGATTTAGTGGCACAGTATTTTGATTTAAGTACATATAAATTAAAAAATATATACTCAATACAAATGTTTATTGTATATATTATTCACTAATAAACTACTCACCATTTGCATTATAATTAACTAAATGAAGTTCAAAACACTTGTTCTTACAAACGTTTAAGCAGAAATGAAAGAAAGTTGATCACTTGACCATTTGGATTTTTAACCCATGCAAGACTTGCGAAAATTAAACAGACTCATGATTTTTTAATTTTTTGAGAAGGAAAATTATTTATCTTGGTTACATTGTTCTTATTATGGTTTTACTTTTTGAAAAAATCAACTATACCACACTACATGCCTCTACCACAACACCCGAACTTATTCTATATGGTAATATTCCGTAACTAAAATACCGGTATTGAGGGAATCGGTATCTGTATACCGGTATTTTTTACAACAATAATTTCAGTATCGATAACGAATATGGTAACCAATTATAAAGCCACCACTGTCAGTTTTATTTTAATTTAGTAGTGTACTGTTACCCTTCTGTAATTGTTTTAACATTAAGTAAAAACCACATACAACAGTAGTTTTATATGTTATGTTGCGTTAGGTTACTACTAAACGTTAGATGGCACTATTATTTTTGTTTTTAACTGTTATTAACGCGTATTGTTTTCGAAAGTTCGTTATAACTGGTTTATTAATAATTTAAAAGTTAATTCATTATATCTTAAAAACTTTACTTAGTTTCATTAAAGCTTAAAACCGCATCTCTAATTGCATCTGAGGAATTGATATTTGTTAAAAGAACTTTTGTAAATTATAATTCATAATTACAATTATCCACAAGCAACAATTTTTTCAGGAACAACCATCACTAACCGCAGTAGAGTAAAATCGTTTAGTCCGATTTTAATGAAATTTCACATTGCGATAGTTGAGGTGTAAGCGAGTTTAATTTAAGTTTCGAGTTTCGACGATATAGACATAGCGGGAGCGGGTACACAGGGTCCCAAATTTGGACGTCTCGGCTTTAAAAATAATTAAAACGATCGTGATTCGTTATATCTTAATCGATTTAAAAGATTTTTATATACAAATTTCCAAAAATGGAATTTTTTACATTTTTTGCTATATCTTCCCAACCGATATCGGGGAACAAAAGTTTCTATTACAAAAAAATTAAAAACCACATTATATCTTATAAAAAATATTATTATTATTTTTTTTTTAATTCCAGCTTTCGGATTTTAGAAATTAAGGCACAAATTGGAAAATCTTGAAAAAAAAAGTTCGAATTTGGGAAACCCTGATTCTCTCCTTCATGCAATTTTCTACAAAGTTATCTCTCACAAAAGTGTAAATACTTTATATGTTACGTTTTTTATAACTGAAAAATAATGTAACTATAGATGTATACAAAATCTCATTTTAGAAAAAACCGGTTGCCCGGTTTTGGACTCTTGAAAAAATCGGTTAAACGGTTTTCAGTCATTTAATTTTTTTTTTAACAAGAAAATATACTTTTGCATTTTTTTTAACAAAATCATAGATTTATACGTTTATATAAGTTTTGCTCTGCAAAAATAATAAATTTTAATATGCATAATTTCAAAATTAAAGTTTTTTATTCATGTTATAACTTAAGAGAAATAATTTTTGGATTTTTTTAATTTGGACTTATTCTTATTTATTTTATTTATCTTATTTAGTAAACTGTCTTTAATATTTTATTCCTAAAATATGAAAATAAAAAATTCTGGTTATAAAAATTATACCAATAAAACCATCTATTGGAATGTTTTTTTATGAAAGAAAATTTTAAGTTTTAAATAATTTTTTGTTGGTTTTAATAAAACTAGTAAGCTTTTCTGCAAAACTTTTACTGTGTATTCGTTAACTATTTTGCTGTAATGTGTGCACTTTTAAGCTTTTAGTATCCTTTAAATATTTGTTGAATAAGGACCAATACATTTTAAGTGGTCAAAGTTTGAGGCAATTTGGTTGATGCGGCTCATTTGGTACATATTCAATAATTAATAATGATGAATAATGATAAATATCTGTAATTTTTAATGGAAATTGCATGAAACTTCTTATTTTTAGTCACGTAATTTTTCTTTTTGAACTCTTTTTCTGAGTAAAATTACTAAAAATTTATATAAAGTGCTATTAAAAAAACCAGTTAACCGTTTTTAAAACACCGGTTTTGAAAAAACCGAAAATTAAAAAAAAAAACGAAACCGACATCGTTTGGAAAAAAATCGAAAACCGTTTTTCGGTTCTGGATACTCTATTTGGCGTATAATATATTGCAATAGGTAAATGTTGACATTACTGAATTATAAGAAGTTAGTTCGCAGCGCAGTGCGCTGTTATTCTGAGTCAAAATTTCCTTGGGAGAGAAAAATATGTGTCACTACGCTGTTATTCTGGGAAGACTTCACAGGATTCCATTTAAAAAATGCAATAGAATTAATTCTGTAGTTGCCGAACGGCTAATCCGATTTAAATGAAATTTCACACAGTGATAATAAAGGTACCAAAGGACACCTCGTGTATGACAAAACGATCCAGATTCGTTACATCTAAATCGATTCAAAATATTTTTATTTAGGTAGATTCTGCTGGTCGAGATTATCCCTTTTAGTTTATGAGATATTGGGCTTCAAATATCACAATATTTACTTTTTGACTTACCTTGGTGAAGTTTTTTCGCTATAGTGGGTAAAAATTTCACCCGATTTTTTTCTAAATATTTTTTTATTTTATTAACAGCAAATAACAAAATTGTGTAAAGAAAGAATTCTGACGGAAATCTTTACGGAATCAAAAGTTACATGCATTTGAATTTTTTTGTTTTTGCCAAAAAATTAGAATTTCCAGTTATATACAAATTTTCTTAAGTAACGTATATAGTATTTATCCTTTTCTGAAAGGCAATTTAATACAAAATATTGTGGAGGAATATTGATTCCTGCGAGAACTAAGGCCTCCCGAACCAGACCTATTTTTTTAATAAATTTCGTATTTTCGTCTTAATTTCACAAATCGCAAAGCTGGAATCAAAAAACTTTGATATTTTTTATATCATCCAATATGTTTTTTGCACTCCATTATACCATTTTGGAAATTCCATTTTTGGATTTTTTTTAGTTTTTTTTTCTTTTTTTGGGAATTCCTGTATTTCTGCTAACGAATAATGTATAATATGCACAAAATCGCAACTTTTTCGCTATTTTTTTGCAAAAAGTTTTCCACCAACGAATATATATATATGTAGATAAAATTTCCTAAACTATAACACCAATTTGTCAATTAAAGGTTAAGAATTTCAAGTAATTTGGTTAATTTTGCTTCACTTTTATATAACACAAGAAATATTTTAATAAACCTAAAAATTTTCTTTTGATGATGTAATAAAATTACCGCTTATTGACCGAATTGGATATTTTTCCTACAAGATCAAAGTAATGAATTTTTTTAAGCCCATTTCATAAGAAAACTTATTTTGAGCAGAATTTTTATTTATTTTTTATTTTTTTATTTTTCCTGTATTCATCATCAATACGTATCGTTTGAGTGGTTTTCATACAAAATTTTATTCAATGCGACATCCTACTTAACATTCTTTAATATCAAGTTTTAAATATTATTTTGTTTAGAATAAACCGAGATATAATATCTCTTTTTAAAGTCGCTTAAAAACTCAAAAAGATAATAAACATTTTCTACAGTTTATAAAATAATTGTTCATGTATTTCAGAAAAAAGTATTTTATTTTATGTTTTAGTTGGTTGCATTCTTTTTGGGGTAAATATGAAAAATGAGTGAAAGGTTTATGCAAGTTATTTCAGATAAAATCGAATATGTTCCACAGTTTTTATCAAAAAAAAAAAAAAAAAAAAAAAATAAATAAATAAATAAATAAATAAATAAAATAACAAATTTTCAGTTGAAACATATTTTCTTGCACAAAAACATAAATAAATGTATACAGTCGTACAGCCTGATTCTTCTACTTTCTGAGGAAGTTTAAAAAAAGAAAAACAACAAAAGAATAATTGAATACATTTATGCGGGAAGTTATCTAAAACAAGTTTTTGGAGTATAACTCAAAATTTTGAGAATGTATTGGAATCTTTTAAAACTGATTTATGATGACCTTAGCAAGACCATTTTTTTACCTGCTATACACCTAATGCATATTAAGATGAAGGGCATATATAATTCGGTATTGCCAAATATTGCACTCTATGTTGTTCTAATTAATTTTAAATCAAATAAAATCACATTTTGGCGGAAACAAAACGATAACAGTGTCATAATGGAATTTGCAAAATAATTTACAAAGAACTTGAACTAAGTACGGATGGGTGGTGTACGAGTATAAATGTTTTAAAAAAAGGTAAACAAACTGAAGTTGGTAGTAGTTTGTAAAATACATAAAAATATAAAATTTATACAATAGTTATTGTTGTTTATTTGCAAGCATGTTTTTTGTATTTTCAAAATATTGTTGTATTGTTGCCACAGGTAACTGACCACACTAACTGCGGCCCAAACAGAGAAAATTTCTAAAACTAAATAATAAGAGCGAAAACTTATTGTTTATATTTACAAAGAGGAAGTAAGACTATAGGGAAATTAATAAACTACCACCACCGAATGAACAAACTGCCACCAAACACTCAACTGACTAATAAACTATAGGGGCACAATTGAATGATTGAGGAAATCAGTTTTTGAACAACATTTGGCGGAGAGAGTTCGAAAAAACTTAAATAAAACTGAAAACGGAAAATACGTTTTATAAGAATGTAAAATGTTGGTGCAATAAAAAAGAAATATTAAATTTGAAAAAAAAAAATCATAAAAATGTTTAACCAAAAGAATTTTTAAAGAAATTCGTTCGTGTAAAAAGAAAAAATGTCTGAAGTTATTGTGTAACTGTCTTAAAAGTGTTCTCCTTTAATCAAAAAATTATTTTCAGTTTGAAAAGAATATGAATTATACAATTCTTTTAGTCAATTTTGTAATACTTATGAAGTTGTAAAAAAGTTGATCATAACACATTACGTGCATTTCTCATTGCATAAATATATATACATTATGAGACTAAAGTTGAGGAAACAAATTACAAACACTTACACTGACAATTCTTGTCATTCAGTAAGTTTTTGACGTCAACAGTTGTGGAATATTGTTGGAATTAAGAACAAAAATCTACGTAGTTACCTTCAATAAATAAAGTGTTATTTTATTTGTTTTTTTTTTTTTGTATAACCACTATGATTTCCAAAAATATTGTGAAAGCTTTAATTGTAATTTGTGGAATAATATTGAAATTCTCAAATAATTGTCGCGCCGTTGAAGTTGGTTTGCCACTGATACAAATAAGTCATGGTACGTTGAACACTACATTAATTTATACATATGTAGAATCTATGTATGTAGAATCTATACAATTTATCATTTTGTACAAACATTAATTTTTTGATACAGAAATTATTTGGTATATACCTATTTTTTAGAATTTTGATTTCAATAGATTTATTAACAAGTTTTTCCTTAATGGACAATGAATGTACAATTTTAGGAATTTGAAGTATTTTTTATCTTAAGGACAAATGATTTAGTAAACGATTAACACAATGCTATTCACGTGTCTGATCTCTTATGGATATGAATAAAGTGAAACACATTACATTATACCCTATTTTATGTTTATGCTGATGTTTGCAACACCCAAAAATATTGGTCTAAGACCCACCTTAATGTGTACCAATCTGCTTAGAATCACTTTTTGAATCCATTTAACGATGTCCGTCTGTCCAAATAAACTTTGTAATCAAATAAAGCAGTTCTTTACTTCCAAGGATGAAGCCTATTGAAATGGGTTATGATCGGTCCATTATTTTACCTAGCCCCCATACAAATATCCTATCGGTCTATACTTGATCATAGCTCCCATATAAAATCAATTTAACGTGCATAAATTCTATGGAAATGTTAGTATCAAGTTAATATTTGACACGTATAAGATTTATATTAATACAAAGCACATTGCCAAATTTTATGAAAATCGGCACATAATTGACCATAGCTAACATATAGGGCCCAATTCGCTGAACAACATAATATATACATAAATATGTTTCATATAAGAGGTGTTCATTGAACCGCTGTAAACACTTTATGATAGGTCTTTGAAATTAAGAATGTACGAAAGTTATCAGGTTATATCAGGATAATAATGGATATTATTTTCTAATTAACTAATAACATTTCTAGTACTATATTGTACAAGTTTTTGTAGATTATTCCAATAGAAAAGAACTAAATAGGCACTTCAAATTAAATTTTCAAAAAAATTACTAATTTTTTTCAAAACACAAAAACAAAATATATGCGTCTACATGTATTTTGTTGTTGCATGAATTGGGTTTTTGACAATTGAATCAGGCTTTTTCCTCTTACTTAAATATCTAGTTATTAATCTATGGTAAATTTTGTCAAATTTTCTAGGAAAAATACTAACTGTTACGAAACAACAAATTGAGTGTTTTAGAGCAATAGTTAGAAGCATAACTTCTTTTCTATTGGAATAATCTACATAAACTTCTAGTTTCATTCTATGTTATCTACCATAATCGAAATCTGATTCTCATCCATATTTAAATTAGATTTGTTTGTGCTGTTTACAGTAAATTTTGAGTTTTGTTTCAAATAAAATAAATAAAAAAAATAAATCAAAAACATTTTCATTTTCACGTTTTTATTTTTTATGGTGGTATATGTACTAGGGTGATCGATTATTCGACTTTTTGAAGAAACCGGTTTTCGAATAGTTTGAATAGTTGAAATTTTAAAAAAACCCTTTGCTTTTTGAAATTCCAAGTAAATATTTTCATAAAAATACTGTATGTCTTTAAAAAAATTCAACAAGTCTTATAATATCTAAGTTAAAAATTATTAAATATATATAATTATTTTAAGTAACAAATTTTAATTAAGGTAAGAAGATAATCATTTAAAATGTGACTAAATTTTATATAATATATACATAAAGAATGGCTTAATATGGAAAAAGTATGTCTCAATTTTTTCGAAATCGATTTTTAAATACAACTCCTTTAAAGGATTATTAAAAATATTGCATTAAAAATTCTCAAATATTTAAATTATTTATAAGGTGTTACAAGAGAAAAAACTAATTCCATTGATATCCGTATTTCATTCAAGATAATTATTACTTTAATACTTGTTTAATCTTATAAATATGTATTTCATTTATATTACGCAAGTACAAAAAAACCGGTTTTAAAACGGTTGAAAATTCCAGTCGATCACCCTAAATTTACGCAATTAATAATTTTACTCCTCAGTGCGAAGGTTAGGTAAATAATAGACAATAATTTGAAAAAATCGGGTTAAATTTTTACCTGATATTTATTTTCCAAGTGAAATCTTAATTTAAATAAGAGGTGCCTTTTATATTTTGCGATACGGCATCACTGCACAACATAAGTTAAATCTGATACCGGAATCATAAAACTTGATGTTGTGTTAGTAGAAAGGATTGATGTTGTGCGTAGACTTATTATGCAACACTAGGGTATTCACTCAAATAACTCGAGCAAATTAAAATCGAATAATAAAATAAAATAAAATTTCGATTTCGAATTTATTCGAATATATTATGTCAATTAATCTAATAACCCGATTTGGAGAAATAAGTAAAATGTGTCTATATTTTCAATAATATTGAATATGCTCAATATGAACATTTAAAAGTTCTTTTAAAAACTTTTATAAAGATGAAAATGAATTACTTTTCAGTCCCATTATGCATGTGTGAAGTAATCACGTTTTCACCATTAGAAATTTATTTTTGAAAAATGCACAAAAAATAGCTATCTTGATCTAAAGAGAATATGAAGAACATTTTAACACTTAAGAACAAAACTTAAAAAGCAATGAATGTGAATCGTAAAAGGTAACATTATTAGTATTTTTACCAAACTGTGTTAAACTCATTATTTCTGAAGCTCTTTTTCAGTAATTCATAATAGTATATTCTATTTTTTTACCATCATGGATTTTCTTTCTTTCCATACATATGCAAAAATTTAGAAGCAGAACAAAAAAAAAAAAAAAAAAAAAAATAACTCAAATATAATGTAGTACAAAATTTCATATATGAAAAGATTTTTAATGCACTTTATTTTACTTCTCGAACTTCTATCATATGTAAGAGAGTATTATCAAAATATGTTCTGTAACTTGTGAGAAGTTTTCGAATTCTATTTCTCATTCCGATTTTAACAGAATAATTGAAGCCATGTTCAAATTAAATACATTTAAAATAAACCTAAAATGCACTTAATATTAATAATATTAATCACTCTGTTTTAAATAATTTGCAGGACTGGCTGTACTAAAATAAAATAATATTTTTTTGTGTTAATATTAGTTTTATATTTACGAAAATTAAATGTAATAAAAAAAATAATTCAACGGGTAAAATTTTAGTGCAAATATTACTCGAATAACTCGAGCAATTTAAAAGTTTTACTCGATTATTCGTAAGATTGATGGATTTCTGGCCATGAGGTTCGTTAAGATGTATTCAATATTGCGTGAATATTTTAGCGTCCAGAACAGTTTTGCTCATTGGACTACACATAATTTAATAATCGTTAAAAAGAGAGTAGCATAAATTGTTGCAAGGAAACGATGAAAAATCCATATATGTGCTTTAAAAGGTGTACCTATGTGATTGTTATAGGTGACGAAATGTGGATCCATACTTTTGTGTTCAAAACGAAAAATTTGTCGTTAGTATTCGACTTTCAAGGTTTGACGAAACCGTTGCTCCCTGTCGGAGTACTTCTAATCATATTAAATACCATACAACCCTGATTTTTAAGGTTCTATAGTTGGAACAAAAAGTTGACTTTTCGACAATTCCACTTTTTTAAATTTTTAAATAATTGACTATTTTCGACATTTTCCTACTTTTTTTTTATTAGAAATTTTTGACTATATACGATATTTTTTTAATAAATTTTACAATCCAATTATACAATGAAAGCGCACAAATACATATGCATATTAAAGTGCATCGTTTTAATTTAAATTTTAGAGCATCATTGGAATGGTCTTGTTCAGTACTGTTGATATATGTATTCATATAACGCTTTAACAAAAGTAATATTTTAGGATCACCGGTTCATAATAGGTTAAGTTAATTTTTATGGCATATAAATGGTTAGTTAAAAGAACAGATGTCACAAGAAACATAAATTTGTCAAAACACTATAAATTCATGTAAAATGCGACTAAACTTCAAAGACTTTCTTTTATTATTACTATTATTAATTATTGTTATTGTTATTATTATTATTATTATTATTATTATTATTATTATTCATAAATTCATTGATATTTAAGTATACTAAATACTTCAATACAATTTATTTGCAAAAATTGCTGATTTAAACTTTTGGGAACCAAACATCGACCCTTTTGCTGTTCAAGTATTATTCAATAGTATCAAAGTACACCTTCCAATGGTAACTTAAAATCCAAAATATGTTGCAAAATGTCTGAAATATATATAATTACAAGTTTAAATAATGAAAATATGACATAAAATGTTGATCAAATTTTGATATTTCGGGAATGAAATGAGATGTAAGAATTATTTAAATGCATATTATAAGTGTTAATAAGTCTCTATACATTCAATAGGCACAAAGAGAGGATATAAACATTTTAATGTGTTAGTATATTTGGTGTGTTTACGCTCTTTGTCGCGAATATCTAGCATACAAAAAATTATAATTTTTTAGTCTCTTTTTATGTGTTTTGATTTTGTTTTTTCTTAACCATGCGACATGAATCTACAAAACTAAATGATTTTTTGTTCTTTATTCGCTCAAAATTGTTTAGCTTTGTTAATCTTCTTGTTATGTAGGTGAAAATGCCGAAAACACTCGGCTCCGTCGTGCTATGGGCACCGGTCTATACTCTGTAATATTTTGAAGTTAATTTTCTTATAACGAAAATATTTATAATGCTATTGAAAGAAATCCGTATATATAAATATTCAAATGTAATATTTTAAGAATTATACAAGAACATACTATTCTTCATTTCTATAGGTATACAATATATATGCTTATTCAGTTTTTAACAGTTAGTGATGTTAATAATATAAATAATAATAATAAAAAATTTGTTCTCTTTCAATCAAAGACAATTTTATAGTTTTATTTAAATTTTTATACTCACCATCAAAAACATTGATATATTCGTCTAAGATCCGATAAAGTATATATATAACTCGAAAATTTAAAAATTCTACTAAAATTTTTTTCCGACTTTTTTTTCTTGGTACATTAGCAGCGCACAGTGGGGCCTTTTGCAAAAAAAAAAAAATATGCAAATAAATCTGGATCTTTTAAACTGCTGAACCGATTTTGATGAATCTTAGAACATCGATAGAAAAGGAATATTGTTGCCGCTACACACACAGGAGCTTGTGAATTTTATAAATATGATCTAATTTTAAATACTTTTATATTTCAGAATTCTATTAAGCAAGGCAACGAAAAAACAAGCTTATTATCCCTTATGGTTTAAAAGATATTTTACTTCAAATTGTAATTTGCCATTTTTGGCCTTGACTTTTTTTGTCCGATAAATTTTAAAATAAAAATTCTAAATTCAAAATAATTTAGCTGCGAATAACGAAATATTAATAATTTTTATATTGTGCTAATAATCGCTATCGTTACTTTAAATAAATTCATAATTTTATTTGGATACCTGAAATATATTCCTTTAAAAATTCTTGTGTTTTATTTAAAAAAAAGTCTTTATAAATTTATAAAAAAAGTCTTCTATAAATTTTAAAATATGAAAATTTTTAACACATTATTTTAATTTTATGACTATTTTGTGTTTGTAACGTTTCTAGTAAATAAATTTCAAATAAACAAAACGTTTCAAATTGTAAAATATTCAAGTTTCTTTATTTAATACCGTTAATATCTTTAATGGTTTAAAAGTTACAGGGGTTTAAATCATACAAATCTTAATTTTTACTAAACATATTTTCATATATTCATATATAACTATGACACGCCTTTTCAGGCATTGGGTAGTAATTTTGGAGAGGTAACTTACCAACTAAAAAACTCTTCTTAGAATTTTTACTCTAAGATATTTTTAAGATATTAATTGACTATAGTTTAGCATCCCTTTTAAGTTCTACAAGAAGCACACCGAATTTTTATTTTTAAAACTATTTCGGATTAAACTACAGAAAACTAACCATAAACATTTTAGATCACTAAATAATTTATTTTAAAGATTTTATAACGTCATTAGGGCAACCAAAAATATGCAAAATCATATTTTTTCCTAGGCCTCAAATGAACCCAACTGTTAGTTATGAATCCGTTTCAGGAAATTTTAAGAATTTTGGCATTGATTTCTTACAGCATATTTTTTCATATTTTGGTCTAACAGCATGTTTTTGACTTCGCAGCATATTTTGTCATATTTTCATAGAAAAATCCTTATTTTAGACCATACTTTAATTTAAATGACATATTTTTGCATATTTTATGCTTAAGAATATAATTTTGCATACATTACTCTAAAGAGACAAATTTTTCCTCCAATAAAATTTTTTATATAATTTGCCATTAGTGAAATCTTCTTTTTAGATACATTCGATTCCTTATTTCCAGATATAGTGTAAATATTTGCTGATACAATACACTTGCTTTGAATATTAAGTTAAAAATAAAAAAATTTTAGCAATTGCTAATAAAAATCAAGTTGGTTGATAATATAAAATTTTTCTAGAAAAAATAATATTTGAAGGGCATACTTTTGGTTACCCTGGTCATTACTTTTGAGATTAGGAGAATATATCATCCTTACCTGTTACTTGACTATGAGATTTTTCGACTATCTGACAACAAAAGAGTCGATTCCTGAAAAATAAATCCACATCGACCATATACGTATGTTGAAAATGATACCATTCAGTGTCTCGTATTTCTTTAAATTCAACACTGCATGTTTATATTTTAACGAAAATTGATACCTAGTTGTCAAGTTGATACCATTTCTATAACAAATTATTAAATATGTTTTCTATCAAACCGTTAAATAACGGTGTCAAAAAGCCGATACAGTAAATTACCAATATGAAATAGTGATTCGATTTGTGTCGATTCACTTTGCACCGCAATTCTCCGGACCTCATTAACGACGCAGACTTGGGCCTCAGTGTAATTAACAAGAAGAAAGCTATGGTCAGTCAAGCCCAACAATCATTATGTACGTGCATTAAAGTTATATCCGGGAGAGGTCCTTATATAGAAACTAGGATCATATATGGACTGAATTTTCTTAAAATTCAAACAATTATACAAAACTTATTTATGCCAAATTTACTTCAAAATCTAGCATTTTTATGAAATCTATTCGCATTTATACATCAATTTTTGACCTCTTGAAATTTGGTATTGTTGTTTATATTTATATTTATATTTATATTTATATTTATATTTATATTTATATTTATATTTATATTTATATTTATATTTATATTTATATAAATTTTAATTTTAATTATTGCAAATAAAATACCATTTATGCGTCTTAAAGTGACATTCTGGAATTGGTGTTGTATGAGGGAGAGAGTCAATTATTATTATTATTATTATTATTATTATTATTATTATTATTATTATTATTATTATATTCCAGTAAATATAAAATAAAAAAAAAAAATAAGGAAAGTTTTATTTCTCACTTAATATATAATTCATTCAATTATTTACTTGATTGATTATATCAAATTTTTAATTTGGAAAAATTCGTCTGTTTTCAATTTTTTACAGTTTTTAGTAATTGATATAATCAAATTTAGAAAAGTTCTTGATTGAATGAATTATTTACTAATATATTTGGTTATTGGTGATATTTTTCAGTGTATTTATTATTAAATACAAAACAATCATGGCAAATGTTATTTCGGTCTAGAATTTCTATGGTATTTATATACGTTGAAGTATTTCTCGGGAGGATGCCTGATATGGAAACTATGGTCAAATATACACCTAAACTGTTGAAATTTTAATGTACAAATAATGGTGAAAAAATATGTGCATTTGTTTTAAACTGTTTTCTATAAGCTTTGTAAAAAAACGCGCCAATTATTATTAAATAATATATATATATATATATATATATATATATATATATATATATATATATATATATATATATATATATATATGAGATTAAGAAATCATGTGTGAACACAATGTGTTGTGTTCAAAATTATTATTTATTATTAATTTTAGAATTACTTTTTGAAGGGCATTTTTGACGCGATTAGACCATGAAAAGTTTAAACAAATAATTTTACTGGAATTTCTGAATTCCATTCATTCATTTAACACTATTGGGCAAGCAACAGATTTTAAAATAATTAAAAAAAAATTACTGTTTGTGAAATTTAAAAGTCTTTGTAAAAGGATTTTCATGAACTGAAAAACTGAGTACGCAGTCCTACCATAAAATGTCTCTGCTTTAATGTGTATATGGTTTCCTTCATGTGTGAAATATGCAATTGTATGGTGTATATATATATATATATATATATATATATATATATATATATATATATAGATATATTTTTTTTTAACAAGGCATTCTGTTGAAATTTGTTTAAAATATCGAGTTTATAATTTAAAAATTGTACAAATTAATTTCGAGAATTCATAGAAAGCCAAAACCACAAAAAAAAAAAAAAAATACTTTTTACACTCTTTCCATAATGTTTAAATTATTTTTAGAACAAGTAAAATACTTTTATAATTAATTTAGTTTTAACGGTTTTACATAAAATGGGTTAATTTAAAAATGGTCTACACATAACTTTATTGGCAAATTAGACAGTGTCTTTACTTTATAGTAAAATTCGTAATGATACTTAAACCAAAAAGAAAAATAGATTGATTATGCTAAAAACATATATACCACTATTCAAATTTATTTCAATTAACAATTTTATTGGTATTGAAAATTTTGATTAATATATTAATGACGGCTTTAAATGCTGAAATCAAAAGACGTTTTATCTATAGTCCTGAAGGGTTTGCTTAACTTGATAACTCCTCTGCAAACTCTGCAAAGGGTCGCTTTATATCTAAAATATTTTAAATTCTTTTCCAAGAAATTGTTAAAAATACTAAGTAAAAAAACAACTTGACAATGGATTAAGATTTTTATTAATTTGCTTGATCAGGACCTATAGTATATTTATAAGTTAAATTTTAATGTAGTATTTTTTCCAACAATTTCATATGTTATATTTAATTTGTACGCTTTCTACATATGTAAAGTGTAAACATGTATTTTATCCTTTTTTAATTTAAGTGAAAATAGTTAGGCTATAAATTGTTTTATGTTTTTATACATATGATGTGAACTACAATATTTTTGTCAATTTATAAATATATTATATAAATTTCTATTATTTTTTATTTTGACCTCAAATATATAAATACATATTACGCGTGAGTGATTAGTTTAGAAAGTAGTAGGTATACAAATAATTAAATTATTAATACTTTTATTAAAAAGTTATTTAATATGTAATAAATATTAATTTTCAACTAAAGGTTGAATTGTAACAAATAGCAATATTTACAAATTGTACCTAAAACATTTCCGCCTAAAAACTTGAAATAAACAATAACAAAAATAATGACATAACTCATAACAATTGTGAAAAGTGACAAATGTTTTGAAATTATATTTGTATTAAATCTGAACTACTATACTTAGTTTGTTCAGCAGGTAAATAACAATGAATCACTATATAGCAGTTAATACACATATTGATCTCAGATATCTGTCATAAAAATGCTTTAAAGTTAACAACATACATATAGTAGAAAAAAATAAAAATAAGTACTTTTGAAACTATTTGGATATAAATGATAATTCTTGTTGACGTAAGAAGAAATTTTTGGAATGCTTTCTCTTGAAATACTTGTGTATTAGTCTCTCTCTCTCTCGCTCTCTCTCTCTCTATATATATATATATATATACGGTGTAAGCTCGATTTTCGCGATTAATTGAAAACCAGACCTGTCACGAAAACGGAATTTTCGCGATAACAGAACCCAAAATTTTATGTAGTTTTTAAAATTAGAATTGTTTTTATATTTACATATATATAAATTTTATACATTTTTAAAAAAATTGGAGATTTTAAGTTGCTTTTTTGGCAAATATTTTTTAAAATAACAGCTGAGTCGCGTAGATCATATATTGCTGTTATCGTCTTATCATTTTCCAAAGCTCATTGTATGCATATTTTTATCGACGTTATACAATCTTCCACTTTAATTTTGTTTTCTTCATAACCACTATCGTATTAATCCTCCGAATCCGTATCTGATAATTCTATTTGCTCCTCATTACTTTCCACATGAAATTCTCCTTGAATCCAGTTGTTTATGTCAGCATTCGTGAAAAGATGTTCCGTACCAATTTGAGCTACAAGTGTACCAATAGTTGAAAGATCTTCGTTTACTATATTTTGTAAAATATTTGCGGGCATGTTATCCTATTCACTCCATACACTACAGAATTCGAGCAAGGCGTTCCAGGATTTTTAGATATTGAACACTGATATTTTATCCCAGGACGTAACTAGAATCTGAACTGCATTTTTGAGATTGAAGTTTGAGCTCCAAACCACCTCTCGCCAAACCACTTGCTTCAACAGTTGTTTTTTATAATTTAATTTAACCAAGTGGATAGCGTTCTGATCTAACGGTTGAATAAGCACAGTACAATTGGGTGGTAGATTCATTGCTATAATTAAACCGTCATCACTTTTCAGTTCCTCAACCGGTTGACGCGTCGCGTTATCTAAAAGCAAAACTGCTTTTTTCGTCAGACCTTTTGAAGCCAAAAATTTTCCGACCTAAAAAATATTTACTTATGGACAACTTACTTTCACTAATTGGTGAAAATTAACTTACGTGGGGAACAAATTTGTAATGGGACCAGTCCTTGAATATATATGATGTCATCCAGGCGTTACTACTGGAGTTGTATATTATAGGATTATTGGAAAAGCATTTGAAGGTGAAGGTTTTTCGATTTTCTAACAATTTCAGTTTTTCTACGCCATTCGCATTTGAACAGGGCATAAAAGTTATTCGCTCATTACATACTTTTCTCATTACATGTGATATGTGATTACATTATATTACATTCCATTACATGTGATTTGGAAGCATACTATAATATAGACTGGATTCGTCGGCATTGTAGATTTGGTGAAGAGTCAATTCATGCTCATCAACGTAATCCTTGAACTCTTTCACAAATGGATCAATAAAATGAGGTTTCGAACATAATTTTTCGCCCGTACTTTTTAAAAATCTAATTCCATGTCGACGCTTAAATTTCTTTAACCATCCTTCACTGGAATTGAAATCTGAATTGGTTTGATAAATTTTAGAATATAAATGACTGGCTTTTGATCGTAAAATCGCTGCTGATATTGGAACATTTTTTCCGTTGTTTTACAAACCACTTGTAAAGCATTTTTTCCATTCTTGGGTTTTTAATGATTTTTCTTGCTTTATAATATGGTAAACCGAGATCTTATGCAACTTGTAATTCATGCAAATTGAATTTATGAAATCTCCACTTTTAATTTTTTTAAAATCTCTAATTTTTTAAAAATCGTTGGCTTTCAAATATGTTGAACTTTTCCCATATTAAGAGATGTCTTTACACAATAAATGACACAAATAAATTCACAAAATTAAAGATCAAAATCATCCAAAAAATGTTAATATACCAAATGACGAGGATTTCCCTTTTTTGGTTATACACATTGTAATCAAATTAAAAAAAATAAATAAAAGTCGCGAAAATAGAAGCTATTTTTCGTAAACTATCGCGATTATAGAACCTACAATTTTTAAAATTAAGCCGTTGCGATAATGGGTAGTAGCGAATACCGAGCTTGCAATCTATTTTAATTTATGTAATAATTACAGTTTAAAAAATATAATAGGAAAATTAAAAACAAATTTAAACCCAAATTTATTAAAAAGAAAAAATGAAAAAAACCAAACCATTTAAATTAAAAATTCAGATTCATTTCTGTATTTGTATAAATCTGATAATATCTATTCTTAATAAGACCTCATTTAGTAAATTGATCAAACAAACTTTTTTATTACAATAAAAAAATTATATATATGTATAAATCCAAAGAAAAAAACTATTTTCATAACGTTGGTAACAACTATAACAAATAGACGATTTGTCAATAAACAATGTCTGGCAAATAATACACAAAAAAACTGCACAAAAATATTTCTATAGTAACATACAGACATACATATGTAATTAAATATACATAATTGTATTTTAAATAACTTTTAGCAAAACTATCCACAGGTAAATAAAAAATTATAAAATCAAATATTTGTTTGCACTTTTTATTTAGATGACGACTTGGGTGATGATTATCCGGAATTGCGAGAAGAAGTCCATTTGGAAGATTTCTTTTGGACAGGATCCGGTGATGGTCCACCGGATTATTTAAAAAAGGTTCATACGGGCATAAGTAAAGGAAAGGATGTAGTGGTTAAGACGGAAACAGTGATAGCCACCGTTTATGTGGATGGTAATAACGTGAGTATAATGAGTTTTTGGTATTAAAGGAAAGGTTTAAATTAATTTTACTGCATAATCAACTTGATGCACAGTGGGGCTAAACGCAAAATTTTTACTAAATAATTTGTATCTCCTAAACTACTGATCGGATCGAACTGAAATGTATTGAAGAGATGTAGAGGAGAACCTAAGCTTTCAGAAAAATCATCTAGTAGTCACTCTGCGATAACATGAGATAAGCTACAAGTTGTCAAAATTAACTATTTCAAGTATATAAAAGTTTAAAAAATCGTAACTTCTAAAAATCAAGTCCGATTTGAAATATTTTTATGTTTCTGTAAATTGTTTGGCAAGGTAAAGAAAAAATAAGCTTAAGTTAATTTATGAATGAATTTTTATTTTTTTGCCTGGACATTATTTCGTTTTTCGGGTATAAATATTGAGGTATATGATTGAAAAATTTTTTTAATTTGTTCAGCAATTTTTAATATATTCTGTAGTAATATTCTGAAAAAAAATTTGGATTACCTCAATTCGTCTAGACGTGAAAAATATTCAAAGTCAGCACTCTATTTTATTTCTTTTTTTACTAAAATATAGTACTATTCTTTCATCTTTTTCTCAAAGTTTTTTTATTAGAAAACATTTTTTCTTTACATATTTCAAAAGACAAGTCTTCACAAATGGTTAATGTAAAATTTTAAATTGATATATGGTCGCACCGAACATCCAGCTTTGGTCTAAAATGTTGAATTTTAGAAAAAAGTTTAATTTCTATCGATTAATAAAAAAACAATCTTTTTTAAATTTATTGACGATATTTTTTTTTATCGATTTGACACTAAATTGCTTCGCGACCGGCCAAAAAAGAATGCAGGAGTGCATTCTGAAAAAATTAAATTTTTTAACGATTTTTATTAATTGTACAACAAAGCATATTAGCATAATACTTTCACCATTATTTCTTTGCAATTACATCCAATGTAACGTAATTAGTTTTCATATAATACATCTCAACATGGGTGAAGGGTCTATAAGGTTCGACACAGCCAAATATAGCTTATTATAATTTTGTCTTCTTTTAATTTTCTATTAGTTTTATCAATACAAGGCTTAGGATTTGACTAACCAAAAGTAGTTTCGGAGGTTATCTGGTTCGGTGAATTCGAATCTCCTTTTTTTTCAAAATCGGTTTTAGTTTTTGAGATATCAATATATAGATCGGAATTCATGATCATCTTCCAAATTGAATCGTTCGTAATTTTTGGGATCTGTTTCACGTACTAGTGTCCAACAATAGGAACTAATTATGGCCTCTTTCCAAAACCTTGATGTTATTTTGCGATTTTCGTAAAATTTTATTGTATTTGCTTCACTTTCTCGTTAAAATATCGAATAAAGAAAATTAAGTTTTAAAGATGTTCGAGCTCTAATCTTGTAGTATTTTTGCAGCAAGCTCGCCATTATTTGCTTCAAATCAGAGGATTTGCGATTACCGAGTATGCTTTATTTATTTATTTATTTTTTTTATATACTTATATATATATTTATATACTTCAGCTACAATATTAGAAAACAGCTGAGAAAAATTTACAATTGCTTATTTTTATGAACAAAGATAGTCAATACAATAGTTAAAATACTTATACTAAATACTCGTATACTTCTACTAAAAATTGTTGGAATTTAAAAAAGGAAGAAGCCTTGCTAATAAATCTGAGAAGTCAACAAAATTATATAACGAATAAACTTCAGAACAGATTTTATAAAACACATTAAAGTTAGCATATTTGGGTCTATGGAATGGAATAGCTAACGAATGGTAGGATTTCAACATCCGATTGGGAACAGTATTGGAAACTTTACCCAGAAGAAAATCAGAATCAATTTTTCCTTGAAGAAGGTCAGTTAGAAACCGTTCTGCTACTTTTCAGCGTTGGGAGCCTAATTAGGGCCAGTCGATTCCATTATGGTGGAAGGCGAATATTCCGTTTCCAGTTTAATCCACGAAGACAAGACAACAGAAATTGCTTTTGAACAGATTGCAGTTTATATATATAAATGTTGCAGTAAAGATCCCAGCGTTTTGCCAACAAGATTTTCATTTCCGTTGGTAGTTTATAGAACGTTAAACATTTTTTAAGATTTCGACAGTCATTAATTTTAAAATGTTTTATTTGACAAATATGTATATCTTCTTTGATTTTTGTCCTTTGGCGCTCAGTACTTTGAAGAAACTCATGATAAGCTAAGGTTCTATGTAAAGATGTGACTTGGAAGAATTCTGTGATTTGTTTTCCGTCACAAATGATATCGAACGGAGTATTTAAATAAATCGTTGATATCATCATTGGAGTAAATGTTATATCGTTATTGAAAATCAGCAATTTTGTCTAAATTTTGCCCTATATATACTAACATTTGTTACAGTGTCCAACATTTATCCCTGCAAACATGATGTGACCAACACTGCCAATTGTGTTAATAAATTAAAATCTCGAATCAAGTCAATCAGTTCAGTTAGCGAAACATATAAACCAAGGTAATGAAAATACTCACCTCTGAGTATATAACATAAATTTGCCCATTTTGCAGAGTATATAACATTTACAAACATAATAAAAACGCTTGAAATAATCTTTGTAATATTTTTCTATATTTCTACACAATTTATAGCAAAATCTAACAAAACGTCAACACCAAAAAGTCGTTATAACAGCACAATGCTAGAACACGCGAGGATTCGAAAATTAAAAGATTAGAAAATGAGAAATGAATGCCATATTTGAATTTAGCACCCTCAACTACATTACATTAGTTTTCAATTGCTCGACTTTTTTTGTGCCACTTATGGTTATGTAGGGTATAGAAATATGTACAATTTTTTTAAAAAGGGTTACGAATGGTTTCCAAGATAGGCACAATTTATAACTGCCAGCAAAATTATCCAAAGCAAAATTGCCCATAGCAAGTATACAAAAATTTCCCAAAAATTTACCGTACAAATGTGGGTCATACTTCATATGAAAAACATTCAGTTTTGATAAAACATTTTTGAAATTTTTGATGATTTTTCGCTTTTATTTATGCATTATTTGAAAAAAAAGTTTAATTTAGCGAAATCGTGGTTTGAAATACGCCAGAGTTGAAAACCTTTGCGACCGGCCGAAGGTCTCCAGGAGACTGTTTTGATCTATACCAGAATCCTACCCAAGCCAATGTTAGAACTATTTTTATTCTAAATATGGATGAAAGAAGAAGAAATTGTCATAATGGAAATTGTCATAATTCACATTTTTTGGGTAAAATTAACATTTTTTATTTTTGGAAAAATTTTCATTTCACATTTTTTTCTACTTGTGAGATGTAATTACAATAGCTTATGGGTATTTTAAATGATAAAGCCGATTTTTCTATATACTCCAGTCGAATAAGGGTTTGAGCTCGGAATTTAATAGAGGGAAGCGCATTTTGGCATACATATATCTTGGTTTTTGTGTCTTATACATGCTGTTAAAAAACTCTGACAACAATCGATAAGTTATCAAAAATCATGTTTTTTTTTGTATATATCTCGCTTATTGTGCACGGTACATGTTTTGATATCATTACAAAATTTTTTGTGTATAAAATTGTTGAAGTATATTTTTATGTATCATTATTAGTTTTGGATTATAACGCAATTTATCGTCGATTTAATGTTTTTATACTTTCAATCACTACTAGTGGCTAAGTATTTAGCAATGTCTGTCCGTCTGTATTTCTGTTGCAAACACTGTCACGTCGAAACTATGATCTATTAGACTGAAAATCAGCCATGTTATTCTTTGTTCTCCTAAGCAATTTGGATTGCAAAGCATTTAAATCGGCTTAGTAGAAAAAAAAAATTGTGGAGCTATATCTAGACCAACCTCTAAAACTAATCTAAACTGACTATTTTCAATAAAAATATAGCAAATTTAAATAAAGTTTGGCCAAACTATCTAGCTGTGTTTACTTCAGATTACTACCAAAAGTTGGGCCAGTAGAAATAAAATAATAGATTTATATAAAACTAGCTGACCCGAGCCGCGTTGCTGGCCCTAAGCAAACATTAGTGTTGTATTACTGAACGATTTAAATTGATATTTTAACGAAATTTACGACCTTTAAATAAAAATCTAAGGAATACCTATTATAAAGTGTTTTTTACAGAAGAATTTAAATATGATGTAGATGTGGGCTCAATCAAAAAATATACGCATGTATTTAAGGCAAATTTGAATTTATATTTATTTATTACTTCATCTTAAGGTTAGCGGATAGACAATGTCTTTTTTTTGAACGGAATGATGAGAGCTGTAGTCGAAATTGCAGTTGTAATGGAACGCTGCTTGATTCAAATCAGAACTTGAAGCAATTCTTCTTATGCGTTGATTAAAAATTTTAAAGTTGTTGAATTGCTACATTTGCTCGACGATTTCTCATTGCTAACCGAGCCGTTTCATTTCTCGCCTGCCTTTCTTCCTGCGTTTGTGATGTACGAAGTCGGGCCAAACTAATACGGGGTTGTTCTCGTGCGATTTCTCGTTCATATATATTCAATTGATTGACGATATTACGATAAGTACTTGCATTACGTGTTCGACGCGAAATATTAGATCTCCGGGGTCGCGGCATTGTGAATAACACTTAATAACGAATGCCAAAAATACAACAAATGGTTTTAAATATCACAACCTCACTAAATGATGAGCTTTACTTGGAACTTACCGTTTGGAAATAGAATTCTACACCACCACCAGAAAACAAATTGCACAAAAAAGTAAGCGTTTCGATAAAAACAGAAACAGTAATTGTTATAATTTGTATTAAAAAAAATATTTTTAATGATTATTAAGGCAAAGAAATTATGACAAAAAAGAGTTTTTTTTTTATCGCGGATTTTTCGCGAATTTTTTTTCGTATTATCCTTTTCTGGCCGGTGACCGGTCCGAATTGGTGAGAATCATCAAAATCGGTCTAGTCGTTCTTGAGTTATAACAATAGTAACTAACATCACTTTCTTTTATATATATAGATTTTATAATTTTGCAACAAAAGTAGCAGTATCTTTACTTAACCAAAATATACACAACAGCATGTTATAATTTGTATATGGAGTGCGCGCGTGTGTGTGTTCGCTTCAATATGAATGCTGATAAACAGTAGGGTTTTATAGTTGGAACAAAAAGTTGACTTTTCGTTTTTTTCAATTCTTAAATAATCGATTTTTTCGACTTTTCAAATTTTTAAATAGTCGATTTGTCATCTTTTTAACATTTTTAGATTTTGGTACAGTCGAATTTTCGACTTTTCGATTTTTTTTTTAGCTTTCTTTATTTATTCATTCATTTAGTAAGAACCTAGCCTATTGACCATAATCATTCCACTTATTCTACTCACTTTTTTCTTTTTTCGATTTTATACAATATTTTCGAGATTTTTCGTCCCTTTGACTATTTCTTGTTATTTGTCTTAAAAAACTTAATCATCAAACTTAAAGCATCGTTAGTGGATAATAGAAGTATTTCTCAAAATATCAACTATGTTGAATAGATAAATTTTGTAAATATGAAATGGTTTTGAACATACTTCTTGTTTTGATTAGCATATTGAAGAAAAAGTGTATTTATGTTACCTTACAACTTATTGTAGTTCTGCTTTTAAAATTAATAAATTTTAGATATGGTGATACTTCTTATAATTTCCTTTGTAAAAATAAAACTCCCATAAGTATATAGCTACCGAATTATACAAATCTGAATATTGAAATTTTTCAATTTCACAAAACTTTAGTTCAGTTTTTTTTTATTTTAATATTAGATTTTTCAGAAAAGTTATACTCATTTAGAAAATATATTAGAACATTTAAAGTAAATTTATATTTATCTGAAATAGAGTTATGTAATACAAAACAAAATTATTTATTTACCTATTTGTTTTCAAATTAACACACAATAAATATACTTTTTACACCTTATTCGCTGATGTATATTATACAAAATATCTAAGAAAACCAAATTTTTACCACCCTATTTTATAATTTGTAAAAAATTGTAAATAAATGTTGTCTAGGCAATATAATTTTCGTTCATAAGTCAAAATCTTCATCAGAACTAAGTTTATACTATATCGTCTTGAAATACGGACGTTAAAATATAACAAATAAATTATTAAAACATTATTTTCCAAAGAAATGTTTGTAAATAAAAGATGTTGAAAATATTGTGTGATTGGTGGATGGTATATATGATTCGTCATGGCCGAATATAGCATTCTTATTTGTTAAGTACCCACTATATTTCAGGACGATATAGTAAAATTTTAACTTAAAAGGATTTGAAAATTTCAAAGGATAGACATTTAAAAAATATATAAAATATTTACGAATATTATATCAAACTAATATGAGTGTCAAATGAAAGCTGCGAATTCCTGTAGTATAATATTTATACCCTATACTACAGAAAAAGTTTTCGTATTACTACCTTAAAGTATACCGTTCGACTCAGAATAACTTTGTGAGTTTTTTTTTGGCACTATTGAAATTGGTTATGATCGGTTATTTCACCTAGTTCCGATACATATGTTCTTCCGGAATAGGGGTTTAAGGATCATAAATGCTTTAAATATAGTAACATTTTATTGAAATTAAGTTCAAAGAAATTTTGTAGAAGTATTAATCTTTATGTGAAATTTCATGAAGATAATTTCATAATTTATATATAGCTCCCATATATACTATACTTTTGTGAATCACCCTAAAGTTCATATAAATGTTAGTATCAACGTATGTTTTATTTTACAATTGATACAAGTAGTTTCACCGCTGGCCACAGGTCTAATATATAAGATAAGACACTTGCCAGAATTATATATATATACATATATATATATATATATATATATATATATATATATATATATATATATATATATATTTGACAACCTGGAGAAAACCTGAGTACGTAGTTTTATTATGTATGGACCATAATACAGACAAGTAGACGTTCTCTCTTTTGATTGCCATACTATGCTTCCGACGTTTTAGGGTGTTATTTTTTTATGCTACCACTTTTTCTTAAAAAAAAATCCGAGTTTTTTTAAATTTTTATTTTAGTTAAATTTAAAACGAATTATAATTTTCAATCAACTGTATATGAATGAAATATAAGAAAGAATACATATTAAAATTTAATGTTTATCTTCATAAAAAAACTATTTGCCGAGGTTTGCATGCTTTATAATCTACAACTTCAATTTTCTTTATACGCTGTTCGAGTGACTTAGTAGTCATTATTTTAGTGATACGTTCTCTATGTATCCAAATATCTGTAATGACAGGAAAATAAAATCACATTAATAATATTTAAGATAACTATTTTAAAATATATTTGCTAAATTTTGAATGTAGCAACGATTCTTTAATTTGTTTATAGAAAAGTTTATTTCAAAAAATCGTTTATAGTTAAAAAAAAAAAAAATTTCTCTGAGAGGGAGCGGTTTTAACTTGTTTTTTATATCACGGTGTGGGCTCTAATTTGATGCATATAAATATATGCATATTTTTTATGTATGAAAGAATGTTTGGGAAATTGTTTCACGGTGTTATATAATGATATGTACTTATTTTTTGTTGCACATGTTGTCGAGAAACTGCTTCCTGGTGCATGTTAGGGTGTTCGCGGGTTTAGATTTTCTAATGAGAGTACAGGCTGAAATTAGAATCGCAAATTGAAAATACGTTGATCACATAATTTCCAAGTAAGAGATCTATCCCGATAACGTTTAGTCCTAGCACGCAATAAATAATCGACCTTAATCATTATTTTTCTATATTTCCTTTATGTCACATATATGTCTTGTAGTTGAAAAAATGGTCCGATTTTAATAAAAATTTTTAGGGATGGTTTTCTTACTTGCTAATTATGTATGTGATCTTTGATGCCTTTAACTGCGAGTAAATTGCGTAGTATGCACGTAATTATCGGCGACATTTAGCAGGTAATTTTGCTGGTTTAATAATAAAAAATTGGCATTCTTATTATTCCATAATATTTAAGGTTTCAGGTTTAATTTTTAAAATAAGTTACGTTTAAATTAATATAATGTTTAGAAATAATAAAACTTTCTTAGATTTATAATTTTATATTTACTTTCCGTCTGAATTCTATGTAACCATAGGAAGTTGATATACCCATTTGCTTAGATTGCTATGGCGAAGGTACTGTAGGCATTGATGGTTCCTGGACAGGAGTAAATATGCCTCCTTTAAATTACTCAGCTACCGATAGACGTTATTGGCTATTGACTGTTATGTCGGGGTTTTACACACAAAAGGATAATCCCATATTGGAGGAGAAATTAGCAAGACTTTATCGTTTGGCATTTACAAGGTAAAATTTTTTTAACAAACATAGAATAATGAAATTAAATGATAAAAATTATAAATTATCTGTAGGCAGCAAACCAGACACTTAGGTATAAACGGAGCTCAACATATATCTGGAATATCCATATCAACGCCAGGCAGGGATAGAAGACATAATGAGCCTACCACAACTATAGGTTATTTGCTTTATTTTTTAAGGATTATAATTATTTTTTCATAACATTTTTAATTTATTGTTTAGAACCTTCCGATTATGACAGTGAACTGATCGATATGTATGAAAATAATTCACCTTTAAGTAAAAATCCCGAATCTCTTTATCCAGTAAATAAAAAATCCGAATTAGTATCGTCAGAGGAGAATTTTGACGATACTACACCAATGGACTATCAAGTATCTGCAACTGATATGCAAGCTGATGCTTCTGATATTTCGCCCTCAGTCGTGACTGTGACACCTTGGGAACTCATACAACAAAATGATAACACACAGAAACTTCGAACACCCTTAACACAAAAAATTACAGCATTAAGTTTTCGTGACGATCAGGTGCGTGTTGTCATACATAATGTCACGCAACTGACAGTGGAGGATGTACAACAAAGGAGCAATATAGCGACTGGGGTGAGTGGTACGTTATATGATGAGGATATTAATGAAAAAATGTGAGTACATGATATACTATCGCGAATACAAACATATAAGTTATAAGTCTTATATTTCATAGAGATGAACGACCTGTAGCTAATCAAACGGAGTTAATATATTCCGTGTTTGTTAATGGTCGTCCTGTTTTGGCTGTAACGGCTGCCAATGATATGAAATTGGTTAGTGATTCCGAGGTGGCAATGGTAATGGGCAAAGAAATATATATGAAAGCAGAACGTATGTGGTTAAGCATGGATATTGTTTAATATAGCAATTTTAATATCAATTACACTTTACAGCTTATTTGAGAGAACCCCAGGCTACACCTTTAGCCCCAGCCACCCATAGTGGCACTGTTGGTTTTATAGACTCCATACAAAATAATCCATTGTTGGTTATAGTTAGTTCAATTGCAATATTATTGCTACTGTTGTTACTCATAGCATTACTTATAATGGGACGCTCACATGTCAGACACAAGCAAAAGGAAGTGAAAAGGTAAAGAAATTTGATTACTTTTTAAAATATTTTAGATCATTTTGTCTGATAAACCAGTGGTTATACTATAATTGCAGAACTGCTAGCCGTAATGAACTCTTGTCCGAAACACAATCTGTGCGACCGACTTCTACCATTTCAGCCTTAGACAGCGGACGCACAACTACACAATCTCGTGATGTTGGTATACACAACTTTTCATTCGAAAATGAAAATGGTCATAGCAGCCGAGAACCACGCATACATTTTCCTGGACCTCCAACACAACGCATACGTCGATCATCTATAACATCTTCCGATAATACATCTGATTCATCTGTTTATTGTCCCATAAATCCACCTACAGCCGATGTTCAACGAATGCTTGATGAAAAGGCTGCCAATCTGTTTGAGCGTCACAAAACGAGAAGGCATAATCAATACGATAGAGCTGAGGGGCATGAGGATGATGTTTATACCACTGTTATTTCGGAAAAGAAACGTGATAAGTCTAGACTGCACAAGCCAAAACGTCGTTATTTATCGGAAAATCGTGTGGGATCTTTAGAAACGAGTCCGGCACAAAGCCAACGTGGTTATTCAGGCGATGAAGGTGATGCCACCAGACAGTCATATGCTCATTTTGAGAGAACAAATGAAGCATACAATCCCCATAATAATTATCATCGTAACAAATTGTTGCATCAAAAAACTATTTATGGCGACCGGGATTTTGACGATCACGCAGAACCTTCTTCAGAAGCCATTAACAAGGAGATTATACGAGTCCTACAGCCAGCTGAAAAATCTTCCGATTCCGGTAGTATAGGCTCCTTCCTGTCTATGCAATCGGTTAAAGCTTTTCCGAAAACAACATTGCCTGAACCCTTGAATCGAGTTTTAGAACCAGTTTTTGTCACTTACTATGATAATATTGAAAATGTTCATCAAACTTCGTCCAAAACTGATAAATTTCAGGTTAAAAAACATTCTTCTAAAGACGATTTAGACTCGACAACAATAGCTACTATAGAAAACTTTCCCACACCCAAGGCACCACAAAAGTTTTCACGATTTGCCTCACAAAGTGATAATCCAGATCCGGGAGTGGTTGGCCCCATAGTGTGGGAACGTCATAAAAAACGTTTAAGTGCCGACGATATCTTAGACAATGGTAATTACGAAAGAAGACAACGTTACTAAAATCTTTAATATCTTCCTATAAACATAATTTCTTTCACTTTCATTTGGCATACATTTTCTACCTGTAGAGGAAGAGAATTATTATAAAACAACGGATTATAGTCCTTCGAAAGATCCAGCTGCCATGCGTAACCACTATGAAGGATTATTAGAGGGCGCTTTACAAATGTATTCCAGTCAAGATGATTTGCCTATGCCCTTGCCTACCAAAGACTTCTCCAATCAACGTAAACCGACAAAACGTGAATTGCGTGGCTCTTCGGCTGGAGCTTCCAAGTAAATTTGTTTCATATATTTGTAATTTTATGTGATTATTATTACTTTTCTCCTTTTTAAAACAGTTGCAACCTTAAATCTTCTGCCCTTGATAACCGTCCATCTACAGCTCAACCCGAAAAAACTACCAGATCAAATCATTCTCCTCAACCACCTTCACCCAATCTTGGAGCTTGGGGTAGTGGTGGTGGCAGTACTCATGGCTCACATTCGCCTCTTGTGCGACCCATGAGTGCAGGGCCTTTTCATCGTCCCGCTGATTTAAACAGTAGCAATGTGGCCGCTCGCCCTGTACACGATTTGTCTACAGCACCTTTGATAGAGGCCATCCAAAAGGAATTGCGCAAATTTCAAAATGATCCCAAGTAGTTTTAATCATTAAGTCACAATTAAAAAAGTAATGATATACATACCTATTTAATTACTGTAAGACAATTTTAAATGTAGTTTTTATTATTTGTATAAAAGAAATTTTAATTATTGCATTTAAATTAAAGTAGAAGTTTAACGAATGTGTTTAACCTTTATTATTTACTAATTGTAGCTTTCCATCTAAGTAGTGGTGGCAGGAGGTCAGAAAAAAGAGGCTAAATTGAACTTTAAAAAGGTTAAAAATGGCTAAATGTATAAAAATTAAGGCCAGAAAAAAGTAATATTTTGTTTAATTTAAAAATTTATTTTTTGCTCCCCCTCAAGCGTTTATTATTGGGTTATATTTCATATGAAAAATTGTCCAATGTTTTGAAGTGATATTTCGTAATTTTTGAGCTATTTGAACTAATTACTTTTTGATTACGCATTTCAAATTTGTTGGGTGATTTTTCGCTTTTATAAGAATTTTTTTAAAATTATATTCATAAATAGTTTCTATGGTTAATGAAGTATATTAAAAAATAATTATTATAACAATAATCGATTCCATCAAATTAGTTATTTTTGAATTGGGAATTGAAGTGCAAAATAAAAACGTTGAGCTGGCACCATTGCCTCTAGGGATAATTTAAGGTTTTTTTTATTTTTAAGACAGATTTCAGTTTCACTGATAGGTCTTAAATATTATCAAATTTTAGCTCTTGTTGCACTTATTTCTATAGTTAAATTTTAGTTTTAGCATTAGTTTCGTCAATAAACAAATTTAAAATTTTAGGATTTTCTGTAGTCGGTCTATTGTAAAATGTTGTCTTAATTTTTGGATCTGTCTATAACTAAATTTTAAGAATTTGCTTGTTTCATTTGTTGATTATTTTAATTAATTCTTTCAGTTTCTATACATTTTATTTTTTATTATTCTTTTTTTGAAAAAATGATAATAAAAAACAAAACTTTAAAAAAGAAATATATGGAATATGATTGAATAAAATACTACAATATTTTCATTTAAATTGACTTAAATTATCATTCATATTTAAAAGTTTTAGTTTTATTTTTCAAAAGAAATAATTACTGAAAATATTGACTCAAACTAAAAATACTTTTATATAGTAGTTTGCTTTATGAATAACTTATATAAAAAGTTAAAAAATAATTTTCTTTATGAAATAACTAGATTTTCATATATTTTTAATTTAACAAAAAACTTTCTTAATGATCTATAAACAGTTAATGTAAAATTTTTGAGTGTAGGCATTAAATGATTTTAAGAAATGGTATTCCACTTATTATTGATAACACCGGAACTAATCCATATTTTGAAAATATATTAAAATTTAAAATAAACCTTTCAGATCGTCAGCTCACCGATGATCCTTTTAACGTTCAATGGTAAGCTTGGCGCTATTTTGTGAAAAATGGATGCAAATAAATACTATTTATACCCTACCATAGATGGTTGGGGTGGCTGTCAGCAAAATGAACCAAAGCAAATATTAAAAAAATTTCCAGACAAATTTGGATCATATTTCATATGAAAAATTACTCAAAATTTTGCGTAAGTTTTTGTAATTTTTTTTTTTTTTTGGCTATAATTCGTATTTGATAAATCATTTCTTTAGTTTTTTGTGATTTTTCACTTATATATATATATATATATATATATATATATATATATATATATATATATATATATATATATATATATATATATATATATATATATATATATATATATATATACGAAAAATCGCCGTAATGAAAAATCAACTAAAAAATGAAAAATGTCCAAAAAATAAATAAATTGTATAAATTGTTTGGACAAAATTAGCCACCTTTAAAATGAAAATGGTTTTAATTTGGCCTGGGCAGAATTCTGGTCTGGATTAAAATGGTCTCCTAGACGGGTTTAAAACTCGTCCGTTCTCGGCATCGCTAAATCAGAGTTTTGATGACTGATACTTTACTTTGTCATGCATATTGTAAAAATTTTTAATTGCATAATCAAGGCATTAGAAATCCTTAAATAGCAGTACTAAGTATCGTGGTATCCAATTATTCGGATTTTCATATCAATCGGTTAATTTGACAAATAATTATTCGAGGTTAAAAGTTAATCGGTTAATAATCGATTAATGGTAAATTATTCGATTAACTGAATAGAATTAGCAATACATGTAAAACTTATAAATAACACTAATTACACGTAGTATTTAATCTATTGAAATACTTATTGAGAAATTTAATGTAGATAAAATTCTTTTAAAAAGGATTCTTCCTATCAGTATGAAATATCGTTATGAAAAATTGCACTTTTTGACCAAATACTGCGAAATATTCTACTTTTCAGCTTTATTAAATAAATCAGTCTTTTTAATGTAACTCTCTTTATTTTCTATGTGAGAATGACTTCTTGGCATAAAGGTCAAAATAATATTGGTTTTTATGTATAAAAATTAAAAGGGGTACTCATTTAAACGTTTCAGTTTTCCATTTGTGCAAATGTTGTGTATTATTAAGTAAATAATTGGAATTTTTTGTTGAAATCAATGATATATTCAATGATTTTATTATAGTTGATGTGACTGTACCTTTTTGACATCGCATTTATAATAATTTTTAAATAGAAACAAAAGACAGCTGATTTATAAATGCACAATTAAACAGCGCAAGTTTACGCGAGACTAAATAGTCGCACAAATTTATAAGTCTTGTGCAAATGATTTTCCATACAATTTTTTACAGTTTATTTGCAAGTGTGCAAACTTGCACACATTACACAATTTCCTAGGGTTTTGCGCGTTTTCATGAGGACCCTTAAAATGGTTATGACTTATATAACTTTGAATTTACTTTATTTACAACTATGATTGTTACAAGTTTAAGTATTTATGAAGTTATATTATAATCTTTTGTTGTCGCATTTTGTTAAAATTCTATCCCAACAAAAAAGAATATCCATGGAAGTCAATAGATCCTGAACTTGTTATCCAGAAGTAGAGCAAATCGGAACATTTCTAATAAATTTAACATAGGCTTATAATTGGAAGATGCTCCCTTTCTTTATCGGCACAAGGTAATTAGTTTTAATGTTTATGTAAACTAATATATTTTTTAATAAAAAAATTATGCATAATATTATTTTGTTTAGACAGTTCTTTTCGGTAACAAGTATTTGCAAAACTCAACGTTTTATAGCAGAACAATTCATTTGAATCTCCTTTTAATAATATTTTTGGATGCTGTTTGCATTACTTCGTAATCACATGAAAACGTATACTTATTAATACTTTGGAAGTAATAAAAATTACCTTTCCTAAAAATGACTTTTTTTTATTTATTTTTGCTGGCATAAACAGACATAAAAAAATGTAGTTGATACAAATTTATCTTAAAAATAAAATGTTATAAATTTGTAACTCCAGAAAACTAAATTTCGGTTGATAGGTTTTATTCGACACAAATTATTCGGTTTATTCGTTATTTGAAAATAGATAATTTTAATAGAATTTTAATAGAATGACGGTTAATCGATTGGATACCCTACTAAGTATCCAAAGACATTTTTTATGAATTAATTCAAAACTAAATTTCATATGTCGTCGATGGGCTCACAAAAAGGCTTATGTTTTTTTTATAACTTTTCAAGACACAAGGTAAATAATTTTTTTTTAAATCTTACAAAATAAAATATTCATTATTTTTATTAATTTATTTAAATTTAATTTTTTTTATCAAAAAAAGCATAGAAAATGTTCATTAATATATTAAATGCCTAATTTTTTCATGTTGACGATTTCAAATAGGCAAATTGACGATTTTGAAGATTTTTTTCTCCAAATTTGACGATTTTCCACCAAATTTATCTAGCAGTTATGAAGGCTCTTGAAATGCAGTAAAGCTGTTTATATTTAAGTAACTTTCGGGAGTAGGCCTTGTATGGAAGCTATGGTCAATTATGCACCCAATCTCTTGAAATTTTATAGTATGACTAATGCTGATAAAAACCTTATCTATCTTGAATTTCATATAAATATGAGCATATTCCAGATAATTATATTCACTAAAACATTTGCATGGGCACTATAAAAAAAAAAAAAAAAAAATAATGAACCAATTTTAATCACTTTCTATGAGCTTCGTCTGTTACTTTTAGAAAACGACATTATTATGAAAATGCCATTTATTATTAAATAATATTTAAAATTGCAACATATGTATATTTCGAAAACAAAATTTACATAAACACTGATAGAATATCTTTAAAGTAAAATTTGAACTTTTGAAGCTAAAAGGAGAAAGTGTGGTATGCAGAAATTCCATTATGATGTTTTAAAAATGAATATAATTTCTGAATAATTTGTTAGATAATTTCAAGGATATTTAAGGATAAAATATTTGAAGGTAATTTTTGACATTATAAAAGACCAAAAAGAAAAACAATTTTAGTGTAATTTTTAAATCATATTCTAACTATTTTTAAAATTTCAACTGTCATTAATTTTGGAATGTTAGGTTTGACAAATATGTATATCTTCTTTAATTTTTGTTCTTTGCTGCTAAGTGCTTTGAAGAAATTCCTGATAAGGTAAGGTTCTATATAAAGATGTGTCTTGAAAGAATTCTGCCAGCTTAAAAGTGCTATAAAAATATGATTTGTTCCGCGTCACAGATGGAATCGAGCATAGTATTCAAATAAATCGTTGATATCATCATTGAAGTAGATGTTATATCTTCATAGAAAATCGGGAATAGTATATAAATTTTGTCCTTTATACACTGACGTTTGTTACAGTGTCCGATATTTATCTCTGCAAACATGATGTGATCAACACAGCCAACTGTGTTAATAAACTAAAATCTCAAATCAAATCAATCAGTTCAGTTGGTGAAACATATAAACCAAGGCAACATAAGTTTGCCAATTTTTTTCGAGTATATAACATTTATAAACATTATAAAAACGTCTGAAATTGCCTCTGTAATGTTTCTCTATATTTTTTCACAATTTAGAATAAAATCCAGCATTAAAAATATTATTGAAATCTATCCTTCAGCGACATCAAAACCAAAAAGTCGTTATAACAGCATATTGCTAAAACATGAAAAAACTCGAAAATTGGAACTAATCTTGAGAAATGAATGCTATGAAAGTCCTACGTGCCAAATTTAATTGGATTATCTTCAAAATTGCGACCTGTACTTTGTGTACAAGGTTTACATGGACAGCCAGCCAGACGAACGGACGGGCGGACGGATGGACAGACATCGTTAGATTGACTTAAAAAGTGATTTTGTGTCGACTGGTATACTCTAAGGTGGGTGTTCGATGATTTTTTCTGTGTGTTACAAACATCAGCACAAACGCATAATACTCCAACCACCTATGGTGTTGTAGGGTATAAAAAGGGTTAAGAATGGTACCTAGGGCCCCAGGGTTTTAAAGAATTTCTTAAATATGATAAATTGTTGAATGTTTATCTTAAGATGAATTAATTTTTTTGGACTCGCACTAAGTTTTTCTTCAAAAATATGAAATTTATGACCTGAAGGAAAGGGATTCCTTGAGAGATGATATCAAAACAATTAAACCGAGCTGTGTAGACTGACTATAACCAACAGGTACAGGCCTAAAATAGGTACATTTATCAGGAGAAAAGTGAATTGCGTAAACTTATTTACGATGACATTTTTTTCTACTTATGTGATTTGTAATTACAATAGGTTATGAGTGTTTTAAATGAAAGCCGATTTTTTCTATACCGTCCAGTCAAATAAGGGCTCGAGCTCGGAATTTTATGGAGGGAAGCGTATTTTTGCAATTAGATTTGCTTTGGTGTCTTATAAATGCTATTAAAAGTCATTGATAGTTATCGATAAACTTGTCAAAAATCAGTTTTTTACATATATCCCGCTTACTGTGCAAACATATGTATTTTGATATCATTATAACAGTTTTGGAGTATAAAAATACCAATTTTTTCTGAAGTACATTTTTATGTACCATCATTAGTTTTGGAGTTACATCGCAACTTATGTTCGATTTTAAGTTTTTATTCTCTCCATCACCACTAGTGGTGAAGGATTTGTCAGGTCCAAAATATGAACTATTCGACTGAAAATCACCCAGATTATTTGTTGTTCTCCTAAGCGACTTGGGATTACAAACCACTCGAATCGGTTCTGTAAAAAAAAAATAAATAAATAAAATAAAAAATAAGGAACAATATCTAGACCAACCTCTAAAACTAAACTAAACTGACGATTTTCAATAAAAATATAACCAATTTAAATAAAAATTTTGCCAAAATGTCTAGCTGTGTTCACTTCTCAATACTACCAAAAATCGGGTTAGCAGAAGTTAAGTTACCTAACCAAAATATAGGCAACAGCATGTTATAATTTGTATATGAAGTGCGTGTGTTTGTTCACTTCAATATGAATTCTGATAAACACTAAGGTTTTATAGTTGGTTTACATGGACGACTTTTTGACATTTTTCAATTTTTAAATAATCGATATTTTAAATTTCTGAATAGTCAATTTGTCAACTTTTCGATTTTTTTTAATTTTAAATTTGGTGCATTATACTTTTTTTCCACTTTTCAGCTTTTTCTGACTTTTGGTCTATTTTCGAAAATTATTTAATCTGAAAACTGAAATTAACAAACGGAATACAGTTCCAGAATAAATTATTAGCTTTTATTCAATTGTAAATACCTATTTGATTCCAAACTAACACACATCTTATTCGCTGAAAAATTCAATAAAATATCTTAACTAACAAACATACTTTTAGTATTACAAATATGTATGTTATCCAAAAAAACGTTTTTAAAATAAGAAGCAAATAATATTAAATTAATTGGAGCATTTGCTTTATTTAATTTTTTATTTGTAATTTTAATTAATGTGCGGCATTTTTTTTTATAAATATTTTACATTGCAGAAAAATTCAATAGAATAACAATATCACTCGTATGTAATATAATACGAGCAGACATACAATAATGTTTAAAAAATATTTACAATATACCTATTTTTTACATTTTTTATCTATTATAAACGCATTAAACCAAAGTTATGTTTATATCATTATTAAGACTTTCATTAGATATCATAAAAATGATATATAATGAAAGCCTACACCAGCCCATTTGAAATAGTTTTTTATTACATCGTTTTTAAGATTAGTGAAATAAATTAAAATTTAACGTTTGGTATTTATACATATAAGGCTTAACAGTTATGTTTGTTTTAAAGTTTGTTATTATGACGATCGTTAACAAAAAAAAAAAAAAACAAAAAAAAAAAAAATATATAAAAATTCAAAAATTGATCTCTTTGCAAATACAATACTATAGTATACGACTTTAACCAAATAAATATATATATATATTAATATGAGTATTATAGCATATGGTATTTATATTACACAATAGTCTTTAATCTTAAAATTATTATTTTTATTTTTCTTTGTGTATATATATCTCAAAAAGGATTCTAGTTGGTGAGCGTCATGTTTGCATTAGAAATAGCCAAGGTCGTCTTTTGATTTTGTTGCTTTTAAAGCTAGAGGCTTTAATAAATTAATATTCTTCTTTTTGTCCCGCCGATTTTTCATATTGATGTTGATCAACACTACGTTTGCCCAGGCGAGGACCAAACCATACTCCTGTGGTAGCACTTGGACCGGCACGTTTATCCAAAGCCTGCTGTAAGGCCAATAGTCTAGCCCATTTGCGTACATCGCTATCACTGCGCCCAATACGGGGATAAACAATCATGCCAGCTCTTTTAACGTCTGATTTGGGATATTCTATAGAAAAAAGGTTAACAAATGTAATTGTAAGAGATTTATATATTCCACATATTGTTGTTTTAAGTTTTTATGCTTAAATTGTTAAATAAAGAGAATTCTAATTTATTAAATAAGTGAGTGTGGGAGTAAAATACTAGAATACAAACCTTCATACTCCTCAAATGATGATGAGGGATATAAAACGTCTAGAGCAGCTGCTGCAGCTGCTGCCGCATTGTCAGCAGAAGCATCTGTGTTATGTAAATTATTCATGCTTGGGTCGCTGCGACCTACACGGGGAAAAGCAAAAAGTCCCGATGTACCTCCACCGCCACGACGATTTTTTGTCTGCTCCAATTCTATAGAAAAACCAAAATCAAAGAAAAACAAGAAAAAAGCACACTCAAAAATAAAATATTCAAATTTATTTGTAACGGTTAGTTATTTTAAATTTAAATGTTCTTTAAAAGTGTCAACAAATTTCTTTGATAAATTTTTACAAATGTTTTTCTTCGGCGAATTATTAAGAATTAACAGTGCCTATTTGTTGAATTTAACTACCAGAAAATTTATTTAACTCTGGGGAACCATTAACAAAAAAAAAAAAAAAAAAAAAAAAAAGATTATTATTTATAAGTAAAAAAAATTATGAAGTAATTGTCGTAAAACGCAAAGATTTTGGTCATTGTTCATAAAGTGTGATATGTAAATGTAAATAAAAGAATAGTTTAGAGACAAATAGAATTAGTTTTAACAACAAAAATGTTCTGTTAATGTTTGCATGTTACTGATTTTTAAACATGTTGTTAACAACTCTTATTACCAAGAAATGACTTCAAATATTAACCTTTAGACGGAAAAACTTATTACATTATATTTTTCAATTAACACAGTCGTTTCATTTTACATCAAAATGTAATTAACCAACTAAAATAAAAGAAATAGTAAAAATAAAATTCAAGTAAAATTTTTTTTTCTCATTTAAGTTTTTAATTCATTCAATCATCTACTTTATTGATTTAATAAATTTTTAATTGAAAATATTTTTCTGTTTTTAATTTTTTATAGTTATTAGTAGTTGATATAATCATTTTGATGAGAGGGACAAATTTAAACAAATTTTTATTGAATGAATTATTTTGGTTATTGGTGACTTTTTTCTGTGCTTCTACATTTCCATTGGCAGATTTAGTTTTTTCTATCTGTGGAAAGCATTCCCGTCAAAACTGCTAATCCGAATAAATTGAAATTTAGCTTCTTAAGAAATTTTCTGTATAAAATATGTCAAATCTGTAAAGGAGATAGATAGCAATAGCACAAAATCAAGAAAATTGCTATAATTTTCTTTCTTGAATTTTTACCCAAACTACTTAAAGTAACTAAATGAAGTGTTTCCGTTATATTTCACTATACCTATAGCTTATTAGTACTCAAAATTAGCTAAATCGGTTAAATAGAATCAAAAGTTATAATTATAAACAAAAATGTGAATAAATATTGGAAATAAATTGTCATGCTTCTTTTCGTTTGCTCGACAACATAGTTTTAATGGTAAAATATCAAACAAAATACTTAGAGTTTTTGAATATTTAAGCACTTGATCATGGCAACTACCAAAGCTTTTAGAAAAAAAAAAAAAAAAAAACACGATTAAATATGTCATAGTTAAATTTTATACATATAAATACAAATAAGAATGGTCAAGACTATACGATACCCTACACAATTGTGTACGAGCATAAAAATTCGGAATGGGTACTATATTACACCTGTGGTCAATTTTGCTAAATGTAAAATAAAATGTACAAATAAAGAATAATGCATTGATACTAATATCTAGATGATTTTATGAACTTTAGGGCGATTCCTGGAAGTGGGTTTATATGGCAGCTATGGTAAATTATAGACCGATTATCATAAAATTTTGCAATGTGATTTCTACTTATATAAAACTTATTTGTGTCGAATTTTAACTTGATATTGACTTTAAAGTGACATTCGGAAGAGGTGTTTATATGGGACCTATTGTCAATTATGGACCGATCTTTATAAAATTTGGTATAAAGATTGATACTTGTACAAAACTTCTTTGCACCGAATTTCATTAAAATAGTCTTATTTTTAAGGCATTTTTGAGTGTTTAAACTCTACCCCGGGGGGACATTTGTATGGGGACTAAGTGAAATAATGAATCGATCACAACCAATTTAAACAGGCTTCGTCATTGTATCACGTGCCAAATTTCATTATCTTTAAAATTGTGACCCGTAATTTGCGCACAAGCTTTACATAGACAGCCAGCCAGCCGTTCAGCCAGATGGACATCGTTAGATCGATTTAAAGGGTAATTCTGAGTCGATTGGTATACTTTAAGGTGGGTGTTGGATAATTTTTTTTATGCGTTACAAACATCAGCACAAACGCATAATACCCCAAACACCTATGGTGGTGTAGGGTATCAATATTATTTTATTTTTAGAAAGTTTTTAAGTTTACTGTTTAGTATTTTCGTGGCAAAATATTATAAGTTGTATATAGACAAAATTATTAAAAAAAAAAAAAAAATACATCAGAAGAAACACAATTTACTCTTTGTAATAGTTGAGAACTGCCTCTTATTCCGATTAATTTTTGGATAAAGCTTTACAAAGCAGCATCTTCATACTTAAGTCCTTAATGCTTCATGGGACCTTCGTTGAAATAGTAATGCCAGTTCCCTAATTCCAACTACTTCTAAAGATTAACAAATGCTGACTAAATCGGTTGATAAAATTAACCTGAGTTCCATCTCGGAAAAGTGTTAGTTATGTCAAATACATTTTCATGAATTTGTGTCAACATAAACAAGCCTTTTCGGTTAGCATATCCATTAGCATATTTTTTGTTACCTTAGGTTTCTAGTGTACTGCCACTTCCTATAAAGGGAGAGTCAAATAATCCTGAAAATTATCTTCTAATAGCAATCTGTTTTGCTTTTTCCAATTTTATGGGGAGTATATAAAACTACCGTAGTTAGAAGCAGTGTTGCCAGTTTAGACTTTTTAAGGCTAAATCTAGTATTTTTATTTTGTTTTTAGTCTCAAAATTTTCGTTTTAGCTTCTAGCCTTTTTTGATTCCTAAAATTACCTTAAAAAAGCTAAAATGTTACTATTTCAACAACGAAATATATTTTTTATATTTAACAAAAATTTTTGCCTACGCCGCTTCATTACCCAAATGAGTAATAACTAATATACGAAAATAATAATAACAAATTTAATGGAATTACTAAATCGATTATTAGAATTATTATCTTTTCTTTTTTTTTCCGTCATTAGAAACTGTCATAGAAACTGTTTATAAACATAATTTTAGCAAATTTTTATAAAAGCGAAAAATCACCCAAAACTTAAAAATGCTTAATCAAAATGTATAGCTTTGGGCATAGAAAACAACTAGAAGTCCAACTCTTTTAATTCGCTCGGCAAAAAAAAAGAAAATACTCTCTTCACACATATAAATTAGTTCTAAAGAAAATTATATTAACAATTACGAAGAGATCGGGTTTTTGACAGCTGAGTTACGTTTTTTAGAGCAAGTTGGACTTCTAGTTATTTTCTATGGCTTTGGGTTTCTATAATAATTTCAGTGGATACACAGAGAAAAATTTTTGAAAAATATTTCCAGTTAATCTGCTGTTTTATTATGTATTGATATTTAATTATGTTAATAATTAATTAAATTAACTTTTTAATTCGTTGTAATTTTTATTTTAAATAAAGTGACACTTTTTCAAAAAATTCAAAACAAAAAGAAAAATGTTTTGGAAAAATACAATGAAAACAATAAATAACTAAAATCATAGCGAAAATCATAAAAGTTTTTTAACTGAATTTAAAATTTATCATATGCGGGCAATCTTTTGGAAGTATAAAATCTTAACGGAATATGACAAATTTTTGAAATCCAGCGAAGTGGATTTGTGTAGCTATTGGTAGGTAAAACCATATAATATTTGTTAAATTGAACATTTTCGTATTATTGCAGATTTTTCCATTATTGATAACCTTTAAGGAACAAAAAGGTGTTTATGCTTTGATTATTTTTGAATATTTTTAAAACCATTTCGTAATATCACAACAGCCGAAATTTTTTGCACTATTTCAAAGGATTGAACGTTGAGGAGTTTTGTAGAAATTTAATTTAAACGTCACTATTTTTTTAATTTTTGGAATAAAGATTTTTATTTTATTTTGTATGCAATCAAAGAAAAAAATTAGTCCATAAAATTTTTCAATTAATTCATTATGTCATTTTTAATTAAAACTTAATAAAAATTGGTTATTAATGTAAGTAACTTTTTTAATCGATTTATTTATTTTTTTTATATAAATCGTAAAAAAAATATATAAATAAAATATTTTGAAACAGATTACAAATTTATGGCAATTATAAAAGATTTCAACTGCTTGGGCTTTTAGAAAAAAAAAAAAAAAAAATACCGAAATAACGCAGACTGTGAAAATTTTCTGATGTGCCAAAGATCACTTGAACATGTAATTATACGGTAAGTATAAGTTATTAAGATTTGAGAGAATTTTACAATTAAAATAATAAGATTGTTTAGGTGTTATTGTACATAGATGTTCCCGTCAAGCCCAAGTTTGAATTCAAGCTATATTACGCTATTTTGTTTAATAATATTTATGAATAATGATTAAGTTTATACCGATTACATTTCTTCAGACAGGCTACCATATGTTGTTTATTGTTTTGTCGTTACGTAGGTTATAAAGTCTACTTAGTGATAATTCAAATTAATATAATCGTTTTTATTTACATGCATTATTATTGTAAAACAATTTTTATTTAAATATTTGTAGTAATAAAATAAAAATAAATAATTTGGATGAAATTCGTGTATCATTTTCAAAGGAAGCATATTGTGCAATAGTAGAGATTTGATTAATTTTATAATCAATTTAATAAATCCTTTAGTTAGTTTTAAATAAAATTTTAATTATAATTCTTATTGTATCGATCAAAAAAATTAATTTAAGTTTAAACGAAAAAATATATATACGACTATTTTGAGTTAATTAATAGTATCATTTTGGTGATTGGAGCTAAATCAAACAAAAAAATTATTGATATAATAAATTTCGTAATTGAAATGCATTTTTATTTTTTTCTGAGATGGTACAGATTATGTTAAAATTTGAATCGATTTAAATAATACATTGATTAATATTTATTAAAATTTCAGTAATACCAGTTATTTATTTGATTAAAAAATTAATTGAAATTTATGTAAAAAATCAAATATTTCCCTTAAAATCATCATTTTGGTAATTGGAGTAAATTAAAATAAAAGTTTAATTGACATAAGCAATTTTATAATTGAAATCTATTTTTATATATTTATTTATTTTTTCTGTGTAATATAGAACAAAGTAATTATTGAACTTAATAGTAATAGCGGCCCATTCAATTCTAATTAGGTGTTCGAAGGCCGAAGAATTTTTGTTATCGGATTGCACAATTTACCAAAAATTTCCAATAGTAGGTCTTTAGTCGACCTATGGCCGAAACATTTATTTCGTCGAAGTACTGATTTCGTTTTACCCTGTTCCCGGGTAATAAATTCCAACTAGTCAAAACTGAAATTCTTTCATCGGTACATAGCATTTAAGTAACCAATTCTATCTTAGTTCACCGATTGATAACAGTCATATTGAACTTAATAGATAAAAGAGCTTATTCAGTCCTAAAGAATCTGATAAGAATTCATATTATCAGATTGCATCCATTACTCAAAGTAGTTAGCTTCTAAAACTTTTATCTATAATAACCAACTCAATCCTAATTAACCGTTTCAGATCTAATATTTATCACATTAAATTTCAGCCAAGACCAGTATTTAGTTAGTGTGCTAGATTACTAAGATACGTAGCAGCTTCAATCCTAGTTAACGCTGTGAGAGTCAAAATATATATCTCATCCAGGCAATAGAGTAGGGATCTGAACAATTCATCTTCCTGGATTGCATTTTATTATTTGTTATAGTCAATAACCTCTTGTTATCCAGGTTCAAATCAAGACACCACAATGATTTTGATACTTGTAAATTTCTTTAATAAATAAAGTCTTCTGAAAATCTTTCAGGAAAGATATTTCATAAAGTAGGCCTTTGGAGAACATGGACGCACTGAGTATATCTATTATTATTATTATTATTATTATTATTATTGCAGATGACAACAATTCGTATTCATTCAGTTATAGACCAAACCTATTGGAAATCGGGTCAATGGAAAAAAACTATGATTAATATATAATAAAAATTAAATCCTGTTACTACAATAAAACGTTTTCGAAAGAAATCTAAAAACTCGTTCACATTCCAATAAATTACTTCCATTTGTCGACGATTTACCATTGGACTGCACAAAACATTTTAGGAAAATTCTTTAATAACTCTCGAAACACTGTTTAATAATTAATAATCACTGCGATAATAACTGATATGGGTATACATTAAGTGATCTTTGATTTTTTTTTAATATTTTTAAGCCATGAATTCTATTTTAAGAAGTAAATACTTAAATTTCGCTATCAGCGGTTTTATTTAATTTCAGTTTATGCTTAAACATGATAAATTCCTACATTCTGCGTTTACGCAGAACATAAAAATCAACAGCCATATTTAAAAAAGCATTTTAATTTGCATTTAAAGCACATAGTAGCTAATACACAATTTAACTCCTAAAATTCAAAAAACTATTTACAGTCTACATTAACTAATAAACTGTTTTTGTTATGTAGGCAACAGTATTGTGTATAGTTAGAATAAATTATTCGTTAACTGATTTATTCTATTATTATTTTTAATGTTTTATTATGTTTTGGATGATAAATAAGTTTTTTATTTTGAAAAAAATCATTATTTAGCTTTTGTAAATATACTTATGTAGAAATGATATCCTTTTATTTATTTTTTGTTGGTTGTAATTATAAGTATCCTAATAACGAACATTCTGTGATAAAATCAACATCACTATTTCATAAAATTGAACTATTTTAATCATTTTTTTCAGTTAAAATGTACATGTTTTATCCCAGAGTTGATACGTTAGATTAATGACAACTTAAACTAATGAAAATGCCGAACATATGTGTTTATGGCGAACATTAGGTTGGCATGCGGGCAGCCGCATTTTATATATTTTTTCCTGCTTCTATTTATGATTTTAAAAATAAAGCTTAAAAAAATAGTTTAAAATATATAGTTTAAAAATGATTACAGAAAATAATTTCCTGTCCGAAATTCATTTAATACGTTTGTAAATAACTACATATTGGCATATTTTTGAATTTCGGAATGAATCTCAACATTCGGATATTTAAAAAAGCGACGTTTTGTCAAAAATTTACGAATGAATCCAAAAATTTATTTATTTATTATTTTTTTCTTTTCTTGAAAATGTAACAGAAATAATCTTAAAGTAGTTTCAGAGCACCGTCGAACTTACTTTAAAATATTTAAAGATAAAAATGGCTTACCAAAGGTATTCTAAGCGAATTTTTGAATACAACTTTAAGGAATTTTGCTTAACAATGATGAGTAAAGCTGTGTTAAGTTTTCTGAATATCCTCATGCCAATAAGAAATTTAACAATAACATCCACTTTAAAATACACCTAGGCCCTGGTCTGCGTCGTTAGTGTGGATCGAAGAATTGCCTCGCAAATCGAATCACTATTTTCTATGTATTTACCAGAAAAGAAGTAAATCTTTAATAAAAAAGGAGTATTTTTTTGGCACAAAGAGGTGAAATTAAAATACATATATAACATTTAATTTGATTTTCTAACTAAAAACAGTAAATTTCATAACAAAATCAATGAATCAATAAAGCTTTCACTTACAGTTACTTAAGTTACTTGAGCTTCCAAAGCGAAAATGTGCTGTATATAATGACGAAAATCGAAATGATACCAGCGCAAATCGAAATCATAACGACGCAAATTGAAATATTGAAATTTGAAACAGCGACGCAAAGCGAAACGAAAAATAAATAAATAAATAAATAAAAACAGAAAAACATCAGTAAAAATAACAAAAACATATGTACAAATTAATCTTTTGATGTTTGTCTTTATTCTATAATGGACTATTAAGCCATAGCAATCAATCGCTCCTTAGGCTAATACTATGTTTACCACATCCACCTAACAAATAAATGCTATAAATAGTTAGGCGAAGGAGATGATACCTTATTTCCTTTAGGTTTTCTATTTGTAAATTTAAATGTTGTAAAGAATTTAAAGAAAAAACAATTTAAATCTATTTGAGTTTTAATTTTTTGTTTTGCTTTCATTCGAATTTATTTAAATTTGTTGTTCCTGTAGAAATTTACATAATTTCTCAATATCTCTGTTAAGGGACATTAGAGCTTATTCTTCCCATTATTACACCGTAAATTGTTTTAAATTATTTTCATATATTTCTTTTCACATTATTTTTTTTACATAAATTTGTAAAGAAAAGAGCAGTAACTTCCCTATTGTTTTTATTATTTTAATATTTATTTCTATTTATGCATGGCATAAAGGTAAGAAGAAAAAAAAAAAATACTGAAAGAAGCAAATTGTATTAAGTTGGTAATTGTAACGTTAGCATTATAATTATGTTCAGTTTTTGTTATTTAGCTTTATTATTTTCGCCATTTTAACAATTTTCTATGTATTTTGTAGCATACATCAAGGGGTCTTTGTTTAGATGTATTTGTGTGTTGTGATGTCAGAGCATATTTAACACCTACAAAAGACTTTGTGCAATGAATAGTTGGTATCTCTCTAATCTTCTTTAGTTTACGTTACGTGTCATTTCTGGCAATTATTGAAATCTATTTTTATGTTTTCATATTTAGAAACATTCTCATTTTCCCACTTAAATTCGATTGTTTTAATAGATCTTTTTTTTTTTTACAGTAACAGAAAATCTATTGACAAATTTGTATAAGATACTTGGTTGGCAGTATGTGTTTTTTTTTACTAATATGGGGGAGACTGTTTGAAACCTGTGAAATAACCAAGAAAAATGTGATTTCAATATTTAGTTCGTATGCTTATTATAGGTATGTTTTTATACCATACTGTTAAATTTAAATTTAGTTTTAAAGAATGCAGTATCTACTAGTTATAGAGTTCTAAAAACATTATTTGGGAGATCTGATACTGTTCTCAGCAAAAAAAGAGCTTCAAAAGCAATGATATAACACAGTGCACACTGCGTTTTTGAGGCGTTAACTAAACCTCAAAAATGTGATTATAGGAGCAATGCAATGTCCTGTAATGTTGAAAAGAGAAAGATTCCAGCATCTTAGGAATGTTAAAAAATATATATGTTACATTTGAAAGTAAAAACTAAAAACTAAATACTAAGATTTATTTTTTTCTGTTATAACGTATTATTGTATGATGTGCAATGACGTTTGTAATTAATTATGCTTATTATGCCCAAAGATAATGTTTTGTTTTTGTTTTTTTATTGAATTACAAACAAAAACTTTATTTGATAAATTTTCAATTTCAATAAAAAAAAAAAAAACGATTTTACGGAGGAAGGAAATTTGTAAGGAAAATTGTTCTGAAAAATAGAGAAAAAAGGGATTTTTATCAAAACCGAAGGATTTTTCTTAAATTTTATCTGCCATCACGGCTACAGAACATATTTGTGAGACATCTTAATGAAAATTGACACATAATTTTTTCCAAGGAGGAATCTAGTAAAATTGGTTGAAATCGTAATAAGAATGTCCTCCTGAAATCCTTTTTTACACTGTATCTTTTTAAGTGAGAGTTATGATATCAAATTTTGTGTATATCGCATAGTGGGATAGAGAAGGCAAAAATGAAGCTTAATTCAGTAAAAGGGCATAAAGCATTATTTATAATTTTGTTGTAATAACTAGGCCATTAGTGTATCAAGTAAATACTTTCTGAATTTATAAATATTTTTTTAGCTTAAACTACTCCGTCCGATTGTCCTTGCATAAATAACCAACATTTGAAATAGTCTGTAAATCGTCGTTTTTAAGATTAAATTTGGCGCATGAGCTTTTATAATCGAACCATTATTTCACTGAGCGCGCATATAAAAATGTTCCCTTAAATATCTCTCAAATAAATTGAATAAAATTTAATTTTAAATACCGAGAGCTTATATTCAACAAGGGATGTCTGCAGATTTAAAAAATATATTTTGTTGGCTTCAAAAACTTTGCTTTTGTGTCCTTTATCAGTGCTATCAATTTTGAAAAGAAAAACTAATTCTAACACATTTTTATTTTTATTTTTTGCATTTTTACTCTTTGGCTATTTACGAAACATATAATTTCTTGAAGAAAAAATGGGCTTCATGCATATAGCACATTTATTTGATTTTTAAAGGATTATAATATCGAAACTCCATAAAAATAGTTTTCGAATGTTTTAGTCACAATTGAGTTGTTAGTAAGGAATTTAGCAAAATTTTAATAAATTTAAATTTTTGCAGAAAAGCAAATTTTGAAGATTTTTGCGCGAATAATGGGCTTAAAAGATTTATTTTAATGTTGGAGGTTTATTAGACATGTTAATAATAAATTGTAGAAGACCAAATTGCAAAATATTGAAAATACTAGTGAAAAAATAATTTTTATGCTTTCTGAACAAATGGGGTTTTGCAGATAGTCCTTTTTGAGTATAAGCCCTCAATATATAATACTTCATTTTATTTTGTTTTGCTTCAAAAATCAATCATATTTTCAGTGAAGGTTTTTTTGAATTTCTATATAAGAGTAAAAAATGCCTGTTTTTTTAGACTGACCTATGCTTAACAACCCTTTTGTAAAAATCCTAATCTTTATAAAATATAATGCAATCTTTAATTTTTTTCATTTTCCGCGTAGTGCGCTGTTAAAATCACAATTTTTTTTTGGCAATTTTTAATCACTAGATATCGTACTTTTTTATGAAAAGAAAACATGCAAAAGTACGATTTCTAGTCATTAAAAATTGAAAAAAATCTGTAATTTTTGCAGCGCACTACTCGAAAAGTGAAAAAATTAAAAATGTAAAAATACGATTTCTAATGATTAAAAATTGCAAAAAAAATCTGTAATTTTGACAGCGCACTACACGGAAAGTGAAAAAATTAAAGATTTTTTAGCAGATAATTATGTCTCATTTTATTTATTTTTACCTAGAATAGATTACTTTTCAAAATTTTAATTTTCAACTAACCGAAATTTTTCTCATTTTAACCCCTCTGTTTATCTGCCCAAAAGTTAGCTCCCATATAAGGTTCCCTAAAGAAAATCACTTTTAGAAGATCATAAATACGTGGATAAATTTATAAGGTGGATATAAAAGTTGAAAGTTGCAACATACAACACATTTTTTATTATTCACCGTATAAAATTTATCCACATATTTGTGATCTTCTAATATATATATAATAGAATATATATATATATATATATATATACATATATATATATATATATATATATATATATATATATATATATATATATATATAGGTAATTATCTTTTTACGTCTATATTTCGGAGAAAGTAACGAACGAACCTCACCATCGTTGAAATTTGGTATGCACGATTACTACGTCCATACAAAATTTGAAGTTCTTAAAAATTTTCAAATTTGTTTTAGTTTAGTTTTTATCGCGGTTCAAAGTTCACTCTATTCAGGAATTTTTTTTAAATAAATACATTTTAAATCCTTATATCTTCGGACCTATTTATCCAATTTAAACATAAAATTAATGCCTAACAAATCTTGTTTCTAATTATTTTTATAAAAATTATATTTTTGAAAACAAAAGGATATGAAAATCAATAGTCTTCCTTGCATTAAGGATATTTAAAAAATCATAACTTCCATTTATACAAATTTTAGGAGATGGGGATGCTGGAAAATTAACTTTTGTAAAAAAGTTATTTAAAAAAAAAAAAAATACATTAACAATATTTTTGTTTTGTGTATGAAAATATGTGAGTAGATTTTTCTGAAATCAATATCGTATATAATAAATGGGTTTGTCCCAAGAAGTCTGGTTTTTCTTTGTAACGAAAAGATTCCATATTTTCAAAAAATGCTTAAAAAGAATAAATCTGAGGTGGCATATTTAACGAAAATTGCATCTAGAAAATGCAATTGCCTTAAAATGTATTTTTTAAAAATTTGAATGATTTTTCAAATCATTTAGTTAAAGACGACAAAAATGCAATTTATACGCAGTTTGAATTGTCTTAATCTGTTAAGTATTCTCCGAGATATTGCTGTTTAAAGTATATATTTTATGATTTTTTAAGTTTTTCAAAATATCAATATTTCAAAGTAAAATCGTGAAATTTTAATGTTTCGCAAAACTGAAACAGAAACTTTTAAATATGTTCCTTGGAACAGCTCAGATATTTATCATAAATCGAAACAGTCAGTAAGAAATCGCCGATTTATTGTCGCACTGAGAATCTTGATTTAAAGGATTCTTTTTTAAAGTTATTTGTATTATTCCACCAAGATATAGTTATTTTCTACAATTTTTCAACTTAATAAAATAGAATCGTCAATACTAAGCCGTTTTTTTTAACGTTCGTTCAAAAAACATTACAAATTTTGAAATTATTACTGAAATAACTGATTTTTTTCTAAATTTTAATTTTCTCAGCATCCCTTCAAGATCCTAATCTAGATTTTTTATATATAATTGTAAACATTTTAAGAAGCATTTTAAAGAACAATTATAAAAATGTAAGATATGATTTTTTAAATATCCTTTATACAAAGACGAATATTGATTTCATTATCCTTTTCTTTTCAGACATCGAACTTTTACAAAAATAATTTTAAAGTAGATTTATTATACATTCATTTGAATGAAATTTTGTTTAAATTGGATAAATAGGTTCGAAAATATGTGGACTTAAAATTTGTGTATTTTACACAAGTTTATGATAAAAATGATTTTTGAACCGCGATAAAAGCTAAAGTACAACGAATTTGGAAATTTTGAAGAACTCCAAATTTTGTTTTGACGTAGTAAGTGTGTATGCCAAATTTTATCAAAATCGGATTTGGTGAGGTCAAAAATTTAATTTTTTGTTCGAAAAATGTTGTATTCTCCCATTTAGGACACGGAATATTTTTTTAATTTAAATATTTTTATATTAACTTTTGATGTAATTATATTAAAAACACTTGGTGGAGTACTACAACAAAAACTCAAGACGTGAAGTGGTTTAATGTGGACCGGCAAGCACTCAAAGTTGAAAAATTTAAGAGTGTTTGAAAGTAATAGGTTTTTTTTCTTTCTTTTGATTCTCGTAACTACGGATTTTAGCATATGAGTCCAATTTCTCTATGAGTCCTACAAACACTTGTAAAAATTGGTCAAATTATGTTCAATTTATGTCTCGTTCACCAGTGTTAAATTATATTGTGGATAATTTTTTAATTTCAAATAAGCAAAAATATCGCGTGATTAAAAAAGATTTCCATATTATATTTGAAAATCGCTGTTGCGCGATAAATAACTCTTTAAAATCGATATAAAATTTTTCGTACATAATATTAGCATTTTTTTTTATATTTTATGTGAAATTATATTTATAATAAGTACATCTATTCTGTTTTAGTTAAGCAAAAAATAGGTTTCAAAACAAAAAAAAAAAAAAAAAAAAGAAAAATAAAAATAAGTAATAAAATGTATGAAAAGTATGCATGAATGCATTTCATAAATTATCGAGGCACGCCAAGTCGCTAATTGAAATCGGTGAAAACGTATACCAATCTGCAGCTGTTATTAAAACTTATATTGGAATCAAGTGACACTCAAAAAAATTTCGAGCTTGAATTTAATGCAACTTTTAACATTTTTGGCTGTGTATTTTTGTCATTGAATATTTTATTTTATAGTTATATAACTAATGTTTGCAACTATTTATTTATTAATATAATCTAAAGATTTTTTGATGGTTAGAGGTGAAAAATACATCAATGATTTAAATTCAATTAAATATATCAAAAATATATGCACACTTTGTTTTTTACTCGGTATTCTAAAATTAGGTTAAATTAGAATTATGGTCACGATTATGTTCTCTATTAATACACATATCGATCCTCTTTTAATTCGTATTTTTTATACCTCTGTGTAGGTTACATATGTGCTATTATTTTTGATAACGACCTTAAAATGGAATTTTCACAATCTTTTAAAATTTTTGATTTTTAACTATTATAACATAAACAGTCATTTCTTGTCCATTAATGTCATTTAAAAAAATATTTGATTATCAAAAAATTTTATAAGATTATAAAATGAGAAAAACTATGCTTACATTTTTATTAAAATTTGTTTAATGAAATGTTAAAAAAAATCACAATGATCGCGATTATCTTCGGTGTCATCAACAATATCGTATCAATTTTAATTTGTATTTTAGAAATATTGATGTGGATTATAAACGTATGGTGATTTTTTTAAATCTTGTTGAAAATATAATTTTGGAAATTTTTAAATTTTTTTGCCTTAAACTTCTATAACACTAACGCTATTCTCTAAAACATATTCACGCAAACAGATTTGTGTTTCATTAAAGCGAGGTAATATTGGTACTAAACAGCGCTGACGTGCCGTAAAAAAATTTTAAAATTTAATTGAATTTGGAAAATATTACCCCATTTATTTTGTAAAATTTTAAGAAGAAAAAATTAAAAATAAATTAGTTGATAGAAATTATTTTTACTTTTATTTTTTTAAATTGTGTTTTAATTCCAAGTTTTCTTAATTTTCTACCACACGGTACTAGTTTACCGAATTCCATCTTTTTAAAGTTTTACGGTAAAATTATTGGTTAAATATAATATCTTGCCTATAATTTTAAGTTACCAAAAAAGCGTTAACTTAATTGAAATAGACATATTAAAAAAAGTATCCTTAGAATTGACCAAATTCCTTTAGCACCTTGCAATTTGGTTTGGAGGTACAAAATTAATTTGCTTTTATACTTAATTTATTATTTGCTTATACTTTCATAATATACTAATATTATAACGAAGGTCTATTAATATTTGAAGAAAATTGTAGTTGTGGATTATTAGTTACTCTTACTGACTTACAGAAATAATGAATAATTTTTCAAATCAATTTTGAAAATAAAAATTTTATTTATTTATTGAAATTTAATATTCGTTACAAAAAAGTAAGTGCCCACTGGTCATTATTGAAGCCAGTTGGCAAAAGATAAACATATGTTCAAGACTCAAGATTCCTCTAAAAATATATTTTTATATTTAGTTAATAATAACAGATCAGATAATCCTGATTGGATGTAAATAATTTATTTATTCTAGTATTTTATTAAGGCGAGAATTTATTGAAGGGATTAAAGGAATATATATATATATATATATATATATATATATATATATAATCTGCATTTATAAGATCTATTTTTAATTTTTCAACCTGTCAACATTTTTTTAAAATGCATAAGCACAATAAAACTTACCAGCTTTTGAAAACCCAATAAAGAATACAACCAAAACGGAACAAATAAGAATATCTACACTGTGAAATGATTTCATTTTCGATCTGTGGTTTTGTTTCAAATGTCCGTTTGAAATTAATAAAGACGTTAGACTTTGACACTTTTTTTCTTTTAATCACAATTCAAAGTCACTATTCCGACTGGTGTTTTGTTAAAATATTTCTTTTTGTTTTATAAAAAAATATAAATTTCTTCTGCAAGTTTAAACTAGAGAGAAAGATGTTTATGTTTGTTGTTTTTTAGTGAACGTTCAAACGAATTATGCTTAAAAACTGTTACAGAAATGTCCTTTTATATGAAAATGACAAAAGGTATGGCCCTAAGCAGCGGCATCATTACTACTACAGTTACAATAACAACAATATCGTCACCGATATCATCATTTTCATACACATTAAGAAATTTATGCACATACACACAGATGTATTGCAAATACACAGTCACTCATACACACACAAACAAACACATTCACATGTCAACATACTTCTACAGAAGCAAACAAAAAAAAAAAAAAAAAAAAAAACTTGTAACACAAACTACCAATTGAAATCCATTTGTTCATGGTTGTTGCTGTTTATTCTATTGCTATTTTTCAGTTGTTTTCTTTAAGCCACAATGCCTAACAAACACATGCACATAAATACGTACATTTATTTAGAAACCAAAAATACACAAGTTCTCATAGACAACTACATAGACACATTTATTCTATGTATAAAACATATTTTTTGGCCATAATGAGATGCTATTCGTATCGTTGTTTTTCAGCTGTTGTAGGTTTGTTGTGTCTTGTATTAGTAATTAGTATTTGTTTAAAATTTTAATATTCAATATTATTTGTGCTGTTTTGTTTTTGTTAAATCAAATTTTGCATGTGTTTATTTAATATATTTTATGAATTCGTATTTTGCATTAATAAAATAATTATTTGCATAAAAATGCGCAGGCGTTTCATCGATTGCACAGCTTTTGTTTATTTAAGGCAACAGGTATATGTTAAAAAATTTACTACAGACGCAACATGTTGCTGAACGAAACAAATGTTTCAGGATATTTTTAGTTTTTTTGTGGATGTGCTTTCATTTTATTTAATTTTAAATAATAAACTAATATTAATGCATATAAACTCTACACCACCATAGGTTGTTGAGGTATCATGCGTTTGTGCTGATGTCTGTAACGCATAGGAAAAGTTATCCAACACCCATCCTTAAAGTATACTAATCGACTCAGAATCACCTTTTAAATTTAACGATGTACGTCCGTCCGTCAGGCTGGACGGATGGCTGGTTATTCATGTAAACTTTGTGCACAAAGTAAAGGTCACAATTTTAAAAGTAATTCAATGAAATCGGTCCATTATTACACCTATCCCCCTTACAAGTGTTCCCCCGGAATAGAGTTTAAACATTTAAAAATGCTTTAGAAATAAGTTTTATATAAGTAGAAATAACAATACTAAATAAGAAATAACATTAGAAAATAAGAAATAACATTACTACATTTTACGAGAATTGGTCCACAATTTACCATAGCTCCCATATAAACCCACTTCCAGGAATCGCCCTCAAGTACATAAAATCATCTAGATGCTAGTATTAACACATTATTCTGTATTTGCATATTTTATTTTACATTTAGTAAATTTGGTCACAGGTGTAATATAAGTCCCTTTCCCGAATTTTTATACTCATACAAGATAGTGTAGGGTATTACATAGTCGGTCATGACCGACTGCATCTTTCTTTCTCGTTTTTAAATGCATAAAGGCTTTTAATAAGTTAAATTTTTGAGAAATTAAATTAGGAATTAAAGTTTAAAATTTAACTTAAGTGAATTTGGCTTAAAAGATATTATTTCGATTAAAATGAGGTTTTTTAAAATTTTAATTCAGACGCACTATGTAATCTTTTTTTTGGGCGTGAGTGATCAAACAAAATGTAAAATTACAAAAATCTATATTTGAAAAATAACATTGCCCTTAATTTAAAACTTCTCAATTTTCAAAATCTGCTTTTAGTTTTATTGTATATCTTATATAAATTTGTAACTATATTTGCTTTTGCAATTAGCTAAATTTAATAGGAATTAAAAATAATTTTTGATAGGGAAATTTTTAACATTTCGGGGTGCATAATTTTCAAATATTTTACTTTTTTTCTTTTATTTGAATAAAAGGTTCATTATTTATCAAGTGCATTATTTCATTTCAACATATAAACTTTTTCTTTTTAAAAAATATCTTTTGCAAATTTTTTTTTATATTCATCTAATTTTTTTTTTCCAATTATCCAAAACCAGCAAAAAATTCTACTTATTCTGACTTATAGTGCAAATTATCCTGCATTATTCTATATATACAATGTAGCTACAAGAAAATGCAAGACTGTATGTAAAAATGCTTTTAATTCAAAAAAAATCTTATTATTTTGTATTATATGAACAAAATTATGAAATCTGTTTCTGAAGATCTTTTACTTAGTAAAACACATTTGTATATAAATCAGGAACGAATTAAAAATATATACCATATGATACACTTGTGTATGTGCGACAAAATTCTGGGAGGTGACTTATATAAACTCGGACCTGTGGATAATTGTGAACCGTTACTAAGTGTAAAATAAAACATACTCATATAGAATATCATACTCTTAAGATACTTATATTTATATGAATTTATGCACTTTAGGGCGATTTCCGAAAGTGGACCTTATATGATAATAAGGTTTTAACTTCTATAAAACTTATTTGAGTCGAATGTTAACTTGATATTAACATTTATATGGGGTTCATGCACACTAAAGTGACCTTAGGAAGAGAGGTTTATATGGGGGCTATGGTCAATTTAATAAAAGATTGATACTTTTAAAAACTTCTTTGCACCGAATTTTATTAAAATATTGCTATATGTAAGGCATTTATGATCGTAATGGACCGATCAAAACCAATTTCAATAGACTTCGTCCTTGTAAATTTCAACATGATATCTTTAAAATTGCGAATTTTAGCGAAAGTGCGGATAGCGTACTTTTGATAGAGTTGGCATGAACACCAATTTTAGCAACAAGATCCTTGTAACAATTAAAAAACAAATTAAAATAAGTACATAATATTAAATTTGATGAATTTCAGTTTTATTTCATATTTTTTTCTAACGCCTTCATTTTAATTTAAAAAGATTTATGTTTTTTTTTCTTGTAGAAAAAGAAAATATTTTTTTACGTTAATAGTTGAAAAATTTTGTACTTTTTCTTTTTGTAATTTTTTTCTTAAAGAATGGCAACGCTATAAACTGATATTTGTGCAAAAGATCGCACAGTAATTACACACTTGGTTATAGGTTGTGCGCAGTGCGAAAGTTAGTGCGAAATAATTTTGTATGTGGTTGTCGTTATATTAAAAAAAAAACTTTGCATTTTTGCACTTTAGCAAGACTAAAACTGGTGACGTGAATTACTTCAGAATTAAGATTACTACTAACCTTATACTTTTATATTCTACAAAATAAGAAAAAATTAATGGATATTGCTGTTGTTAAAAAGAAAAACATTTCATTCTGCATTTTGAAAAAGTTTAAACTGTTTTAAAAGTGATATTTAAAGAACTGAAATAAAAAGCAAAAACATACTTGCAATAATGTTTACAATACTCAAAAATAATGTTATTATCTATCCATTTTTAAATGTAAAATGTTGAAATTGGCATTAAATAATTTTCTAAACCAATATAATGATATCTGTCCAGCTAACCATCGAACAGTGGGGCCGATCACAAAAATATTTGCATTCAATCTTTATCTTCTAAACTACTGATCGGATGGAATTGAAATGGAGAGATGTAGAAGAGGACCCAAGATTTCAGAAAAATTATCTTGTAGTAATACGAGATAAACAGTTTAAAAATGTTCAATTTCAATTTCAAAGATTTGTATATTTCTGTAAAGTTCTTGGCGGGATAAAAAAATAAGTATACATGCAGAGAAAAAATATAGTTGTAGTGAGCATAATCTAAGATTGGAACAATGTAATGAGTGGAACATATGATCACAGCAAAAAATACAAATGATTATACATAATTAATAATTATTACGATTCTACTTTGTCATATTGTGTCCGATTTTATGGTTTGTTTCTTCATGTTATGATTCTAGTTTTACACGTAATTGAATAATCTTACTACATCATTATCCCATTCTATCAGATTATGTTTTGATGTTATTATATTAATATTCTATCTTATTATATTATCATACCACATTGTCATTTGATTCCATTTTATAATATTATTGTCAATGCTTATATTATTATTCCATTTTATCATATTATTATTTCATTTTGTCATATAATTATTCCATCTTATCACATATTAAAATAAAATGTATTAAAAAAATTATTTTTATAATTTTTTTTTATTGAAAATGATAGTTTTCTAACACCAAAAGATAAATATTTTGTTTATTAATTATGTTTATTTTTATCACCATATGTGGTTTAAATGCAAGATATGTTTTTTTTTATCACACCGAGTATAACCAAACCTTGTCTATTTATATTTATTCATATATAAACTAAATGAATTACAATGAAGTTGGAAAACAAACATTAAAAACAAAATATATTTAAAAACAAACAAGTTATGAAAAGAATAAGTATTATATTTATTTGAAACATGTTATTGTCATGGAAATAATAAAATAAATATGGTTTAAAAACAGTATATGGTTAAAAACAAGGAAAAGGACTTCAAATATTTAATGGTTGTAGAAGTAATGATATTTTTCATATTAAATTTTGTTTCCCGTAAAAATATTTAAAAACATGTAATTTTTGCTGTCAACCATGTTAAAGTTTTTATTGTGTGTAAACATTAAATGACAAACTTTAAACAAAAACATTGTTGTCATAAACATTGAGTTACTAAAATTCAAGAAAAATAAAAATGAGAACATAATATTGTTGTACTGATAATGCTGTAACTATGTTTTTTCTCTGCGTGTACCTAAGTTATTTCTTACAGTTAATATTTAAGCTTGAATTTTAAATTTTTGCCATTATTTCGTTTTTCGGGAATAATCCCGAGGTATATGAGTGCAAGTTTTTTTTTTTTAATATTCTGTAACTAATATATTCCGAAATAATGTGCTAAATATAAATATCTCACTTCATCTAGAAAAATTTTCAAATTAGTATGAAAAATGGAAGATAACGTTTAATAAATCTTAAATTGATTTAGATTTGCACTCTACAACTTTGGTCGAAAATGCTGAATTTTTGAAAAAATTAATATTTATCGATCTGTAAAAAATATCACATGAGCTTTTTTAAATTTGTTGATGCTGTTTAATTATAAAATTTATTTATATGGATTTGGCACTAAGCTGCTTCCCGGACAGCCAAAAACGAATGCAGGAGTGCAGATTATACGATAAAGGTCCATTTGTGAAAAGATTTTTTTTATTTGCACAAATTATTTTTTTACTATTTTTTTTTTTTTTCTTAAGTATTATATAAAATAAATATCAATCTTTCACTCCCCCAAAAAATAAATAGTTTCAATTACCAATTTGTAATAGATATTTGATAAATTTAATCTATTCTTACAAATATTATCTCATTACGCAAAATATACGCGCCGGTATAATTGTGTATTACGTATTCTCATATATGGAAATACACTTTAAAATAGTGAACTTTGCAAGCTTTGAGTCGAGCTGTCTTTGTTAAAATGACCTATGTAGTCAAGCTATATATCAGTGAATTTTTAAATTAGTCTACTTTTATATTCTTTTAATATTTTATAAGCTTTTGGAAAGTTGACGGAGTTTTGCTAAAAAAAAATTAATATTTTTTTTTATTTTTATAAACATATTGTTTATTTTTGAAAAATTGCCAAAAATTTAAAGTTGTAGCTATTTAAATGATTTTTAGAGGAATGAAAGTAATAACACTAATTTTTTTTTTGCAATTTATAAAAGTCTTTTGAAAAATTTACTTTTTTCATAAAATCTGCTCTTCTGCAATTGTTTTTGTCTGGTAGGGAAGTTGTTTAGGACCAATTCTATATTCATATATTTTGTAATCAAAAAGCATAAATAAATTTAAAAAAGCTCGCGAGACATTTTTTTTATTAATCGGTAAACATGATTTTTTTTCGAAAATTCATCATTTTCGACCAATTCTCTACGTATGGTGTAAATCTCAATTAATTTAAATTTCTTTATTAATCATTTATTAAGCTTTATTATCTTTTGAAATATGTACAGAAAAATTTAATTTTATTTAAAAAACTGAGAAAAAAATGGAAAGAGTTGTATTATATTTTTATAAAAAATTAGCCATTTTTCATACTAAGATCACGGGTCCAAGTGATGAAGATCTGATGCAACTTAGGTGAACAGTACATAAATTTAACATTAGCGTGTCATTCATCAAAGATTTATCATTGCTGAAAAAAGCTTTTATTAGCATTCTAGGCAGTGTGATCAAATACGAAAAAATTTTTAGCTAAATCTTGCTTAAAATAGAGCTAAAAAATGCTAAAAAATTATTTAAAAATGCTAAAAATAATGCTAAATTAATAAAATATTTTTTAGTGGTTTTTTAGCATTTCGTGTTAATTTTACATAATTTTGACTTCATTATTATTACATAAAAGAACCGATTATAAAACAGAAGAAGGAAAAGAAGACATATAATTGCTAAACTAAAAATAGTCATAAGCAGCTATAAGAAGGATCTCATAACATTTGCTGCCATCAAGTTATTCAATTCACCTGATGTATCGCACAACACCCTCAAGTTTGTAGCTATATATATCACCCAGCTTGTTGTGGCATTGCGTCCCTAACCATCTAAATCCATCTAACCACTTACGTTTTTTTCAATATTCTCACATTATCCGCAAACATTCGGTGTGTCCTTGTCCCATACACTTAATTTCGATCTGATCGGACAGTTTCCCGTCATAATAATCATTGTAATACTTAAACTTCTTGTGTTTCATCCTAACATTATCATTTCATCAACGGGACACAAAGACCATGCATTTGGAATAGTAGAACAGATTATTTTAATACATCCATACCTGTTTCAAAGCTTCGGAAACATTTATTTAAAATTTTTTAAGCTAATCTAATATAGAAATTAAGTTGTAATATTTTAATTTACTCCTTACAAAAAAAAAAAAAAAAAAAAAAAAACGCTAAAAAATGCTTCATGAATTATTGAAAAATGCTAAATAATATGCCAGATGCTAAATGAAAATTTTGTGGCAAAATCTGAATAAAAACGCTAAATTTAGCTGCTAAAATGCTGAAATGATCACACTGAACCTGGGAGACCATTTAAATAATTTCCGAATATGACTATTTGTGTGCATGTATTTTTTCGCTTTTGCGGAAGTAAAATAAATTTATTATAGTAAATATATTATTTATTATTTTATTAATTATAAATAAAAATTTTACTCAAAAGTTAACTAAATTTTCAGTCTTTCGAAATTATTATTATTATTATTTTTTTTTTTTTGACACAAAAAACAGAGTAAAAAATAACAAAACTCCAAATGGAACTTATTTCGATTTGTAATACATATATATGTTAAAAATAAAGTATTACTTTTAATATTATAAGTTGTTAAATTAGATATTTTTCAATACACTAACGAATAAAATATGAGAAATATTATAAAAATTAAAAGATAACAATGCTGTAGTAAAAAATAAGAAACAAAATTTAACTCACTTACAGCTTCATTGTAACTTTTTTCACAGTATCAATTTAAAGTTATGTTATGGTCGTAAGAATTTATTAATATATTATAATGTTTTTGGATAAAGTCTTCTTCAACATCCTTCACAGCCGAATGAACCGAAATCTTTTTCATAGGTTTCAGATGTTGAGTCAAATAGGATAGTATGGTCGTAGGTATCGTAAGTGTATATAAAATTCAGTTGCTACTACCTGCTACCCTTCTTACCACAGCATTTCTAGTAACTAGTAGAATTAACGAATTTTTTAATATTTTTGAAGCTCAACATATTTAAAATATGAATTATGTAATACTAATGATGAAATAATTATATTTTTTATAAAGTTAATAAAATAAATTTTTGATGCGTGTAATTAATTTTTCCTCCTATTTTGGTCGTCACAACTTATTTGAAAAAATCATTTATCTATTTCGCACAATTTTTAAAACAAGACTATATAATTTATTAATTTATTTCAATAACTTTAAGTAAAAATGTTTATGTATGTAAATTATTTAATACTAGTGCAGAGTAAACAAACGTACGGGGATTGGCACTTTCTAATGCGGCCACACTGGGAAACATTTTTCATCATTGTTTTGGTAAATTAATTAAATATTATTAAATTTTCTAAAATTTCTGAATAATACAAATTATTTTGATTGGATGCGTTATATGTAAGAAAAGTTGCCTATATCTATTCTTCTACTGAACAGATTTTTACGAAACTTATATCATTGGAAAGCCGATTGCTATATCTTACGCTTAAACTTGTTAAATTATTTTGATATTTATCAAGTATGAATTAAATATAAATCATCTCTATCCCCATTTAATCAAAAAATTGATTTGTGAAAAAAACATTATATAAAATTTAAATTATTTACACTATGGAATTTACCACTGTGCACGTTAATTAAAATATTTTAATCATTACAAAAATGATATAAAAAAAGTTTTAACTTCAAACCGTTCTCTCTTTTCGTCGCTATACTATCCTTCTGACAATTTACTGTAACTAATGCTAGAAAGTGAACTGCTCATAAATATTTTTTTCACATTTTTATTTCTTTTTTTTAATTTTAATTTACTGTAAAGCTATCATATCATGAACTATTGTATGAAAATATTACTAAATTTAACTTTCCTAAAATATTCGCTAAATTTAGTATAATTAAATAATAAATTTTTGAACAAAAAGCTAACACATTTTATATAATTTATGCCATTTTTTAGTCATAAATTTAAAAAAACAATGGAACCGTAGTCAAAATTCTTTTACAGATTACATTAAAATATTTTGGGTGAAAAGTAATTTTTAATAGAATGCGTATTTATTGCTTCCTTTACCATTACTTCGTTTGTAATTACTTCAAAAAGACATATTTACGTTTCAAAGTATTATCATAACGTTTTTATTAATAGCTCAAAATCCAATTAATCCATTGACAACTTTTACGGAGCAGGAGTAGATAATATTAAATAATACGACATTTACCACAGATCATAATAATATTATATGGTGGCCATATTATGTCTATCCTGTTGTCTTTCTCGATAATTAGGCTCTAACCTTAAATAGTGTTCTATTATCGTAGTTTAAACCAATTTAAATTTTTACACTAATTCTTTAAACAAAGAAATTTAATGTTCCTGAACTCATTCCTCTAAATGTCATAAATTTTTTAATATAATTTAAATTTGTGTAATCTACTGACAATAATTTTAAAATTTTAAAATATTATTATGGAAATAAAAAAGTTTTGTTTATAAATTATTAAAGGTTAAAAATTTCCCACTGTGCTTTTGAGCGATATATTACTTTATTGTTTATTTTTTATTTCAATTTAATTTTAAACAAATTATATTTTTAAATCAATTGGTATTAAAAGTCAACTGTTTATGTTCATAACAAAAACTATTAAAAATTGATGGGTTTTATAAGTGTGTGTTCGAAAGAAATATAACACATAAATATTGATATAAAGGTTGACTGGAATAAGTTACAATTATGAATGAAACAATATATTTTTACTGTTTTGGTACCACCTGCCCACTTATGCTTAAAATTTGTCCATGGTTTGGGCGCAATATTAGTCTTTCTTAATTCCCTTTTAACAAAGGCCTTTCAATTTGCTGAAGTAGTGTGGAGGGTTCGAATTTTTGGGCACAAAATCAGGCAAAACCAATGTTGATTTTTTTCTTGTAGACACTCCTTCATATTAATGTCGGAGTTTATTGTATCCGATGTTATAAACGATTCACTAATTTCACCACAGCTGCATATAGCTTGTCATACAAAAAACTTTTTGGGAAATTTTGATTATTTTTTGATACGGTGCTTTTCTCGAATATTACGTTTAGCATCCGCTATATAAAACTTTTGAACAGGAAGCTATGAGAAGTTATAAGTGACGTACGTTTCATCATCCATTACAAAATATTTATTTAAACTTTTAAAATTTTGTTTAGTATTTAATATTTTTGTTAGCGTTCTTATTCGGTTTTTTTTGTACTTTAAATGTTTTAATGCCAATATTAGTATTAACCATGCTCGCAAAACCTTCAGAACATTGGACAGAACTGCTCTACCTATTTGGCTTTGTATTCTTTTCGCGATCTTTTATTTTTTCCTGTTCTAGGATTCCGATAAATGTTAAGGTCATGGTTTAACATTCTTACCACTCTAGAAACTAATTGTCTGTCGACATGTAATATATTTCCAATTTTTTTGTAAGTCCAATTTGGATGAGTTTTAATAGTTTTAAAATTTTTTATGTGTTTCCCTTTGATGCTCCATTGTGTAGCAAGCACACAAAGTATTTTGAAAATTCGTATTATTATGAAATTTGGAGTATTTTTTCAAAGATATATTGATCACAAAAGGAAAAATGAGTTATCAGCAGGCAAAGTTATAAACAAAAATATGTGTTACATTTTACTCCAATGCACACTTTAATACATTAATTTATTATCCATTATACAGTGCTTGAGTAGCATTGCATATCCTATACCACCGATTTTAAAGTATACCGTTCGAATCAGAATCACTTTCTCAATGTCCGTCCATTTGGACGGTTATCCCAGTAAGTATTGTGCGCAAATTACAGACCGCAATTTGATGAAATGGGTAGTATATGATTTTTTGATAGAAGAACTACCTACTGAAATTAGTTATGATCGGTCCATTATTTCACCTAGCCCCCGGCAGGTAATTTAACGATCATAAATGCTTTAAATATAGCAATATTTTAATAAAATTAGGCAACACTACCTGTTTCGCTTTTAGCTTTTTTTATTTTTAAAATTGCCTTAAAAGGGCTAAAATATTAGCATTTCAATAACTAAAAAAATAATTTCTTATTTTATATTACTAATTTTATTTTTACAGAATCATACATTTATAGCGGTACTTAATACTCCATACTTCCACAGCACTAATTCTAAAAAGATCTAACTATGTCCGTCCGTTTGTCTGTTGAAAGCAGGTGGTGCCGGACTACCTAAGGGGATAAAATTTGGTTCAAATATTTGTCTTGTATATGTTTGTTTGATATTGAAAATGGACAAAGTCGGTTCATAAACAAAAAACATTATTGACCAAATACTAGAAAAGCAGGAAGTCGGCCGTAATTCCGATTCATACTTTTTCACCGATATCTCTTATACAAAAATATGTCTTACAACTATATTTTGTATAAATAGTTCGAAGATAGATTAAAACATATAAGGTGAAATTTTGAATTAGGGTGCCACAACAAGTTGCAGATATCGGATATAGCAAATTCGACTAAGTCGAATATAACATGCTCACTTGTTGTTATTATTTTTAGATTTTTACGAATTATCAAAAGTTCTAAAGTTGAGATTTTAGCACCAATAACAGTCAGCTACAAAATTATAATTTTTAATGTTACTCAAAATACGACATATTCCTAATATAGAAATATTCAGAAAAAAAATATTTTTATGGTAGTAGCTGCTAAAGAAATCGTTGCCCTCTAAACTTTATTTCAGTTTTAGATTTGCTTTGATGTAATATATTTTTCTCAAGTATTCTCTGAACTTTATCAAAAAATTTTTCATGTGCATATTTTAATATAAGGTATTTTATTTGATATGTCATTTGGTGAATACTTTTCGGGGCAAAAACGATAAATGTATGTAAAGTTTAAATAAGTTATTTTAGATAAGGGGTTCTCACAAGCTTTTGCTTCACGACCCCTTTTGGAGAGAACGACCCACCACAGAATATAAAAGTAAATCTAGGATTTAATTTCATAAAAAAATATTTAATCGTTATTTAAACGGAATATTTTTAACAAAGTTTTCATAAAATGTCTGTAACTTTAAGTGGATTGTATATCAAGCACATATGTCTATCTCAATCAAAGTCAAATAACCGAAGATCGCACTTCCAAATTGTGTAAAAATTAGTCCATAATAGCTTATACCTATCATACAGTCACTATTCCCTAACATTATTTTAACCTTAGATGCTGTAGTGGAAAAACCAAGTTATGGTTAGAATATCTGGCAAGTACAGATCGGTACAATTTTCAATGACACTGTGGTCTAGATTATATATATTTGAAGAGTATTGGACAATTATGATTTATAGTGTTAGACCCCACACGAAAAAGCCTAGCGGGATAAAATGTGAGGCTCGTGAAATCGTCTTGTTGAAACGAGATGTCAGTTAGGTTTATATTCTTCGTTTTGAGTGAAAAGAAATTGGTTGTTACTTTTTTGTACTCGGCGAGGAAACAAAAATCTCTAGCATATTTATGGGAAGCGGCGATGTTTCGTTCCGCTAACGTGTGGATGTTAACTGATTTTTTTAACGTACCAGCCATTTTGAATTTATACACCAAACTATTGACGGGCCACCGCATCTGCTAAAAAATTACAGAGTTTCGTTTGAACTAACGAAAATACAATTTATTAGAAAGCTTTGGCATTTGGACACACTGAAGGATTTTTGAAATATGGGTATAGTTCATCCCAATTTCATCCCAATTCAATTATTTAAAAATTCTAATTTTGCTACAATTTATTTTCCTTTCGTCCACATGAATTTGAATTTTATTAGAACGTGAAAATTAATTAGAAAATTTACATGTTTAGTCTTAGCGACACACCTAAAATATTATTATGGACCCCTTGCGGGTCGCGCACACTCATTTCAGAACCGTTGTTGTAGATAAAATCGAACAAGTTGTACATATTTTGCTGTTAATATTTGGCCAGTATTATAATTCAATGAAAGCTTTTTGCAATGCAACTTCTTATTAACAAAAAAGATGATAAATTCCAGATAACCTGCGTAATAATAATTGATTGCAGACCTCAATCCGGATTATCGATATTTTTCCCTGGTATTTTTTTTTTTTTTGTTGTTAAAAAACTATTCAACTATTAACTTTTGATTTTATTGGTAAAAATAATAATCGATTTTGAATCAATTGTAAATTAGGACTTATATAAGTATCATGAGATAATTACATTTCATTCCTTTATTTAATATTAATTAAAAGTATTAGTTTTATTTGCCTTATTTATAAGAAAATGTTTATACAACATAGTTTAAAGCCAACCCGATATCATGCGACCAGTAACAACTGATTTGCCACGATCACCACCGGCTGCAGCACTACTTTGACCGACTTTAATTGCAGGCTTTTTGTCGGCAGGCTTCTTGTCATCTGGCTTCTTATCGTCAGGCTTTTTGTCATCAGGTTTCTTATCATCAGATTTCTTATCGTCAGGCTTTTTGTTATCAGGCTTCTTATCGTCTGGTTTCTTGTCATCTGGTTTCTTGTCGTCAGGTTTCTTATCGTCTGTCTTCTTGTCATCAGCTTTCTTATCAGAACCAGCGGCCGTCGTTGCAGCATCTGTGGCTGGTTTGGTAGCATTAGCAGGAGGCTTCGCTGCAGCGTTAGGTTGGGCAGGAGCAGCTGGTGCCGCAGACTTTGTCGCAACGTCTGCAGCAGAAGCTTCAGGTTTAGCAACTTCAGTTTTATTAGTTTCATCTTTTTTAGCTGCAGCCGCAGGTTTGGTTTGTTCTCCAGGCTTAGCTACAGAAGGCTTTGCAGCGCCATCTGCTGGTTTATTCGGAGGAGCTGGCGCTGGAGGCTTAGCATCAGTTGATTTTGCATCTCCAGGCTTAGCAGGTGCCGATGCTTTAGAATCACCTTTTTTCGTCTGTAAATAATTTAATTATTTGTATTTTTTTTTTGTAAGACTAAAAGTTATTAAATGATCTCACATCTACTTTCTTTAATGTGGACTTAGCAACAGCATTTGATTTTTCATTTGTTATGGTGGCGGTGGTAGTAGTGGTAACTTCTTCAGTTGGCTTGCCTTCTTCATCTGGCTTGCTATCTTCACTCTCCATCTTCTTTTTCATGAATTTAACGTAAGCAACACGAGTAGCTCTTGTCACTTCTCCCAGTTGAGGATTATATTCTGCAAAAAGGTGTTAATTAATAATATTCAGTATTAATTTTCTGTAATTTTTTTTTTTATTAATTTACCTATAAGTTGATTCTGATTCATTTTAAGACCTTCATTAGCTTGTTCTACAATGCGACGTCGCAGACTGCGTTGTGAATGTCTTTGCAGAGACGAACGTTTAGAGCCAATGGGATTTGAACTCATGGTGTTTTTGCGAGCAATAGCATTCCAATCTTTTTCACTAAAAAGCAAACAACATTTTAAAATAAAAACAAAGCTTTTAGAGATTATTCGAAAAAATCTAACCCTTTTTGTGATCTCTTTTTACGTATAGCAGTGGCTAAAGATGCAAATATATCCTTGCCTTCTTCGGCACTATTTACTAACTCATTTTGTAAAGTTTCAACAAAACCGATTTGGAAATCTTTCAAAATGCGTCGTTCCAATGTCTTACCCTTCTTACCAGCTGCATTGAAAGGTATAAATTAAATTATTTTGCAATTAATTATACAATATATAATGCACTATAAAAATCTCTAACTAACCAGCACTTGCTGATTTCTTTTCAATATCCGGTACATCAAATTTATTATTTGTAAAAATGTCCAACAATTCGAAACGCAGTGAACTAATATCTTGACGCACTTCAATAATATCATCCTCGGTTATGCCAAAATCATCTCTGCGACGTTGTTCGGCGGTAACATGACGGCGTATCAATAGTTTCATCACACGCTCATGTAGATTTTGTGCCTTAACCTTTGATTTCACCTGTAAAAGAAAGGAAATTTACCAGTGTAATATTAAGATTTTATTTTTGAAATGATAGTGTGGATCAGGGGTATGGTGTATATTTAATACTTGTATAAAAAGTTAGTTACATTGATTTTAATATAAATTTATTTATATTTGTGCAAAATATCATGATGGCTTATCAATACATGTGTATGTATTAAATCTACATGGTAGTATTGTTATGAGGTTGTATCTAGAATTGTTTTAGAAGTTCATACCATAATTATTAATAATGAGTTGCTTTAAAATTTATTTAGATATAACCGATATACTAATTGCAATGTTATCAATATTGGCATGAAAGAAATTATATCGAGATTTCATTTCAAAATAAATTGATAATTTCATAATATGTAAATCAAAAGTCGGAAGTAAAGAACAGGGTGGGCCAAAAGTCACCATGGGGTTTAATAACTTTTTCTTTCATATGTATACATATATATATATATTCCAGATTATGACACACACAAAATGGAATTTTTTTACATTAAGTATGAAAAATAAATAAATTTCAAAGTTAGCCAGAAATGAAATTAAATTTATTGAATATCTTATTATGAGTGATGAAATTCATTTTCATTTAAGCAGAACTGTAGTTTCTGGGGTTCTGAAAATCCAAGAGCCATACATCAACGCGAATTGCACCCCATTAGGTATACAGTATGGGGTAGCATTACATCTTAAAATACCATTAGGCCTTACTTCTTCGAAAATGAAGATGGAAGTACTGTAATAGCAAATAGAGAGCGGTAGCAGTTTATGATAGAACATGTTTTACGCCCTGTTCTCTAAAACAGACCTGAGATGTGGTTTCAGCAGGTTGGAGTTACTGCCTACACTGTTCGAGACACATGGCACTTTTAAGTCAAATTGAATTAAGTCAAATGGTGACTTTTGAGCCACCGTGTACATAGGAAGTGTCTTTTTTTCGACAAATTCTTTCAGATGTACATACCGACTGGAAGCAATGTATTTGAATAAAATAATACACTTCTTCACGAGTCATCCAGACGACTTTGGGAATTTCATGATTTTTTTTACTCATGACAAACGGGAATGAAAAAAAATATTAAAAAAAAAAATACCCAAGTTGACCAATTCGGGTCAAATTTTGGACTTGACTAGACGAGAAATATGGTATTCGTGTCTCAAACTTGAGTCTAGTTTAGAGTTCCCACCTCTTAGATAAATGTGCTATCAGAACCACTTTTTGATGTTGAAGTCGCTAAAAAATTGATTTCAATCATATTGTAAATTATGTATTTTATTTCAGATCATTTAGAAATATAGAAAAAAGCACAACAAAGACTATCTCAAGTGATTTTATTAGGTTTACGAATCTTATATACATTATTTTCATTACCTTGGTTTATATGTTTTACTAAGTGACTTCGTTCGAGGTTTAACTTTACTAAACTAGTTTGAAAAATTGATTGCATCATGGTTGCAATGATAAAAAGGTTGAAACGTTAATGCAGGCGGAACCAAAAATGAGGCATTATTACAGATTCTTAAAAGAAAGGTAACATATAATTCAGTGATGATATCAACTAATTATTTGATTTCATGAATACAATGTTCAAAACTTCTAAGTTTACAGATTACTTTTAAGCCACCTTTTCATATTGAACTTTACTTTTTCAAGAACTTCTTCAAAGCACTTAGCAGCAAAGGACAAAATTTGAAGAAGATATATTTGTCAAACCTAATATTCGAAAACTAATGACCGCCTGAATCTTTAAAAATATTTAATGTCCAATAAACCGCCAACGGAGGGTTAACATTCTCAGTAATCCTAAATACTTTGATTTGAAGCAAGTAATGGAGAGTTTTTTGCAAAAAAAACGCAAGATTAGAGCTGGAATATTTTTTAAATTTGATGTTTTTAATTACATTTTTCACTTAAAATTTTGGCAGTACGAATAACGGAAAAAGAGAGTAAATACAATAAAATTTGGCGAAAATCGAAAAATAATACTAATTTGCATCGAAGGCATGATGAGTTTCTACTGTTGAACTCTAATACGTGAAACAGATCCCAACCTATAAGAACGACAGATCCTTAATATCGATTTATCACTTTTTATTGAATTAATTGATTATCAGATCTCAAATATGCACAGAAAATATTTATACATTTCTGCAATGTAATTTGACATAAACTGTATGAATGGAACATACAAATTTATTCTCAAACTTTTTTCATATGAAATAAAATTATTTCCAGATATATTATAAAAATGTTCATAACTATAATTTTAGGAATTTTTCGAAAATTTTGGTACATTTATATTAGATTTAATTGCAGAACTTAAATAATAATAGATATATGTACATATATTAACAATAAATGCATTAAAATGTTAATTATCCAGGAAAAATCTTTAAAAAAGGATGTCTGAAACTGTGCGCAATATTGTACAATTGAGCATCACATACATATGTAAATAATTTTCATAAAATAACTAAAAAAATCATTATTCATTCTCCAATTTGTCGCTGAAAATCATTAAATATTTAGAATTCCAAAGAATTTTTTTTCACAAACTGAAAATATGAATAAATGAAAAATGAAATAATTTTTCTTCAAGCTTTCTTCATTATTTTTCATTTAAAATAAATATGAGAATATTTTTAATATTTAGGAAATCCATTTGAAATATCATGTACTAAAATTAATGAAACGAAATAATTTTACTTATGTACAAAGCTGTATAGCAAAAAAAAATTAAAATTTGAATACCTCGAAAAGTAATTTTAAAAATTGAATAAAGACCCGAATTCAGCGTCCAAAAAATACCATAAACCACTTTTTTTGCTCAAGTCTAAAACCTTGTAAAGCTGTGCTTTTAAAAGCATAGTGCTTATGTAATTTGGATATGTGTTAGTAGAAACCTTTAACGCCGAATTATATATTATAAAATTATTAAATTTTCTATTATTTTTCTATTATTTTTTGTGACACTATATATATATATATATATATATATATATATATATTTTCATCGATTTTAGTTCATAATATTTAAGAATAATGTCTTAAATATTAACACTTTAATTTTTTTTAACAAATTGTTTGAATTTTCATTTATATTTTCAATTTATAAATTGAAATTTTCTTTACAGAATTTTTGGTTAATGATTTTTAGGCACTTATTGGGGGCAGAAGAACACAGCAGATACGTTTTTTATTACAATGCTGCATGTGCTATAGAATGGCAGCAAATTTTTAATACTTACTTTTTAACAGCTTTTTATTGGAAAATTGACATTTAAAGGAATTTAAATCAAATCTAATAAAACGAAATTCAAATTTTAGCAGTATTTTTGCAAAATTCGCAAAATTATCATTAAGTACAATTTAATAATATCTAACAACAAAATTGTATTTTTTATGAAAAAAGTTTGGGAAAAAAGGTCATATTCGATTCATAATATTTTTTTCCTTGTGTATATAATTACAAATTTTAAGGGAATTTGTTGTTATTTACGAAAATATATTATATTTTAATTTTTTGTTCATAAACTACTAAAACTACCCACTGCCATTAGTCTATTGACGTACATATATAGTCTTTTTATATTTATTTTAGTTTTATCTCTCTTCTCTGTTGTAAGACCACTAGGTGTGATGTTTGATTGAGCAAATAATGACAATCATTTATTTATATTAATCCTAAATTTCCTAGAAAACTTTCTTTGTTATAATAGTTTGCAATATATTGCATCATTGCGGTATTTCTCCTTTTTTTAAATTTTACGAAAAATATATTCCAATATTTACACTATAGATTTTTTTTGTTTAGCAACGTCATAAATTTGTGTAAATTAAAATCGTTGTTGTTTTAATTTTGTTAGTTAGAATTTCGTATCAAATAAGTAAAACGCATTTACACTTAGAAATTGAAATTAAGTAAATAGTTTAAGTAACCTATATAGAATATTGACAAAAGATATTGCAAGATTTGTAAATTGCAATTAAATTTACAGAAATGCTTAAGTGCTTGAAAATAAAACTAAATAAAATTTAAATAACTTACCATAAAACTTTTAGAACGTTTTGGTCGCACTTTGCCAAATGCCTTACGTATTAACTTTACAGAAGGGAACATATTAAATGGTGGCGGTACAGTGCCGCCGTCTTCAAAGTAGCTCATCCACAATTGGGAACGGGCAAATTTCCATTCAACATCAGCACGTTCGGAAATAATTTGATATGAATTGGACATCATGGCAATAAGCATGTTGAGCAATACAATAATATTGATTACTGAATATGAACCAAACATCAGTAAAGCCCAGAAACGGGTAAAACTTTTAATGCCGGCTAAATCGAATGACACCAAATCGACCAAACCAAAGGAGGCCCAAAATAGAGATTGTGATGTTTCAAAAAGACTATAACATACAAAATATTTAACATTTACCATCAATTATTAATAATAATTTATGTTACTTTGAGAATCTTCTCCAAATAGTACAAGCTTTTTCTTGATCATCAAAATCCGCCACATCTGGATGTAAATGATAGCATTTGTTTTTCTCCAATTCTGCATAATACCATAACAATTGATTGAGACCACAACCGAAAGCAAATAATACCAACGTATAAATAAAGAAGAACTTTATAATATCGATAATCATGCGTCCCAATGATACTTGTAGAGGTCCCAAATGGGGATTTATGGAGAAAATATGTACTAGTTTCAAATAGGAAAATACCATGCCTGCAGCAAAAGCACCTTCTGATAATAACATAGGATCAAAGGGATGCCAATGTTCTCGAGGGAAATAGGGATTTATGTCACGAAACCAGAGATCACGCTGTAATAATAAAAATTAATTTAATAGAATAAAATTATTTATTTAAATTTAATCAAATTTCAATTTACATGCACTATAATCCAAGCAGTGGCCCTACATAATATCCAAGTTACATAAAACATATTCGAAATGAAGTCAACAATATTCCATAAATCCATAATGTACTCGAACAAACCGTCAGAATACAAAGATTTCAATTCACCCAGAATTAAACCTTTGAAATAAAGACAGTATTTATTTTTTTATTAACAATTTTTAATTAAACTTGTAAATACTTGATATGTAAGTTATGATGCCCAACTCAATAGGTCCTGGCAGTGAGCCTCTTTCATGTTTTCGCCAATCTTCCAACATTTCGATCATCCATGGAAATGCTATTAGCTCAAAAGTAATCTGAACTACACGCAATGATGCAGCACCAAGAAGCACTATTGGTTAAAAAAGCAAGAAAAACATAATTGAAGAAATGTTGATCCAACATTTTATGAAAAATCCAAAGAGTATCGCACATTTAAACGTACCAAGATATTATAAATTCTGTCTCCTTTAAGTACGTTTAAATGTAGCTCAGAAAAAAGAATTTTGGACCATTCTTATGCATATGCAAAGAATATTTTACTAAAATGAATGAAAAAGCTCTATACTCATGCTATTATGATACAATTATTACATTTAATCGCATACTCACTCAAAAAGAACATATAAGAGCATGAATGTGAGATGAATTTAACAAATGGTTTTCTCATAAATTTTCCAGCATCCGATTCAGGAGCCATAAGGTAATTAATACTGTTAATGGGAAACATACAACCCAATTTTACAACTTCTACAATTTGTTGGGAACCTTTCTTACGTCGAAAACCTGGCAAACCCTCATACCAAATGGCTGCCAAAAGCTGTTGTACATTGGGATGTGCCACAAACTAAAAACATATATATGAAGCTTACTTAGACTATGTAAACTTGTATATAAAAAGATACCGTCTTTTGCTTATATTTAATGGCCAATTTTAATCTTTCCAAAGGCTGTCGTTGCCCTGGAGTCCAAATTTCATTCGAAGCCTCATGATTATAGTTTAACATTACTTCAAGTTCGGTTGATGTTCTGGCATGATCTAATAATGATGTTACAAATTCTTGTACACCCTGACGCATCTCCTGCAAAAATACAAACAAAATTAATATTTTCCTTTTATTTTATGCATTTAATATTTAAACTCACTCCATATTCAGCACGAAATTCCGATTCCATTGCTTGTAAACGTTTCAATTCCCAGGCGAGTTCAAATGCTGTTAGGACGGGATCACGTGAACTAAGGGATATCAATGAACTGGCCGAAAGTGCACGATACGCATTAATACGCGACTGAGAGTGACGTAAGGAGTCGGTTTCTTGTGATGTAACACATTCATCACAACCGCATCTATAATCAAACAATGAAGGAAAAAATATGTTTGTAGTTTTAGATTTGTGTGTGGTAAGAGGAGGGGGTAAGTTTTTTTTGTGCTGATTTGATTTTATTTTTATAAATTCAATTATGATGATTCGAAGACCATTAGTCTTTGTATAAAAAAATATGTTTCGTAGCTGCTTAGAATATATTTCATCTTAAAAAGTGATATAAATATGTATATAGTATAAGTAAATTAGGGATGTCAATTTCATAGTACATTTATGCTGGCTAAGTTCATACGTATTCTTACGCTCTTTCATATAGTCCTTGCTGAGAGTGTAAAACGAACAAAATGCACTAGAAAAAATTTTTGCAAATAAATTGTTTGCTAAGATAAAGTTTTAGGAATTTAAATTATACTTTTGTATGGAAATATTAATTAATTTAAGTGTAAAGAAAGCAAAAATGCATTAGAAAATATGTTTTATGCAATAATAAAGCACCATTTGTAACTTACGTTTTTCATTACTAAACCTAGCTTTTCTTTGAGTGCATTTTTTCACGCTTACTAACACACCTACATTTTTAGTCATTGACGTCCCAAAAGTAAATATTAGTCCTAATTTCCTCCCACATAATGTGATAATGGTACCAGAACTGGCTACACTAACATTCGGATTAAAATATGAAATATGTATATTGTAAGCATTCTACATACATATAATTTCAGCAGAAATGTTTGGTAAATTATACAATATACATATATATATACATATATATATATATATATATATATATATATATGTATATATATATGTATATATATATATATATATATATATATATATAAGCACAATGGAACAAATTTTCGGTCATCAAAATTACCTCAATGATTCCAATGGAGCACTTCTTTCATTATGTGCAGTATTGTCAGTTTAGCCTTTATAAGGCTAAATCTAGCTTTTTTATTTTCGGTATAGCTTCTAGGCTTTTTTCTATCTTTTCTTGATTCTTAAAACTGAAGAAAATCATTTCTTATTTGCTATTACCAGTGTTGTCAGTTTAACCTTTTTAAGGCTAAATCTAGTCTTTTAATTTAGCTTTCAGCCTAAAAATTTTCACTTTAGATTATAGCTTTTTTCAGCCTTTATTGATTCTTAGTTGCCATAAAAATACTAAAATTTTAATATTTCAACAAAGAAGAAAATAATTTCTTATTTTGTTTTACTAATTTTATTTTTGTAGAATTATCCATTTAAGTATTTCTGTGTATTAATTTGGACTGCCAGAAAAGGCGTCACAGGCGAAAATGTTTGTTGAAAAGAAATAATCTTGGTTTTTTTGTGCGAATTAATGGCTGCCAGCAAAATGACCCAAACCAAAATCGTCAAAATCAAATATAGAAAAATCACCCAGATGAAATTACTCAAAAGAAATCAAAAATTGCCTAAAACTAAGAATTGAAATTTTGCTCAAAAAGTAAAAAAAAAATGCCCAAATATTTACGAAAAATCACCCTCATCCAATGTCCATTCTGACACTTTCTGGTATGAAAATTAATGCACTATATGATAAAATTTCTGAACAAAATCAGACATGTTCAGAATGAAAGTAGTTTTAACTTTGACTTGAGTAGAATTCTGGTCCAGATTAAAACGGTTTTCCAGACAGCCGGTTTTCGGCCGGATGCAGTTCTGGCGTAATTCAAACCCCAGATTTGCTAAATCAAACTCTTCGGAATAGCATGACTTTCTACTTTAATTTTTCTTGAATGTTGTAAAATTTTTAAAAAATAAAAGCGAAAAATCACCCAAAATATCAAAAATTTGTTATCAAAAACGAATTATAGCCCAAAAATGACGAAAAAAATCTCCGAAAAATTTAAAGTTATTGTTCATATGAAATATGACCCAAATTTTGTGTGGGAATTTTTAGGCGATTTTACTTTGGGTTATTTTGCTGGCACAAAATGTCGAGATTATTTATATTTAACAAAAATTTTCGCCTGCGGTACTTCATTATCCTGATGAAATATAACTTAATTCATTTTATGGACTTACTTAATCAATTATTATAATTATTTTATAAGTATAATCTTAAAAGTTCTCATAAAAGCGAAAAATCATCCAAAAATATAAAAATGGTTAATCAAAAATAATTTATGATTCCGAAGTGAAAAAAATCAATTCAAAACATTAGGTCATTTTTCATATGAAATATAACCAAAATTTGTATGGGAATTTTGTGGGCGATTTTTTGTTGGATCATTTTGCTGACAGCCGTTCTATGTTTTATTTATAAATTTATTACAATATCTTTAAAAGAGAGCAAAAGTTTTTAAATAAAAAATATATTAACTTTTTCATGCTTTATTTTTTAGAGAATTTAGCCTTTGCTAACCTTTTTTCCAGTCAAATTTAACCTCTTTTTTGCTCACCTGTTGGCAACACTATTACATACCAATTTTGTTTTGACGGGATCATCAATTTAGACATTTTTGCGAATTTGTTCGCAAAAAAATCTAGATTATTTATATTCAACCAAAAATTGTCACCAGGGCGCTTCGTAACAAAGGAAACAGCCAATTTTATGAACTTACTAAATCGATTAATATAAATAGTTTTTAATAAACTACAGTAACCATAGAAACTATTTATGAACATTATTAAAAAAAAATTCTTATAAAACTATTTTTCGTTGGAAATTTGAAAATGTTTCATTAAAAAAGAATTATAGTTCAAAAATGACTTGAAAATCACTTCAAAATATTTGGTAATTTTTCGTATGAAATATGTATAACCCAAATTTATATGGGGATTTTTTGGGTGATTTTTCATTGGGTCATTTTGCTGGCAGCCGTTCTTATTTTTATTAATAAACTTATTACAATATCTTTAAAAAATATTAAAAACTACTCAAAAAGAGAAAAAATAAGTTTTTAAATAAAAAAGAAAATCTGGTCTTATTTTTTGGAGCATTTATCTTTTTTCACCTCTTTAAAGTTCAATTAGCCTCAGTTTTTCATCTCCTGGCAGCACTGATTATGTGTGCAAATAAAAACCATTTATATCAGTAAATTTCAATGTACTTATTGTTTTGTAAATATTGTGTAAGATTTTTATTGAATGCTGCTTTTCTTTAACGCCCACTTTTCATAATTAGAATGTTTGCATTATCTATCACTACTAAGTGACATTTTTCAAGATTTTAATGAAATTTGACCCATCGTGCGACATTTGAAATACATTCTTTAACGCTCACTTTTCATAATTAGATTGTTTGCATTATCTATCACTACTAAGTGAAATTTTTCAAGATTTTAATGAAATTTGATTCATCCTGTGGGATTTGAAATTACATACAGACTATGCTAGATTTAAATAAAAAGCTGCGCCCATCTATAGGTTTAGTCTTTGTAATTACCTCCACCTTCTTTGCTGTACTTCAGTATGCCAAATTTGATGTAGCTCGAAATATATTTTTATAAAAATGAAATGAATTTATAGCTTCTTTTTTCTTTCAATAGGGGCGAGAAACATTTACCAAATTTTATTTTTTATTTTTATTTATTTATTTATTTTTTATTTTTTGCTTCTAATCATATTGAAAAAAGGGTTTCAAAATTTCTAAATTTAAGAGACCAAAAAACCGAAATTCAAATTAATTTTGAAAAATCCTTTGGGGCTTTTATTACACTATTGGTACACTTTCAGTTTACGTTGGATTTATTCAAGTATTTTTCCTGTTGTATTGTGTAATATGTATTCTTCTAATAATAATAAAAAGTTTTAATATGAATACGAAAAATAATCTTACTTGACATCATGAGGCATTGGTAATGTGGCACCACGATCCAAAAGAATTTTTAAAATTTCATAATTATTACGATGTGCTGCCAATATTAATGGTGTAATATCGGAAGTAAATGTTGCTTTAGAACGATCAACTGCCTCCCAACTCTTAGCACATACAAACAAATTGAGAAAAAGCTCATTATTCATATAACTTTAATATTATTGAAAACCTGCAAAATATCTACTTACATATGGTGTTCCCTCTTTGTGATGCGTTTCTTCCCATTGCAGTAATTCCTCCACAGCCTCAACGTATTCTTCAGAAATAGCATGTAATAATGCGTCCCCCACCTCTATACCTTTCTCCAATAGGACAATCATTAAATCAAAATTTTCATTTTCTATGGCTGATATCAAGGCCGAACGATTCATGGGATCAACACAATTAATATTAAACTTATCTGGTGCATCTTTATTGTCGTCAATAATTCTATAACATAAACACAAACTTATTAATAAACTTAATGTGATCATAATTAACATTGTTTAACATACGTTTTAACACCTGATATATCACCACGCTCACAGGCTAATATAAAACTTTTCTCTATTTCCGACAAAACATATTCATCTCCAAACTGTATGTTATAATTTTCTTCTTCATTTTTCCCTTTTTCGGGATCCGTAGCCATTTTTTAAAAGTTGTTTTCCTTTTTTGGTTTTTTTATTTAAATTCTTTTTAACATTTGTTTAGTATTTCCACTTGTTTGGAATGATTTTCTAAAGATTTATTTGAAGACCTAAAATACATGGAGAATAATTGGTTAAAAATTTAGATTGAAAAAAATTTACATATTTTATAAAAGTTCAATTTTAACTTTTACAAACATTTCTTTAAACCATTTGATGCACATTGGACTTAAAACAATTCTGCACACAGAAAAAAGATGGTTACTATTATTAAAATACAATTTAATAAACAAAAAATGTATTACAAATATAAATATAATGTCAATTCAACATACATATATATATTCTTTAATTATAGGAATAAAAACATTATTCTATTGGTATTAAGATTCTTGCAAATGCAAAGTTAGTTATCTAAAAAAAAAAAAAAAAAAACAAAATCAATTCGATTATCTCAACAGAATTGATTTTTTCCGTTTCTCTTACAATTAAACAAATTGTAAGAATCGAAGGTTTGTGTCGTTACTTAAATAATTTCAAAATCACTATCGAATGAAACTCAGCATTGTTTGTTTAAGCCCCAAATATTGGTGGTAAGAATCGAAAAATACAATTAATTATGTTCTGTTCTCAACAAAAAATAAGCCATTTTAAAATGAAATACATTTAAATTAAATTTGTTTCAAAACTGTGGAAGAGCAAAAAACTAAAATAAAAAATAATAATAATAATATAAAAAGCAATCGATAAATAAAGATAGCTGGTTCCTTTTTTTATGCCGAACACCTATTTTCTAAAAATCACACATTTGGAACGCGACAACAAACCAAATTTCCGCAATTTTGAGCTCTGGATAGGGACAAGCCCCTTTTAAGTTTTGAGGTTTTTTTCTATTTTAGTCATTGCAAATAAAGAAAAGTTTATTAATAAATGCAGTTACATACGGTGTCTTACGGTTCCAAAGGGGTAAATGTAGTTATTATTTAAATATCTTTTTTTTACATTCTAAACAGTTTTGCAAGGAGATGAGAATATTTAAATTTAAAAAATATCAAAAAAGTTAAAATTTTTAAAAAATTTAAAAACTTACTTTCTTTCATTCTCATCAGCTTTTGATATTTTTCTAACGAAATTATAATAAATTTATAAATAACACGCAATAAAATGACTCAATAAAAAATCGCCTAAAAAATTCCCATGTAAATTTGGGTTATATTTCATAGGAAAAATTACAAAATTGTTTTTCGTTATTTTTAAACTGTAATTCCTTTTCGATTAATCATTTCCAAATTTCTGGATGAATATTGTCAATAATAAGATTTTTTTTATTATTTTCGTAAATATTTTCTATTGTTGATGATGTAAAATAAAAAATAATTATAATAAACGACTTTTTATTAAATATAATAGTCGCGCTTTTTTGAGAATAAATACACAAAAAATGCATAAATGGATGATTCTGTAAAAATAAAATAAGAAACTATTTTTTTCTTTGTTGAAATAATAACATTTTAGCCTTTTTAAGACTGTTTTGAGAGCCAAAAAAGGCTAGGAAAAAGCTAGAAGCTAAAACGAAAATTTTGAGGCTAAGAGCAAAATAGAAAAGCTACATTTAGCATTAAAAAGGCTAAACTGGCAACACTGATTCTAAATGATAATGTTCTTTCTGGAATAAGCTACATCTATTACATACAGATATACAAGACATTTAATTTACATATATATATATATATATATATATATATATATATATATTTGTTGAATATTTTATTTTAAACAGTTGTGTCGCACCATAAATTAAGCAAATCATCGAACAGTACATATAATTGAATTTTTGTTGGTACGTACATCCGACAAATTCGATTAGCAAAAAAATCGGTAATCACAACCGATTTGTTATATTTGTGTAATATCCATTAGCCAATAAAAAGTACAACATTTAACAAGTATAAAATAATATACACTTCTGTCAATCCGTGTGTATCATCATGAAAAAATAGTCCATATGAAGTTCTTAGTAGATTTAGATATGTCCGTATGTATTTGAGAAGTATAATCACGTCCAAAGTAGTAACCCGAATTAAGAGAAATTAATACATATTGTTTGATTTTTTCTAATGGGTTCTGCAGAAAAATAGTTATAGAATAATATCTAACATATGAAAATTTTTTGTATAAAAAAAAAAATAAATAATATTTTACTATGCCCACTGTTAACTATTACCACAATTTAGTTAAATCGGTTTTAGAAATGGTGGTATTGTTTAATCTAACTCAGATAATTAAATTAAATTAAATTAATTTATGTTGATTGCACACCTTATATGAAAGCTATAGTTAAAATTTATATTGGACCACTCCTAAACATTTTTTTTTTTTTTGCCATAACTCCACTAGAATCATTCGGATATCGTTAACTCATGACGCGTCGACCACGAAGTATGTTCGCGCAATTTTGTAAAATTTTACTATTAAATACTCTTTTTGGAATTTAATATAAATAACTGTAGGCGGACAAGAGAAAAAATAATAATCAATTAAAAGTATTAAAATTATTACAAATTCTCCCGACCATTATCATATTTTAGGCCACTTGCGTAAGGAATGTGCTGACATATTTTTTGAGAAATGTTGAAATCAAATGCTATTTTTGTTTAAATTTTAACCATGATTACTGAAAAATAAGTTTTGGTTCTTGCAAGAATTTTAAAACCATATCACATAGAATAAAAATTGATATAGGTCAATATCTCTTATAGTAGAGATGTATCTGTAATTTGAAATCTGCGTAGTTCAAATTGAGGTATGTGCAATACTATTCAAGGAAATTTAATATTATACTCCTTCTGCGGGCTTCGTTAGTCGAAACGACTAACATTAAATTTAATTAAAAATATTTGAAGACGTATCATTTAAGCGCAAAATAAAACAATTGATTTTACAATATGGCTTAGTAATTCGGTGTTTTTGTAATCATTGAAGCTGCAAATCTTAATTATACCCTTCACCACAGGCGTAAAGGACATATATATATGTCATTCCGTTTATAATTTCCACAATTTTCGTTGGAAAGCAAAAAGTTCATTTTTTCTGGGTCCTTGGGAGAAATGTCGATAGGACGATGACCGTCCGTCCGTTTGTCGATTTAAATGGCGTTTATGAAGCGCACAGATAACTGCCATATATAATACATGTCAAGTGACATAGATCGGTACATAAGTGGCGGAGATATGTCAAAAAACCGGATTTTTAGCATTGTAAGTACCATTAGTGTTGTTGTTTTTTGTATAAGCAAGCAGTTTAGTTTACAACAGCAATATATAATGCTTATTGTATGTTGTTGTTTTTTGTATATGCAGTTTATTTGTTTGTCTATACCAGTGTTGCCGTTTGGTTAAATTTGTTACATTTTTCGTAACTTTAAGTACTATGTTTAAAATTAAGTACTATGTTTAAAAATTATATCTAGAAGTAAATTTGTATGTCCTAGAACAACAATCTTTTGAATAAAACTAAATTCTAAAATTTTACTATGCTCCTTTCTTGAGCGTTGCAATCTTCTATTCTCCGTGGCGGATGAAATTATTCTGTTTTTTGACAATACAATATTACAATATTACAATCGAGAAAATAAAATAGTGCAAACGTATTTTTCATCTTTTTGAGGTAGACTCTAGAAAAGTTGAACATTTAAGTAATGTACTCTTACATTCGTTAAAAACTAAATTTATGGCAATAGAAAAAATCGTGGGGTTTTCGTCATATAAAAGAAAAAAATCCAAAATAATTACTTTATACCAAGAGAAAACAGTTTCGTTTTGACAACCGAATTTTGTAGGTTACAGGAATTATTTAAAATTCGGTTGCAAGTACTGATGCTTTGCTGAATTTATGGTACACACAACTGGTTTAAAAACATAGTTCTAAGAAATGTACTGCATGTTTCGGTTCGGAAAACAGTTTTTTTCTATTTAAAAATACTAAATTTAATTTGTTTGTTATTTATTTTGAAGTGCTGCAAAATAGTACAAAAACATTTATATATAATATAAATATCTTATTCTAATATATTGCAACCATTCCTTGTAGCCACCAGGATAATTTAGGATTTGCTTTTGAAGATAGACACAATATGTAAACTGTTTATTGACATCGTATCCTATATTATGATAGATGTTTTGAACATTTTTACATACGAATAAAATATAATTTTGCTTACCCTCTTATATAGTTATAGTTACTTCTGTTGTGGTTGATTTGCTTGACAATTTTGATAACATAAAGTCTTTAGACAGTACACATCAAGAGTATGAAACTGTTGACAACTTTGTTTCTCAATAAACCTAAAACATATAGAAACGACATCATTAATCGCATATACTCATATGAACATTCATAATATTGAATTATAGACAAACATACCTTTAGTACTTTTTGCTTGACGTTAATCTACATATTTTTTGTTTAATTTGCTCACAGATGTTTCCTAATTAATTTTGAATTGTAAATTATTTATTTATTTTTTTTTTTTAACTGAACTGCACTGAATTAAATCTTCTCATGTAATAATTTTCGGTTACTATCGCCAATATTTACAAATAAAGCATATAATGCTGAATTAAATTCGGTTGTTATTTTCGAATTTAATAAGCAAACTTATTGAATTTAAACAAATTTTCAGTTGTAAGAATTTTAATTCAATCTCCATTATATATTTACAGTTCTAAACAAGAGCTTTTCTCTTTCATGTATAATCTTATAATAATTATAATAAAATTTCGCTACATTTAATCAGCATTTTATAATTGGGAACAATTTTCAACCAATCATTTTTCTGTGTGTAGATTTAATGACTACATTTTTAACGATATTTTTATATCATAAAAGTTTTTAGAAGGCTCAATATTTTAGTCAGAAGAACATAACTGATTAATAAAATAATTTTCTAAGGACTGCGCACGAAAAACTAATGGCGTTAATCTTTTTGAAATTTGTTTCGTTAAAGACCGTTCGTTATATTCTAGTTTTACTTTTAAATTAAAAATCATTATTTTTTCTTATTTTTACTAAAATATTGATTATTATCCTAAATACAATCTTTATTGTGTTTGCGTTTACTTTATTTTTGGAACAGTTCGACTTCTATTTATACTTTATTTAACTTTTTACTCAGCTTTAAGTGTTCTTTAAATATTTTTTTTACTATAAACCAATATATTTCAAATGGACTGTGTTTTAGACAGTTTAGTGGACTGATCTCACTTAGTACGTAGCAGCAACATTTGTTTGATACCACTCAGCTACTTTTTTTAATGATGAGAAGCAATATCAGGCAAGAAAAAATTTAATTCGCTGTGCTTTCTAATGATCGAAAGGAATATTTTTCGAGAGCATTCATTTGTGTGCATTTTTCTTTTAAAAGTGTCATTTGTTATGAATAAAGTGCTTTTTTCCTCGCACGTACAAATAGCTTTCTAGACCAAAAATTTGTTTAATAATTTTAATTTTTTTTACAAGATATTTATCTGTTACATTTCCCATAACATCCCTGATATGGAATTCTTGACTAGGATTTTGTAAAAATTTCGACACTACTTATTTCATATTATCCTTTAGACATCTTCTCCTTTGTCTCCTCATTTTTTCTAGTATTCCTCTTAGAAACCGTCTTTCTCTGTGGGTCTTCAGGCTAACTTTTTTAACTTTTCTGATAGAAGGTACTGAACATTTTAAGACATGTGTCGCATTTCATCCAGAGATATAGAGATTTTCCTTTCGGTGATCATGAACTCTTTGTATTTTTATGACTCAAAAAACTGCATTTTTCAACTCACCTACACTACTAGAAATTGTATTTTGGTTATTAATTTGAATTATGCATTTGCGTGAATTTTGCTAAATTTTCATTTTAAGAAAAACTAATTATACTATTGTAACAAAATTTAATACATAGTTACTGATAACAAATGTAAGCAAATTAACGGAAATAATTTTTTCCACGGATTTTTTCGTGCACAGTCCTTATTTTTATTCATGCAGCATTCACTCCTCGCTAACAACACTAAATCCTAATTTAAATGTCGGCGATTAGCGCAAAACTGTTTTCGATCTGAAGAATCCAACAATATAAAAAAGCAATATGTATCTTCAAATGTATATGTTGAGAGAATTTTTAGTCAACTAAACTTATAAAATCAGATCATCGTAACCATTTGAATACGAATTGATGATGACCAGAGCAATCAAAAATATGTTATGCGCGTTTTATGCGCGTTAAATTTATTTTAAAATCGGAAAATATACCCTTAAAATTAAAAAAATATGCTCAAAAAATATTGGCTTTTTGCACTTAAAAACATTTAGAAAATTTTTCTCTTAAGTATGAAATATGGAAAATTATGCTCTTTAATGTAAGATATGCAAAATTATGCTCTTAAGTACAAAATATACTAAAATATTACTTTTAATTCTAAAATATGCTCAAAAATAACGATTTTGTATGAAAATAAGCCCAAAATATGCTGTTAAGACTAAAATATTCAAAATTATGCTGTAACAAATCGATGCCAAAGTTCGCAAAATTGTGAAAAACAGATAAATAACTAACAGTTTGTTTCATTTGAAGCCCAGGAAAAAATATGATTTTGCATATTTTTGGTTGCCCTGATGATGACTAAAGAAAAGTATGGTCCAAAACTATGGACATTTTAAAACATATTTTTGAATTATTTTATTTTTCGAAATTTTTAATCGAAAATAAACTCGTATTGAGCATTTATTTTTAAAAGTTCAAAAAACGTAACTTTTTTTAAACAAGCGTTGCTTGTGGAACAAAAGTATGTATTATTTTTTAAAGAATAAATGCGAAAATAATAAGGCATACTATTTCTTTTTAGTTGCTGGTAAAGTGGTGAAGGGTATAAAAGATTTGTCATAGACTAATATAACGCTCTAACTTGTTTTTCTCTATAATTTTCATTGTCGCTATAATATTTATCTTGGGACAGTAGATTGTCTATATTTTTATAAAACTTGTTTTATACATATATTGTTAGTAATACACTCTCTTTATTCTTATGCAGTTTTTGCAGAAAATTTTTGCAGTAAATGGTTCTTTATTTCTTTATTCTTTTAACATATGTGTTTTGTGAATAAACTACTAATATAGTCCATGTTTAGCACTACACAGAAAATGTAAAGCGGTTACTCTTGCATATACTGTATATTTGGTCGATCTATAAACGTTAACACTATATCGAAATTGCTAACGACTTGTGGATATTATCATCGGCAATAGTTTGAAAGCATTCCTTTCTTTTTGGTATAGGAAATAGAGCTTTCCTCATTGCCATTGTCCAACATAGTAAAAATATGTATTTATGTGCTTCTTAAATTACTTTTGGAAGTCACATTTTATTTGTTTTCCACAAAAGATATATTTCTCACTATAGGAACAAAATGTAATAACACTTCATTACTATATTTACTAAATTAATTTATCACTAAATACTAAAAACGTCATAGGAAATGCTTTCGTTTCGACTAACAAGTTTACTCAAAATACTATGTGCGTAAAAGCTAATTTCGATATTTTTGGCAGTTTGCCTTATATGGAACTTATGCACAGTGGGAATTTTTTGTCATTTTTTAATCACAAGTCTGCAAATTTTTATCCCTGGACAATAAATGAACAAAATTTTGCACGAACAAACTTGAAAATTGTATATTATTGTTCGTTATATACGTATATAAACGCTATTATACTAAAAAATATAAAATTATTTTTAAAATTTATGAAATTATAGTCCTTGGCTTAAATATATAATTTGCTACAGAACACTCATCGTGGTCAGAGGTAAAATTTTCGTAAAGACATCCAGATCTTGATTTTTTATGGGCTTGTCTAATATTTTTCTCTTTTGGGCAGTTTTAATCGTACTACAATTCATTTTGTGATGATAGATTAATAAGATAGATTAATATTTTAATAAATTTTAAGGAGAAACATCACCACTAATTTCCGAGTAACTTCGAAACTATTGAGTAGATAAAAAATAATGTTAAAACAACTTGAAGCTGATTTTAGTTGTCTTATTTTAAAGTTGTATTTTTCTTAAATGGGGAAACCGTTCACGAGTTTTACTAATGTGACTGCCTAAAAAGGGGGAAATATTAGACATGCCCATAAAAAATCTACACCTGATAGAAAAAAAGCGGAAAGCATATTGCGTTCAGTACGTCAAATTCCATCTGTTCCACCTATTTTTGTTTTAGGGCAGGATTTTTCTGACAACCAGTGCAATGTATTAAACGTTAAAATTGTAATAATTCATATAATTTATATATTGTTACGAAAATTAGTTTTATAAGTTTAAAATAACGATTTTAGAATTTTCTAGTTAGTAATGCATTCGAATTTTATAAAAATGTGTACCATATAAGTTGTTATAAGTTATTTCGTAAGTACTAGTGTGAAACTTGTATTATACTCTACAAACATTTGGAAGATGTCATCCATAGAAGATATTTACGCAATATCTTTATGATATATATATATATATTTATATGTACTGATGTTAAAATTTATTTGCACACTTTACAAGATGTAAAAGTTTTCTTTATTACATTATATTTATTACATCTTCAAGAAGATTATTTAGCTGTGTATTTCTTTACCTAAATGATTATCTAGCAATATTGCCTATTTTCCATCCCAGCGTATTGATTTCTTATTGCTTAGATGTATCGCCTGTGATGCACAATCTCTCCCGACAGCGGAAACTTTCGCAATAGGAATTTAATTATTGTGGCAATAAAATTTTTCTTCTAAGCAATACGAATTCGAATCATTTTCCTATTATTATGCTTTTAGGGTGTAATCTGTTATAAGTTATTGTTTGTGGTAGTGAGTAGCTGGGTTTTTTTATAAGAAAGCTTATATATGGTTCTTAATGTTAACTGCAGAGAGCAATTATAGGCTAAGTCACTAGTATATAAGCACATATAATCAGTCCAGTGTTGCCACTTCCTGTACACAAATCATGTGTAATTTTACATATATCGTGTATAATTTCTATTCCGATATATAGTCCACGTGTAATTGAGTATATGTATAATCCATGTGAAATTTGAAATTACTTGATATATTTTCAAATATTTACTTCAAGTTTTAAAATATTTACTTTAAATTAGGATTTATTCAAATATTGGAATCCTATTATTAAAATCAAATATAATTATTTATTCAAAAGTCTGTGTAAATCCCGTTAGAAGCATTTGCGCCCTTTAAGTTATACGAAAATAATTTACGTGTAGCATATATTGAGGATTTTGCTGAAATATGGATAAAAACGACAACTTAAAACAGAAAAAAAATTGTTTTTAATGATTTTGCAAAGTTTCGTGTAGAATCTCATAAGCACAGTGGGACGTTACATGTACATACATACATACATGTATATGTTATATTATTTTTTGTTTATATTTTAATTCAAGTAAATTGAAGTTGGTTTTTGAATGGAAAATATTTTTTTCAATGTTCTTGTTTTTTATATTTTTCTCGAAAAAAACTAGATAAATTACAAATAAATTTTGTGAATTTAGATCAAGCGGTTTTTGATGTTTTTTTTTCTAATTTTATTGTGTGAATTTAAAAAAAATTCATGTTTAATTTTTTCTCCGATATGTAATTTAGAGTGCAATAATATGTAATTTATTTTTGGTGGCATTTGAGTCGTTAAGTTGCAGTTCATTCGTAAAGTTGCAACACTTTGGCAGTCTTTCAAGTTCAGTTGTGTAGTATAACCTGTATGTTTTAAAGCGTAAATTAAGAGCTGTATTTGGATTTAAAAGCAAATTGCACTGGCGTATTATTATTTGCAAGCAAAAGAACCCCCGGTTTATTTAAAGGAAAGAAATATAAACAAATTGAAGGTAAAACTATAAACAAAACCTTCATTAGCATATTGCAAATGAACTGTATGACATTTTTCGATTTATTTTGCAACTAAATTTTTTGATTTGTTTTGAATGACATTGTTAAACTTTAACAGAACGTTCAATGGCCACATCATTGTCAATAAAATGTGAATAAAAAAGTAATATTTCCTTTCTGCTTCTGTAGTAAGTTAGTAATAACATGGTGCTGCAGGGAAAAAACATAAGAAAAATATGTTTTTTATTAAAGTGTGAGTCAAAAATGGCCATAAAGTAAAAAGAAACAAACAAAAAATACGGATAAAAATAAAAACTTTAGCTTGTGTCCTTAATATTTACTATAAATAATCTTTTCTTTCTAATGGCATTTAAAAAACTTTAATTAGATAACAGGTAAACAAGATAAAAAATTTAAAAACCGCGAGGTCCAAACAATCGGTTTATTGTTAAAATATCAATTTCCAATTTAGTTTTTATTGGTTCTACATCAAGAAAATGCCTCTTTATACAATTTTATTCCATTCAAAAATATTTCACATTTATGGTTGTTAACTCTTTTTCAATTTCATACAGAAGGCTTCACCCTTATAATTATAAAAGTACAGGTTGTAGTTTAACATTTGATATTTTTAAAAATTTAAAAACTTTTATATCGAATTTCAGCGTCATATACATCCGTTCTAATGCAATTAATATAATTAAATCATTTATGGAAGAACTGCACACCAATAAGCAATTTTCTTGATGGTATATATATATCTTTTTTTTTTTTAATTTATAACATAATTCTTAATCGCTAAGACTAAAAACTCATATTTGAAAAATATATATATATATATTTTTTGTCTGGGCCGAATACTGTTCACTTCATTCACTTTTATGCTTTAATTGTATTTCACTGATTTAGTTGTATTTCACTGATGTAGTTGCATTTTACTGGTTCATTTTTCATATTCATAAATTTCATAAAGTAATATTTTTAAGGTTTCTTTGAATATTTTTTATGTAATCACAAATTTTTCATTTACTTTTTTTCTTCTTTATAAACGCACTTTACACACAGTAACTGCGTTCGCTGCTAGTATCCTTAATTATCCTTCTTTTGTTATATCCAATATATCCTTATATTCCAATTATTGTTTATATCCTTGAGAAACAAAAAAAAAGTATAAAATTTAGACAAATTTTACTTTTAAATATTTCTTTGATCCAATGTTAATTGTCCAAGAGTTCGCGAAGAACTGTTTAAAAATTGCTCAAGCACATTGGTATAAGTATTTCAGTAATTAATTACATTAATAGTTCACTGTTTTTAAAATCGGTCATTGGAAGACGAGCGCAAAAGAGTACAAAAATATAGAAAATAAATGGAATTGTCAGAGTTTTTCTATGTAAATTTTACTCATAATGTTCTTGTAAAAAGTTTTCTGCACGTTTGATTTCATTCTAATGGTTTTGACTTGAAAATTTTTAAATTACAATATGAAGGGTGAATGAAACAAAATATTCATTGAGATATTTACTCGTCATTGTGGTACGTGAATATACATAAATTTATTCTGTGTATATTGATCGAGTGAAACCTTAGTCGGATAAGTGAAAAGCTTATTGTAGGAAATGTGATTATTTTATGTATTTCGCCTTTAGGTTTGCTCATATGATTGAAATAAAAATAACAAACATTTTGCATTTTAAATTATAAGTAATTCTGTTAAGATTTATTTTAAACAGATATAAATGTATTATAATTTTAAGTGTTTTAATTGGTGTAGTATTAGAGTGGTATAGTAAAATATAAGTTCAAAGAAATCTGGTTATCAAATGACTTTCTCCGGAATCATAAAGTACTGACATAGTACTTTAGGATACTTTTGGTCCATGGAGAGAGAATAAATCATATGAGTATTATAAGGTATATATAGTATGGAGTAAATTATAAAAAAAACTAAAAAGGCGATTTCAAGCATATGTATTATATTTACGAATGTTATATACTTGGCATATGTGTTTCACTAACTGAACATAATGACTTGACTCCAAGTTTGAATTTACCAACATAGTTGGCAGAGTTGATCGCATCATGATGGCAGGAGTAAAAGTTGTTGGACACTGTAACAAGCGTCAATATGAATGGAGCAAAAATGAGGCACTATTACCGATTCTCGAGAGAAGTATAAGATATACTTTAGTGAAGATATCAACGATTTATTTTATTTCATGAATACGCCTTTCGATATCATTTATGGTGGAAAACAAAACGTTTTCTTTTTATCACTTTTAAGTTTACAGAATTTCTTCCAGATGCATCTTTACTTAAAATCTTAACATATCAAGAACTTCTTCAAAGATAAAAATCAAATAAGTTATATTTGTCAAATCTAATATTCGAAAACTAATGACCGACGGAATCGTTGAAAAATGTTAAACGTCCAATAAACCGTCAACGAAGCGATAATTATAAAATCTTGTTCGAAACATTCTAGATAATCACAAATCCCCTGATATGAAACAAATAATACCACAGGATTGGAGCTCGAATATCTTTAAAACCTAATTTTCTTCGATATTTCGATTTTTGTCTTAAAATTTGAAGGTACGGGTAACGTAAAAAGAGAGCAAATACAATAAAATTTGGTGAAAATCGAAAAATAATACCAAGGATTTTGGAACGAGGACAAGATGAGTTCCTACTGTTGGACGTGAAACGGATGCAAAATAACACGAACGATTTAAATTGACAGATCTTTAGTTCCAATTTATTTATTTTTATTGAATAAATTAGTTATTAGATCTCAAATATAATATTTGTTGATATTTCTTAAATCAAATCCAATCAAATTATTGAAGATTCGAAGTCAGCATCCGAAAAAACCTTAGAAATCAATTTTCGTTGCTCAAGTCCAAAACTTTGTATACCTGTGTTATCCCATGTGAAGTATAACAATCGTACAAGTTTTTGATTTCCTCTAAGTTTCTACAGTGATTAGAAATAATAATACGTGTTTTTTTTTTTTGTGTACTTAATATTTTAATAGATGTTGAACACACTTTGTTTGTTGTTTATATATAGACTTCCACCAGACATGTAAAAATTCTTTAAAACTTACTTGGCTTCTTGTTAATACCAGAAAAATACATGGCAAAGGTAAACACACTGTAAAATAGAAAAATACCAAAATCATATTTATTATACATAGTCATCTCCTCCTGTTTTCACAATTGAATAGATAATGTTTAACAATTATTTTAGCTTGGTGGCAAAAGGTAGGTCTAATGATTTAAAACTAAAAAACAATTAGTTTTTTTTTCAACTAAACAATAAAAAAATATTTGAGAAAAAAGTAAATTAAGTTAATTAAGCATATGGGCCATTATCAAAATTTTTTAGCACCATAAGTTTCATTTTATAATCATAATTGTTGTTCAAAGTTGAAAGACTTAGAAAAAGGGATAAAAATTACTTAACTTTTTATCATTCTTCTACACTTTTTGTTCGCGCGCTTATACTTTTTGATCCCACTCGATCTTATGTAAACTAGTCGAATTTTGTGGATAAATTCTATACCTTTTTATTGCTGTGCAGACTTGATGACATTTTTTTTTTAATTTTTTAAAGCTTTTGGTTTTTTTTTGCGGGGTCTGTACGTCCCTCAACGGAGTACAAATTTTGAAATAGGAATTGATACTTGTTGCAATTAAGCATATTTTGCGTTTGGAAAACAATAGCGAACATTTTTAAAAAAGTTAGTTTCTTGCGAGGTAAATTCACAGTTTCTAATGGAATAGCGTAGATTATTTTACACAATAGAGTTGAAGGAGCATTAACAATAAATTTAATAAAAAAATGTTATGGTCTTTTTGAAAATTACGCAAAAATTGCACTTTTTTGTATTTTTATATAGTAAATTGCAGTTTGTACAAATCTTGCATATACAGATATAAGAACGGCAAAAAATATAATTGATCGGGATCATAAATTTAAGTCCAATATTTTGTGATATTTTAAAACGGAACACTTTTGTCAAAACACAGTTTGCTAAGGCAGATCGCATGGACAGCACGAAATAGACCATAGTTGGTATAATGGTGGTTTTTGTAATGCTTAACGGAAATAGAGAGGCGCCTCAAAAAATTTCGAAAAGTAAAAATTTTATGAACCAAAAAAATTTACTTGGGTAAGAAAATAATCAAAATATGGAGAAAAAATTAGAATTGATTTAAATAACTCAGTAGGTTTGATATTAAGTGTAATTCTTATCAGAATTATACATAAACTTTTAGTTTGTACAAATTTGTACATGTGCATTACAGTCACTTCATATTTATGCAAATGGATTTTAATGTGCCATCTTTAATTGATGCTTTAAATCAAAAAATTTTGATAATGGCCCATATATCGACAAATTTCATGAAAGAACGTCCGAAAAAAAACATTTTTTATCTGGTGTTTTTAAATTTCCATATAGTCGCGATTTTATTTCACTTTTTCAATTTGTAATAACAAAAAAAAAAAAAAAAAAAATGTCAAAAGTATGTAAGTTTAAATAGAAATATCTCTAGAAATGATTTGTGATTTTTAATCATTTGAACGGGGTTTGTATTCTGCTTATATCGGCTTTAAATGGAAAATTTCAAAAACAGAATATTTTTCAAAAATTATTTTAATAAATTTTTTAAATGCATTTTTCGTTAAATATGCTATTTTTATTTTTAACATATTTTGAAAGTATGGAATCTTTACACTAAAATAAAGATCTCATATTTTTGGGACCCAAATATCTGCTATGTATAATTTTTAAATATATATATATATATATATATATATATATATTTATATATATATGTATATATATATATATATTTATTGAAAAATATAAATAACAAAAATATATAGTCGCAGTGTACATAAAACCGTAATCTAAGAGCAACATATCATGATTGAAATATATGATCACAGCGAAAAATAGAAATTATTATAAGTAATAATTATCATGGTTCCATTTTATCATATTGTGTCCGATTTTATAATTTGTTTTTCATATTATGATTATAGTTTTAATGTAACAATCTTACTACATTATTATCATATTGTATCAGATTATGATTTGATATTAATATATTATTAGTCTATCTTATATTTTTATACCACATTGGCATGTTATGATTCCATTCTATAATATTATTATGCCATTCTTCATATTATTATTCCATTTTATCATATTATTATCCCATGTTATCATTATTTTCATTATAATTATTTCATTTTGTCATATTATTCCATCTTATCATACACTGTCTGCCACTTGAATAAGGAATCTTTAGTTTCCTGAAGAAATAAAAAATATACATATTTTGTTATACTAAAATTATGCATTTTTTTAAAGACATGTATTTCTGTGGTACGATTTCGTGTGTCACTTGAATAAGGAATATTTTAGAACTAAGCAAGCTGTAATTTATTTTTAAATTAAATAAATTAAAGTCGATGCCAAATCGCATTTTTGAGGTTATTTCTAAAAATGGTGGCAGTACTTATTACTAATTGAATGCTAGAAGATAATAACTTTCATTTTTATAACCTAAAATTTAAAATGCTACAATGCTATTGTTGATTTAAACTCCAAAAAAGCGCCTGGTATTGACAAAATCAGTAACTAGATGCTTTTGGACCTTCCGCGGATATCAATAAGAGCAATAATTTTTATTTATAATTGTATATTATGCCTTGAACATTAGCCACCAGAATGAAAGGTCTCATTCGTTACAATGATATTTAAGCCCGGACAAGATCACACTAAAGTCGAATCGTATAGACCTATTAGCCTGTTGTCTAATATATCAAAACTGTTTGAGAAGCTATTAGTGAAAAGATGAAACCAATAGTGAATCGTTTCGATTGTATTCCAACACATCAATTTGGTTTTAGAGAAAAACATAGCACCATAGAACAAACTCACCGACTTATAAATATTATATCTAAGACGTTTGAAGAAAAGAATTATTCTTTTGCACTCTTCATTGACGATTCTCAAGCCTTCGACAAAATATGGCACGAAGGGTTATTAATTAATATTAAACAATATTTACATACAAATACGCATAAGCTGCTGGAAAGCTATTTAACTCACCGAAAGTTTGTTCTTCAAGAGGGAGACTTTGTAAGCTCACCGCAGTCCATTGAAGCTGTTGTATCCCCAGGCAGTATAATGGGTCCCTTTTTATATTTAATATACACTTCTGATATGTCAACACATCTATTTTAGGCATTCATGAAAACCCCCAAGAAGCATCTAAACTCTTCAACGATCATATACTCCATCTAGAAAAATGGTTGAAGCAATGAGAATAAAAGTGAATGAACATAAATGTATACATATTACCTTCACGTTGCGGAGAAATTCATGCCCCCAATCCTAATAGACAATCAGATTATACCCCAAAAGGCGGAAGTAAAATATCTTGGTATGCATCTAGATCGACGGATTACGAGGAAATCACATATAGATACAAAATTAACCCAAATGAAGTTAAAATCACTTCAAATTAACTGGCTTATTGGTAGAAATTCAAAATTAAGTCCAGTCTGTAAACTTTTGGTCTATAACTCAATTATAAAGTCAATATGGTGCTATGGTATCCAATTTTGGGGCACGGCCTTAGCTTCAAATGTTGAAAAAAGACTCCAAAATAAAATACTACGAAAGATAACTGCAGTTCCCTGGTATGTGAAAATTGAAAACATTCACAAGGACCTTAATATTCCTCTTGTCGAAGATGAAATAAGAAAACACGCAGAATCGTATTTGAGGAAGATTGAAGTACACCATAACTCACTTGCTCGAAACATAATGAGAAGCGATGGCTACAACCGTTTAAGAAGAATGAACACAATAGACTTCCTCTTAAGCTAAACCATTTGATTACATATAGTTTTTCGTCCGACAGTGGTTGGACTTAATATAAATTAAGATTTAGAATTAAGATTTGAATACTTACTGTTAGTTCACATAATTTTGTGAAGATTCAATAAATATATTTTGATGAGAAAAAAAATTATATTCGTTCAAATGCTAGATATGATTTTTTAACTAAACCATTTAATGATAGTTAATCAATAGGTTATATTGCTTAAATCATACCAAGTATACCTTGTCTATTTATATTTATTCATATATAAACTAAATGACAATGGAGTTGGAGAACAAATGTTAACAACAAAATATATATTTTAAAATTAACAAGTTATGCACTTTTCCACTAAGTTTATGAAAAGGATAATTATATTTATTTGAAACATTTTACTGCATTGGGAACAATAATATGAATATAGTTTAAAAACTATATTCATATTAATGATATTTTTCACATTAATATTTAAAAACATATAATATTTGCAGTCAATCATATTAAAAATTTTATTGAGTGTAAACATTAAATGACAAAATTTAAACAAAAACGTTGTTGTCACGAGCACAGAGTTAAAAAAATTCAAGAAAATTATCAATAAGAACATAATATGATTGTAGTGATAATACTGGAACCATGTTTTATCGCTGCGTGTAGAAAGTATGCAAATTTAAATATTTATATCTACTATTTGCGTGTAAAATTTTATGAAAATCAAATTCTATCATATATATAATTTTCTTGCATATATATATATATATATATATATATATATATAAGTATATGTATATACATATATATATATATATAAGTATAGGAAATGTCATTTAAAAGAAATTTGAAAGCCGCGTCTATTGGTGTATAAACCATATCAATATTTATATGTTAAACAAGATATCCTACTTTTCAAGATTTTTTCGCAATAACGTTTGTTATTATTAATGAAAATTAAAATGAATAAAAAAATTGTAATTGCTTTAAAATATAAATTCGTGGTTTAACAATCTGATACAAAAGCTGCCATAAAATATTAACAGGGAAGGTAAGTATTATAAGGAATTTTTTACAAAAATATTTTTGGTGTTTTGTAATTTTATTTGTTGCAAGGTGCGCGACAAAATTGTAAGGTAAATTTTTGTTCCTTTTATGAAAAATTTCAATGGGTATTTAATGGTACTGTTAGCTAAAATACTTACTATTGAAAGGTGTTCTCATATGAACCTTCTGGTATCATTTAGCATTTGATCTTTTTATGGACAAAAATGTATATGGGAATTGTTTCAAATTCGTTTACTTTTGGTGTTCAACATTTTGTTTGACATTTTTTTTCTATGGCACCTCTACGCTACTAATATTGGTACAATAATAACTGGCTTTAATGAAACACACAAAATTGTTAAAATTCTATTTTCAACAATATATAAAAAATTACCACATAAAAATTAAAAGTGATGTATCCGAAGATAATAGCGATCATAATGATATTTTAACATTTCATTAAGAAACATTTTAATCAACAAAGTATGCATAGATTTTTTCGTGTTTTAGTTTTGTAAAATTTGTTGATATATTTTTAATAACTGACAAGCAAAAAATTTTTTGAAATGATATTAATGGACAAAAGGTTTCCCTTTATGCTATGGTAGTTAAAAATCAAAAATTTAAAAAAAATTGTACAAATTCCATTTTAAGTCAGATATAAAAAACAAATGCACATATATAACCTATACAAAGGTACACATTAAATGTCACAAATTAAGTGTATAAACACAACAAGTCCGGATTCCTTTACATAGCCCGCATTGTAAAATTAAACGAAAACTTGGACGACAACGGAAAGTAAATAAAAAATTTATTTATGTTCTTTTCATTTCTTTTTTTATTTCAAACTTTTTTCAATTTTGTTTACGAAATTCATATTAATTTTTAAAAAATACTGTAATATTTTTTGTGAGAAAATAAAAGCAATAAAAAATTAGGAGAGAATTTAAAATAAAGATTATTTTTCAACCGAACTGCATTGTATGCAAAGACACAAATTCGTATGGAAATTTCTGGACAGGTCTTGTTGTGTTTAGACATTAAAGGAATTAGTAAAATCAAACATTCAAATTCGAAAAATTCTTGTTGAAAAAAATTTTTTTTTTCTTATTAAAATATTATACTATTTATAAAATAGTACAGTAACCAGATGCCTTTAGAGCTACCCCGGATAGCATTAAAAATAATATCTATGTATAGACCTATAAGTCTATTATCTAATATGTCTATCTATCTATCTAATATGCCTAAGCTATTTGAGAAGCTCCTAATGAACAAGCTATACCCGCTAATAAGCCAATGTATACCCAATCATCAATTCGGATTTAGAAGAAAACACAGTACTATCCAACAAACACACAGCCTAGTAAATGTTATAAACAAAACGTTTGAAAAAAAGAAATATTGTTCCACTCTTCATTGACATATCGCAAGCCTTTGACAAAGTATGGCATGACGGCTTGTTATATAAAATTTACCAAGAAATATACATAAATTATTAAAAAGCTATATAACTGGTCGGAAATTTATTTTTAAAGAAGGTGACTTTTTTAGTACCCCTCAGCATATTGAAGCAGGTGTGCTCCAAGGTAGTGTACTTTGTTGTTGTACCTGATATATACCTCCGATGTGCCAACTAATAGTCAAACCCATACATCAACATTTGCAGATGATATAGCTATTTTAAGCACCCATGAATGCCCACAGGAGGCATCTCGAATTTTTCAGAACCATATATTTGATATTGAGAGATGGCTAAAAAAATGAAAAATAAAAATAAATGAACGAAAATGCACACATACATATATCATTTACCTTGTGTAGAGAATCATACCCACTTATCCTTATAAATAACCAAATAATACCCCAGCAATCGGAGGTTAAATACCTCGGAATACATCTCGACCGACGCCTTACTTGGAAATTCCATATTGATGCAAAGTTGACTCAAATGAAATCGTAAGCACTCCAAATTAATTGAATAATTGGCAGAAATTCTGTGCTCAGTCTAGATTGCAAACTGGAGTTATGGGATTCAGTTATGGGGTACGGCCTCAGCATCAAATATTGAGAAAATACAGAGACGCCAAAACAAAATATTGCGAACTATAACCGCAGCCCCTCGGTATATAAGAAATAATAACATACATAAGGATCTAAACGTTTCTTCGGTAAAAACTTTTCTTTTATAAAAAAACATGCAGGAGCATACTTGAAAAGATTGGAAATACATCCTAACCCACTAGCACGAAATGTACTAAGGAGTAATGGATACATCCGATTGAGCCGAAGTTAAACCATATACATTAAAATCGCTTTCAGTCTGACGTTGGTTGGACTAAACAGATATTAAGATTTAGATTTAAGATTTGATTAATTATTGTTAGTTAACTTAACTTTTGTGAAGATTCAATAAATAAAATTACTGAAAAAAAATTATAAAATATGATACTAAAAATTCTACAAAAAATATAATTTTTTTACTAAAACCATTAAAATGTGGTTTGGTTTCGGATTGATATTCAACCAATATTTTTTATTGAATCAATAATAATAGTAATTAAAAATACTTTTTAATATAAAATTTATTTATTTTATTTTTTTCATATTTTAATGCTTTCTTATTTATTTTTCTTAATTTTTTAACATTTTTCTGGTTTCTGGTTGAATGAAACCAACTGTTATCTCTGGTGAAATTTATCAAAATTCTTTTGCCATTCTTCGTTGGCTTTACGATTTTACTTCTATTCGTATTCAGCTCCTCTTTTATATTTTCGTTCTTCTTGGTCGCATCGATCTAAATCTTGGTGTCAGCGTTCTATACCGAATCATAGCAAAAGCGTCATGTTTGAATTTTACTGGATCATCTTTGAATTTAGTCTCAAAGTAAAGATCTTCCTCTTAATTTTTATTTTTTTTTCTGTACACATTTCACTTATAATATCGAATAGTTTTTGAATACGCTCATTATCATATTGAGTTTTATCGGGAAAAACTATGTTGGACAATTGACGATAATATGTCTTGATTTTCTGAACCATGTCTTTATGTTCAATTTGTAGTATCTTGAAGGGATTGATATTAAAGTGCGTTGAACCTAGACGAATTAAACGATCAATGTGTTGAGACGTTGCTATGGAATAAAGTTTTGTAATTTCTTTAACACGTAAAAATGGCAAAAACAAATGCCTACATCACTCAATCATAATATGAAGAATATGAAATTGATTATTACCTACTTACCCCATGAGATTGTATAACGAACATTTAAACTATTCTAAAAAAAAAAACATCACTTGCAAATGCTTTATTACATAATTCATAGTAACTTAGCTCCAGGTGTTTCTAAATTACGCGAATATTGGCATTTGTATTCTGACGGATTTTATTAAAAAAATAAGTAAAATTAAAAATTTTTATTGGTAATGTCATTAAATAAAAATTTTTTTCTTTTGAGTTGATTTTTAAATTTTTAAGAACCAATAAAACAAAATATTGAAATCAGGAAATTTCTTTAACTAAAAATTAATTTAAAACCAAAATACGATTTTTGATATTTTTTTTAATTGAAATTAATTCGCTGATATATTTTCCACATTTAACCACAAAATGAAAAAATGTTTAAATGATGTTAATAAATAAAATGCAATTTTTAAAGACAAAGATACACACCCGCAATTGTTAAAAGTTGCATTAAGTTCAAACGCGTAATTATTTTGGAGTGCCACTTGATTCCGATATAAGCTATAATAGCACCTACAGACTGGTACACATTTTCACCGATTTCAATTAACTCCTTGGGTGTGCTTCGACTATTTATGAAATATTAAAGCCACCGCGATCTCAGGTCATGAATAATTTTTATGCATTTTTTTTTTTCACATAAAATATTAAAAAAATGCTAAATAAAGTACGAGAAATTTTAAATCGATTTTAAAGAGTTGTCGATGTAAAGGCTTTTGATGGTAAAATCTTGAGGTAAAGAAGAAAAGGCAAATGTTTTGAGAATTGTTGAGGATTCGACCAAACAGTTATTTTTAATATCAACTAAGAGTCCATAATACTTAGGGAAGTCTGATCCAATAATTGGGCGTATTACGTCAGCGACAATAAATGCCCAGAGGAATCGTCGTCGTAGACCAATATTGCAGTTGATAATTTTCTTACCAAATGTTGGAATTTTCGTGTTGTTGGCTGCATATAGCATAAATGTAGTTGGAGATTTTGTTTTTTCTTCATGTGTGGCAGGATGTACTAATTAAATCTGCACCGGTGTCAATAAGGTACCTGAACTTCGACTCAGCATTTTGAATGAACAGGTGACTTATTTGTTAGCCATCTTCACCCGTCACCGTAGGTGAAGCGCCTAATTGTTTTCCTATGTTTTGAAAGAACAGGGTGAGCGGCATTTGGTCGCTCGGGAGCCAAATTTATTATAATACCAACATAACGGATTTGTAGATGACGAACAAGAACGTCTGCGAGACATATTTCTTGAAGAACTTCGTTGACATCGATTATTACCAAATGATAAAGCATCTATTTTGGAAATTACTTCTGCAATTTTGTTTTCTATTTTACTTATTCGATCATCACTATTCGTAGAAACTGTGTTAATTAAAGATGTCGAATCAGATTGATCATGAATCTTATCAGCTATGATTGTCAGTTTATCAATTGTATCACTGCTGACTGATAATATGGCTTTTGTTGTATTTGGAAGTCGTTAAATCCATAGCGTTTTCAGTAAATATTCAGAAACTTTCTCAGAAGCCAGTGAGCGCATCTCTCTTAAAAATGCTGATGGTTTTTTATTATCTATACTTACAGCTTCTAGCAGTTGACGAAGTCTTTTTTCTTCAGATTCAACAAACTCGTTTAACAAGGCCAATTTCAGAGTTTCATATTTGTTTTATACCGATGGTTCTTCAACAATATGGCTTACATGATTTAGGATGCTGCTTTCAATTGATTCAACCAATGTATGATATTTCGTTGTGTCCGAAGTTATGGCTGATGTAATAAATTGAGATTCCAATTGTCGAAACCATAATTTTGGATTTTGACGCCAGAATGGTGGAACACGTACGGAAACTCTTAAGGTTTCCGCTGTAACTTGTGACAAAGCAGATTCGAAGTCTTATGAAGTTGACATTGTTAGTAATTTTTGTAAAATTTTTTAAATAAATTGTCGTAGGTCACCAATGTCGATGTTAATATTTTGATGTTCAAATTTTTTTTCTAATTTATTTTTTCAAATTAAATGACAATAAAATAATAATTTAAAAATTAATAATTGATTATTTTCAAATCTAATTCGTAAAGTAGAAATACGTAAAGTATCGCTACAGAGTTATAACATTTTTGCAAATTAATATTTTATAGCGTCACAACGATTTTAAAATGTAATATGGCAACCTTTTTTGATTAGCTTCATTGAAATTATGCTGTGAGTGTGCTTCGCGAAAAAGGCATCTCTTAGAGCCATTCACGTTTTTTAACCCCGAGTTTGGGCTCCCACTATTGCGATGCTATTGAGGGCACATTGCCGATATGTATCTCAAACATTTCATAATTAAAAGATCAATAAACCTTCATTCTTTCTTTTGCAATACTCGAAACGGCGCAAATTTTCTAATCTAATAAATTAAAATTTTGAAAATTTTAGTTCCATCAAATTCAACACTGGTCAATCATAGACTGATTGAACACAAATTGATCTATTTCCACAAGTGTTTGTTGCTAACATTGGAGGAATTTGACGCATATGCTAAAATCCGAGATTACAGCAATCAAAAGAAAGAATATTTAACTTGTTATTTTCAAACATTTTTTTGGATTTTTTTTCAATTTCAGTGCTTGCTGGTACCTCATGGAACCATTTCAGGCGGTGAATTTTTGTTGTTTTGTATAAAAGAAATTAATTCTTTTATATAACTTCCCATTTCTCAGTAAAGAAGCATGGGATCCAGTTCGTTTATGTTTTAAATTAACAGTACGCAAAAGTTTTTCTTAAATTAGTCCGCTATTATTCCAATATTCTTTACAAAGAATAAATAAAAAATTAAAATTAATCACAATGTCAGTTAAAGTATGTTTAGTGTAGTTTCATATCCACTTTAAAATATTTAAATTACCTTTGGTAAATTTAAGTTAATAATCGTTTTTACATACAATTTTAAGAAATTTTACTCAACAATTCTTTGTAAAGCTGTGTTATTATTATTTTTTTTTCATACCAAAATCTTCAAAACGCATAAAAATTAAAGACAAAAATCAGAGGAAATATTTACCAAAACTAATAACCGAACAAAACTTTAAAAATTTTTAACGCCAAATAAACCGGCAGAAATGGATCATTTAAATATTTTATTCACAACATTCTCGGTAAGCCAAATCCCCTGATTTCAAAGAAATAATGTAGAGCTTGTTGCAAAGCTAGCACGAGATTGGAGTACGAAGGTCTCTCAAATTCATTTTAACCATTCCTGTTTAGATTTTTCTATAAATTACAAAAAAAAAAAAAAAAAAAAATAAAAAGAGCAAATATACCAAGATTTGGCTAAAACCTAAAATAATAGGGACGAGAATATGATGATTAACTTCTGTTGGAAACGATTTAGTTCGACCACCCTTTATTTCCTAATTATAATTTTTTATTGAATAAAATCGTCATTAAAATTTTCTAAGGACATATAAGCAACTTTTATTATCTAATTTTTATTATTTTATTTTTATTTCAATTATATGTTTTCAAAATTATAATTCTTAAAATTTATTTTTGTGTTTATATTTTTTGCACACTAATGACATATTTTTCATTTGTTTCTACTACTGAAAACAAAAAATTTTATCGTAAAATTTCAGAGAATTATTCGCTAAATCAAATTTTTACTTTTCTTTTATTTTTGAAAAGTACACTAGAATTTTAAAATTTACCGCTGAAACGATCGTTCGTTCCGATAAATCTATAACAATTTTATTCCGAGAAAATTTCGATAAATGTTCACTTTTTCTTTTATTTTCGATAAGTTCCCTTACATTTGAATTCTAAAAATTACGGATAATTGTTCGTTAAAACGATCGTTCATTTTCAAATACCTTTAACAATCTCATTTCGAGAAATTATTTAGCGATAACTTCACTTTTTCGAACGTTCAAAAATTAAAAATTTTTTGAAATTTTCTCTAATATTTTTGTTCGAAATTTATATGTTTTAGCGAACGTTCGTTCATTTTTGATACGGCGGAATAACACAAAATTTTCTTAATAAATGTATAAATACTACAAGTCTGGTTTGGAAATTTCCATAAAAAATTTTATGAAAAGTGAGCAATGCGGCTCATTTAAAACTAAATTGTATTTTAAATTCTCTCCGAATATTTGTTGCTTTTATTTTCTCACAAAAAAATATTACCATAAAAAGTAACAAGAATGAATTTCAAGCCAAAAAGTAGAGAAGCTCCTAAGAATTAAGATAAACATGTTCGGCCGCATAATGACACTTTTTGTTCATTTTTCAAAATCAAATATAAATCATGTTAAAGCTATTCCTAAGTTTTAGTCAAACAAAGCTCTAACAAATTTTAAATAGCAAAACTGAGAAGAACTCTGAGGTAAGGAATGATCAAATCTCCTCAGTAATAAAAAATAAAGATATTTTCAATATTTTGTATTAACCGGAAAACATACATTATTGCTGACTTTTCTCATGTTCTAAGGTACAAGTTTTAATAATCGAAAAAATGGTTCTGAATTGTATCGAACTAAAAATAATAAAAGGTTGCAAAAAAATGTATCGTATATATATGAGATTGTTTTGCTTCTTTAGTATAAATATACGCAAATAATCATAATAATGAGTCTCATAAAGACATTGCTGACACCCGTGACATGCAACAGTGTTTTTAACATTTCCTGGATAAATTTAGAATTTTGTCGTTACATAACTAAAATAACACTCCCAGAATTGGAAATGTTATTTCAGTCCCACAGAGCATTAGTTATTTAAACTGCCCATAATTTTGACAGTGGTAAAGGAGTTGGATCCAAGTTAAAAGCAAATCTAAGAAGGCCCCAGCAGTGCTCAATTGCAATTATTAATTTTAAATTCTTAAAGAGAGATTCCGCTAAATTTTTCGTAAAAGTACTTAAACATTTTATCATTTTTAAATATATGTTATATTTTATTTTCACGCACACCTTATTTTCCAAATATAGTAAAACAACTTTTTTAATATCAAAAATATAAGATTAATTATGAAAAAAGCTATAGATTCGACTTCATCAAAAGTTGTTTCTATGGCCAGAAACAACTTTTAGATCCTCGGGTCCAAAATTGTGTATACTTGCGTTATATTTAAGAAAATATTTATTTAAATTTTCGTGAACAAATTCTACTGTTTTTGATTAAGTTTCTGGGATATATATATATATATATATATATATATATATATATATAATACTTGTTCGGTCCATTAATATCCGAGTTATCGGTAAAAACGCATTTTTAGTTTTTTTGAAGCTGCTGTACAAACTATGAGCCTATGGATTTTGGGTATTTTGGTACGAAAGAGTGAGAGTCTTTTTTTTATTCGCTGATTCTAAAAAAATTAAATCCATTTTGAGCTAAAATTTCATTGCCAAAAATTTTAAAATCATAATTAGTGAAAATATATTTAATACGATAAAATTTCTCCAGGCTGGCTATAACTTGAAAATTTTTAAATTTAGATTTTAAGTATAGTTTTGAGAAATAATGTTAATTTTTATACCTAAATAAAATTTAAACGAGTGGAGGTATTCCAATAAAATTTTCACACAATAGAGATAGACTTGTTTTCAAAATCTCAGTTCGGTGAAAACTTATTTAAAAAGTCGACCTTTCTCATTTAAATGATCAACCAGCTGTTGTAAAGGCGTGGTTCAGAAATTTTTTTTTGTGTTTTTAAACAATATATGGGAGTGTATACCCAATACTTTTTTTTTATTGATCCTGGCCTTGACATATGAGAATTTTACACAAAAATTAAAAAAAAACTTTTTCAAAATTGACAAAATTTGGATAGGGCTTGGGAGGAAACCGTTGCCCAGAGCTCCTCAACTTTGGCTTTGCACTCATTTTGGTTAAGATTTCTTTTGAAACCATTAAAAAAATTCTATAGTTCGGAACAAAAACAAAAAAAGAAATCTTATTTTTTTCGCATACAGAGGTTTTTTGAAAAACGAGACGTTTTCTCAAAAAACACAAACAAATTGATTTGTTTTTTCATATATTTCAAAGCCAAAAAATATCACGATACTAGTTGTTTAATTATTTAACACAGAAAAAACGTACTTAATTTCCATACAGGGAAGAAGTTTTTAATATTTTTAGTACATAGAAATTTGTTGGAAAAATAATTTGTAAATATTATCAAACAAAAAATTTAAAATTATGTTCATAAATTTTATATGTTTAACATTGTATTTTTTTAATTAAAAAGTGTTTCTGTTTAAAATTTTTATTTAAATAAAAAATTTTTTAAAATATTCTGACAAACAAAAAGCAGGCCAAAAGGAAAAACACAATAAAATGATACGAGTACGTGAACAGTGATGCTTAAACTCATTGTATTTCTCAATGTGTGTGAACATAATATTACAAGTTGATGAATATTAACAAATTTTTGGAAAATAACCCCAAAAATATGTTATTTTTTTTTTTAAGTTTCAACTACAGATTAATATAACTTTTTATTGGATAGATATATTTATATAATTCTTGCAGCAGTATTATTTAGAATTTTATAAGAAATGTAATGGATATTAAAAAAAACTGTAGAGCCCAAAACTTGAAATAAACTTTCAAAAACTAGGCCAAAAATGAGTATAAATATCTCTTAAACTAAAGGAAATACGAGTATGTAAGCACATTTTTTTGTAGAGATTTACAGGGACTAGTTTTTTACATTAAAGTTATAAATGAATTTTTTTAGAATTTTTAGAGGTATTACAACCCAAGTTGAACAAATTTGGAGTTGTACCTCCTAGCAGCGTGATCCGCTGTGCGACTCTCAATCAACAGAAAACACTTCAGCTCTGACCATATGAGATTTTATTTACATATCTCCAACCGTTCGTAAGTTCCAAAAATATTTATTTATTTATTTAATATACTTTTAATTGGATAGATATATTTATATAATTGTTGCAGCAGTGTTATTTAGAATTTTGTAAGAAATCTAATGGATATTTTCAAAAAAAAAAAAAAAAAAAAAAAACTGTAGAGCCCAAACTAAGGCCCCTAAGTTAAAAAAAAAACTCTTAAAAGCTAGGCCAAAAATGAGGGTAAATATCTCTTAAACTAAAGAAAATGGCCTACATATGTAACCACATTTTTTTTGTTTGTTTGTAGAGAGACTATTATTTTACATTAAATTCAAAATGAATTTTTGGAGAACTTTTAAATATTTACAAACTCGAGTTGAATAAATTTGGAGCTCTACCCCCTACCAGCGTGATCCGCAAGGAAACTGTGTACCTCTCAATCTACTCGACTATACCTCAGCTCTGGCCATATGAGATTTTATTTAGATATCTCCAATGGTTCATAAGTTCCAAAAATATTTTCAAAAAATTGTTTTGGGACTACGATGCGCGGTTTTTTACCTTAAAACCCAATATATGTATGTAGATAAATGTTCGAAATATATATAATTACATGTTTAAATAAAGAAAATATGAAAAAAAATTTTAAAAAATCTTAATATTCCGCGAATGAAAATAGACGTAAGAATTATTTGGGTGAATATTCTTAGAGTTAGCATGTTTATTATATTTTGAAATTAATTATATATTATAACGAAAATTTTAAATAATTAATTTTTTTAAGAAATCCATATTTTTATAGGTGGTTTAAAATCGGTTTAGCTCACGGAAATGAAAATAATAGATGTAATATTTTTGGTATTATATAAGAACATAATTATCTTTGTTTTTATAGGGGTACACTTGCAACTTTTTCTCGTAAGGTACTTTACTAAATAATAGGATTTTCAAAGAGTACCAGCGACATGTTTGACATATTTGTGATAAGAAAATAATATGTTTTAAAATTTATTTCGTTGTTTTTTGATCCAGAAGATATGTACGGCACCAATAAAGTAACAAAATACAGTTTTTTTTACACCATAAACGTTAGAAGGTTCAAAAAGTACGAAATGATTTATTTCTAATATTTTTGTCTGCGTCAGTTGGCTTAAAAGATACATAGAGCTTGCGGATTCTCACCTATATAGAACCAATTATTATAAAAAATTCAAAAAGTACTATTAGAAAAACGCATTCTCATCTACTTACGACCATATATGTTTAATTTCATGTTTTTAGGTTAAATATTATATTAAATTCAAAAGATACCATTAAAAGAACAAAAAAGTACCACAAGGTCCACACTTGTGAATTCTTACTTATCTATTATCACTAATTTAACGTTTATAGATTCAATATTATAGAAAACACGTAAAGTAGCATTAGAAGAACGAAAAAGTACCAAAACGTTCTATATATTTGCTCTCATTTTCTCAGAGCAACGTAAGTTTATTTTCATTTTTTGAAGTTCATAGTAATACAGAATGTATAATTGAAGATGCAAAAAAGTACCAGTAAGTCCTCTTTTTGTGGATTCTAACTCAAAAATATAAAAAAAGTACCATTAGACTTCAATTTTTGGTACCATTAGAGAGAATAACTAAGCATTAAGCACCACTCTCCTTAATTTCTAATTCACTCAGAACCATAATAGCTAATCTTTATGCCGGTGAATTTAGTCCACATTAGCAAAGCACCATCCAAACATTAGCAAAGCGCCATTATAAGTAAAACTAAATACCAATTTCCATTTTCTGCCCTTGGACAAATACGTTCAACATGAATTTCCATAATGTTCTCTTTGTTTAAATTTGTATGTTACAGATATTGCTTAAACGAAACCAATCTCTTTTCAATTATATAAATATCAAACTATTTACCAGAATTTGGACTTATCTATTTTGCTTGACTATATGAACCAAACAATCCTTCAAAATTTATTAAAATTGTCGCAATGGGTTTTAATAAAATGTAATTTCCCGTTTTTATCCCTTTTTTCGTACTTTTTCTTTTCACGTGACTGTAGAAAAAATTTTAATCCAATGAATTTCAATATTGTAGTGTATTGACATATTCATATGTATATGTCAATACACAGAAAAAATATTTTATGAGAAAAGTACCAAAAATAGGAATGAATGTTCGAGTTTCCAAAAAGTACTAAATTTGCATTTGCTGGTTTTGAATTAGTTATCAATACGATGTTAATTTTATTTCTATGTTAAATGATTTAAAAGATACATAGGGTACCAAAATACAGTTTTTACAACTTTTCTCCCTAAAAGGGCTGAATTTCAAAAAAATACCAAACACCTGTCAGCTTTTTTTCATAATTGAATAAGGATAGATATTAAATTTTTTTATATCTACTATATATTAATTAGGTATATATAAGATATATATAAGGTTACCGATTTTAACCGTTTTCACCCCTTTTTTTTAACCCATAAACATTCGAATTTTCAAAAATCACTTCTTTGTAAATCTATTTAGCTAAAGACCAAACTACTGTCCATATTTCATCTCTCTGGTTAAAGTATTCGAAAGTTCATAAAACTCTGTATTCCCAATATTTCTTGATATATCGTCTGCAAAAAGAATACATTCGTATTTTATAAAAATGTTGGTATAATAGTTCTTATTTTCTGTGATTTCAAAGATACCAAAGTTCATTCTATAGAACTTAATCTATCCCTTTACAACTGTTCCTTGATCTAAACCAAATGTTCATTTTAAGATGGTAGTAGCGTCGTATAAATTATTTTTCACTAAAAATCCTTTTTATGTAAAAAATAAAATTGAAATTCCTGAAATAAATTTCGCGGGAGTTTTTGAAAAATATTTCCCGGGAGTTTCCGGGAATTTTTTTCCCGAATAGGAACCCAGCTCTCTAACTTCAGTTATTCAGTCAGTCAGTAACGTCACCCTTTTATATTTATACATATAGATTTAAATATATTGCTGATAGAGAAATGATTTAGTTTTTATTGATAAATTGATTAAATGATTTTCAACTAATTATATGTAAACTAAGAAATACATATTATTAAATTACTACATTATTTTCTTTTATTCAATAATATTGATTTTAAAAGTCTATTTTCTTGTATCTTAAAATTGTGGTGATATTACATCGTTTAAAGCCAACCGGATATCATGCGACCAGTAACAACAGATTTACCACGATCACCACCGGCTGCAGCACTACTTTGACCGACTTTAATTGCAGGCTTAGCGGGTACTGGTGCACCTTTTTTGTCATCAGGTTTCTTATCTTCGGGTTTCTTATCGTCGGCTTTCTTATCATCAGATTTTTTGTCATCACCTCTTTTTTCAGCGCTTGCTGTATCACCAGTGGCTTTTGTTGCAGCATCTGTAGCTGGTTTGGCAGCTTCAGTAGGTGGTTTTGCTACAGCGTCTGGTTTGGCAGGCGCAGAGGGAGCGTTAGACTTTGTCGCCCCTGCATCAGCAGCTTCTTTGGGGGCGGCATCTGCTATTTTAGCACTTTCGTCTTTTTTATTTGCAGCTGGTGGTTTGGTTTGTTCCCCAGGCTTAGCAACAACAGGCCTAGCAATGTTATCAGCTGGTTTATTGGGTGGTACTGGTGCTTGGGCTTTAGTTTCAGCTGGTTTAGTATCACCAGATTTAGCAGGTGCCACTGGTTTGGCTTTATCTGCAGCTGCTTTAGAGGTGTCAGGTTTCGCAGAATCATCCTTTTTGTTCTGTAAAAAAAATACAAAATTTAAAAATAAATATTTTAAGACTGATAGCCATTAAATTAGTATACCTCTTTCTTCAATGTGGCTTTAGCAAAAGCATTGGATATTTCATTCGTTGTTGTAACGGTGGTGGTTTCACTAGTATTACCTTCTGTCAACTTTTCCTTATCAACTGGTATGCCTTCTTCAGCCGCCAATTTCTTTTTCATAAATTTAACATAAGCAACACGAGTAGCCCTTGTTACATCTTCCAATTGGGGATTATATTCTTAAAAAAAAAATACTAGTTAAATTTAGAATTAATTTTTTGTATAGTTCTTTAATAGTACCTATAAGTTGCTCTTGATTCATCCTAAGCCCTTCGTTGGCTTGTTCTATAATTTGACGCCGCAAACTGCGTTGAGAATGTCTCTGAAGGGATGAGCGTTTAGAGCCAATGGGATTTGAACTTATGGTATTCTTACGAGCAATGGCGTTCCAATCTTTTTCACTAAAATAATAAATGTGTTAAGCTCCAGCAAAAATTGTTTGGCTTTGGTAATGACTAATACTTAATGCGTTGTCATTATTTTTCTTATTTCTATGAGTAGTGGATTAATTAGCTACCGATAAATAGCAATTTCACATATTTCTGCATTGGTTCAGTTTGCAAGAGCTTGTGTATAGTACGCAGAAGGTTGTCGTTTCAACCCCATACTATTTCTATTTTTATTTGTATGTGAAAACGTGGACGTGGCTTAGTAGAAAAGTCATATTTTTCCTATGTAAAAGCACTATACAAATTTCAGGTCCGATGCCGCACGGGCTAACGATATCCGATTTCACTAATACTTCATACAATATATTTTTACAACCTAAAGAACGATTCTAGGGGTAGCTACGGACAAAATTAAAAAGTCGGTAAATTTTGGCGCATGTCTAATGTACATGATATATGTAAAAAAATTTGTGTCTATGTTTAAATCTCAGTTGAGCTAACTTTTGTTTTTATTGTTTTTGCTTTCTCATCATTTCACTCCAAGTATGGAGATGTGTAAGTGAGACACATGAATTCGTGGACATCGCCACATAAAAGTAATGAGTTTTTCACTCGAATTATAAGTAGTTTTTGCTGGGATAATATGCAGAAAATGCTTACCTTTTCTGTATTCTCTTTTTGCGTATAGCTGTGGCTAATGAGGAGAATATATCTTTGCCATCAGAGACAGTATTCATTAACTCAGTATGTAGAGTTTCAACAAAACCAATTTGGAAATCTTTCAATATGCGACGTTCCATTATCTTACCCTTCTTACCAGCTGTTAGAAAGAAAAATAGAAAATAAATTATTAGAACTTATAATAGTGGCATATGTGAACATACCAGCACTTGCTGATTTCTTTTCAATATCCGGTACTTCAAATTTATTATTTGTAAAAATGTCTAACAATTCAAAACGCAATGAACTGATGTCCTGACGCACTTCAATGATATCATCTTCGGTTATGGCGAAATCATCTCGTCGACGCTGCTCGGCTGTAACATAACGGCGTATCAACAGTTTCATTACACGCTCATGTAGATTTTGTGCCTTAACCTTTGTTTTAAGCTGTGAGTAGAGGAATGTAAAGCAAAAATATTAGGATCTTTCCTCAGGTGATAATGGAAAGAAGGTATTGTGTTTCTATATATGCAAATTAATTACATTGAAATTTTTGAATTGTTTATCGGTTTTTTTTTAGGTTATGGGGTCTACACAATATTGTTACGAGGGTTTACCATTTTAAAGTTTATGAATACTATAAACATTATCGTTGAAAATCTCATGATGCATTGTGATGTTTATATATATACTATTTACTTTACTATTTTTTATGGGGTTTAGAAAACTTAGGGTTATGCCCCAAAATCTAAGTATTACTTAGTATGTATTCGAGATATTAAGAGAAATTTGTAAGGTGTTCTATTTCAATTACTAAATACATATATTGATGGGATAGTGTCCAAATTGATACTGGAACACTCTACTAAAGGGATCAATTGCAATGTAATTATAGCGTAATAAACAGTTTTTTTTATTTAGAATATAACCCGTGAGTGCTTTTTGTTTTTTTTTTTCTATGTATAATACTTGGGAGTATTTGGGAACTTGTTTAATTGGGGACAGCGAAGAGAGTACCTGGATTCTTTGTTTATGTTTGCTATCACCATTCCTTCTAATGTGATGTTTCCCTCCCGTGTGTATTTTATTGGTGTTATCTGTTTCTTATATTAATTGCAAAAATAAAATATATTTGATTAAAAGTAAATTTTGTAACGTGATTTGTGTACTTGTGTTAATATTAAGCTCTTCTGGATTATTTTCTATTGATACAAAATCTAATCCTTTGTTTTACAACGATTTAATCTTATCCTTTATATAATGATAACTGGTTCAGGCTAAATGTTAAGGTAAGAAATTTTTTGAACCAGTAATTACGAACTGTTTTAATTTTCACCTACAAGAACATATATATTGCATGCCAGTATGGAATGAGCAGAGGTTCCCACATCTTCCATCCTTTAAGAAATTTTTGTTTTTTCGCCACATTTTGATTTTTAGTACAGTAGAAATGGAGAATAGTAAAAACTCAAAACGTATTTATTTTAAATAAAATAGCGTTACCAAAATTCATTTGTTTATTAAATATAAAACTATGATCCTTTTAAAGCTCATAAACAAATAAAAAATATTAAATGTTATGAAATATCTTTGTTTTTGCTAAATTTTTAACATTTGGAGAAATTTCTGACAAAGCACATCTTACTTTAATTTTCACAACCAAACATGATCGATATTTTGGTTTTATGAACTGCAGGGCAGAAAAAGTTGTTTCGCACAATTATATACATATGTACGAAACGAAAACAAAATATAATGGGCTTTAAGAACATTATTTGAAGAAAAACTAATAAATTCAATTTTATTTACAACAAAACAATTTATTTGTAGTAATTTTTGTTATTGAAAAAATAAAGATTTATTCATAAAAATATTGAACATAAAATACTCTTTTTATTAATTAAACTTCAGTACTTTTTTAATAGGTCTTCACTCGGACACCAGTTTTACAAATGCCCGTCTAAAAAAATTATAGATTTCAATTGTTGACTTTAAGTATGTTGAACTATTTATTTTTCATTTGTGATAATTTATAAAAAAGAGTTTCCGCCAAGGCACTGCTATAAGCCAAAGTAAAAATAATAATTATTCATCAAATCTAATTTTTAATTTTCCCAAACCAGTCCAGAAAGTTTCGGCATTTGATGCTTTAAATAGTTTCAGTTCATATATAAATTCTCTACATTGGGAAACAATTTCATTGAAATTAATATATAATGGGTCGATATATTTCAAGCTACTTAGTTTATTGTCATTTACCACATGGTCTTAAAAAGTCGCCATTTATTTCTATTTTAATATAGGGACCAAAAATGTTGCCATGCTGTTAAAAAGGTGACAATTGGCGACTAAAGTAGCCAAACGGGAAGGATGTTGGCACACGAATTATTTTTTAGTTCTACTGCTTATTCTTAAAAAGTTATCGGGTATATCATTCATCGTGAAATGAATCCATATATGTTTATTATAAATTTTATATTTTTTCAGTAGTGGTAATGAGGAATATTTTGGCAGAAAAGATTAAAGACGTCTTTTCCATAAAGAAATTTTGCATATAAAATAACATACTGAATGATTTCATTTATATATTTTTTTTGTCTGCCTAAAGGTCATTGCACCGTGCAACAACATTTTTCACTTTTTATAATAGTACTATAATTCTTCATTTCGAGATTTGTTATCTATTTTAAATGAATTTAACATATCAGGAATAAGAATCTATTTATATTTCATTTAGTTTTTTTTTAATTGCTAAATAATATCTATATGGGTATCGTACGATACATATTTTAAAATTTCCACTGCGATTTATATTTTTAAATTTTCGAGACAAAATAATGTTTAAAAGTCCTTAATATATTTTACCCTTATATATTCTAGTGATTTTACAAAAAATTATTCCGAAAATATATTGACAATTCCTTGTCTTTTCGTTTTCGTAAAATTTGGTACACAAATAGTTCACGGATATATATATCTATACTAATTTCAGTTTTTAGTTTCGCGAAATTATGAAAAATCGGTATTTTATTTCGCTTTTTCACTTTCTAAAAGATCCCAAAAGTATGTGAATTTAAATAACAATATTTCTAGGAATGCTTTGTGGAATTCAATGATATAAACGGCGTTTGGATTGTGATTGAATTGTGATATTTAATAAGTGCATTATAATTCAAATACATTTTTCGTTGAAAATGCTATTTTAGTTTTCTTTAGGAAATTGAGAAAGTAGGGAATCATTACATTAAAATACTGCTCGTAGTAATACTAGCAGACGCATAGTAAACTAAACCAATTCACAGTTTTTCATAAAAATTCTATTTTTCTTGCTTCATTTTAAAAATTTGAGTAGGATTACATATTTTATTTAAAAAATTTATTGGGTTAGTTTTTAAAAATTTGTTAAAAATAATAAATCTTTATTTACTAGAATAATTAATATTTTTAGTAAATAAAACAATTTAAAATGCACCTAAAAGAAAAATTAAACATGAATGAATTCACAATTGCTAAACACTGTATCTATAAATTGCATTTGTATTTTGAAAATATTTTTGAATCAAAAGGATATTTTGGAGATACTCAAAAAGAAGACAAAAGCCTTTTTTATGCTTTTTAAATTACACAAATTCGTTAATATCTTCCGGAGATATGAATATTTAAAGTTACATACTTTCTATATTTTATTAACTTTTATACAAATTAAAATAATTTTTTCCAGAAGATACTAAAGAATATTATTTCTAAATGAAAAATTCGGAACATGTTTCCTTAAAAATTGTATTATGAATAGTAGCTGTGGACGTTCCAAAAAAAATTGAGATTTTTATTTAAATGTAAAAATTCTATACTTTCCAAATATATTAAGAAATCAAAAAACTTAAATAGCAATGCAATTACATTAATATTAATTTTTTAAAAATCTTTCTTATTTTTAAAACGCTCGTATTAATGACGACATAAGTAAAATTCAAATATCGTTTAAATAATTAAAATTCACAAAGTCTTCCCAGAGATATTAAGTATCAATACATACTTTTGGTTTTTTATAGAATGTGAAAAAGGGAAATAAAATCGCGATTTTTAGCAATTTCGTTAAACTGAAAACTGTGATCGATAAATGGTTTAATGAAGTTTTTTAGGCCTTCTTTCATGGAATTGTCGATATATATTTTAATATATTTTAATAATATTTTAAAGAAAGCACAGTCTCTTAATTTTACATTTTGTTCTTTTAGCTTCAACAGTTCAAGTTTTATAAAAATTAAAAAATTAACTATCTGCCGTTTGTTGTCGACTTTGCTCCGGATTTCACCAAAATTTGCGAATGCAGTTAAATATAGATTATTTATGATTCGGCCAATTTTATGAGCACTATTTATTTTCTATAAAACATAACTGACTAATTTGCTCTACCTATTACCCAGAACATTATATAAACTAAAAACTCCTCTGGAAAATATAATTTCTTTGGTCGTCAACGGGTTAAAAATGTGACGTAATGGAAAAAAACCGAAATATTCCTGGTGATTGAATTTACTATACCTACAATATCTGCAACGTATTATTCACGACACCTTTTTAGTGTTGACCCATGTTATCTTTTAAATAACTATAAAAATTTACAAAAACGGTGAACAAATGTATAATTTTTTATTACTTTGTTTATCAAATTTAAGCAATTTTTAGTTTTCCAATAAAAAATATGCGCAACCAAACATTTTTATATATTTGAAACATTACATTTAAAAAACAATAGTTTTAAATTAAAACTTTTAATTTTAGAAATACACTGAATTGAAAATACAAAACTTCTACATTTTTTATTAAAAAATGATTTTTTGGCAATTATTTTCCTGAAGCATTTTTAGCGCCCTCTAGCATCCCAAAAATAATTACTCCCAAAAAATTATATTAAAATTACATATGTGAGTTACCTTTTCATAAACGTATATTTCAACACAATTTGACACAATAATTTTTTATTTACACTTTTATCTATGGGACAAAACATAGGGGATTGGATACATTATTTACAATTTTTTCCATGCATGAACATCACTTTTGGTAACACTGGTATACAAATAACACTGATCTTTAAACAAAAAAAGAACACATATAAGCTCCTTGTATTATGTGCTTAAAAGATATGTTAAATAAAATTGCCTTTAAGTTATATAAACATAACGTTTTTTATCTGCTGAACAGATTTTTACTTATTTAAAAATTAGTGGCGAAAAAAATAATTTTTCATACAAAATTCAAAAAAAAAAAAAAAATATTTAAATCTAAAAGTTCTTAAAATTTAAAAAATTGTAAACATACATAACTTCTTATTATTTTTTTAATTCTCCTAATTCGTTTGATAGTCATATCGACTTATATTCAACAGCAATTATAAACTAGCAAAAACAAAAAGAAATTTACCTTGTGCATTTTTAGACTACAGCACTTAAACTTGTTTCGTAAAAGTTTCGTAACATAAATACAAATTTACAAAACATGAACTAAATTTAAACATTTATTAAACGACAATTAAATTTATAATAAATGCCTAATCACCTGAGAATAAAAATGATATTTAAAAACTCACCATAAAACTTCTAGTACGTTTCGGCCGCACCTTGCCAAATGCCTTACGCATTAGCTTCACAGAAGGGAACATATTAAACGGTGGCGGTACAGTACCACCATCTTCAAAGTAACTCATCCACAATTGGGAACGGGCAAATTTCCATTCAACATCAGCACGTTCGGAAATAATTTGATATGAATTAGACATCATGGCAATAAGCATGTTGAGCAATACAATAATATTGATTACTGAATATGAACCAAACATCAGTAATGCCCAGAAACGAGTAAAACTTTTAATGCCGGCTAGATCAAATGACACCAAATCGACCAAACCGAAGGAGGCCCAAAATAGAGATTGTGATGTTTCAAAAAGACTATAATATACAAAATATTTAACATTTTCAAATCAATTATTAATAATAATTTATGTTACTTTGAGAATCTTCTCCAAATAGTACAAGCTTTTTCTTGATCATCAAAATCCGCCACATCTGGATGTAAATGATAGCATTTGTTTTTCTCCAATTCTGCATAATACCATAACAATTGATTGAGACCACAACCGAAAGCAAACAATACCAACGTATAAATAAAGAAGAACTTTATAATATCGATAATCATGCGGCCCAATGATACTTGCAGAGGTCCCAAATGGGGATTTATGGAGAAAATATGTACTAGTTTCAAATAGGAAAATACCATTCCTGCAGCAAAAGCACCTTCCGATATCAGCATTGGATCAAAGGGATGCCAGTGTTCCCGGGGGAAATAAGGATTTATATCACGATACCAGAGATCACGCTATATTTAGAAAATTATAAAATAATAACTAAATAATTTATTTAAATTTAACAAATATAAATTTACATGCACAATAACCCAAGCAGTGGCCCTACATAATATCCAAGTTACATAAAACATATTCGAAATGAAATCCACAATATTCCATAAATCCATAATGTACTCGAACAAACCATCCGAATACAAAGTTTTTAGTTCACCTAGAATTAAACCTTCAAATACAGAAAAGAGTTCGTTTTATTTCTTTTTTTATTTATTTTTATTTTAACATTTTAGTACTTGATATATACGTAATAATTCCTAATTCAATAGGTCCTGGCAATGAGCCCCTTTCATGTTTTCGCCAATCTTCTAACATTTCGATCATCCATGGAAATGCTATTAACTCGAAAGTTAGCTGAACGACACGCAACGATGCAGCACCAAGTAGCACTATGAGTTAAAAAAAAAACAATATTATACTTTATTTATATTTAAAAATATCAAATATAAGTGCTACATAAATGTTCTCTAAAATAGATGGAAAAATCCCAATTTTAGGCACAAATGCAATTTATTATATATTTGATATCTCACTCAAAAAGAACATATAAGAGCATGAATGTGTGATGAATTTGACAAACGGCTTCCGCATAAATTTTCCAGCGTCTGATTCAGGAGCCATAAGATAATTCATACTGTTTATGGGAAACATACAACCCAATTTGATAACTTCCACAATTTGTTCAGAACCTTTTTTACGTCGGAAACCAGGTAAGCCTTCATACCAAATGGCTGCCAAAAGCTGTTGTACATTGGGATGTGCCACAAACTGAAAAGACGTAAAACACATAAAATACAGAAAAACTGTTTGCTTTAAGCTTTTACACATTACCGTTTTTTGCTTATATTTAATGGCCAATTTTAGTCTTTCTAATGTCTGTCGTTGGCCTGGAGTCCAAACTTCATGCGAAGCTTCATGATTATAGTTTAACATTACTTCGAGTTCCGTTGATGTTCTCGCATGATCTAATAATGATGTTACAAATTCTTGTACACCCTGACGCATTTCCTGTAGAAGTAATAAAAAGTTTATGTTTCCCTTTTCTTTTGCTTAACATTTCAACTCACTCCATATTCAGCACGAAATTCCGATTCCATGGCTTGTAAGCGTTTCAATTCCCAAGCTAGTTCAAATGCTGTTAGAACGGGATCACGTGAACTAAGGGATATCAACGAACTGGCCGAAAGAGCACGATACGCATTAATGCGCGACTGAGAGTGACGTAAGGAATCGGTTTCCTGTGATGTTACACACTCATCGCAACCGCATCTGTAATGAGTAAGAAATTTATAGTCGCTCAACCCCGACCATACAATACCAACACAGGTTTGATACTAATATCGATCATAACCAATTTCAATAGGCTTCGTTTTTGGACCATAAAGACATGTGTGCAAAATTTCATTGAATTATTTTCAAAATAGCGACTCAGAAAATGATTCTAAGCCGATCGGTATACATTAGGGTAGGTCTTAGACCAATATTTTTGAGTATTAGAAACATCACAAACGCATAATACCTTCCACACCTGCGGTGGTGTGGGGTATAAAAATAAGAAACAAATAAAAGTAAAAACTGGTTGGAATGTTATATTCGGCAATTTTTTGTGCCACCTTAGTTTAAAATATAATCTTACATGGGAGGCGGGCGGTAAAATGGCCGGGTCACTCCCACTTTTGGTTTTCAATACTACTCAAACTATCTGTACAAAGTTACAACGGACACCCTCTGTTCTTCTATAATAAAATATAAGACAAATATTTCAGCCAAATTTCGTCCCCGCGCCATATCCTGCTTTCAGCGAATAGTTAGACGGAGAAACGGACATAGCCAGATATACTCAGAACCTTATTAGAATATATATATTTTATGGGATCTTAAATGATTTTTTTTGGCACGTTACACACGTAATGATAAACCAATATACCACCATCTTTTTTGACGGTGGGTATAAAAAAACTTACTTAACATCATGAGGCATTGGTAATGTGGCACCACGATCCAATAAAATTTTTAAAATTTCGTAATTGTTACGATGTGCTGCCAATATTAATGGTGTTATATCAGGTGTAAATGTTGCCTTCGAACGATCAACTGACTCCCAACTCTTTGTAAACATAAAATATCAATCAAATCAATCCACATTATTGAAAATTATTTAAAATCTTCAGAATATATACTTACATATGGTGTTCCCTCTTTGTGATGCGTTTCTTCCCATTGTAATAGTTCCTCCACAGCCTCAACATATTCTTCTGAAATAGCATGCAATAAAGCGTCACCTACCTCTATACCTTTTTCCAACAGCACAACTATTAAATCAAAATTTTCATTTTCAATGGCTGATATTAAGGCAGAACGATTCATGGGATCAACACAATTAATATCAAACTTATCTGGGGAATCTTTATTGTCATCTATGATCCTACAACAAAATTGCAAAAACGTTGTTAGCAGAGCAAGTTTTTTCTATGTTACGTATTTCTCAAAAAAAAAAAAAAATCTGCTTTCTAAATATGCATAAATTTGCATACTTACGTTTTAACACCTGCTATGTCACCACGTTCACATGCCAATATGAAAGCTTTCTCCACCTCCGATAAAATATATTCATCCCCAAATTGAATGTTATAATTTTCATCATCAGTTTTACCTCTTTCGGGATCTGCAGGCATTTTATATATGTTTATATGTTATATATATTTTTTTTTATTACATAAATTTATAGATTAGTTTTTGTTAACATTAGTTCTAGTTCCACTTGTATGAAACTAGAAAATATTATTGATATATTTATCTGAAGACCTAAAAAGGAAAAAGATAATTTTTGTTAAATATTTCAATTGCTAAAAAATTCAAATGAAAAGATTTATAGTTAAATAATTTACTAAGTGTCCAGGGTACTAAATATTAAAACAAGAAGGGAACGTTCTAGGGGAATATTGTTAATGTCCCTAAATATTTACCAGAAAAAAAAATAAAATAAATAAATTTCCAAAACTCAAAACACATTCCACTTTGGCTTCTATTAAAATACCTTAAAAGAAAACTCGGCTTCCTTTTCTAAAAGCTCTATTACTAATTCATGCTTCCCTTTCAATGGAAACTCATTTCTCATTAAGTACAGAAATATTTTTGAAGAGCTGAAAGTCAGTTTCGAAATTTTATACACCGAAAAATGTAATGATTTTAAATACCAAGATGATTCATACCATCGAAAACATATTTAAATTTTTCTATTAACCTATTTTTAAACAAAAATAAATGAGCTAGATCAGGTCCTGTTTTTTTAGGGGTATATCAAATATTTCCCCCCTTAATTAGGCGATTACATGAATATATTTTATCATAACTCGAGAACGGTTTACCCGATTAAGATAGGTGGAACACCAAAAGATGTGGACAAAAATTGTCTTTAAGAAGCTTTAATTTTTTATTTGCTCAAGAGCTTCAGAATTATTCTAAAATTAGTGTTGAGAATTAATTTGTTCATTCAAAATTCACCTAATGTTTTGAAGTGGGTTTTATTAAAATTTACATTTAATTTGAAGAATAAAGCGCCTCAAGCAAATATTTATATTAAATATAAATAATATCGATTTTATGTGCGAACTGATACACAAAAATTCTTAAGTGGATAATTCTGTAAAAGTAAAAATGAAATGCTAAAATGTTAGCCTTTTAAAGCAATTTAAATAAAAAAAAAAGGCTAGAAAAAAGCTAGAAGCTAAAATGAAAATTTTGAGGCTAAAAGCAAAATAAAGAACGCTAGCTTTAGCCTTAAAATGTTAACTGGCAACACTGGTACTGAATACGAATATGCTTTCAGTTTTTTTCTATCATATGCTGATTAAAATTGCTGTATAAAATATCCTCCTTTATAAGGTGATACTCGTGTATATTTTATAATAATTAGAGAACGCTTTGTCCAATTTAAATAAAACACCAATAGAGGCCGATTAAAATTATCTTCAGATTATCTTCACATTATTTTTTCACCCGCTGAATATATTCAGAGTTATTCTGCAAATTGAAAAAATAAACGTTTCATGAAAAATTGAAAGAATTTTGCTACTTAACTGCGAAAATATTGAGCGGATAAAAAAATAATGTTAAGACAGCATGAAGGCAATTTTCGTCTGCATTTTTTGACGTTTCATTTATCCAAATCGTACCAACAGTTATGGTGAAATATACTCGTGCAATTGTCTTATTTATAATGAATAAAATTATAATGCCCATAAAAAAACCAAGACCTGATCGCAAAAAAAGTGAAACCAGATTCGTGTTCTGCACGTCAAATTCTGTCTAGTTTACCTATTTTTATTTAAAGAGGAAAATTTTATTGTCTACCATACAACCCAGCAAAAACTTTACTTATCCGCAACATATTCCAGCATAAATTTTTTGGCTTTTGGCAATCACTACTACTTACTAGACTTACTAGCTGGCAATAAGTTGTCATTATTTTTCTCATTTCTTTGAGAAGTGGAATAATTAGTTAGAATAATAAATAAGAAGTTCATTTAGTGCTGCAATGGTTCAGTTCACTAGAGCAGCTGCGTAGCAAATTGTCGGTTCAATCTTAAACTAAATCCATTTTTTTTTCTTTTTTACGAAATTATTTGAATTTCTATTGTCATGTTAAAACTATTAACCACAAATTTAACGTATAAAAGACGTAAAAAGTAAGAAAGAAAGTTTTTGTCTAGTTTCAAATTTCAGTTGAGCCAACTTTTTTTATTTTTATTTTTTTTAGCAATTTTGTAGTTTTGTAGTATTTGATTAACTACTTACTTGATTGTTTAAAGTAAATACTCTAGGATTGGGGACCCATGAATTATAAGTAGTTATCGCCTTTTGGCAATGCAATATGTTGGCTTACCGAGTAAGTAAAGTTTTTACTGGGATTAAATTGTCAAAGGGCGGTAACTACTTATAATACAGGTCAAAAACTCATTACCTTTATATGGGGATGTCCACGAATTCATGGGTCCCCAATAATAAAGTACTTATTTTAAACAATCAAATAAGTAGTTAATCGAATACTACAAAACTACAAATACTACAAAGCAACAAAATTACTAAAACAAAAAAAAAAAAAAAAAAAAAAAAAAAAAAGTTGGCTCAACTTAGATTTGAACCTAGGCAAAAACCTTCGTATATGATTCAAATACTATTTACTCACTACGCCACAGGAATGATAAATTAAATTTTTTTTATTGTACTAAATTTAATAAAAAATTATACTTTTTGGGACCTAATTGAACTAAAACGGTAATAACTTCTTCTGTAGCAAATTTTAAAATATGTTTTGATCTAAATACAATAATCTTCGGAAATTTCCCTTGAGTTCTTAAACAAATTTTCAAATTAATATATTTCAAAAAAAGTTTTAAAAAGTTTACACTTGACCATACCACAAGTTTCAAAATCGCTTAGAGTGTTAAATGAAGACCTGACAAGAGAAAAAATATTTTTATCGAGTTCTTAAAAAATACCTAATCCAAAGCAAATAATAATATTCAGATTTGTACGAGTTCGATTTAAAAGAACGTTCTAAAAGTTTCACCAAAAGTTGTGAAGTAATAACTTGGTAAGTAATGAAGCTTCGAACTAAGCAAGTAAAGTAGAAAGAAAGAAAAGTAAAATATCGCTTCAACATTATTAAAAATCCCACAAGCAACAATATTTCAAATATAAATATGAAATATTTACTTTTACACTGTGAAAAAACTAAAAACAGCAGCATTAATAAGCATTACGTAACCAGTAGTTTCGCATTAAAATATGATAGCGCGTATTGTTTTTTAATGGTTTGATCATCCTTTTAAAATTTTTGTAATACATATTTACACTGATTTTTAAATAAATAAATGTAATAATAAGTCGCCCTTAATTGAAATAAATTGCAAACAAATATGATTAGAGGACGAAAGAAGTTAAAAAATAAATATTTATTATATTCAAAGAAAACTATATATTAATTAAAAAAAAGGAAACAATTTATGTAAGAAATACCATAACTAATATTTCATTGTGTGTTGCAATTATATTATGTACCATTATAAACTTAATATTTAAAAGAGGGTATTTTGGGTAATTTATTAATCCAATACAGGCAAAATATTAAGGTTTTTAAAAAATTTAAATTTTTTTTATAAATGGACGGTCTATGTGTACACATTTACAAAACTTCATCGTTGAACCTAGTTCCCTGCTACTTTTTTCCAATTTTAATATGGGCTCAGTTCATTATGCACCAGTGTGCACTTAATTGTAGATATACAAGGGTATTTTCACGTTATTGTAAATAAAATCAAGATTTGTGTATAATTTTGAGTATAGTTTATATTTTATTCATAGTATTACCAATTTTATGATAAAGGATTAAAAACTGAACATTTTTGCTCTTTTCATTCATTAAAAGAAATTTTCAGGAAAAAAATGATTAAATTTTGCATAAAAATTGTTATTTCTGACAATAATTTCTATATGACTCCGAAACTATTGGACAAATAAAAAAATAATATTAAGGTAATTTAGAAGCAATCGTCTCTCTGCATCTTTTGGTGCTACATCTGTATCTATCGTACCAACGGTTCTTGAGTTATGACGAAATAAATTAGTGTAATTGATTTATTAATAAGGGAATTTTAGACATGTCCATTAAAAAATTACGACCTGATAGAAGAAAGTGAACGCAGTCTCCTGTTCAACAAGTCAATTTCCATGTAGTATACCTATTTTTGTTTAAAGGAGCACAAAAAAAAAAAAACTGACAAATAACGATTTTCTTTCTAGTATGAAAAAATATATAACATAAACAATATGTTAATTGAATGAATAAAATTTTTAAACGAAAAGAATCGCTTTCAAGCTTTTTTTATATCATTTGCTACGGAACTTTTACCTATTTTTCTCCAACGATACACACTTTCTTTTGGAAATAATTATTTAACTTGTGAGCCTTTAAAGATATCAAAACAAAATTTCACATGTTCTTAGAGGATCACAGGGTAGAGGGTAGACCTACAAAGTTGGTATATATATACATATATATATATATACTGGTTTTTTTGCACATACCTCCACCATTTATGAACCGATCTTGCACTTATCGGTAACCTTCATAACCGCAATTTCAACCGACGGGCGGACAGATTGACATCATCCTATCGACATTATTTATTACATGGATCCAGAAAATAAAAACTTTTTTGGTCTCCGATAAAAATTGTACAAATTACAAATATAATGACAAACTTATAAATACCCTTTAAACCTGTGGTGAAGGGTTTAATAATTTGAAGAATTTTTTCCATTAAATTTAACCTTAAATTAGTGCCTACGAAACTTTATGTTAATAACTTTAACTTTTTGTTAAAAATAAAAGTTTGTATTCAACTTACAGTTATTGTTTTGTTATTAACTAGCCTTTGTCCAGTAAAATAAGGATTCGATCTTGGAATTTGAGGGGGGAAAGCGAATTTTGGCAATAGCTTCATCTTGGCGTCTTAACGACATGTTAATAGTCACCGATAATCCCGATGGTACAAGCGAGTTACTTATGGTTAAAGGTCCCAAAAACCAGTTTTTCTTTATATCTCGCTTATTACGCATCTCATGTGTTTTCATTTCATTTTAACAATATGTATAAGACGCTAAGACGAAGTTAAGTATATGCCTAAAATTTACTTCCTTCCATCAAATTCTGAGGTTCCTGCAGTACTTAAACATATTGCAAGATATAAATTAAAGAATTACTCTACAAGAATTTTCTGGTAAGATAAAATTATAATTACTCTTTGAAAATAGTTTGAACTACAGTTGCAGTTAAAAAATATTTTTTATAAACATATTGTGAAGATTCTTTATGCAAAAGTATCCTCATTAAAATGATACACTATCTGTTTTATAAAATATATTTCAAATATTTGATTTACACTCATTAAAAATGCATATAATCGCACCTACATAGGTGTGATTGATGCATTTAGACTTTTGCGATAGCGTTCGAATCAAAAATCTCTTTCAACATTGGAACTTCATGAAGAAATAATTTAGCTTGTTCTAATTGCTTTCTCATTAACTACAATATAAATCCTATACAATTACAATAATCCAATTTTCCTTCACAAATGTATTTCAGTTCAATTTTAAAAATTCTGCACTCTTAAACCTGACCAATATTCACTTAAGTATGTTCTTCACGAAAAACTTAAGTATTAAAGGACGACGCACATTGTGGAGATTGCATAAAAAATAGCGGCCAAAAGTATAAGGAATATAAGGACACGCCCATCTCTTAATACAAATTTGATGGTCCCAAGTACGCAAAATCAGAAATTTGGAAGAAAAAAGCAATTTTATATAACTTGGACTTTATATATGGCAATTTATATGATTTTTACAAAAAGCGAATGAATGATGATTTATTTTAATATTCGCTCATATCACTAAAGTATGTAGGTTTTCCTATTGAGTATTAAATACTTACCGAAAACTTTCAACGTTGAAGGTCTAAAACTGTTTTTGACTATTCTCACTTGGAATGTCTTTAATCGCATTAAATTTTTTTATAAATTCCGAAAATCCATTTATTAATTTTTGGACGCACTCATCTCACAATGCGACGCGGTAAACGAGGACACTTTTTTAAATGCAATATTTTAATTTTTGAAACTCGAAAATTTATAGCATAACCTTTTAAGAAAAATATGAAATTCTAATATAGTAATTTTTTTCTTGAGCAAATATTATTCACAATTCCATTCTTATCCTTTAATTGAACTAACACTGATTTAATTTATTTGTTTTTATTTCCACCAAATGTAAAATTTAATAACACTTTTAGGGCTTCTTTAATTAAATTTTATATAAACAGAAAAATTTTAATTACTTTGTTTTTCTTTATAAGAGCACTAAACACATATGTGTGTCATTGTTAGTATCATTATTAATCCTTTATTTGATTTATCCAATAAATCCCTTTAATCCAATTTGTATTTATGTATATCCTGGGAGAAACAAAAAAAGAGCAATCTATAAAATAATTTCACTTTTATATTTGTTTTTAATCCAGTGTTGATTATCCAAGAGTTCGCGAAGAACTGTTTTAAAAGAGCTGATGCGCCTTGCTATATTTGAATAATTACATTAGCAATTGTCACTGAATGAAGAGAGCAACAGAGCACAAAAAACAATTGGAAATGTCTATGTTTCACTCATTATGTTCTTGCAAATACTAGATTTCAGAATATTTGTGTCAATTATATCTGCTAAGTCTTAAAATGTTTGAAATCTATTAGAATTTTTGGGGGTGAGTGAAAATGCATTGAAATGAATTGTGGCACGTGAAAATATTTTTTTTGTTTAACTGTAGATTGGAACATTTGGGGACTTAGAGCATTATAAGAAATAAATAATTAATGTTATGATTATATTTTACACAAACAACTATGAAATAATTAAGAAATTTTATAAATATCGATCCATAATTATCTTTAATATATGGGGGATATGGCCAAATTCGGAAAATCATCCTAGAGTTAATAAATGCTAGTATTTATATAAGATTATGCACACGTATATATATTTTATTGATATATATTTCACGATTATTATAAGAATCAATCCACAATCGGCCACAGTTCCCATATAAGATCATCTCCGTAAATATGCAAAATCAGTATGATGCAATGGTACAGGTACTTGTACCCCTTTCTTTATTGGTTTTTAATAAAATGCTGAATTCTTTCTGGAATATCTTCCATAAGTTATTAATAAGAATGATGTAATAAAATGCTGAATTCTTTCTGGAATATCTTCCATAAGTTATTAATAAGAATGACGTTTAGCTTATAACGTATGATTTAGTATTTGTGTAGCTTTCCTTTCCTGGATTTGATATCAAGAAGACTTTCCATCCCATTGGAGTGTATGTATATTTTATGCAGGTTTTAAATATTCTTACAAGCATTTCTGCTATAAGGTCAATACTTTTCTGAAGGAGAGGAGGAAAAAATCCATCTGATCCCGCAACCTTATATGGCGAAAAAACTATTGAACGATTCATTTACCATTTGGCTGGTTATATTTACGCTTGTTGTGAAATTCCTATCTGTACACAGAAAAAATTATTCGATATTATTTAACAATTAATTTGTTACTTAATGTTTTGTATACAATTAATAATTTAATTAATTAATGCAATAAATCTACGTTATCCTTCCCCAAAATGACAGCTTAAAAAAATAAATTCAAACGAAAAAGAAAAACATTTTAAAAAGAATTTCTGTATACAGCAGATAAATGAAATTTATGTGGGAAATATTCACAATTAATTTTTGATTTTTGTTAGTTAATCGGTAAGTGTACGTTTTTTTATTGTTTAGTGTTACTTCTAAATATTACACATTTATTTGATCTTCCCGACAGAAAAATAAAGAAGCAAACTCATATCAAAAATGTGTTACATTCAACTTTATATTGGAATACTTTTTCTGTATAAACCTAAGTGCTCATTAATTATTTTTTAAATATTTCAAATAACCAACAACATTATATTTAATATCTTTATTGATGTGTCTTTTCTTAGGATATACAGGTTACATCAGAGACTTGTTTGCCCTATATTGGAACGTCCCTCTGAAATGTCCCTATGAAATATTCAAATACACAAATATTTAATTTTAAGGTCATCACCTATAACTTTATATGTCATAGTATACAAACATCACATACATAATTTATTACATACAATACGAAATATATATTCTCTATTTTACACACATTTAATTTATATACATTTCTATATTATTATTAAATATTATTCAAATAATCTTTGTAGTTTAGCAATATATATTTTCAATGAAAATTTTGTATTTTTATTGGAGAAGGTATTGGAGAAGGTATAATAAATGTAATTTATTTGATTAGAACATTTAATGGAAAAACTTACAAAAATCAATTATATCCACTTAATTAATATCAAAATAATAGGTGATTAGAGCAAAATCAATAAAAATTTTAATTGATATAAGCAATTTCGTAATTGAAATTCATTTTCATTTTTTTCTGTGTAAGTGTATCTTTCTTAGTATTTCTAATATTTCCTCAGTTGTTTGGACCTCTTACCATTCGAATCAACGAGTGTTTCGGGTTGAGTGTGAGTTTTTAATAGGAATTTCTTAATTTTAGAAACATAATTTATGCCATTAAACTGTTCTTAAAAAGAGTATCCAGGATTTTCATTTGGCTATTTTTATTGCTTTATATTCTAAGTTTCATATTTTAGTACTAAATTGTTGTAACTTCAATCACAAACATTGGTACTAAGAAATATTAAATTCTGTTAAGAATGTGAAATAATTAATTGCCTGCAAATTCCTAAAAGAAACATCAAATTTTTATTGATATAAGGACCATCGATTTAAATATCTGTACTTGAAAATTAATGCGATTTGTAAGAAACGTGTAAGGGGCTTTAAAAACGTCTATTCTTGATTGATTTTTGTATGTAGACAAGAGGAAACTACGTTTTTTTTATAAAACCTTTGAATGTTTCATCAATATAGAAGGAACCAAGTGGATATGAAAGCAATAATTGTGTGTACCAATAGTTTCAGTATAATTATACAAACATAGTAATCAAAACCGAATAAATTCGATTGGCAACAAATTTGGTTGTGGTAACGAATCTGTTTTCTATGTGTATCTATTACATTTCTCTTAGTACTACAGGATTTCTGTCCAGTATATTGTAAAAAGTCCAAAAGTACGTCTAACATTCCCAGTTTTGCAATAAATTTATCTCAAGAATTTTCGCTCTCTGTTTCACCTTCAAATTTTTTCTAGCTTTCCAATTAGGAACTTTTTGTACTGTGTTGGTCCCTAGGCTTCTGTAACAAAAGATTTAAAACAATTTATTTTTTGAGTCACTTTTTTCTGGAGATATTGAGTTTACTCTTAGAAATGATATTATTTAGTCTGCGGTCCTACAGTCTGAAAATTCAATTTTTCTTCCACTGCCAGATTTCTTTTCAGCTGTATTAGCTCTCTATAGATATTTAAGATCCAAGAAACTATATTTTTGCGACACATCTGCATTCCTAGCAATTGTTTTATATAGTGCCGACATAAGTGTGAATTTTGTTCAATTTCCATTTTAAATGTGAATTTTGTTCAATTTCCATTTTAAAAAATTTCACCTTAAATTGGAATGGGTGGTAAAGTGGGTGGATCGCGCCCATTTTTGGTTTCTAAGTTTACATTGGTCCTTGAACTATTTGTAATTTTTTTTCATGTTTTACCTTATATGGAAGCAGGGCGGAAAAGTTGGCGGACCACGTCCATTTTTTGTTTAACTGTTACGACGGACACCCTGCTTTTCTAATAGTTGGTCCATAACTTTTTTTAATGAATCGATTTTGCTCATTTTCAATACCAATACCTTATAACTTATATAAGGTATATATATATGTAAGGTATATATTTGAGCTAAATTTCATTCTCATAGGATCTCCGCCTCGAGCCCTCACCTGCTTCTAACATACAAACGGACGGACATCGTTAGGTCGTCTCGGATTTTCACGAGAACCCAGAATATATATATTTTATGGGGGTCTTAGATGATTACTTCGACATGTTAACACGGAATGACAAACCCATCACTTATTGTTGGTGAATATAAAAAAACTTTTTGTTAACTTGCTTATGTATTAGTGAGAAACTCTTATTATATAAGCAGGGCTTCCAGATTTGGGGTTTTGACTCTAAATTTGGGGAACTTTTGTTGCAGAAAAGAATGAAAATTTTTGTTTGGAGATTGGGAAATTTGTTGAGGATATTTGAAACATTTTGGGAATTTTTTCTGGGGAATTATGTAATTATTATATCTTTTGTTTAGTTAATAAAATTGGTATTTTGGACAATATATATATATATATATATATATATATATATTATATTAAAGATGCTGCATGTCACTATAAAGAATTGCACAAGCAGTCCTTAGAACGCTAACGATCCCTATAAGCTAAGCATGTATATAATGCATATTTTCGGTTATGTATTTAGCAAAAAACATGTAGTATGAACTTCGGGAGGCATCTTAAATAGGGTATTCGCTCGAATAATGTTTGTGCAATTAATCAACAAATTCAAACAAATAACTGTTCGATTGAATTAAAATCTATAATTTCGAATAAAAAATTATATGAGTAAATTGTATTGTAAATTATATGTCGTTCTTTAATTTGGGTTTGGAGAATTTAAAAAAAGACCTTTTTATAATAATTTTTCTGAAAAAAAGAAATTGGAAAATTTTGAACTTGATTTGGGAGAACATATTCTTGTTTCTATATGCGTAAAATCGTGCAGCCGATATGTATAAGTAGGGAGTTGATGTACCAATAGAGTATCAGACTGATTTAGAAGATATAATGAAATTTGTGATATGCAAGGGAAAGAGAAGTAGGTAACTTATGCTTTATGTTAAGAATTGATAAACTTTTTGTCTAAAAAAATTCAGAATTTTTTTCTGAATTTCGAAATAAATGTGTCTTATTTAAACGTTTTACGGATAATGCTATTCGCATATTACCAAGTTTTGGTGACACTTTTAGGCCTATTTATTTATAACAGAATTTTGTTATTATAGAAACATAGAACACAAGAGAAAAATATACTAAAATTTAAATTACATACTATTTTTGAAAGACAATTTAATAATTTCTTGTAAATTAGGATATCTCAATTATTGTAGGCATATTTTTGATGTTTTAAAAAATGCATACGTTTTATTCAAGTTAATTGGTAACATTGTTGTTGTTTTCTTTTTAAATAAAACACTAAAACATAGCAAATATTTGTATTAAATTTTAATAAGCATTAAAAAATTAGTAAATTTTAAAAACATAATTTATTATAATAATTCGAGTATTTTAAGAGCTTTATTCTATTATTCGATCAATTTTAAAACAGCATTTTCGAGTTATTTGATTAATCGAATAATAAAAAAATCGAGTAAAATGACTATCCTAATCTTAACTCATCAATATTTATTGCACTTGATTGAGTGCAGCTAAATTATAAGCTCTTATTTTTGAAGTTTAGAGAGTTAAAGTTTTTTCTTTCATATTTAGAGATGTGTCAAAAAGCGATTAAAACTGTTGTGGGTCATATTATTTATAAATGTCAGAAAGTTAATTTCACTCTTTCAGGAAAAAAGCTATTTACTAAGGCTTTTTTTTCCCAATGTTCGTTTCGAATATGACTTTATTTTTAGTAAAATAAATTGTTTATAAATGTTCCATAAATTATTTTTGTAAAAAATCGTCCTTAAAAATCTCAATATATTGACTCCAAATGAATATGCTCCTCAGAAATATATTTTTTTCAAGATTTTTAAAATTTTTATACATCAAGTATAAACTATAGTAAAACGAATATTTTGCACAATTATATCCGCTATTTCCAAAATTTAATCCTTTATGTTAAAAAATTTCTTATTTGAGCCAAATTTCTCAATTATTACAAAAGTTAGCAAAATATTTTGGCCATTAACAAAAATTAATCTGACTGAAACTGACTTAAATCCTTAATAATTTTTGTGATAATACTATTTTAAAAAAATGGCTTACAGATCGGAACTCACAACTTGAAACTATTAGAGTGCAAAACTTTAACACCTGAGGTTTCATTTTATGATTGTAGTTCATAGTTCACAAACTTAACTTTTCCCCATTCTTCTACACTTTTTGTTCGTGCGTTTATACTTTTTAATCTCATTCGATCCTATATAAACTAATCGGACTTCGGGAATAAATTCCTTCTTTAACAGTTAAATATAGAGAAGTCCAATTTTGATGACAACATTTTTTAATTTTTAAAATTTTTTGATATTTTGGGCAGGTTCTGTGCGCCCCTTAACGGACTATAAATTTTGAGGCAAGGATTGATATTTATTGTACTTATGAGTATTTTTCACTATATTTTGTTGATGTGTCCTAAATAGTCAATGCAGTAGATAGTCTTAAAGTTTGAAAAACAAGAGCGAAAATTAAAAAAAATCAGTTTTTCGCGAGACACATCAACAGTTTCTAACGGAGTAGCATTGATCACGCAATAGTTAGTTAATTTTTTGTTATTTTGTACAATAAAATCGAAGAAGTATTAAAAATAAATTTAATAGAAAAATTGTATGGATATTTTGAAAATTACGCAAAAATTAAATTTTTTGCTTTTGTACTTTTTTATATTTTTTTTATACTTTTTTATAGCAAATTGCAATTTTTAAAAAACTTGGATACATAGATATAAGGGGATTTTTTTAAGAACAAAGGGTCAACTGCTTCAATACCTAAAAAAATCCTTAAAATTTGTTTATTTGATAAAAGTTAAAGCAAAAAATATTACATTTTAAGAAAAACTACTAAATTAAACTTTATTAATAACAAAATAATTTGTTTAAAATAGTTTTTATTATGGCAAAAATGGAGATTTACTCATAAAAATAGCTAAAATAATATTCTCTTTTTACTAATTAAACTTCGGTACTTTTGTACGAAATCTTCACTCAGACTCCAGTTTTACAAATCTCCGTCTAACAAATTTAGGACTGAAAGCACAGATTCACAAGTGTTGACTTTAAGTCTGTTGGACAATTTATTTTCCATTAGTGATAATCTAGAAAAAAGACGTTCCGGCGAGGCACTACCATGAGCGAAAGTAAAAATATAAATTAGGACATAAGTATTAATCAAATCTATTTTTAAATTTTCTCAACCCGGTCCAAAAAGATTCGGCGTTTGATGATCATAAACTTTATCATTAGTTTTAGTTTCTAACAGTATCAATTCATATATAAATTATTCATTATAATGTGTTACAATCTCAAAATAATAAATTTTATCATTGGAATTAATATATAATGGGTCGAGATATTTAAAACAACTTGAATTGAAAAAGTTGTAATTGGTGACTGTAGTCGCCGAACGGTAACACTGCTCTACTATAATAGAATTCTCATAATAATCATTGACCTTAGTACAGTTCTGGAAGAAACCTATAAATTAAATCATAGACAAGTACACTTGAGATAATTTTGATATTTCTTAATTCTAACTCTTTAATTAAGATTAAAATCAACAAAATTCTTTGATTACTGATTCGTTTTGTCAGGTTTTAAAAATAATAATATACGAGTATGTCACCTTGTTATATGTATGATGCATGAAATATATATTTGTTTGCTGTTTGTTATATGTAGAATAGACTTCCACCAGACATGTAAGAAATTGTAAAACTTATATGGCTTCATTGATAGATTCACAATATATTCAAGTACCATTTGTTTAAATATTCTAACAATACCATAATAATACATGAATGACAAAGGTAAATAAATCATACAACTTTTAAAGGTACCAAACGTACATAAACTTGGTCAATACGCTTTTATACGTTTTGTTTCCTCTTTTAACAATTGGATGAATAATGATTAATTATTTTAGCTTGTTAAAACCTCTAAAAATTATATTTGAAAATGAATTACTTAATTATTGCGATACAAATTTTTTAAATCTTTGATACTGAAATCCTAAAATCTTCAATGTTATTTGAAATATCTCGACCCATTATACGAAGAAATTAATTATTTTGAGATTATTTCACTGCATGTGAAAAGACCCTGAATAATTTATAAATGAACTGAAACTGTTAAAAAGTAAAAGTAATGATAAATTTTATGAACAAATTTAAAATCTAGATTTGATTAATACCAGAGCTGTAAATGAATCATTCATTTTAGAATTAATTCGCGAATCATTCATGCACTGAATTAGCAAATTTTGAATTTATTCTTTTCACACAAAAAAATTAATTGAATAAAATTTGAGTCAATTCAAATGAATTTGTTAAAAATTGATTGCAATTCATTTCCAATTCAAATGCATTTGTCAAATGAATTTCAATAAAAATAAAGTGGTAATTCATATCCCTTGTGCTAGATAAAGTATGTGCATTCGAAGAAGGTAAAGTCCTCATTCTGAAATGTTTTTGGGCAACAAATTTGTTTTTTTTTTTCTCCCGCTTTTGAAAACCTTTTAAAATTTGAGAGAGTAAATTTGTTAATACTTTCGTTTATCCAAACTTTCCCAAAAGTAAGTCGGGCACATCTAGAGTTAAATAAACATTTTCCGTGACGTGATTATTTTATGAGGCTTAAGAACTATTACGTTAATAAAGATTTTTTTCCTGTATTATTTATATTTGGTTATTTTCTTAATATTCTCTGAGAGAATGAAACATTTGGTCAGAAAGTTACAGCTAGAACCATTTTTAATTAGATCCAAATATATCCTTTAACTGTGGACGTTAATTTTTTGCAAAACATTCTCAATAAACTGCCATAAATGCGACTTCATTATAGTTTTAAAAATGAATTTGATGAATAAATTTGAATTTGATCATAAATTTTCTATCAAAGCTATTTCAAAATTTGTATTACATTTGGAATTGTCTGTTATAATTACCAATATTATAGAGCCCATTCTTATCCCTCCTTTATAAATTCTAATATTTTTTAAATAATCCTCACATTTTTTACACTGTAGTTCTGATCGTCTTGTAACTTTCGTGATCTATGATAATACATTGATCATGTGAGTCGTAAAATAGCTCTGCGATGGGGACAACTCCCGCGTGTTTGTAATTATATCATAAATACAGATAGGCGGGTTTTTGTTGTTTAACCTCCGAGAATTTTGCGTCTTATTCTCACAATGGCTAAGTGTGTACCTTGCGCCTGACTGTACCGCATTACAGTTTTTCGAAACTTTTACATTTGTCACATAAAATCGATTTTAACCTTACTTTCGCTCATATAATTGATATTGGTGTGGACCATAAAATTAACATTTGCGAAGGAGGCAATATTTTAGCAGATAGCTACGCCATTTAAACCTTTAAAACCCTCACCTCCCAAAAAAAAAAAAAATATATATTCATCATATATTCATGCTCTCTTTGTTATGGTTGTGGCACAATAAACGTGAATTTTTTAATTTTTCAAAACTTCTAGTGAGGAAATAGGGCAATTTAGAAACAATTTTTGTAGTACTATTTCTTCTCCACAAAATGTAATTTACGTATTTGCTTTAGCTTTTATCTAAAAAGTTATATAACTTGGGGAAATATATTTTCAATGGGTTAAATTTGAAACAAGATATTTTTCGGTGATTGGAATGAGTGACTTTTACTAGTAATTTTAATAAATATTCGTCCAAAAAGCATGCGAAACGCATTTTTAATTATATTTTTTAGTGTTGACCTGCAGCGTTACTGCAATATTTAAATGGGTTCATTTTACAAAACGTCAATTTTATCAACATACCCTAATAGCCCCACTTCATGAGGAGTTTGTGCCAAAACTTTTGTGCGCATTTTAGACAAAAACTAAATTGCGGTTTAAAATATAAACTATTTTTATATATATATATATATAAATATATAATTATGAGTATTTTTATGAATTTTAATTAAAAATAAGTAAAGGACGTATCTTTTTACTATTTTTGCTATGTTTTTAATAATAACGGTATATACCGGTGTTTTAGTTTCGATACCGAAATAATTTAAAATACCGTTACCGATACCGTTATTAGTTTCGGTTTCCAATCTTAGTTTTAAATTTACTATCAGAGATATAATTTAAATTTATTAAACTTTTTTCACAAATTCTTTATGAACTTTTTTCAATACATTTTTTAATGTCAGTTAAAATCTACCGATTTTTTTTTTTTTTTTTTTGTGAACACCAAATTAGGTTTAATTTTGTTATAACCGATTTATTTATTTTCGTAATTAATTCTTAATTTCTGCCACAATAAATACTATTTTTATATAAATACATTTATTCTAAATTATTCTGAATCAATTCTATAAGTTATGACTTTATACTACAGTTTGATGATAAAATTGTTACTATTCCAAAAAGTTCTTTTGAATAAAGTTAAAAGATAAATATTCAGCCACTAAAGCTCGCTTGTGGTGAAATGTTATCTATATTCTTATTATGTAGGAACACCGGGCTGCCAGATTTGGCGTTTTAATCGCAAATTTGGTGAATTTTTGTTTCTGAGAATGATGAACATTTTAGCTTGGAGATTGGGGAATTTGTTGGGAATATTTAAAATATTTTGGGGCTAATGCAATAATTTTATTTTTTGTTTAGTTTATAAAATTAGAATTTCGTATATATATATATATATATATATATACATAGATATATATATATACATGAATATTTTCGATTATATGTTTAACAAAAACCAATCTTGAAGATGCCATGAATTATGAACTTCGGATGGCATCATAACTCATTAGCTATTATTTTTGAACTCTTAACTCTTATTTTGAGCTTTAAACAGATGTACTTTTTTCCTTTCTTATTTAAAGATGAGTCAAAAAGCGATTTAAAACTATTAAAAGGATTATGGGATATAGCATTCATAAATATCAGAAAGTTAATTGGGGATTTTCTTCACTTTTGGAGGAAAAGAGCAAAACAAGTCAATGGTCGTTTCGAATTTGACTAGCAACAAAGTCAAATTTATTATTAATTAATATGTTGAATAATTTTAATTCTAAAGCTGTATATCTATAGAACCAATTCTTTTGATTTACAAGTTTAATATATCATGTGTTTTTGAAATACATAAATATGTAGTTCTGTAACAATATTCATAAAAAAATGATCCCTGTCAATAGAAAGCATGAATTTTTGTTAAGACCCAGAAAAATTTTCAGGCAAAAACTGCTTAATTTTTGCCTGAATATTTAGTTATTTTTGTTCGAGTTGTCCACAAATTCATGTAACTATTTTTAGACTCTACAGTTAATCAAAAAAATGTACCCAAACGAAAATAAAAATAAAAAAACAAAAAATTTTGACGTCAGTGAGATTTGAACTTGGACGCAAATTAAACACTCTTTTTTAATTACTAACGTCTTACTCAGTACACCACCTCGCACTTGATTTTGTAAGTGACAAAAACTTTTTTGTGTATAAAATATCTTTCTAAACATTTTATTAAAATGTTAAAATGATTAATAACCTTTTGGTGCTGTTATACTATTGAATACTTATTTATGTAATATAGGGTAGGCAAATAATAATGACGCCTCATTATCAAGATACTACTTTAATAAGTTGTTACAAAATTTTGAATGATTATTTTGAATGATAAAACATCTTTTTTGTTAAGTGAGATTTTTTTTTAATTTTGGGTGTTGGCCAAAAAAGTATCTGGCAGCCCTGCTGGAACTGCTTTTACTTACACACATACTAAATATGTGTAAGCTTTTTTACATAAAGCTACTTAGCTACTAAAGCTCTATTATGCTGAAATGTCAATTACATAGCTATTATGGCAGATTTGTGTTTAAAAGCTTTGTATTATATTTGAACGTGTTAGATTGCTACCCTAACCACCAAAGTTTCGTACAACCCTACAAAAGATTCTTATTTAAACTTTACATAGTTGTATTTCTTACAAACATTTTCCAATTTAAACAGTTGACCACTTAATTGAAAGATAATTTAGCCGTCTTCAAACGTGATAAAAATTTCGTTAATTATTTTCTACATTTTTACGTAAAAAGGAAAAAAATTGAACTACTTAAAATTAACTAAATTTAAATTTGACCATTAAAGTTCGTACGGCATGAAAGAATTTGCTAGCATGAAGTGTAGTAGTATAAAAACGCTTTTTCTTAAATAATTCTGTAACTTGTGAACGATTAGAGATATCTCAATTAAATTTCACACGGCCAGATGTGAAGTGCTGTTGAGTTGATTTAGAGGAGTGCAGATTCCTAGCCGGTCATGCGGGTAGTGGGTGGTCCTCCAAATTTGGCCATCTCGGGTATGTCATTAAAAAAATAAATCGCCAAAAATTCACTTAAAATATGACAGAAAAAAACTTCATATATAGATAGTCTTTATAAATCTCTATAAAAAATACATTTACATGTGTAAGTTCTCTCTTTTAGTTTGAGAAATATTCAGGTAAAAATAAATTTCTTTAGTTTTTTTAACTTGGCGGTCTTAATATTTTTCCCAAAATTTATTTAAAGAATGTAAATAAGCTTGTCCTAAAATTAAGGAATTAGAAAAACTCCCAGTTTTGTATCAAAATGTCTAAAATATCAATCCGGGAAAAACATCTTTCAAAAATTAACTTCTTTCATTGAAAGAGTCGTCCATCAGAAAATACCTTTTACTTGACATAAGTACTGATTTCAAATAATTTTATGTTGATCCCAGCTTTGCGATTTGAGAATTGATCAAACAAATTTTAAAAATTTTTCACAATTGACAAAGTTTTCCTACGGATTTATTTTACACGCATTTGCGTTAAGAATTCTTTTGAAAATGAAATATGAATTTTTTTTAAAGTTCAAACTTCAGACTAATATAACATTTTATCAGATTCATATATATTTTTATGATTCTTGGAGCAATATTATATAGAATTTGTAGGAAATCTAGTGAATATTTAAACAATTTTTAGAATTAAGCACGCCAAGTTAAAAAACTAAAACTACAAGGCTAAAAATAAAAGTTAAATTTATTTCGACCTGAATATCTCCTAAATTAAAGATATAATATACACATGTAAGCATATATTTTTTAGAGATTTACAAGGACTATCTATATATAAAATTCCTTTTCCGTCATATCATAATAAATTTTTTACGATTTAAAAAAAATTACATACCCAAGACGAGTATGGAATCTGTACTTTGTTTAAAATCGGAAATTGTTTTTTAAAAGTAGTTCGTTGTCCATAGTTAAACTATGTCACAACAGACTTGGTTGGAAGTAAGTCCGCTTTGGATGTTAGGAATATAAGATACTAAAATTGTAATTTCTTGTTATTTTTGGTGCATGTATTTTAAAAAATGCTATGAATGTTACCGTTACATTTTACATTTCTCAAATTTTTTGGGTTATGGACTTGAATTTTCTAGAAAGAAAAGTTATTGCTATCCTTCGTAGACATAAAATACAAAATCTGGGCAGGAACATTCAATTTTATTCTACATCTAAAGTATACGGTACTACCCATTTTGTATAAATGATATTTATGCAAGAACTCCCTTTAAACGGTGAACATTTTAATTATTCTTCAGTAAAATTTTATGTTCAGTCCCCGCAGGCACATTTTACTTCATATTTGTCCACTATAAAGTTTTTTTATTATTGACATTATAGCTTAATATTTTATGATAATACCTAAGAGATAAGTCATTATTTTTCTAGGGTATATAATTAGCGTATACTTATGCTTATAGAAACCAAATTATAATTTTTGTTAACTGCTTGCGGATATCTCACGAATGACTTATTTATTAATGAGCACCCCTCAATCTTTACTTTTCTTACAATAGTTTATCAGTTCCTTTACTTTTAAAGTTTGCCTTAGCTTATTATTCTGCTAACCGGTTTTTTCAAGAGTCCGGAATAGGACTACCTGTTTTTTGAATACTCTATCGGGAGAGTAATAAAAAACTTATACGAATACAAAATGTGAATGAAATGCGCTCTCAGAGTGCTTTTCTATTTACATAAGAATTCGATGCTACGAACATTCGTAATTATTAAAATTCTGGATATTTTGTCGAACATATTTGTTATCGGTACGCGGAACGATGTATGATCGTAGTGTGTTCGCTTTAATAGCAACATATGTACTTGTATTGATAGAAAATATGTTTGCTTATCAAAATTATCTCCAAAAATTATCAAAACCTACTAAAATGTACTTTCATTATTAATTTAAATAAACTTTTAGAGAATTAATTAAATACTTAAATAATACTTTGGCAAGAAGCGCAAAATTGGTTTCAATTTATAATTTTTCTAAATTTTCAAATAATTCGTCGCAAAAAGGCTTCTAACTATTTGTGAATCAGGACATTATAAAATTTTTCAAGTGAAAATACAAGTGAGAATGTTATATTCCTCAAATCTGTTATACCCAGAATCTCTGATTTTATGTGCCATCTTTATTTAGAATTTCATCATCATGTGAGGTGAACGTTTTTGGTTTCCCGGTTAATATCTATCTTTTAATTATTTGTACCAAATTTCGTTGCCACAGATTCTTTTGTTTAAGAGATATCGGCAGAAAATGATGAACTGGAATTACGACAGCCAATGATTTTTTTTTTTTTTTTGGTTTTTGGCCCATAATTTTTTGTTCATGAACAGATTTTTTAAATTTTTCCCTAGGTGATCCGATCATGCTTTCACCAGATAGGCGGACATAGGTAGATCTTAGAATTTCTATGATTTATGGGGTCTTAGATGAATATGTCGATATGTTTGGATGGTGGATATAAAAATAAACTTTTATTGTTGATAGCTACTAATTATTTTTATAACTACGATTAAAATAGCTGGGGTGTATATTGTGTTTGTCATTCCGTGTGTGACATATCAAAAATCATTTAAAAACCTATAAAGTATACGTATTCTGGGTCCTGGTAAGATTCTGAATCGATCTAACTTTGTTCGTCAGTGTGTCTGTTGAAGGCAGGTTAGGGCTCGAGGCGGACCACCTAGAGAAACAAAATTTGGCTCAAATATTTGTTTTATATTTATATTTATATTTATATTTATATTTATATTTATATTTATATTTATATTTATATTAGATTTGTGATTTAGTATAAATCTGTTCTTACCAATCCGCAAGAGTTTCGATTTGAATGCAATATAAAATTTCAGTTTTTCATCCTTGAAATCGATTTTTGGTAAAAAAAAAAAAATAAATGAGCACAAATTTTTGTCCTTGCTATTGTTTTGCATAAAAAAAAAATTATCTTTAGAAATATATGTAATCACCATGGGCATGGGCATGGGTATGAAAATGTTTAAAAAGAAGTGTTGGCAAATTTTAATACTTTTTTAAAGTACAAAAGTACACATAAAAGTTTAAAAAAATCTAAGAGGAAGAACGCTTTCCTGCATTGGTAATTCATTTTTCTAAAAAAATAATTTTTCTTTTACTGTGATATTTAAAGAGGAATACGTTTCCTTTCTAATGCAGCAAAAATTAATGATATGGATAATTAGGCTCGGTTAGGCTCTGAGAGCAGTCTAGTCAATAAGGTGAGTCCCACCTTCCCTAATAACGCTCTTTTATTGTCCCAACATCCTGATTAAATCTTTTAACCTGTTCCTCAGTAAAATCATCCAGATTTTGTGGAAATCGGTCTAAATGCGAGTACAGGAAGTAGATTTTTATGCTCATGTTACACCTTATCTCTTGCAAGTTCGGTAGCATGCACTCTACAAGCTCAAAATGCCTAGAAAATTACTCATAATAAAAACAAATTAATTCTAAGCTTTGAATTCGATTTGGGTCAATGATTTCACAAAATTAGGATCTTTTACGATTTGGCTAATCTGTGGTCCAATAAAAATACCAGCTTTCAATTTTTCTGTAGTTAATCTTGCGTGAAAGAAAATTGAAACATTCGCCACTTTTGTCAAGTGCCTTCAAAAACTGTTTCATTATGCCGAGTTTAGTATGAAGTGGTGGAAGTATAAGGCAGTCTCGGCTAACTAAAAACACATTTATAATACTTTTTGTACCAACTTTTTTATATATAAAACCTACGGTTCTAAAATTTGCTAAACAGGATGTATCATAAATAGTTATTTTAGTAGTTTTTATTTGGTTTTCAATAAAAACTAGTTAAAAATGGTTTTTGATTTGTATGGAAAAACCAAACAAATGTACGTAGTTTTTTATTCAATAACCAAATAAAGCCAAAAACTACTAGTTTTTGTATGGTGTATTAAACGAGATGCTAACAGACATTTGTAGTCTGGTTCAGATTTCGTTCCTGTTCACAGAGATTTGGATCATCAGAAGATTTAGATGTGCTGGGTTGTACCTCTCGTGATTTTAATTGAGACAGAAGATAAGTTGGTATATGACCATTTACTTCGATTTCCAGGGTTAATTCCTATTTTTACAATGCAGTAGCAGCAGTTGTCATGATGGTTTCGAGGTTGTCGCCAAATCATTGGTATTATGAACATTATTGCATTAGTTTTTTCCACTGGACCATAACCGTAGACATATTGCAAATTTCTGGCATACAATATGAGGAACACATATCTGTTCCTGACTACGCAATTTATTTTAAAGTATTGATGATACGCAGTTTTGTTAAAGTTCGATATAGGTTTTCGATATTTTTCAAATATATATTCACCATAAATATAGCACAATCAGTATTAAGAACACGACATCTTCTTGACGAAGCCATATCGAAAACAACAACAAAATATATTTTAGTGTCCAATAAACAACGAAAACCTAAGTAAAAATATTAAATGAGGGTAGTTAACTAAAACTCAAAAACATAAGCTGTTAGGGAAAAATTGTTGCCGTATTTAGAAAATACGCGTCAATTTGATATAAAAAAAATCACAAGAAAAAAACAATTTGTTTGTTTTGTTGACCAATGTAATTAATTTTTAATATACCTCATCAACCATAGAAACTATTTATGAAAATAATAATGCGAAAAATCAAACAAAAATTTATAAATGCTTAATCTAAAAGGAATTAAAATTCGAAAAAGGCGAAAAATCACTTTAAAACATTGAATAATTTTTCATATGATATATAACCCAAATTTGAATGGGATTTTTTGGCCGATTTTTTTATTGAGTCACTGCTTTTTATAAATTTATTATAATTTCTCTAGAAAAATATCAAAAACTAATGAGGACGACAAAAACAAGTATATAAATTAAAAAAAAAGAAATTTTTTGGTCTTATTTTTCTTGGGCATTTAGCCTTTTTCACCGTTTTAAAGTTCAATTTAGCCTTTTTTTTCTCATCTCCTGTAACACCGATTATAAGTGCACTTTCTTTAGTAAAAATAATAATTTTTATAATTTTTGTATTTTTAATAAAAACCGGTTAACCGTTTTTTAGTAAAATTTTATTCGAACGCGTTTTTTTTACAAATGGCTATTTGTCGAATAACTCTAAAACCCTTTTTTCTGAAAATGTCGGTTTTTTGAATACATGTAGTTTATCATATCAGTTCTTTCGCCCACTTGTAAGCATTTTTTTGACCTAATACTGCAAAAAATTGGCCTAATTCAGCTTTATTTAATAAATCAGTCTTATAGATTTAACTTTTTATTTTCTGTATAAGAATAATTTTTTGTAATAAAAGTAAAAATTAATATTGGTATTTTTACATGAATTTGTTGATGAAAATTAATATATTTTTCACTTAAATAACTTTGAATTTACTGTACTTAAAATAATGTTTTCAAAATTTCTATCAGAAGTTTAAGTTTTTATAAAGATATATATTATAGATATTATAACCTTTCCATGTCGCTTTTATTAAACATTTTATCCCAACAAAAAATATAACATTGTTGAAGCTTTAATACCTTCTCAGTTACAAAATTATGCATAATATTATTTTTCATTTGTTTAAAACAATTCTTATAAGAAACAAGCATTTAGAAATATAACAACCGAATTTCAACGCTTTATAATAGTACAACTCATTTGAATCTCTTTTTAATAATATCTTTGGATGCTGTTTGTATTAAGTCTTAAGAGCACAAGAAAACGTACACTTATTGATACCTTGGAATTAATGAAAAAATACTTTTCTAAAAATTATTTTAATTTTTTTCTCTGGGATATAACAGACATAAAAAACGATGTAGTTGACATAAATTTTTTTAAAAATAAAAAACGTTCTAGGTTAGAACTTCAATAAACTAAATTTCGGTTAATCGGTTATTCGACACAAATTATTCGGCTTATTCATTATTCGAAAATAGACGAAAATAGAATTTTAAATTATTCGATGTTTAATCGATTGGATAACCTAATGTGTACAAAAAAAAAAAACAAAGTACATTCACGTTTTTTAAGTAACCATCTATTTACATTCCGGTTACATTTATCTTTACCTTTTTTCAATTCATTCGAATCTGTAAAGGAACAAAATGGTACTTTTTTAGTTCTTATTGTCTGTTATTTGTTTTATATAAATGGAATTACCTAACAATATAAAAGTTGTGCAAGTATGAGTTGTGAATAGGGATCGCAATTTTCCGAACTTTTTGATTTCCTGGGATATCAGGAAAAATTGTTCAAGTTCCCGGAATTCTTGGGATCCCAAATTAAAAATTATCATTACTCTCATTAGTTGAACAATTGAGACCCCAATAGGATATGAATCTTTGCATTAGCAGATTTTTAAACGCATTCTAAATGTACTGAGGATAATAAATTTTATCAATTGCTTAATCTATTGATTAATCAATTCGAATGAATAGACATATCCTGAAAGAGATATCGACACAATATTGTTATTCTTGACAATGACACAACTAACAAATTTTTGTATTTGCAAAAGATTGAAAGAAATTGAGATATCAGAAATTAAAAAAAAAACTAAATATTTATATTATTCAAGCATTTTTTAAACAAATTTCTCTTCAAAAATTAAATTTATTAAAAACTCACTAAAAGAAGAATAGAATTTAATAATTATAAAAGTAGTGGCTGATGCTCGCTTCTTCTGAAACCCATACTGGTAATTTGAATCTGAATTCTAACGGTATTATATTGTTTATAGCGTCAATAGAGCGGTCCAACATTTAAACGTATTTAAATTATTAGTCATTTATGTTGCAGATATTTTTATGAAATTTTTTGTCTTTAATATTAATGATATATACACAAACAATTGCTAAATAAATAGTCCCGTAGTTCGTAAATTTTCCAAAAAAAGTTTAAGTGAACGAAAAAGAAAAATACATTTTATTAAAATATTTTTATCCTTAATATTTTAAAAAAATTATAAAATATAAGTGTATTAATTTTTTCTTAGCGATCGTTTGATTTATATGTCATTAATATTGGTGGGTGGAAAAATTTAGATTTGTTTTGTTCCAATTTCCATAGGAAATTTTTCATAAGAAATTTGCCCAAAAGTTTAAGTTTAGGCACAACCTAACAACCTAAGCTTCAGTCGTTGTCATTTAAATTTCCTTACAATATCCCTTATAAAATACTCGCTTTCATGTTATAGAGCCTATAAGATGTTCCCATACATAACAGGAAATATTCTCTAAATCTTTCCAGTTGTAAATTGCATGAATAATGAATGATTTATCGGCTTCACTACTTACTTTATTTCTTAACTTTCCTAATTTTTTGCCTAATTTCTATGATATAAATTCCGCATGATGCCTATACTACTGACAAATTTATATTTATGCATATCTAAATGTACAAGATTCTTTCAATCAGTCAAACTCTCCACTTGCTGGTTTTTAGTTCTGATATTTTATTAAGAAGTTCAATTGAATTTATGCCATAGAGTCATCCCTTTTAAATCATCTGCTGAACTGTACATAGAAACTTACTAATAAAATTGTCATTAAGATACAGTTCATAGCTGGACTTTTAGCTAAATTTTCTTCAAATATTATTAAATTATATAAATTTTTTGTTAAATTTCACGCAGTCTCTTCCAAATTTCCCGGGAATCCCGAAATGTAAATCCCGAAATGCATTCTCTAGTTGTGAAGGAATTAGAAAGCTATAAAGGAGAATTGCTTAGTACTTTGTTAGTGCTTTATTTACAGGTTACTAAATGTTGGCAAACATAAGCTTTTAGCTTTTATTTCTCTATAACCTATTACAATTAATAAAAGCTCTTTTGTTCACTCTTAAATTTATTGCGTTTCTTAAAAAAATTATATTCACCACAATATCCGCTCTCTGTCAATAAATATTTATGTTTCACTCTATAGTGTATATTGTCATTGTGATACATATTTTTTTTTACAAACAACTGTTGCAAATAAATGAATACTACACGTACGAACAGTTTCTCATCAAAGTTAATATAGGCATGTTTTTGGATGAAAAAGTAAACAAGTTTTTTTTGCACACTTAAAAAAAAAATATTTTAAAATAAACGAGAAAAAAAGATATAATCAGACAAAACTGATTATATGGCACCCTACATCTTTTGCCAATTTTACTAAATGTAAAATAAAATATACAAATACAGAATAATGCGTTGATACAACCGTCTAGATGATTTTATGCACTTTAGGCCGATTCTTGGAATAAAACTTATTTGTGTCGTATATTAACTTGATACTAATATTTGTATGGGATTTATGCACGTTAATGTGATTTTCGGTAGAGGGATATATATGGGAGCTATGGCCAATTGTGAACCGATCATCATAAAATTTGGTACAAAGATTGATACTTGTACAGAACTACATTGCACTTAATTTCATTAAAATATTCTTATTTTTAAGGCGTTTTTTAGTGTTTAATCTCTATTTCAGGGGGGCATTTGTATGAGGGCTAGGTGAAATAATGCACCGATCGCAACCAATTTCAATAAACTTCATCTTTCTATCATAAAAGTTCCATGTACCAAATTTCATTGAATTTTTTTTTAAATTGCGACCTGTACTTTGTGCAGTTTACATGGACAGCCAGCCATCCAGCTAACCAGACGGACGGATGGACATTGTTAGATCGATTTAAAAAGTGATTCTGAGTCTATTAGTATAATTTAATTTTGGTGTTTGATAATTTTTTCTATGAGTTACAAACATCAATACAAACGCATAATTCCCCAACCATCCATGGTGGTGTAGTGTATAAAAACGAATAATATTGGGGGTCGCTAAAAGGTTTTTATACAGAAATGACATTTAAATAACGATTGGACTGTAAATATTATGAATAAAAAAAAAAAAAAAAAACAAAATCATGGAAATAAAATCAATCGATCAATCAATAATTCAAAAAAACTTTTTTTTGTGTATTCGCTACATATATTTTTTTATTTCTTTTGACTAGCTTTCTCATCATACGTACGTATCAACAGTTCTTTCATGAGCCACGTATACTTAACATAATCTTAATACACCACAAAAATATGAGGCCATCATACATATAATTTTGTAGGAGCTGTTAGCATTTGTAGATGTTAACAAATATTTAAGTCATCTACAAAATGTTTTGTATTTTTGTGCTGCAAAAAAGTATAAAATATCTAAATTTTTCGACTTTTAACGCACCCTGTAACAACTAGTTGAATGGCTAAGATAATTCATGTAAAACAGGTAGATATTTTTTTGTAATTTAAATTTATAGAAAAAGTACTAATAAAAGTATGTACCAGTATTATGATTTTATCTTTCAATATCATTTGTGACTAATTTTATATCTTTAAGTTTATTAAATATAAAAAATATTCAGGAAGATTTAAGGTTTATTATTTATTAGCATGCAATAAGTACATTTGGAAGTAATTAAGGACACTATTTGGTTTCGTTTATGAGTTCTAAATTACCTCAGTATCAAATTTGTCTTATTTTATATTTCTACGTTTATTATTTATACATAAATATCTTTCACACAAATATACAATTTTTTATATTTTTAATATAATATTTAATATTTTTTTAGATTTTTACTAATTCTTAAAATGAGTAAATTTTAGCGTTAAACAAGTGAAAATGTTATATTCGGCTTGGTCGAATCTTTTATACCCACTATTTGCAACTTTCTGTACCACTCTAAATTAAAATGTCTCACAGTGTACTGAACCCATACTAAAAGTGCAAAAATAGAATGAAACTAGGTGCAACAATGAAATTTAATATAAGTATAGACAACTGTACCGTTGCCCCTTTTTCAACCACCTGGCCACTTTTTTGGCCCCTTTTGTAAAATGGTACTAAATGGCGATTTTTTAAGACTAAATGCTAAATTACGAGAAACTAAGAAATTCATTATTTTGAAATTGTTTCACAATACAGTGATGTAAAAAAATACCCTGAAGAATTTATAAACTGGAACTGTTAAAAACTAAAGCTGATGATAAAGTTTATGAACAACTATTTAAAACATAAAATGCCATATCTTTTAGGGCTGGATTGGGAAAATTAAAAAAATAGATTTGATAAATACTTATATTCTAATTTGTCTTTTTACTTTAGCTCATAGCAATGTTTCGCAGGAACGTCATTTTTCTAAATTATCACTAATGAAAAATAAATTGTCCAATACACAGAGAAAAGTATTCGGAAAACATTCTCAATTAATCTGTTGTTTGATAATATATTGATATTTAATTATATTAATAAATAATTAAATTAACTTTATAAGTGACACTTCTTGAAAAAATTTAAAACAAAAAGAAAAATATTTGGAAAATATGCAATAAAATCAATAAATAAATAAAATAATAAAGAAAAGATATAAAAATTCTTTAAATAAATTTAAAATTTGTCATATTCGCATAATCTTTTGGAAATATTAATTTTTAATGGAATATGAAGAATTTTTGGAATCTAGTGAAGTGAATTTGTTTAGTTATTAGTAAGTAAAACCATTTAATATTTGTTAAATTGAGAATTGTTAAAGATTTTATTTTCCATTATTGAAACATGAATTTCATATAAAGAACAAAAAGGTAAATATGCTTTGATCATCTTTCAATATTTGTAAAAATATAATCTCATATGACTCTTATTTTTCTTTTTAGTATGCATATTTCAAGATTACACCACAACTGCCGAAACATTCGCAACCAAATAAGCCCCTCTCTTTTCTGCTCTGATTCAAAAGATTCAAAAAGAACACTGAAGCAAAAATCTAATTATAAATGTTACCTAATGTATTGGTTTTATTAATTTTTTTCAATAATGATTTTAAATAAATGTTTGAAAGACTTAAAAATTTATTGTATTTTTTTTTTCTGCAATGATACAGATTCAGTTAACAATTGAATCAATTCGGTTAAAACATTGAATAATATTTAGTAAAATTCCAATTATACCTATTATTTATTTGATTAGAAAATTATTTTAAATTTATTAAAAAAAAACAATTATTTTCCCTAAATTAATATTATTATTTTGATGAATGGAGCAAATTCAAACAAAATTTTAATTGATATAACATTTGTGAATCCATGCTTTTAGTCCTAAATTTGTTAAACGGAGATTTTTAAGACAGCAGTTCGAGTGAAGACATCATATAAAAGTACAGAAGTATAATTAACAAAAAGAGAATTTTATGTTAATTATTTTTATGAACAAATTTTTATTTTTGTGATAATAAAAATTATTATAAATAAATTATTTCGTTATTAATAAAACTGAATTTAATAGTTTTTCTTAAAATACAAAAATTTTTGTTTCTATCAATAAACCAATTTTGAGGAGTTTTTTAGGTTAGTTGGCCCATTTTTTTTTTTTTTTTTCAAAAAAATCATATTTATATGCAAATTATTTTATTTAAAAGTGACTTATTATATTTATATTATTTATTTCTGCAAAAATCAAAAATTTGCGAATGTGTTTGTTTTATAAATAATTAAACCATTAAAAAACAATATTCGCAAACATCTTTTAATACGAAATTACTGGTTACGTAATAGTTACACTGTGCTCAAAAATGATACTTATATTATTATTATTATTTTTTTTAACACAATAACAAGGGCTCCAATTGGGTAAAACTAAGCCTTGGACGCTAAATTTAATGGTATTAACCATTTTTAAAAGTTAGCACTCGTTTTTAAGATTATTTCATTTTGAAAGGTTAAAAGAGGGGTTAGGAAAATTAAACTTTTTCTTGCTTAAATTTAATAATTTATTTGTTAAATTTATACAAATTAAACAGTTAAGATTCTGTTGATTTATAGGATCATGAATTTTAATTATAAGAAATATTTTAAAGGCTAAATTACAAAGCTTTAACTTTTCAAACAAAAATATAAATACATTAAAAACCATGCTGAAACTGATTTGTTTTATGATTGGAATACATTTACTGCTTATTTTGCGCAAGTAATGTCCCTTATATTTCTAATTTTCTATTATTTGTAATATAAAATATAAATAAAGTTTAAACCCAAATATCGCTAGTATGATCTCTAAATTCGAATTAGCTTTGCTGGTGAGGAGCCCAGCTTGTTAAAGTTTGAGACTAGCACATTATTATTGCTAATATTTCTAATAAAATCGCGATTGTTCTTGGTTGTTTTGCAAAGACATCCTAAGGTATCTAAAGAATATATTTCTTGGAATTATTCATCTTTTCATATTTAATATAGACAATTTTTTCAAATTAACCTAGTTTAAAAGCTGGCATAAAAAACATATAATTTAAAATTAGCTTTATAAAAAACATTTCAAAATATTGAACATCATTTAGACTTAGGTTGTTTTTTTCTGTGCCTTCTTTTGCTGTTCCATTAAATTTGACGATATTTTATAAAATTTTTAATATTTTGGCCAGTTACATGATTTTTTTGACAGTGTAGAAGTAAATATCTTATATTTTTTATACCCTTCACCACAGGTGGAAAGGGTATGTAGAAGTTTGTCATTTTATTTGCAATTTCTAAAATATTCATCTAGGACCCAAAAAAGTATTCATCTTCTGGATCCTTATTGGTAGGGAAGTCGATATAACCATGTCTGTCTGTCTGTCTGTTGAAATCAGTTTTTAGAAAACCCCCGATTTCGGATATATATGTTTTATACATCAATTTAAGTTACATGAATAATAAAAATCGATTCATAAACAGATATCGCCAAAAAACCGATGATCGAGGTTTACAACGGTACTTTCAAATATTAAATAGTATCAAAAATATCTATATACTATATTGTTATATGCAGCGTTGCCAGAATCATCATTTTAAAAAAGTCATCATTTGAGCAACGAAAAATCATAATTTTGCTGTAAAAACCATCAAAATTATAATTTTAATGATGCATGGTTTAACTTCCACCCTATTAGAAAACAACTTTTTATATCTGTATGATTATTATGTATATCGATTTAATGTATACATTGTAAAACTTCGAAGTATTTTTTATGGATCCGAATTACAAATAAAAAAAACAAAATACTTTCTCTTTGACGGAATCTTTCAACACTCAAACATAATGATCGAATTTCAGTAACAATCTTTTGGGAAGTGTATATTTCATTGTTTTCAAAGCCCCACGAAATTATAAATTAATATCGGACAACAATTAGACTTGCTGTTCTAAACAATACAAGAGTATCAAAAAAAAAAAAAAAAATGTGTGAGATCATATCCTTTGAATTACAGATTAAGATCATACAAATTTGAAACACTTAACAAGTGCTCTTGTATGGGAATTTCATAACTTTCCATCGAAAATTGATTGTCTTAGCAGAATTCGGTCATATGCCAAGGTTAGCTACCGTTACCTCTAAAATACCCTTACTTCTAAAAATGACGCATTCAAATTGATCACCATTACCCCTAAAACACCATTACCCAAATAATTAGAAATATCGTTACTGCTAAAATAAGATTACCTAAAAAGCTCACAAATAACACAAAAGCTAAAACCCCGTTACCAAAATAAAACATATTATCGTTACCGTTATTACAAAGTTAAAAAAGATTATTGTCTTGAACAAAATTAAAATAAAACTTGTAAGAATGTTATGGTTATTCCAATCTGACTTTTAAATACTTGACTCCTTTTTACATTTCATGGTTGCAAACCGATATCTGCAAAATTTGTGTCATAGAAGTCCCACGTGTCATATTTCATTGAATTATTTTTAAAATTGGACAGCCAGACGGATGGACGGACATCGTTAGATCTATTTGAAAAGTGATTCTGAGTCAACTGGTATACTTAGAGGTGGGTGTTGGATAACTTTTTCTATACTTAAATTTGAATGGCAGTTTAGAAATAATTTTTTTACGGTATAATATACATAAAGTAAAATTTTTCATATTGTTTATGGTTAAATTCAAATTGATTCTGCAAGTTTAAATAAATAATCAGATAAAACTATGTTGACTGAAATACTCATACCTATGGAATTAGTTTCTTCTTTTGTAACACCTGTAACATTCTTACAAACAATTTACTGTAATAAGAAGTAATATTATTTTATTTATTAAAAATAATTGTATGCAACAAAACTAATTTAATGAAGAAAATAAGGCAAAGTAAACAAGTAAGAAATATATAGTCGGTCAAGCCCGACCATATGATACCCCACACCACTGTGCATGTCCATCAAAATTCGTGGAGTGTACTTATATTAGATATGTGGACAATTGTCGACCGATACTTTTACTTAGTGTAAAATAAAATATACGAATGTACAATATTACGTAAATACTAACATTTATATGAATTTATGCACTTTAGGGTGATTCCTGAAAGTGGGCTTATATAGGAGCTATGGTAGATTATGGAGCGATCCCCATAAAATTTGTCACTATGATTTATACTTTTATAAAATTTATTTGCTTCGAATATAAATCTGATACTAACATCTGTATGTGATTTATGAACGTTAAAGTGATTTTCGGAAGATGGTTTTATATAGGAGCTATGGTAAATTATGGACCGATCTTCATGAAATTTGACACAAAGATTGAAACTTATACAAAACTTCTTTACACCGAATTTCATTAAAATATTGCCCTATTCCGAGAAGACATTTGTATGGGGGCTAGGAGAAATAATGGACCGATTATGACCACTTTCAATAGGTCCTTGTGTCATGAAAGTCCTACGTGCCAAATTTCATTGAATTATCTTCAAAATTTCGACCTGCACTTTGTGCACAAGGTTTACATGGACAGCCAGCCATTTAGACGGACGAACGAACATTGGTAGATTGACTCGAAAAGTGATTCTGAGTCACTTAGTATACGTTAAGGTGGTTGTTGGATGATTTTTTCAGTGCGTTACATACATCAGCACAAACGCATAATACCAACCACCTATGTGGGGTATAATAATGAATTACGTTGTTTGTTTGTTTTCTTGAAATTTTCACTGCATCATCCTAAGAAGTGCAGAACTTAAATAGGCTACTTTGCTTTTCGACAGGTGCAGGAGGAGTGATACTGCCATACAAAGATAATATTAATCACATAACTTAAGAACTGGTTCCGCGAAAGTTTTACAATTTTGAAATAACTTCCTTATAGGGAGGATAGAACCGGGGATAACTTCTTAAATACTGTTACAGCAAAAGTCTTAAAATTTTACGGGAATAACTTTCTCATCTACCTCCAAATTTCAAATGAAAATTGGACGAATAGAACCTGTCAACGAAAATATTACAACAAAATATTAAATATCGTATATCTTAAGAACTTTCAGAGGAAAAGTCTTAAAATTTTGTATGAATAATTTTCTTATCAACCTTCATAATTTAGTATTTGAATAATTTGAAATAGGATGGGTAGGAACAGGGGGAATCGTGCCCCCATACAACGAAAATATTAAATACTTATGCAAATTATAACTTTATAAATATAGATTTTCAAGTCCAATTTTTTTATTTTATTTCAAAGCAAAGTGCACCAGGTTAAGCTAGTTTAGAATAAAAGTAACTCATTTCACTTCAGTAGTACAAACTATCTTCTATACAATTTGCTTTTTTTTTTTTTTTTTTGAAAAGCTAATATTCAAAAGAACTTACTTAAGAGACCGTATGCTATAAACCGAATTCCTATAAAAAAAAAACACCGAATTTCAATGTTGGTGAAAAAATAACATTTCAAAACATTTTTGATATTGGGAAATATTTTTATTTTCGCTTCCTGTAATGAACACTTGATATAAAAGAACAGACTGGTAAAAAGAATACACCGGAATTAAATAACAAAAAAAATATTAGTTATTGCAGCATAATTCGTCTAACACTTATTTCATGAAATATAATATTTCCGGTAGCAAATATACTTTCTACCTAATAATTTCTCGTTCCAACATTCTGAGTGAAAAATATTTTACTCACATCACTTTTAATAGCTACTTATTAAATGTACAATATTCTCAAAGTTAGATTTAGCTTATGTCTAAAAAAATAAAAAAATAAAAAAATTTTTAAAAATCTACAGTTTCCATTTGATGATGCTTTACGTGACACTTTAAATTAAAACTTTAGTTTTCTGCATTTTCTGCCAATATAATTCACTGTTAGTGTTGCTATAGCATTATTTTTAGTGAAAATTTTATCTGTTGTTGCATTGAATAGGAAGAACATTATGTTTTCTTAAACTGATATTCAGGGCTGATATTTTCATGCACTAAAAAATTTAAAATATGCACTTATAACATTCATCATAAAACAAAAAATATGTGCTAAAAATATGAAAAATATGCTTTTAAAATTAAAAATAGGAACAAGGAAAATATATTTATTTTAATAATATTAAATATTATTTAGGTAACTGTTGCAATTTTGTAGTTGTAGGAATAAAAAATCTTTGTAAAGAATTCAGTGCGTAAATCATATCGTTACCTAAAAGGTCAAAAGCCGTAAACTCTCAAAAATTAAAATTTTTGCAAAAAAAAAATTAGTAAATATCTAAACCTAATAGATGTTATATCACTTGTTAATGCCATCCTGAAATATAGCGGCACTAAAAAACATTACATCGAACATAAGATGCGTTATAACTCCAAAAATGATGTTGTACATAAAAATATATTTTAGCAAATTTATACGAAATTTTGTGGTCTATAAATGTTGCAATATATTTAAAATACGTGAAATGCATACATACTGTGTGTATTACACAGTAAGCGAGATGTAAGCAAAAAAAATTAAATATATTTCGAAAATTCACTCCCCCGAATTTTAACTTCTTACTTTCCTTTGCTGTTTTATTCAAAAATATAAAAAATATTAAATAAAAATCGCAAAAAATACTGCATTATTTATACAGTACAGAAAAATATGCGATATTATGCAATTCATTAAAAATATGCAATCAAATCGATTTCATTTTGTTGCAAATCCTTCATTTCGCCAAAAAAATTTGGTCAACATTGATTTTTTGTTACTCAGTAAAAACATGAATTTGCATGAAAGTATCGGCCCTTCTGATATCCATAAAAAATACAGTTTTATTTTTATACCCACCGTCCAAAAAGATAAGGGTATGTTGAGTTTGTCATTCCGTTTATAACATACCGAAATATTCATCGAAGAACCCAAAACGTATGTATATTCTGGGTCCCCGTGAATTTCTAAGACGATCTGGCCATGTCCGTCCGTCTGTCTGTAAATGGTGTTTTTTTTTAGAGATTCATACTTTGAGTTAGCAATGCCAAATAAAGTAGACAACCGATTTAAAGGCTGAAATTTGTTTTTTATTTAGTTCGGTTTGATATTTCATTATGGATTGGCTTATACCAGGGCAACGTTTGCAATTTGTTGAATTTTTTTATCAAAATAATGTTCGTCAAACTTATCGTGCACTTCGTCCATTTTATGGTGTTCATAATAGGCCTTCAGAGCAGCTAATTCGAATAACAATGAATCGTTTTTGGACCTCATACTGATAAATGTGCATCCCGTGAGATGCCGAACAGTGTGCACTGTAGAAGCTGTAGCCGCTCTCAGCAACTGATGCTGTGTCCTTCCAATTTATGGAACATTTTACGAAAGGAACTTTGCTTAAAAACTTTCAAGATTTAGCGACCAAGCGACCATCGTGTGCGCAGCCAACTGTGCGAATGGGTTGAAGCACAAATTGATATTGATATTCAATCTTCATTTAAAATTTTGTTCTCCGGTGAAGCCCATTTTTGGTTGAAATGGCACGCATTTGCAATGACGATAATCCACAAGCTTTTGTGAAAATACCATTACATCCACAAAAAAATTACTGGTGGGTGCGCTTGATGGGCTGGAGGAGAAATTGGTCCATATGTGTTCAAAAACGATGATGGCCAGAATGTTTCGTCAATGGTTATCGGTATAGGGACATGATTATAAATTTTTTCGTACTTCAATTAGCTGGCATTAATCTTGCTACAATTTATTTATTCAAAAAAATTTTTGACGAAAGAGTAATTTCTTGTGATTATCCAATTAACTGACCACCAGGATCGTATGATTTTAACAGATAAGACAAGTAATTTTACATAAGTTCAAAGAAAACGGACTTATGTAAAATCACTTGTCTGCGTCGATAAACCAGATACAATTCAATACCTGGAAATTAACATTCGAACAGTTATTTGTGAAATACGGTCGCATATGCTACGAAAAGTTTGTGAAAATTTGTGTTCCAGATTGCGGCTTGTACGCGCCAGCCGTGGCGGCCACATGGCCGAAATCATATTTATACATTAATGTAATGAAATTTTCTATCCAAAAAAGCTCGTTTCATTGATATTAAAAATATATTTCTATGCTTTATTCAAGCCCGACCATATGACACCCTACACCATTGTTTATGTCCATAAAAATTCGTGGAGGGGTCTTATATTAGATACGTGTACAATTGTGGATCGATACTTTTACTAAGTGTATAATAAAATATACGAATACAGAACGTTACGTTAATACTAACATTTGTATGAATTTATGCACTTTAGGGTAACTCCTGAAAGTGGGCTTATATAGGAGCTATTATAAATTATGGAGCAATCCTCATAAAATTTGTCACTGTGATTTCTACTTATATAAAACTAATTTGTGTCGAATATAAACTTGATACTAACATGTGTATGTGATTTATGCACGCTAAAGTGATTTTCGGAAAAGGGTTTTATATGTGAGCTATGGTCAATTATGCACCGATCTTCATGAACTTGCACCGAATTTCGGTAAAATGTTGCTATATTTAAGGCATTTATCATCGTTAAACCTCTGTTCCGAGAGGACATTTGTATGGGGGCTAGTTGAAATAATGGACTGATTATAACCAATTTCAATAGGTTCTTGTGTCATGAAAGTCCTACGTGCCAAATTTCATTGAATTATCTTCAAAATTTCGACCTGTGCTTTGTGTACAAGGTTTACATGGACAGCCAGCTAGCCGTCCAGCCGGCCAGACATTGTTAGATCGACTCAAAAAGTAATTCTGAGTCAAAAAATAATTCTGAGTCGACTGGTATACTTTAAGATGGGCGTTGGATAATTTTTTTCTGTGCGTTACAAACAGCAGCACCAACGCATAATACCCCAACCACCTACGGTGGGAGGGGTATAAATATCCTTTATAAGGTGTTGAGAATTTTCACATTTTCGGTCCATAAACAAAAAATGTATGGGAAAAAACAAGAAAAAATCAGTGTATGTCGCAATTCCAGTTCATCTTTTTCACTTCCCATAAGGGGTGAATTTTTAAAGGGTGGCACAAAAGAGTTGAAGACGGCGGGTATAACATATTCGGTCTTACTTACGTTCTTACTTGTTCACTTTTAATCGACATTTTTGCCAAAAATGCTTCTGGCAACACTGTTTAGTTTATTAATCCCAGAAGTAAGAAATGTTCATTAATTACAATTGTAAAAGATGAAAATCATTACAACAGAACATATATATAAAGTTAGTTGTTTAATATTTTATTGCTTTGTGGGCTACGGAACAAAAGCTAGATATGATAAATAACAGGAAAAGTAATTTTTTTAGGCCGGAAGGGCTGTTATCATAGTTTAACTCTTAGATATGAAATTATTTTGCTAAAAATCTAAGCCTGTGGTCAAAAGACCTTAAGTCAATGAATAGATTTTTGAAAACAACTCTTAAAAAGAACACAAATAGATGTGCTATTTTTGTTGTGTCTTCCCAGTAGATGTTCTTTTTTTAATTATCCAAATAAATATATACATATATTTTATTTTGTGTCTTATTTTCAAATAAGTATGTATTTCATTTAAACTTTTTATATTTCCTTTTCTTTAAATTGTTATTGGAAAATTTTTGTATACGTAAGCTTTATTATGCCCTACACCACCATAGGTGGTTGGGGTATTAATGTTTGTGATTATGTTTGTAACGCACAAAACTATTAGTCCTAGACTCACCTTTAAGTATACAAATCGACTCAGAATCACTTTCTTATCGGAATAGTGGTTAACAATCATAAATCCCTTAAATATACTAAAATTTTAATGAAATGCACAACAACTAAGTTGTATATGAGTATAAATCTTAGTGCCAAAATTTATGCAGATCGGTCTATAATTTACCATAGCTCCCATATAAGGCCCATTTTAGGGAATCACCTAAAAATGCATAAATTTATAAAAAAGGTTATTATCAACCTAATATTATGTAAATTTTACACTAAGACCCCTCTCCGAATTTTGGCGCACATACGCAGTGGCGTAGGGTATCATATTGTCGGTCTTGACCAACTATATATTTCTTACTTGTTATTTGTATGTTTTTAATAAATTAAAATAATTTATTTATAAAACGATGTAACGAAAATATCATATTTATATACATTGATGAGGCAAAGTTAAAAGTCAACATATAGGTTGGCATGTGTTTATATTGACATGAATCATGTTGATGTTATGAGAATTTTTGTTTGCTTGTGTAAACAATTTTTTTGTAAGCTATGTAGATTAGGGTGAATACGTTTATGTAAGGCCTCGATCCCAACTAAAATGAAAGAACGCCTCCGAGAATATCCATATGAATGTGAATTTCCCTAAATGTAAATTTTTACATACAAAATTTGAAGAAATATTATAAGTAATATTCGTATATATCCTTTGATCCAGCCAGCGAATGTATAACATCGGAACAATAATTTTGAGAAATGGTATTTTAAACACTAAATAAATTTTCTTTCATTACACGGGCGACCCTAATGTATATACATATATATATAATAATGCAGTTTTTGGCAAGATTTGAATTTTTTAAATTATTTTGCCAAGTAAAAAATTACATGTATTGGCTTAACTTCATTATAGGCAATTAGTATTGTTTAATGGCGACAATTTTGTTTTCTTTCATAGTCTGTGACAGGTTTTTGAAAATAAAATCTTCTAGAAATCATTGATTCACAATTGGGGTTTATGCTTGTTTAGGATTCAACGAAATTCAAGTTTACAAAATACTGTGAATGCTGACGAAGTGTGCTACGACATAGTAAATTTGTATTTCATTCTGCTAGTGTCTAATATAATAGTCCACAAACTTTTCTAAGGTACTGGATAAATATGGACCTCCGTTAGTTAGTTAGCCACGCTTTCACCGCATCTATAATATGAGGCTCGGGCATCTAATGTGTCCTATACTGCGTCGGCTACAAATCGGAATCCTCAAATTAGCATCAGAACAAAGGTGATATTAACGAAACCCAAGTAGAAAATATATGTACCATTAATGACGTGTATATGAAGTGTATAGATTATGTAGATTATGTGTTATGATGGTGACTAATTACCGTCGGCAAACTCTGTTCCGCTTTATATATATATATATATATATATATATATATATATATATATATGTATGTGCTTCATAAACGCTATCTAGAAACCGATTGACAGACGGATATAAATTGTGGAAATTACAAACGGAATGGCAAAATTATATATACCCTTTACACCTGTGGTGAAGGGTATAAAAATATTTAAGACAATTCAATTTAAATTTTTGATCAATTTTCAGCTTTTTAAATTAGATCAAAGTGAAAATGGTCCTTTTGAATATGAGATGTCAATGCTTTTGTATAATTGTATAATGAAATACTTTCTTAAACTCAGCTTTCCAAAATTTAAAAAAGAATGCCTTTGCTTTACGAAAGCTTACACACAGCTAAACCCAGGACGTTTTTTTTTATTATATAAAACACTAATTATAAAACACTAATTTAAATTTTCATCTTATATAGGAGGTGGACGGATCAGGTCTATTTTTTTAACATCAATCCTTGAACTATTTATACAAAATTCCGATGGTGTACATGCTTTTGTTTAAAATATATTGGGAAAAAGCATGAACATAAATTACGAAGGTTAGTAACTTTCACTAGTGCTGGGGCCATAATCTTTTTGTTTATTTACCAACTATGTAAAAAGCTTATTTATTTGTAACATTTTATATAATATTATTAATGCTTGAAAACAAAATATGATTTAGGACAAGGAACAAAATTGATGAAATTTTGTTTCTAGTAAAAATGTTTAAAAGCATAAAATTTTTGTAATCAACTATATTAAAATTGTTATTGAATGTAAACATTGAATGATAAAACTAAAACAAAAACATTGTTATCATGAAAATAGTACTATTAAAATTAATGAGAACATAGTACTGCCATAGTGACAATGTTGTAACCATGTTTTTTCTCTGCGTGTATAAAAAAACTAGGCGAAACTTAGAAAAATAAGTAAAGTCCTATAAACAAATAAATAAAAATAATTAAGATTTAATGGATATTTATTTCCTTTAAAAATAAATAAAATTAAACATATTTGTTTACTTCACAATGATGCTAAATGAGTAAATACTATTTAAAAATATGGAGCATATTCAAATTACGTGTAGATTTTATTTTATTTTTTTTAGTTTCTACTTCACACTTTAAATGTCAATAGTTTTAAATTAAAAACTTTTTTCATTAAAGAACAAAAATGGAAACATTAAATTATAATTACAAACATTTAAATTGAATTCTTTTCAAAACAAGTATAAATGATACCATTAATTGCGAGAATAATTTATTAAAATTTCCATTTAAATTTTTAATTATTATGTTTAAGATGTTTTATTTTTATTAAATTTACTTTACTTTTTGGTGATTTATTAAGTTGTTGAATAAATCACCAAAAAGCTTAACATCTGTACGTAATAACTAACCTTGGGGGTAAAAATTATATTCCGTAATCTATTATGTACACAATTATATATAATGAATGATAGAATTTTTTCGATTACAATTACTAGTAATTGTAATTGAATATTTCAATTACAAAAGGGGATTCGAAAGAAACAGTAATAACTTTTTGGAAAAACTTTAAACACTCCATCTCATTTAGAGGGCCTTAAAGAGTTGCCACTAGTTTAGAATAAAAGTGTTCTTGTATTCTATAAACAAGGAAAACCAAAAAAATTAAACAATTTGAATATAGCACGTAATATCAAATTTGTGCTGCCAAATCGTTTGGTAGTGAACAATAATTCTTGAATCATGCACGATAACAATACATATTTTTTCAGGCAAAGGAAATTTTTTTTAATATTAATTCTATATCGCTCATACGACATGGTAAATTTATTGTGAAATTCGAAATGAGGAAAATTTGTGCAAAAACTTGGTATGATCAAATTATTCCAATCAAATTAACAATAAAATCTATATCAGTGAAAAAAAAATTGACAATGACCTACATTTTCTAAATATCGGAACCAAAAAGATATTGCATTTCATCAAACGCAATCTCCTAGTGGTCGAAAATGAGTTAAAAATAATTATAATAATTTATGTCCGTTGTGTAAACATCATTTGTTATTTACAATAACAAGTTATTGAAAACCTACATAAGATTAAGATTAAAGAACCGACTAAAGGAAAGAAAAAAAGTAAATCTTTTCAATGATTCAATCACAACAAATACACACATCTACAAGAACAATAAATGATAAACAATAAAGATGAGTGTTTAAGTGAAAGTGCATAATAAAAGATATATAAAAGTAAATAAGTACAAGTATTACATAATATATGAATACATATGTACACTACACATACATATATTTGCTCTTGCATGTAAACAAACAAACAACAAAATGTATATTATATAAAAAATCTATTGTAGCCCAAACAATAAAAATGATAAAGCAAAACAACAAAAAAGCTCTAAGGCCAATGTAATATTAAGTGGTACTTTTAAGCCTGTATAATGTATGTAAATGACAACAATTCATGTAAATAAATCTTTACAAGTATTACATGCACAAATACAAATACCTAAGTACATATATTTATAAGAAATGTACAAAAAGATACTGTATTGTGGCTATAAGTTTATGTTTTGAAGACGAATATTGGTTTCCCTACTACATTTACTCGTATAATCTAGTGCACAAATATAACACTGTGTAACAATTTGCCAAAAAGTCAGATTTTCAACCTAAAGGAATTTAAAGTTTCGAAAAATACACGACTTAAAAAAAAAAATAAATATTTACCAAAATTATATCAACCCAATATGAATGTTAAATGAAAGGTTGATATAATCTTCGTAAATTTTGTATAATATTCTTAAAAATTGGATGGTCTCTAGTTATATCCATATAACGATTTTGGGAATGATTGTTGTAGGCTGATATACATGTGAAAATAAATAGTAAAAGGTAACATTTTCAAAATATATTTTCTTAAGTTTTTGTTCTGCAACATTTAAATAAAAAAATACTGTAATATTGTAGGGTTCTCAGGTTTCATCATATACATACATACATATATATATATATATATATATATATATATATATATATATATATATATATATATGTATATATTAGGTGTATCCTTCTAAACTTTCAAGTCTTTTTAAGATGAAAATTGACATCCTGGGTAAAAGCAGATTTTTAACTCATTATCGACCACTAGGAGATTGCGTTACCAAAATTTGATGAATAATTCAAAAACTTTTTGGTTCCGATATTTTGCATTTTAAAACTGTAGGTCATTATCAAAAAATTTTTTTTAACTGATACAGATTTTATTGTTCATTTGATTGGAATAATTTGATTATAACAAGTTTTTGCACAAATTTTTCTCATTTTGAATTACACAATAAATTTACCATGTCGTATGAGCGATATAGAATTAATTTAAAAAAATTTTCTTTTGCCTGAAAAAATATGTATTGTTATCGTGCATGATTCAAGAATTATTGTTCACTCCCAAACGATTTGGCAGCACATGTTTGATATTACATGCTATATTAAAATTTTTTAATTTTTTTGGTTTTCTTTGTTTATAGAATACAAGAACACTTTCATTATAAACTAGTACCAACTCTTTAATTTTTAATCAATAATATATGGCCCTCTAAATGAGATGAAGTGTTTCTATTTAAGAACATAATTTTTTCTGATCTCTCAACGCTTTCAAGTTTTTCCAAAAAGTTATTACTGCTTCTTTCGAATCCTTCATATCCCTTTTTGTAATTGAAATATTCAATTACAATTACTAGTAATTGTAATCGAAAAAATTCTACCATTCATTATATATAATTGTGTACATAATAGATTACTGAATATAATTTTTAGCCCCAAGGTTGCTTATTACTGACAGATGTTAAGCTTTTTGGCCATTTATTAAATTGTTGGTATATGTAAAGTAAATTTATAAAACATCTTAAACATAAATTTTTTCTTTATGTCTTTTTTATTATTTTGTTACAAAGCATAGTATTTAATAGGTAATTAAAAAAAAAACATATTTTCCTCATATAAACGCATCCAAAAAATTTCAGAGCCGATGCGGCACTGGTTAATGATATCCGATTTCACTGATATTTCATACAATATATTTCTAAAACCCAGTGAATGATTCAAGGAGGAGTTACGGTCAAAATTTAAAAATCGTTAAATTTGTGTGCAGTGTAGTCTACAAATATAAGAAAAAATATACAATATCAAAAATAATATCTGGTAAATATAAATTTACCAGATATTATTTTTTTCCTTTTAAATCTCTTTAATTGTTAGTGGCTGTTTATTTTAAAATCACTTCTACTAAAAGTCCCATAATGAATATTTAATGCTGAACATATTTACTTTTTCTATTTTTTTTTTTAACATAAATGCGAAACATCAAATATTAATTTCCTGCTATTTTTTTCACATCACTTGGGTTTTTTTTTTTTTTTTTTTTTTGTTTTGTTTTGTAGGTCTTTAAATTGTTTGTTGTGTCAAAGTACCCAAGATACATAAGGACATAATATTTACATACATATACGTATTACCTACACTTGCTTTTATATAGCATCATGGAATAATAATTGTTACAGTGACAGCCAAATGTGTTCTTTTATTTAAAATAAAAACAATAATTTTGTTTATGAAATGATTTTTTTGTGGCATATTAAGTATAATCGTAGGATTTTAATTGTAATAATTGTCTTTTTTATCAATCTCAGTTCTGTCTGCTAATGATTTTTACTTTTAAATCGGTCATTTGAATAGGCAACTTATAAACAAATAATATTTAATATTATTTATATTTGGGTTATGATTTTTTCAAAACATATGTTTTGCACATACTTATTATACATGTTAGCATCATTCATACAGTGGCAAAGAAGAGTAATTAAAAGTATATAATATAAATGAACTATGCAAGTATTAAAAGCATATCAGCATCAAAAAATCATATAAAAGGTAAGTGAGGTATTTCATTAAGATACCAGATTTTAGACCCTTCCTTTTGAAGCCATTTTACCTATTAGATGATTTTCAAAATAAATGTTGTTAAAAAGAGTTTGGCAGTTTATTCTTAGAAGACGTTTTTTGACATTTTTAGATACACATCAAGAAGGATAACGAAGCTAACAATTAAAAGCGAATAAACCCAAAAACCATTTAGTTTTGTTCTAGTCTAGCGGAGTTACAGAATAAACATGTTCTTCTTATTTAAGAAATTCACATCTTTTTAGCACAATTTTTATAAAAATATATTTAAAATGTAAAATACCCATTAAAACCAAAAAAAAAAAAAAAAGAAATTACTAAAAACATTGTTTTTTAAGTTATTTCTAAAATACATACACACAAACACACTTTCGTAAAAGTGTATTTTTTGACAGATGTGGTCAATTTTTACGTGGGTACCTGCCATGACGGCCTAACCCCACGGTGGTCTTACCACTTGGTGAGGTTAATGCACCCACCAACGCCCCCATGTGCCTCTTAAGAACACACAGGTGGCAATTAAAGGGACTCGTTGTCTGGATAAGTCCACTCCTTAGGAGTTGGAGCTATCTAACCTCCTGTCGCACTATTGGCGACATGTGTTGCTATACAACACCACATCGGGACTATAAACTCCTTCCTGCGGTTTAGGTCTAAACCACAGCCACCACGTGACTCCCCGAAGAGCCTCTCCAACAGCCAGTCCAGTACGACAACACCGACAAGCCAGTGTTACCGTACCAGAGGCTACTGGCTCACGTGGTACCAGATAGTGATCTCTGGTCAGGCCCTGAAAGTCCTTTTCTCCCATTATAGACCCACAGACAAGTCCAGGCAATGGTACACCTTTATATACCAGCCACACTGCTACGCTCTCTAAGACCGAAGCTATCTTAGAGTGTAACATGACAGGATTTTCTCTTCCACGTATGAGCTATACATCAAGGAAAAGTTTTAATCCGAGGAGACAAGCCGCTGTGGAGGATGTATTTTTTGACAGTTCATTTTATAAGATACTTGTGTAGAGGAATCTTACCCTAGGTCCACAACTGAGATTATCGCTGATATAATATGTAAGATAAGGCCTGCAGAAGTGATCAACCATTTTGATTATATTATATTAAATCTTAAGTAAGGTAATACACGTATTCTAATAAATCCTATAAGATATCATTGTTTTCAATCAGTCACAGAGTAAACATGTCCTTTTTATTTAAGAAATTCGCACTTTTTTTAGCAAAATTTTTATAAAAATAATTTTCAATCATTAAAAGAAAACAATTTTCCGAAAAAACAAAAATTGTTTTTTTTTTAGTAATTACTTAAATATACATACATACAAACACACCTACAAACTTTCGTGTATTTGTATTTTTTTGACAGTTCATCTTATAAAATAGTTTTATAGAGAAATCTCATCACAACATGTTCACTAATATGTTCACACACATTAGTTTTTGACTTGTTTTTTGAGAAACACAATAAGTTTAAACATCATTGTTCACATTTCATCAATTTATTGTGTTTTTATTATTTTCACAAATTTTTTATTTGAATAAAAATTTCGCAAACAAACACATTCAAGTTCAAAATATAAATTTTTTAAACAAATAAAATTTATAAACAAATATAAAATTCATTCATAATTTTAAATTTATTGTTTTTAAACTGTTTAATAATTTTTATAAATTCTTTTTTTCAACAAATTTCTATGTACTAAAAATACTAAAAATTTCTTCCCTGTATGGATACTTAGTATGTGTTTTGTGGGTTAAACAAAAGTAATTATAATCGGGATGTTTTATAGCTTTGAAATATGTGAAAAAACAAATCAATTTGTTAGTGGTTTTTGAGAAAACGATTCATTTTTCAAAAAACCTCTATATGTGAGCATAGCATTATACATCTTATAATACTACTCGTAATATTTGAATCTAAACGTGGATTTGACACTCCCTGATAGAAAAATCTTACATATTATATTACGTCTAGATGGTTGTAATAAATGACAAATAAAAGTAATTACAGGATTTCCAACATCAATATGTATATGAAATTATAAAAATTCAAAATTTTCATGCTTGGCAGTCCTGACATTAATTGAAAGGCAAATTTGAAAACAAAATCCAAAACAAATAAAAAAAAAAATAATAAATAAATTAACAAAATAAAAATATAATATGTTTTTTTTGTAAAATTTGAATTAAAAGTATTGCTTTTGTGCTTTTGTTTTAAGTGAATTTAAAAATTAAAGATCGCGGTGATTTATAAAATTCTATTTCAACATATTTTTATTTAAAATAACGTAACGTCGGGTGTTACTATCACGAGAAAACAGTTTAAAATTCTGGTGATTTACAAAACACTAAATTCGTAAAAGCGATCAAAAGTGATTTATAAATAAGGGCATAAGTCTTAAGTAATTAATGCATAACAAAACGTACTTTTTTATTTTTTCATAACGTAGTTGTTTTCTATCGAAAATACCTTTTCTAAGTTCATAACTTTTTAGCGAGTTGCATTTTTGAATAATTTAATGAATTCTGTCAAAATATTATATTTAAAAATGGTAAATAATTTAACTCTGAAAACTTTTATTATTTTCCTTCTATTAAAAAGCATTTGCTTTTTTCAAATTTTTTTTTTTTTTCAAAACTTTTTCACTATTAATTTTACCAAAGCATATTTTTTATATTTAAAAGTCCATTTAAAAATCATCTTTATTGCGACGACCTATTGTGGTTCCGCGCATCTTGTAATAATTAAAATGGTTCATGGTGCTTTATAAAAGGATGAAAAAAATTAATTCTCAATTTCCCAAAAATTTTAAATAAGCAAAAAAGTACGTTTTGTTTTGCGGTTGCAAGCATGTAAAATATATGGAAAATGAATTTTTAAGTGCTGATGTTTCTAAGGAAGAGATCCAAGTTCTGAACAATATATTTTATTTTCATCTATTTCGTATATGATTGACAGGTAATCTAAATTGGAAAAATTACATTTTTACGTGGATAGGCGTTTCCACTTTACACCATTCTTCCCTAATAATTCAAATATTTTAATACGTTAGTTTATGGCAGTATTCTCTAAACTGCAACCATTTTTTTCCTTAACTTATCAGGACGAAAAATTATACATAATGTATTTCAAAGTTTCTTTTATATCCTTGTAAATGGCCATATTTTTTTCTAAAAAATTTGTTATGAAAACCGACATATAATACTTAAATTTTATTCCTATACAACTTTTAATTTATCTTTGAATGTTATATAAATCGAGGATGCACTGTAAAATTTGCATAATTTACTTAAAAAAAATAAATAATTTTGGAATGAAATTAAATGTTGTCATTACAACAAAATAAATTTTTAAATTTAAGGAAATTTTCTTTTAAATTTCCACTATTTTACGCAAATAATTTCAGAACTAGAAAAGTTTAAATTTGCGTATAATAAAAATTGAATTAGCCTCAATAGCTTTTTCTATGATTATGTACTTTAAACAACAATAACAATTAGAAAATGAAACCTATAGTTTTAAAATTTTGTATGAATTCTATTCAGTAAGTTTACTGATTACTTCCTGAAAAATGTGTTTTAGTGTGGTTAAGGAATCAAAAAAAGTCCGCTGACAATATTAAATAAATCTTATCATGTACATACATACATACGTACATACATGCATACATACATACATACATACATATGTAGACATTCTAATTCGAATTAATTTAGTACGATATACATTTTGACAACATTTAGCATTGTTAATTTTTATTTTAAAAAGCTACAATTGAAATAGTTACTAATGTTTAATTTTTTGAGCCTTTGTATCAAGTACATATACATACATATCTTATGTATATGCACTACTTACATTATTTCTTTCTTTTTTATTTATTAGATAAAATGTCAACATTTTTTTTTTTTTTAATGTCAACACAGATCATTGCCCTAAGAGAAGATGGGAATAAAAAAATACATTTTATCACGTTCATATTTCATTTTTATGCACGTTTCATTCTTCAAAGTCCTTTCAGCTTTTTTTGCAATGACCTTCACCATGGCAATGATATGTAGTTGGTTTAACGAAGCATTTGTAACATTGTGGTTTTCGTCATCCTTGAAATTATGAAACAAATGTAGTAAGCAATTGACAGAGGATTTAAAGAAATTAATTTAACTACAACGTTATTTAAAAAAGAAATATTCATGATGGACTGCAATAAACCCTAATTCTAATAGGATAAAAGTTATGTACGTTGATATATTATAAATTCTATTAAAAGTAAATATTGTATATATAATGCACGATGTAAAGGAATCACATATTACACATACGTACAATAGTCGGTTTTAATCAACATTTTTTTTTCATTCTTATGTACTTATTTCCCTTTTTATTTTCATTTTTCTGCCATGTGTACATAATTTTATGTTTATTTGAAAATAAATGCCAGAGAATAAAGAAAAATGAAATGAAATAAAACAAGTAAGAAATATGTAGTTTGCCAAGCCCAACCATATTATACCCTACACCATTATGTATGTGCTCTAAAATTTGGGGAGGGATCTTAGATTAGACCTGTGGTCAATTGTGAACCGATACTCGTATTAAGTGTAAAATAAAACATATGAATACAGAATATTACATTGATACTAACACTTATATGAATTTAAGCACATTAGAGTGATTTCCGAAATTTGACATTATATGAGAGCTATGGTAAATTATGGACTGATCCTGATAAAATTTGGTACTATGATTTCTACTTATATAAAACTTAGTTGCGTCGAATATAAAGTTGATGCTAATACTTGAATGGGATTTAAGCAGTTTAAAGTGATTTTCGAAAGAGGGGTTTATATGACAACTATTGTCAATTATTAACCGATCTGCATGAAATTTGGCACAATAATTGATACTTATACTAAACTTCTTTGCACCAAATTTCATTAAAATATTGCTATATTTAAGACATTTATGGTTGTTGAACTCCCATTCTAGGAGGATATTTGTATGGGGGCTCGGAGAAATAATGAACCGATCATACCAATTTCAATAGCCTTAAAATAAATAATCATGTGTACCAAAATTCTGGGACGGGTCTTACACCTGTGGCCAGTTGTGGACCAATAATTCTATTAAGTATTAAATATACAGAATATTTATATCTTGAACTTTTTAATGAATTTATGCACTCTTGGGTGATTTCCGAAAGTAGGCCTTATATGGGAGCTATGGTAAATTGTGGACCGATCCTCATAAAATTTGGCGCTAAGATTTATACTTACATACAACATACTTGCGGAAAATTTCATTAAAATACTGCTGTACTTAAAGGATTTATGATCGTTAACGACTATTCCTACAAGATATTTGTATACGTAAAATAATGGGCCGATCATAATCAATTTTAATAGATCGTGCCAAATTTCATCAAAATACCTTAAAATTGGGACCCGTGCTTTGTTCACAAGGTTTACATAGACAGCTAGATAGCCGACTAACCAACCAGCCAAACGGACATCGTTAAATCGACTTAGAAAATGATTCTGAGTCCATTGGTATACTTAAAGGTGAGTCTAGGACCAATATTTTTAAGCGTTACAAATATCAGTATGGACGCATAATATCCCAACCACCTAAGGTGGTGTAGTGTATTAAAATGTGCACATGAGATGTACGCTTTACAAGATTTTCAACTTGAATTGTATACTTGTGTGGATATGTGTGTTTGTTGGTTTTATATAAAGTAAAAACAAAAAAGTGAATACAATAAATACTTGGTACGTACATATGTGTATGTATTTACCTGTACGTGTAAGTATATTCAGATACTTAACTTTCGAGTTTTAATATTCAAGTAGATTGACATACAAACACATACACATTGCAAGAAAAAAAATTTACTTATAGTGGCAAATGTCAGTGATACCATAATTTTAAACTAATACAGGATGAAAAATATATTTTCGAACACATAATTTAAACTAACACAGGCTAATGATTTTACGATAGGTAAGACACCCTAATATTCTAGGTGAAAAAGTGATTTAATTTGAATATTCCAGCAATTATTATGTCAGATTATTCCAGCAATTAGATGTCAGGTTACAAGATTAGAATAATTGTTTTTGAGAACAAAAGCAGGCCTAATCTTTCTTTTGCTTCTTAATGAAATGATTCTACAATACAACGTTAGAATCTTCTGTATATATTGCAATTATGGGGGTTGTAGAAGCGAATGAGCTTGCTAGAGCTTTCCTAGATACAAATGAGTTTATACAAATTTCGACTTCGACGATGGAAAGAAAAGTAAACTACTTAGTTCGAAATAAGATGTAGGCAGCAGGGTTGGAGATGCCAATTACATTTTCAATTACCATAAATTACTTTACATGTAATTGTAATGACAATTATTGTAATTGAAAATTGAAATTAGAATTATTATTACATGTAATTAAAAATAATAATATTTGTTTACATCTTAAATCGATAAAAAGTAAATCATAACGAAATATTATTAAGAGAATTCAATATACGTCATGCAGTCGCTGTTTCCTAAAACAATTTATTCATTGTGTATTTAATTTATAATTGGAATTTTCAATTAATTTCAAAATAAATCAATACTCCACAAACATGGTAGGAAGTTTATTTTTAATTAAAATTAATTTTGTCGATAAGTTAAGATTGCTTTATAGGGTGCCACTGGCAACATTTGGGCATTGTGTATAAAAAGTTATAAGGATATGTGTTTACAAAAATGTTTTCAGCTACGGATGTCGGATGTTTTCAGTTAAGGATGTAGTTACTTTTCAATGAAAACAACAAACCATCTGCAATACATACCAAGTAGTACTTATTTATAACCCGGTATTCAATTACTTATTTATGATCAGATTTTTTAAAAATATTACTTTTTATTGATTTTTAAAGAAGTGATAAATATATAAAAAGGTTAGTAGTTGCCTCCAATGTCATCGCCGTGTTAAAATAATAGGTTATTCAGCTTCTTAACTCATTACATGGCAACAAAGGTTTATGCTGGGTTTCTATGCTTCTTCTCAATTTGTCTTTTATTGGAGTGTATAGACTACCGGTTTTATTATGAAATTCAGATGGGTATTGAGTGGATATATTCATGGTCTGAGCTATAATAATGTATTATAAATTCTAAGTGTGTTATGAACAAAGCTCAACAGCACTATTACATAACATAATCTTTTAAATATAACATACATTTTTTTTTAATAAAAGATAATAAGAAATTAAAAGTAAATAAAGTTATAGCAGAATTTTTCTGTTTTCATGACAGTATTTGCATCTTTTATTGGTTTAGCTGTATTGGTGGTCTCCTTGAACTTTCATTCGCCTAAATGTGGCCATATAAATATAGAAACTGTGTAAACTGAGCACATAATTTAGCAGGTAAGAGGATTCTTACTATATATAAACCTAGCACGCATATAAATGTTCAACTAAAAGCATAATTTTTTGCTTTGACACTGCTCAGGAACATCTCGACTATTAGTTATATTAAACTTCTACCAAGAAGTTTCACTTATGTGATAGTATCTGATTTTGAAATCGGAGCAGGAACTCTCATATCTGCTATATATCCTTTTTCTAAAAAATGTTATAAATCCGCTAAAATTAATTTTATATAAACATGAATATCCGTACTAAAATTTAATAAAATTCCATTAGTTAAGCAAAATGTAAAAAAAATATGTATACTGAAAGAAAAATATCTCATAACAGGAATGAAATATATAAATATAAATGAAGCTCCTACCCGTATTTATACGGATAATCAAGCGGTTATTAAAATCCTAAGAAATGACAGAGTTACATGTCGGATTGTCTTACAGTTATAGAGCGAAATAAACTCGTACTTAGGATATGAGAACATCGAGTTAATATGGGTTTCACGACATCATGGTATTATGAGGAACAAAAAAGTCGATAAGCTATCCAAGGTATCCAAGTTTGATTTTCAAAAGTTTTAAACTGAACTAAAAGAGTGGGCAGGAGATGAACACTTTAGAGCCTGGAAAAAAACAAATACCGGGAGATAGACTGACATCTTATGGGAAAACCCAAACATTGAGAAAACGAAGGAACCACCACTCAGAAAGCTAATCAGTGTAATAACTGGCCACATAGAGCTAAAAGCTCACCTAGCTCGCGTTGGAGTAACGAATGATACAATCTATAGAGCATGTGAAGTTAATGTAATGAAAAGGTATGTTTATCAAATAAAACTTTACATAACAACAATGAAATTTATATTATTTTATTTATTTTTGGATATTTTGTAGTTTTCTTTACCCGAACGTAAATCATTTGGGTAATGAATGGCCACAAATCCAACAGAGTCTTATTCTGTAGGCATCCATTAGCCTTCTCAATTTCTTTCTGCACTCAAGCATTTATCAGGACCTAACACAATGACTTATCATTGCCAGTAGTGCTGACTATCCACATAGATATTTACCTCAGTGTCCCTTCCACGTTCTCCTTCAGTAATCCTAGGGTCTTTCAAATGCCTAGAATTTCTGCCTGAAAAATGCTGCAACTATCAGACAATCTAAAAGACCTTCTGATATCCGTTCCCATAAAGTAGACACCCGCCCCTGTGCGTACTTCCATCTTCGAGCCATTTGTGAAGACAGCACAACCTCGCTCCAGCCCAGAGGTCCCTACTAGAGATTTTGATAATGGGAGTAGTCCCGAAGTCAATTACATTTCCGACATAATCCATTTGGGCATTCCTTCAGTCTAAATAAGCTCCGTACAGCCATTCCTCTCAGCAACTCCTCAATTATAAAAAGGTGGAGAATGGTGTTCGGTGCTTCTTGAAGTGTACTTCTCACGGCATCTGTAATGCGAACTGAAGCACATCTCTGAACTTTAGGAGAGAAGGCATAAGTTACTTTTCTTAATGCCTCCCACCATATAGGTCTCACAACCGATGTGTATATCAAATATACAACTATCGGCTTGAGACCCCAGTTCTTCCCTATAGAGTTTCTTCATGTGTAGTAGGCATTAGGCCTCTTATTGGCCCTTTTCTAGTATTTCTCCTCCAAGACAATTTGCTGTTCAAGTAAACACCTAGGTACTTGGCCTCCTTTGACAATCTGAGTTCCATCCCATTCAATACTGGTAGACTAAATTCCTCAATGTTATATCTCCTGGTAAATGACGTCGCTGATCGTGGGTAGAAATTTACCCGAGACCAACATTACCATGTCGTCAGCGTAGGCTACGATTTTCCTTCCCATGGCAACGAATTGTCTCATTTTGACATTCACCGCAAAGAGCTATAATATTGGAGAGAAAACCCCAACCCCCTCCCTTGCGGCATGCCTATCATCACGAGCTTCCTTATACAAGTATCACCCATGTTTGAGCTGATAACCCTACTCCTTAGCATCAGGGTAATCCACACAATCAGGAATTCATTAATACCTAACGAAGCTAGTGATTCACTAACCGCCTGTATCCTAATGTTGTTAAAGGCTCTTTCTATATCGAGAGAAGTTGCCAAGGTGTGTTTCAAGCTAATTCGAGTACGTTGAATTTAATGATGGTAAACTTTTCATGAATTTAGCGCTCGTATTCGCGATATTTAGGTTTCAGCTTTATTATGGAAGTCGCACATACAGTAGAAAATTAGAAGTAGAACGTACATTATTTATGCAAATTAAACAATATAAATGGATTGAATATATATACTAATCATAAATTAAATCAATTTCTGAACAATTTTTAATGTAAAAGTAGCTCTTCGCTAACACTAGCTAGTTTATTTACGAAATTGTGGTAATATTTTTTGTTAGTTTAAAGTTTTGTAATTTAGCGTTTAAAATATATTTTAAAATAAAAATTATAATCTTAGTTGTGTATTTTATTTAAATTTATCAAATAAATTATTAAATTTAAGCAAAGAAAATTAATTTTCCTAACACCTCTTCTAGACCTTCAAAACGAAATATCTTAAAAACGAGCGCTAACTTTTAAAAATGGTTAACAGCATTAAATTCAGCGTCGTCGGCTTAGTTTTACACAATGGGTGCACATCTTGTTAAAAAAAATAATTCTCATTTTCGAGCATAGAGCAATTAATTAATAACCGAATCAATTTGGTTTTATTCGATTTTATCGCTTAATTTCGGAATTTTTATTAACGTAAATTTTGCATTTATAATATGACAAATGTCACACTTTTTCACTCTACGTTATTTTTTTAAAGATTTTTTTTTATAATTTCATAAATATGATGAAAAATTAACGACAACGTGTCTTTATAATTATATAACTTTTCACACAAATGCGCCATATACATCCAAAAATATACTTGAAATCAAATAAATAATTAAACGTAATATTCATATACACAACTTAAGTTTTAATTTCATTTTCATAAGTGTCCTACAGTTTTAAAAACAAATTATAAAGAGACAATATTTAAAAAAAAAAACTTTAATAACAACATGTTTAATATAAAAATATTTACATACATATGTATGTATAAATTTGTATACACCAAATCAAAAAGGGTAGAGTAAGGGAGCAAAATAGGGCACGAAAATGAAAATTGTCGTTAATATAACGATTTTATCATTAATGCAACGTTTTTGTTATTTAATATTCATTAATATTTACGAAAACAACGAGAGAACATTCAATATTAAAAAGTAGTAAATATAAATGAATAAATTATCATTTATGCAACGTAATGTTTCATTCAATTTACGCAACTTTAAAACAAAGATAACGGGCCTTAAAAAGAATGAGGAATGTTTCATTGTTGTTTTAACATTATGATTTTTAATGGTTTCTCTTTAAACTTTAGTTCATTTTAAGTGGTAATAAAATAAAATTTAAAAAATTTACAAAAAAGTTTAAAAATATAACAACAAAAATAAGTTACTGAAATCTTTTAAGTACTAGGGAGATAGTACTTTAGATTCAAAGGACACTTTTTTTATGTATTTGGTTTTGTATGTACATATATATAAAATACTAAATAATATGTATTTTTTTTTTTTTTTTTTTTTTTTTTTTTTGATAAATTACTTTACTATTAATACTTAATCTATTTCAGTACCTTTAAACCTTTAAACCTACAAGCATACATTTTGAGAATTAAACGGATAAGGGATTTAAATCTATAAATATCGAAGATGTTCATGAAAGCTATGTCCATAATACTAAACCCCAGATCGAATCAAATTTGCAATTTTATTATTAACAACAATTGTAATATTTATTTTTATTTATTTTATTGACTATATTTATTTTATAGATTAAAGGGAATTTTAACTCAATAATCAAAAATTAACTGCCAGGTTTTTAAATATATGTAATTATTCCAAAAATTGGGACCGGCAATTTATATATATTTACAAAATTTATATCAAAATGAAACAACCGTGTTAACTGAAAATATACGGAAATATTTTTTTCTGTGTACTGCTAAAATAAATTATGCATATGAATCTCTCATGGTAAACCTCCCAAAGTTCAAACAATTCTAAGTGAAAGTACTAGAAAATTGTTGTTTTTTTAGTATAGAATTTTATGTATAATAATTACTTAACTTTTTTATATTTCATTTGCATTTATTAAAGCCATGACTTTGTTAATATGCTGGTCCCAATTTTTGGAATAATTACATATATTTAAAAACCTGGCAGTTAATTTTTGATTATTGAGTTAAAATTCCTTTTAATCTATAAAATAAATATAGTCAATAAAATAAATAAAAATAAATATTACAATTGTTGTTAATAATAAAATTGCAAATTTGATTCGATCTGGGGTTTAGTATTATGGATATATATATAAGCGACATTATTCATTAACTTAATAAATAATATTATTGGAATAAAAAATGAATTTTCAATTAAAAATAATTTAAAAAATTTATTTTTATAATATGAAGGAATTTAGAAATTTAATGCAACTGAACAATATTAAAAACAACAATAACACCACAATCTTCACTTTACATAGAGAAAAGTCATCAATCATCAAATATATTAGTACATAATTCATTCAATTAAATACTTTTTAAATTTGCACCTCTTATCAAAATAATTATGTCAATTACTTAAAACTGTAAAAAATATATAAACAAAAAAAAAAAAAAAAGTTTCAATTAAAAAATTTATCAAATCAATCAGATAGATGATTGAATGAATTTAAAATTTAAGTAAGAAATCAAATTTTACTTAAACTTTATTTTTATTTTATATTAAATGAATGAATGAAAGAATCAATGAGATGTTTATTATGATGTACAATATAAATTTTTTCTCAACATTAAAATGGTACATATCTTGAGGTTTACAGTTCGCAGGAAAATATCTCAAAAAATGGTATTTTTAAAAACTTTTAAAAAATATATGTTAATAGTGAAAAAGCTTTCTATACCATTGGTAATTTGCGTTCTGGGACTCGCAATAATTTATGAATTATTAGAAAAATGTCATAAAAAATACGAAATATTTATTTTAATTAGTATTGTTTCATTTATAATCAAACAGAAAAATTGCCAATTGCTTCCACAAATCATTAAAATTTAATAAAATTTGGCACATTGGTAATACTAAAAATGTAAAAAAATATTTTTCCTAAGTGTAGTTTTGGATATAATGTCAATTTTTAATAGTAGCTGTCCAACGTACTTTTTTCGGCCCGGCTTGAAACCCTATCGGTAATTTTGTTTAATAAATTCAATTTAATAACATGTCGTTGTCGCGAAGAAGTTTTCTCAATGATCCAAACGTATTTTGTTACATTTGTGGTTACTACACCGTTAAAAATTTTAGAAAACCTATAACGGATTTTACAAAAAGTGCTTATTTTTCTTATTTTAAGTTGGAAATTGAGGATAAAAATAAGCCGTGGATTTCTCAAATGGTTTGTAAAATGTGCTGTTAACATTTAAGACAGTATATGAATGGTCAAAGACGTCGTATGAAATTCGGAGTGCCTATGCAGTGGAAAGAACAAATAATCACTTAGATGACTGCTACTTTTGCTGTATTAAATTACGTGGAATTAATCTGAAAAAAAATATTTATCCAGTCGTAGAATCAGCCAGAAGACCTCTACCACATTTCCAGGAAGTACCTGTTCCAAAATTATGCTCTTTAGATCTAAAAGAAAAAATTATATTGCCTTATGAAGCAGTTTGTTAAAGCCCTGTATAAAAAGGGCCAGTGTTTCTTTTATATAATGACAAAATTTCCAGGTCTAAGCTTAGAGAAGATAAAAGCGGGAGGTTTTGATGGTACACAAATAAAAATATTAATTAAAGATTCCAGTTTCTTAAATTCAATGAATGATTTGGAACGGTCTGCTTGGACTTCTTTTGTTGAAGTTATTAAAAACTTTCTGGCAAATTACAAGTCAAGCAGCTACTGCGAAAATGTTAACGACATGCTGGATAGCTTTAGAAACTTAGGATTCAACATGTCTATCAAATTGCACTACCTTCATAGTCATCTCGACCGATTCTCAGATAATCTTGGATCTTGTAGCGATGAGCAAGGGAAGCGGTTTCATCAGGATCTGAAAACTATGGAAGAGAGGTTCCAAGGCCGATGAGATCGGCATATGATAGCTGGCTACTGTTGGAGAATGCAACGAGACCTTCCCACTGCACATCATTCATGAATAAGAATGTTTTTATGTAAATAATAATACAAAAAATCACTTTTTTCATATATATGCACAAAAGCGAAATACTAGAAAATTACACGTAAGAATTCCTACTTTTTGTTATTTTTGTAATCAGTATGAAGCCTAGTTTAAAAAATGTATACAGTTCCTTGGCACCAAAACTAGTGTTGACTTGTGTAATCAGTATGTACAGTTATATTTTTAAATATTGAAAAAAATGTCACCGGTGTTCACTTCACCAGTGTTATAATTTTTTTCACTTAAGGACTTCCAGGCATCAACTTCTGGTTATTTTGGATGGAAAGCACTTTTATATTGCTGGTTTTCGGGGAAAATCTGACGGAATAACATTTCTCAAATACATTTGAATTGGTTTTCATCCAAAAATCATGCAGGCAATTAAAAAAATATATATATTTTATAATGTGTATATCAATATTTTTTTCAGGCGAATCGTGTAAACTGAAGCATTTTATGGAAAATTGAGATATCTACGAAAATTTTCACGAAAGGAAAAAGTTTGTACTCTAAAGAATTATTATTACTATTACAATCATACACAAAAATTCCAAACCGATTGAAGATTCAACACCAAAATGTACTTGTGTAGAAATATGAAAAATCCTTTTGTAGATCCGTCCCATAACAATTAATTGAGGCCAGACGGGTTAAATTAAATTCTTCTATATCAAGAAAAGGTCTACTAAAGGATTTTCGACATTTTATTTTGATTTGCCTTACGTTTGAGATCTTTCTAAGCTGAAGTAATGTTTGAACTGGTGTTTCTTTGCACCCACGACGAGTACTTAGATAAGAAACTTGTTTTTGCAGATACAAACCAATTTTCAAGCTTTTAGTTAAGTTTGTTTATATTTATGAAACATGAAATCCGCAATAATATGGTGTATTTAGAGTTCTGCCAATGAGCTAGACACTTCGTCAGCATTCGTGGTGTCTTATACATTTTTGTTTTGTTAAAACCTAAACATGGCTCCCTCCTTGCACTGGATGAAATTTTGAGGGACTCAGTTAGCAGCACCAGGCGCTTGGCGCAAGTAAAAGAGAGATTAAACCTAGCATCGTAAACGCTTTGACGTCGTAATGTAATTTCGTAAGCCGACATCCGGCTCGAAGGACCCTAAGCAAGTTTGAAATCGTAAATGGCCTTGTTGTCTCTGTTTGGCAGTACCAAGCAGAGTTTGCGGACCATAATTATACACCAAAGAATGTGGTTGCAGTAATGTCGTAAGCCGACATCCGGTTTGAAGGACCATAAACAAGTTTGCAATCGTAAATTGCCTTGTTGTTTCAGTTTGGTAGCACCAAAGCAGAGTTTGCTGACTATAATTAGACATTAGCAGAATGGAATACGTATTTTCTGTACCGCTACACACTTCGTCAGCATTCGTGTAGTCTTATCCATTTTGGTCTTATCCATTCCAAAAGTTAAGCAGTTTTTCGTTTGGCCACAGATTTAAAATATATATACATATATATTTTTTTTTCCAATCCTAAACTAATTATATCATCAATATTCATATTTTAAGAACTTTAAAAATATGAAAAAATACTCATTTACAGTGGTTACTAGAAATGCTGTGATAAGAACGGTAGCAGGTATTGGCAGATAAATTTTATTGATTCTAACCATACTATTGAAAAAATATTGGGTGGTTCATTATAGTTCGGGTTTAAAATTTTTGTAATAATAAAAGTAACCAACTTTTTTACAGTCCATAAATGTACGAAAAAAATTAAAATGGCAGAAATGCTAGCATACTTTGTATATGTATAAGAATTTAAACAGTATTTTTAAAACAATGATTAATTAAAAGTATTCAAGTTTGCGTCGTTATAACTACCAAACTGGATGCTTTAACAGCGGAAAAAATTATAAATCATGTTGTCTGAAGAGTTGGCTTTGAAATGTAATAAAAATTTTTTAAAAATTCAGATTTTCATTTTGGCAGCTTTGGTCGGAACTTTATCTTCGTGAGGTTCGACCAATCATAAAATTTTTAGTAATAAAATAATAAAACTACTGGTCAGATCGAATTAAAATGTATGGAAAAGTTTTAGAAAAGACCTTAAGCTTTCAGAAAAACTGTAATGCGGTTATCTTGTAATAACACGAGATAAGTTACAAAAAATCTTACAGTTAAAAATATATTCACGCTTGAATTTTGAGTTTTTGATTTTTTGCCTCGACTTTATTTAGTTATTCAGGAAATAGTTAACAGAGTCAATTTTTTGATGCAATTTTAAATCAATTTAAAATTTCTTCATTAACCATTTATGAAGCCTTGTCTTTTGAAATATGTAAAGAAAAAACGATTTTGTTAACAAAACTATGAGATATTATTAGTTACAGAATATTAAAAAAATCCTCGATATACCTCAGAACTAAATAACGTAGAGGAAAATAATCAAAAGTTCAAAATTCTAGAGTAAATATATTTTTAACTGTAAGAGATAACTTAGGTCTAAAAGCATTCTTTTCTTTATCTCGCCAAACACTTTACAGAAATATAAAAAACGTTACGATTTTTTTAAACTTTTGATCACATTTCATACCCTGTAGCTTGTCTCGAATTATTACAGGGTGACTACAAGATAATTTTTCTGAAAGCTTCCCTAAAACTTTTTTATACATTTCAATTCGATCTGATCAGTGGTTTAAGAGATACAGATTTATTATCAAAAATTTTGCCATTGGCCCCAATGTGTGATCTTATCTCTATAATAAATAAAGTTAAAAAATTTGAAAAAAATTAAAAAAAACCCAATTCTGCTAAGAAATATGAATATGAAAACAACATTAATTCCTACTTTCTCTTTGTTTCCATCTTAAAGTTGGAAAAATTAACACAAAAATCGTACTGAAAGCCATTCTTTTTATATGTGTAATAAGTTAATTAGTCTTTCAAATAAAATCCAAATGCCGATATATTTTCTCCTTATTTACTTTTTTTTTTTTTTTTTTGCTACCAGGTCTCGATTTTTTTTATGTGCATGTCTAATATTTCAAACTCTTTAGGCGGTCCCATTAGTATAACTCGAGAAAGGTTCGTAAAATTTAGACAAATAAAACTTCAACCGATATCGACCAATTATCTTTAAGTTATCTTAACATTATTGTTTTATCTGCACAATAGTTTAGTAGTTGTACATATCAGATTTATTTCGCCACATAAATCTGATACGTCCGAAAGGTTTGCATAGATTTGTAATATAGAGACTTTTGACTGTATGCCGTTTGCGGTTTACCGTCAAAATAAAAATATAATATATTCGCTGAATTTTTTATTTATTATAAATAGTGTATATAATTCATAAATACACAAAAATGTGTTCGGAAATAGTCTCAGATTAAAGACGCGAAAATAAGTACATAAATGAAATGAAAAATCGTGAGATTAAATGGCAAATTCATGTAAACTAGTAAGCCTTTTTATCAAAAATACGATTTTCTTCCAAAATCATGAATTTTCAAAGACTAGCGGCAATCAGTGACAAGAGATATTTTCATGGTATTGGTGGAATCCCTGAGGTCTATTTTATGTTTTGTAGTCCTCTAACTAAAAAAGGCCGTTCAGTAAAAATTTTTTGATAAAAATTAGGAAAATAAAAACATTGCTATGTTGGAAAAACAAAATGGGTAATCAAATATAGCGACAACAAATTGTCATATTTTTAAATTAATATATAGTAGAAATATCAATGACTAAAAATTGAAATGTGTTAGTTAGCGTGAAAAAATGCACTTAAAGAAAAATTGGGTTTAGTAAATGAAAATTAGTTGTACAAGATTCTTTTGTATATAAAAAATATTCAAATTTATTAATATTGCCATTATTTTTTTCCATAATTTTTTTTCCTAAGCATTTTCTTTGCAACGACTAAATGCCAGCACAATTATGCTATGAAATTTACAATTTATTTAGTGCTGTTTACTATTGTGTACATAAAACGTTAAAAATAAAAAAATGGGGAATCCACTTTGGCGTTAATCTGAAAATAATTTTTTCATTAAAATAAAAATATTTTTAAATTGTATAAAACAATTCATACGCGTGAATTTAGAAAACATTAAATAAAAATGTAGTTCTTTGCTATTTTCAATTCGCTATTTTCAATATTTCAATTTTTAAAAAAATCTCCAAAAATATAGGCTTTGATTGGATCTGCCATGTTGCATTTTTAATCTTTTATTACAGAATGATATTATGATATTTATGATAGATATGATAGATATGATATTTATTTTTTACTTAAACCGTCTATTCTAATTATGGTGCAAATGCAGGAATTGTGGTCTAGTGTGGGTTGTAACCCCCATATAAAGTAAATATTAATTATCACATATCTATGATCCTATTACAGTGAAAACTCTCACAATTTATTAAGAACTTTTAGTTATTAATTAAAAGGTGTTATTTAATTTAAATTATAATGTTTTTGGCGTATAATTTATAAATGATATTTCGAAAAAGTACCATACTCCATGTATTTGTTAAGGCGTTACAGGAGAGGATAATTTTCATATCCGGACATGGTATAGCGCTTAAAATATGTCTCTCTTTTTTTAAAGTTTGGGATCATCTTTAGAATTTCTTTTACAGGAAGCCAGTTTGCTTCAATCTGTAGTTCGATGGTAAACACTTCGATCACTTGGACATATAATTTCGAATTTTGATAAGTGCTTTGTATACCTAAATATTATACACTCTGTTTGTACTGTCTTTAGGGTACTCCCTGAAATATGTTTTATTACAAATTGCACTAATATATATATATATATACTTTGAAGAAACATTTAAGCTTCATTTCAAAAAAGTTTCAAAAATGCAGAAAATTTTTATTTATAAAGAATGCTGAATCGCAATAACATTTATCATTTATATTATTTATTAATTTGTTAGTTCCAATTTTAACTTCAAGAGCTTCCAACAGGCAAAGAAATTTTTTCTGAACACTCTATCATATTCATGCAACTATATGTTGATTGCCTATTTCAAGAATTATGAAGTATGCATTCTCTCTTAAGTGCATTAACATACAGATAGATAACTTCACCATATTACTGAAGCGCTTACATTTTGTACTTGTACATATGTTGTGTTGAAACACTTATAATTTGTTAAGTTGAATGTCATCCAAGTGATGCGTATTCATAGAGGCTCTCAGCACCTTTTTGCAATCCTTCTTTGTTTAAATTATAAACAATTAATTAACAAAATTGTATAATCGAACCTAAATCGATGGGTGTATTACGCTTGTTTAGAACTTAAAAAAAAAATAAAAATAAAAAATTATCTTAAACATTTTTTTTTTAAATAATTATATAAGTAAGAGTTTTTTCTTAATTTCATCACACATTTTTTCCCTTTTTTATAATACTAAAAGAATGATATTATGAAACTTTTAGTTACTGAAATCTGACCTTTTTCTTTTGTAATTAAGCATTCAACTTGCGACAAAGTTTCTTACGGAAGAAAAACATTTTGCTTTTATGCTTTGGTTAAGAATAAAAGTTAGAAGGACATTTCTTTAATTTTTAATTGTATACATTACACCATTGGGTGTTGACTGCTGAAGTAATTATAAAATAGTCTCCAATTTCCTCATCAGACACAATTTCAATAAAACAGCGGTTGTTAGTGGACATTGCACTATGAGAATAAGTAAAAGTAAGTAATTAAAATTGTATAAATATTTTGAAAAGGGAAATTTAAGTTTTGGTTTAAAAATTTTAAAATTTCAGCATTTTCGCATCAAAGAAATGAATTTCTTATTTGTTATTATTAATTGTATTTTTAAAGAATTCTTCGTAATTGTAGTCTATTGGAACATACTGCTGCATATTCCTATAAACGCACATAAATTTTAAACTTACCAAAAATGGGTTTAAAAAATAATTAAGATGTTACAAATTAATTTTTAAATTATTTATTGACTTCACTTAAAAAATTAATAACAAAAAACTTAAAATGTGCATTGTTTTCATTGTAATTTTAATAGTTTAATGCCGAATTAAACTAGCGAACCAATTTAGCATTTAATAACGTGTTAATGATCCTTTGTTTTGGATAACTTCAAAAATTCCGTCTGGCATGATTCGACTAATTTTTTAAGAAAATTACTGTCAATTTCTTCTCAGGCTTGCTTAATTTTTAGTTTTTATGGTTTCATTCTGTGTATTTCTTATGTAAATTTTACGGGCCATGTACACTCAAAAATTCTCCATTGGATTTAAATTCGGACTGTAAGTCGGTTAGTCCATTCGTGGAATACTATGTTCATTAAATCACGATGTAGATTGTTTCGAGATATGGATTTCAGCGTTATCCTGTTGTAATATGCAATTTTCATCCATTTTTCAAATCCATAAATGAGAAAAGAGCATCTTTCAACAGTTCATTATAAATTGCACTTTTGAAACAAAACATATCTCTGATTTTCTGATTTTAGGAAAGGCTACCCAAACCATAACATTACCTCCACCGAAATTGCATTTCGGCATACGAATTTCGTTTGACCTCAAATCATACCAATTGCTATGATATGCATATTGAATTACTTTATTCCATTCATGTATTTGCGCACAAATTTTAAACGATTTTCCGTATGATACTATTTTAACACTGGCTTACACTTTAGTTTCTTCCATTTTATGTTACCATCTGTTCACAAGATGTATGCAACATGTTTGGAAGTGGCAGGAAGTTCAAGTTTATTTTTTATTTGTGTAGCATTTAATTAATTGCTTCTTCTTTTATTTTATTAATTTCTCTGTTAAAATGGCCTCGATCACGAAAAACTTGAATTTGAATTTTTTTTCCTGGTCTGTAAGAAAAGTTCCTTTGGGCATCCTTTAAGCTGATGAAATTTCCCAATTAAGACAAAAATATTTTCAGTAAACAGAGATGTTATCATCAGAAACTTACCTTAAGTGAAACAAATAACTAAAACTGTTAAAATTTTTTAATATATATGTTTTTTTTTTTGCAATAACTTTTTACACAAATTTTTATAGGAATATTCCACTGAAATGATCACCAATATGTTTCGATTGCTAAATTAAAGAAACCAACAAAAGTAAGAAATAAATAATTATATTCTACGGTTATATCGCGAGTTATTGTAATAATACAACATTGTTTTTGGTTAAGAGAAACGAATACACCTCAAAGAAAAACAAAATTTTAAATGCGATTATAGAAATATGCACCAGTGTATAACAGAAATATACACGGATTTTAGTTCTTGAAATATTATTATTATTATTACTATTATTATTATTATTATTATTATTATTATTATTATTATTATTGTTATTATTTTTCAATAAAAAATGATAAATCATATAGTCTAACAGCAGTCGCTAATCGTGTTGTAGTCTCAAAATCCTTGATAAATCTTTCGTTTACATTTTTATCGTCGTAGCGCTCAGGAAAAAAATTTTAAAAGTTTGAATTTGAAGGACACATATTACTGCAATCATCCAACAAATTGTTTTCTATTTACTTAAAATCCGGGGATATTTCATTATTTGAAATAAGTGAACGTTTTTATATAATACTAAAAATGTTGAGCGCTAAACGTTTTACAAAATCTCGGCCTTAAATTTTTGGATATTAGCTCTGATAAATATCCTTTTTTGTTTGACTTTTGTCTAAAAGTCAGGGGCTCATATCCTTTTATCATGTAAGAAAGGGTTGTTAAAATTTCTAACGTCTTTTATATTAGCTGTGTTTTGTTGTTAACTCTTGCAGGCAATTTTATAAAAAATTTAAATTTACTCGTATATGCGTTAGAATTATGCTAGGAACACAATTGCGTCTTATGAACGTAGAAGCGTACTACGTAGCTACGTTGTCATATTAGAACTTATACATGTTTATTGAAAATCATATAACAACTGGCGTATACATTGAACCGTCGTACGTTCAAATAGATTTAATTCTATTTTTTTGCGAAAACTACGATCGTTTTTGTCATTTGAAAAACAAAAATAAGAAAAACAATTAAAATATTTTTGAAAATAATTTTTTTATTATTTGAAGAGAAAATTCTAACAAAATAAAGAAAATTTTAGAGTATGTTTAGTTTTCTCAATATTTATTTAAAACAAAATGATACATCTACGTCTCAATTGTGGATAAAATGAAAGCAATTATAAAGCAAATACACCAAAATAATATAAAATAATGACTAAATTTCCAAACTCCCTTTTACTCGATTATTATCGCGGTTTTAAAGGAAATTATTATATTTATCAAAAATTCATCTATATTCAAGTATAACAAATACTTCCATGTGATTTATTTGCAAAAATTGCTAATTTAACCTTTTAAAAACAAGATGCATAACATTGACTCTCTTACAGTTAAAGGGTTATTTATGTGTAATCTGCAATAGTATCAAGATATACTATTCCAATTGTACACTAAAACCCAATATATATTGGAAACTGTCCGAAATATATAAAATTATATATATGTTTGAATAAAAAAATATGACAAAAAACGTTAGTAAAATCTTAATATTACGCGACTGTAAAGAGACATAACAATTATTTATATAAATATTCCATGCCTTACTATGCCTTTAATACAATTTGAAGTTAATTTTCTTTTAACGATAATTTTGATAATCATATAAGAACAAACAAATCTTCATTTCAAAAGGGGTATATTTGCAGCTATTTTTCGTGAGGCACTTTATAAAATATTTATTGTTACTTAAACTAATCAATTTTATTAATAATAGCACTATTTATTGATGATCTGAGACACAATCAATTAATATGTCAATTAAGATAACTAAAGCAACAAATAAATATGCTTCATTATAGTGCGAATAATATTTAATTGAAATAAAGCAGTTTAAATATCAGTGTTCTTAGAATTCTTCAATAAAATTTTCGATTCAAAATAACTTAATTTGCACCAAAATAATTTAAAAATTGTGGTTAGCAAGGCATATTTAAAAGGTTTAGTTTTTAGACTAGCTGATTTTTTATTTTGGTTTTTTCGGATGACGTTTGTTGATATTTCAAAAAAATTTTGTTTGAAAAAAAAAACAAATAAAAAATAAAATTTGTAAAAAAATTATTAAAACAGGGGCGGATCCATGGGGGGAGGGGGAAAGGAAAATTCGACTAAGAAAAATTTACAATAGAAAATTTATTTTTGAAAAAATATGTTTGTCATAAAAAAAAGAATGATGAATTTATTTTCAATATTGTCTAACCAAACATTTGCATCTTCTTTCGAAAATTTTTAAGTTAATCAATAATACGCATTTTTAAGTATATTTATCTAAATTTTTTTAATAAATACATAACATATTTATAAATTTTAATCTGTAATTTCATTAATTTTTCCTGGGTTTCCGAAATTCTAAATTTCCAAATTTCCCTACAATTAAGATTAAATTTTACAGACCATACTATTAAAAATGCATCCTTCGATAAAAACTAATTTGTCTAAGTACTACTATACATAACGAAAATTTTGTGTATTGATGTAATTTTATTTTGGAAGCTAAATAAAAATACTTGCACATAAGTTATTAACGATAAGTTTCTAAAAATGGTAATTTTTCAAGTAAAATCTTAAGGAGAAGATTAATTGAAAATATGCATAATTTGTAATAATTTGTAAATAAAAATTATTAAAAATTTTGAATTATGTTCAAAATACTGTTTTTTTTTTGTTTTTGTAAATTTCTGTATAAATTCCTTTATGGTTTTCTTAATTTCTTAAGAAATTAAGCTTGTTATCCATAAATATTTTTATATGTTTTGGCCAAATATTGAATAAAAATTTTTAAACAACATTAACAAAAATTAAACTTTTCAAGTTCTAAATCACAAAAATGCTTAAATGGATGATTCTGTAAAAGAAAAAATTAGCAATAGATAATTAAAAATTATTTTCTTCGTTGTTGAAATACTAACATTTTACACGCAAAGAAGAAAAGTGGATGTAGAATTATCACTAAAACAATATTGTGTTCTCATTCTTTATTTTCTTAAATTTCTCTTTAAACTCTTTGTTCAGAAAAACAATGTTTTTTTCTAATTTTGTCATTAAATGTTTACACTCAATAGAAATCTTAACATGGTTGACTGCAAAGATTACTTTATTAATATGAAAAATTTAAAATTAGTTCTACATCCATTAAATATTTGCAGTCTTTTTCCTTGTTCTTAAAATATACATGACAATAAAATGTTTCAAATAAATATAAAACTTATCCTATTCAAAAACTTTGTAGAAAAATTCAATACTAGTTTGTTTTTAAATATATTTTTAATATTTGTTTTCCAACTTCATTGTAACTCTCATTTAGTTTATATATAAGTAAATATAAATAGACAAGGTTTGACTATACTCCGTGTGATTCAATCAATCAGAGTCGAAACATTTTGTACCGATAGCACCCAATTCATCAATGAATAAATAGCTGGTGCCTTTTCCTTGGCTAAGGCAAAAGTATCTCTGACTAATTTTATTGATTAACAACTATTAAGGGGTTTAGTTAAAAACACATATCTTGCGTTTAGAGCACATATGATGGTACAAATAAATATAATTAATGAACAAATAATATATAAATTCTTTTTTATTTTAATATATGATAAGATGGAATAATAATAATAATAACAATATGAATCATAGAATCATAATATGGAAAAACAAACCATAAAATCGGACACAATATGACAAAATGGAATAATAATAATAATAATTATTACTTATAATCATTTCTATTTTCCCTGTGATCATATGTTCCAATCATAATATGTATCTCTTATATTATTTCTCTCTGCGTGTAGCCTTTTTAGGGAAATTTTAAGAATTTCAAGTAAAATCTTAAGGAGAAGATTAATTTAAAATATGCCTAATTTTGTAAATAAAAATCATTAAAAATTTATTATAAAATGTATTATTCTCAAAAAACAGTTTTTTTTTGTAATTTTCTGGATAAATAAATTTACCATTTTGTCATTTTTTTCTTTTTAGAATTTTTTGAAAAATAAAAGAATTATTTTATATATTTTGGTCAAGTATTGAAAAAACATTTTTAAATAACCTTAACAAAAATTAAACTTTCAACGTTCTAATTCAATTTGTTACAACTTATTCTACAAAAGGCTATGCGATCAAGTAATACATTTTAAAGACTATTTTTTGTAGGCACAACAAGATTTATATATTTCAAATAAAACATAAAGTGATTTGCTTAAAAATATATTAAGAAAAAATTTATAAAGTTTTGAAGTTTTTAAATAATTGTTTGTGTATTTAAAAAAATTTAAAGACGATGACGTCTCATTTTATTGTAAATCAAATAACATTGAAAACTTGATACCTTTAGTGTTATTTTGAAATAGAGAAGCAACTTTAATTAAAAGAAAAATTAATAAATTATTTCTTATTTGTTGTAAATATAAAAGATATAAATAAAGATTAAAAGCTACGTTATTTTTTCTTCTTTCATTCAATTAAATTCAAACTTGACTTAAATTTTAGATAGATACGAGGACTTTATTGCACCAGCTATCACCAAAACGTATTTCTTTTCGAAATTTCTTAAAATTTGCAGAGTATTTCGAATTTTTGAAAATTTGTTATCTTTTTGAGTTGATAACTTTTTACAAGTAATGAAATTTAATGGAGCAAAGCTATTACTAACTGAAATCAAATAAAAATAATGTATTTATTTTACTTTTGTATATAAAAAGAATCGATTTTTGAAACAGTTCACTTTATCAGATTAGTTCCAAATTTTTGCATCAGTAAGTTTTTGATATTAAAGGATATAATTAGATCTATTTAAGTAAAATTGATATTCTAAGTAGCAAAACCAACATAACTCAACCCTTTGTGTTTTTGTGGTTGTGCATTTAATTAATTTCATTGAAATGCATTAACTTGTTTGAAATGCTTTAGAGATTAAAAATTAAATAAAATCACACCTTAAGTTATTAAAATCTATTCAATATCCCCTGAAATTTAGAAATCATAGATTCATAAAAATTTTTGTTTGTATTTCAAAAGCTAAAAAGGAAGAATGATTTAAAATATTAAGATTTTTGGTGACACAAAAAAAGTTATTTATAAAAATAGTGCATAAAATTTGATCATCTTTTATCAACTTAAATTTTTAGCCATTAAAATCTTGTACATATATATATTATTATATATATATATATATATATATATATATATATATATATATATTAAAATTATTAAAATATGAATATGAATGAATAAAATCTCTCATTAAAAGATTACATGCTCCTATTAATATCAAGGATACGCATTGAATCATGTAATAAATTATAAAGAAAATTGGGCGCTCAAAATAACTGAAAATAAAAGTGTGAACACATACATTTAAAAATTCCATAAATTTGCTTTTGACATCCAGAAATACTGCAAGTTGGGTTGTTGTGTTTGTTGCCCTCTATATCACTCATATCACCACCAACAGACCAGCAATCAACCACACAAATTTTTATTATATTTATGATTGTGGTTATTATATCGTTAACTAAAATAAAAACGGTACAAATGAACATTTTGAAATCATTAAATAATAATAATTGGCAATATTAATAAATTAACAATAATTTTAAGATTTGGCCATTTATGAATATATTTTGTTTATTTCATTAAATTTTCTTCCGAGGCTGAAAAACTTTTAAATGCATTATAAGATTTCCTACATTTTAACCAGCTATATCTTTTTCTTTAAGCATTTTCTCACATTTTTATACATGCGAGTATGTTTTTATGTATTTGTGTATTTATTGATTTTATGCATGTTTCTAATGGTTTTCTAACTTAATTATTGAATTTATCTTCAAACCCGTATAGAAGAACATAAATTCTATATTACATCGTCCTTATACTCTTACACTTACTTAACAAGTACATGAAAGCTTTTGCTCTAAGTTTTTCTTTTTTCGACGATTTTTAACTGCAAGACAAAAGCAAAATAGCTATAAGTATATTTAACACAAGTACTTGAAGTGTTTTATGTGTAGTTAAGCATCGATATTGGAAATATCGTTGTAAATGTTAATAAGAGTGAGTAGAGTATGTATGTGAGGCAGTAAAATATTTAAAAGTGGTTTAGGTTACAACATAGTAACATAAAAACGTAATTTTATTGGTAAGATACTTTAAATATTATGAACAGATAAATTTGCTTTTACCTTTTTTATTTAATGAAACTATTTCTTAAAAATAAAATTAATTCGGAACGTCGATAATTTATTATTATTGAATATAAACAAAGACACTACAATGTATATTATTGTCCCGTTAAAAAAAAAAAAAAATTCATATGAAAAATATTATAAAATATCTTTTAAATTTGTGTTTATTTCCCTACAATAATTTTGTATTTTCTGAAAAATGTATTATAATTTTATCTCTCTGTGAACTGTGTTCAATTGTAAAAAAAAAATATTTAAATAGACTACCATAGAATACAACTAGAAGTTTATGTGAGAGACAGTTTTTCAAAAAATTTGCTAATTTTTTTCGAAACACAAAAATAAAATATATGTTACTACATGTATTTCGTTGTTGCATGAATTTTGTTTTTGACTACTGAATTAGGTTTTTGTCTTTCACATAAACTTCTAATTGTATTCTATGTTGAATGCTCAACAATGGCACAGGGCGACAAAAAAGTATTTTCCTACGACATGTAATTTCTCAGTCAACTTAGATACACGTAATCTAAGCTTATAAATATCTTGTTTTTAATTGAATCTAGTTTTCGAAATAAACCTTTATAGGAGTTTATTAAAAAAGTGATTTATTGGTTTAGAAATCGAGTGCCTCAGAAGTTTTGTTACCCTGTGTAATAGTATAAATAGAGTAAATATAATAAAAATTAAAACTTCAAAAACATCTTAAATAATAACAAATAACATAAATTAATTAACAGTATCTATGAATTATGACCAGCGTCATATTCTATATCCTGTTTATTTAAACTTCCTATTGGTAATATTTATATTTAATTTAATAAATTCTTCTTTTGCAAATCAAATTACTAGGCAATTTATCTAATTTAAATTTTTAAAAACAAAAACTCTATTGAAGTGGAAAATAATTTGGTATTGCTATAGGCATTAAAAGGAAATTTTTGGCTTAATTAATTTTTTTACTATGATTGATACGTTTGGCGTTAGAGTTTTTTGCTAATATATTTTGAGTAAACAAATAAGATAAAAGAGCGCGATTTTGGTGTATTTAAAAAATCTTTCAGAAGAAAAGGTAATATTATCTTTTTATAGATTTATAATCAATCAATTTTCTTTAAATAAAATTATAAATTGTTAATTTTTTATAAAAATATATCCCCGCAAATATTTGAACGATATCTTCCTCGAAGAAATTTACACAATATCTTCTTTGGACAAAAACCATCAAAGAAATATTTATCTAATATTTTATTTTTATCAGTTTAAAGAAAATTTGGCAATAAACAAGAAAAGATATATAAAATTACAATTTTATTATGAATTTTTTTTTCCTCTAAATATCGCTCGTTTTTCAGTAAGGTGATTATCACAACCGTAATAAATTGATGATAAATTAATACAATACTTTTATTTTTCAGTCACAATTTTTTCAGTTGTCGAAGATTTGTCGAAATTTGTTTTCTTTTCCAAAAAAAAAAAAAAAAAATGGATATTTTATGTGAGTGTTTTAGTTTTCGTGCTTTATGATGTTAAGATTTATGTACATGCTTTACTGGATTTAAAAGTTTAATTTGTTATATTATTTCAAGATTTATATAATGATAATTTTTCTATATATTTATTACATCCTCCAGAATATTATTATGTACATTCTAAATATTTTTTTTTTTTACTTAGATAATTATCTAATAATATTGTATATTTCCAGGATTTCTCATTGCTTAGATGTAGATGCCTGTGACGCACCACCTCTCCCGATAGGGGAAATTTCGTCTATACGAATATGATACATATAAATTCGAATCATTTTCGTATTATTTTGCTTATAGGGATTATTATCTGTTTAAAATACTAATGAAACATAAACCTACCAGCAAAATAATATGAAAATGATTTGAATTCGTATTGCTTAAAAGAACCATTTTATTGCCGCAATCATAATATTCCTATTGCGGGAGTTTCCCTCTTCGGGAGAGAATGTGCATCGCAGGCGATACATATAAGCAATAAGAAATCAATACGCCTGGATGAAAAATATGCAGTATTGCTAGATAATCATTTAGGTGATAAAATAGATACCGCTAGATAATCTTCTAGAAAATGTAAGATATATATAGCAAAATTATCAGTAAATCAATCTAAATATAATATAATGAAGATAATATAATAAAGATTTTTACATCTTGTAAAGCATGCAAATAAATGTTAACATCATAAAGCACGCAAAACTAAAACGCTTACATAAAATATATATCTTTTGTTAAAAGACAAAAAAATTTCTTCAATAGTCATTTCATTTTTTAATAATTTTTCGACAACGGAAAAAATTGTGATTGAAAAATAAAATTATTGCACTAATTTCTTCCAAATGATTTCAATGGGATATCATCAATTCATTGTGACAATCACCTTATTAAAAAAAGTGTGATATTTTGAAGATAAAATATACTATGCAAACAGAAAAAGAAAAATTGAATTAATTTTTGTTTTGACCTGTTTAAAATTTTAACTATATTTATAATTCAATAAATTAACTTTTTAATTGCTTGTAATTTCTGTATCAATTAATAGCTTGATTAGTTATAAAAGAAGTTTCAATTATTAACTTAATTTAAAAAAATGAATTGAAATTTATTCGAAAAATCAATAAATTTACCTAATTAATATTATCATTTTGATGACTGGAGCAAAATAAAAAAAAAAAATGTTTAATTGATGTGAGCAATTTCGTAATTGAAATTGACTTTTAATTTATCCGTGCAAATGCAAAATATAAAAATTTTATATATTTTTTGTTGTTTATTTCCTAATTTTCTTTAAAGTGATAACAATACAACCTTAAAAAATATTATTTTGATGTTTTTTCCAAATAGTAGAAGGAAGATATTGCGTAAATATCTGCTAGGGAAGATATATTCCAAATGTTTGTAGGGAACATATGTTTAACAATAATCCTTTAATGGAGATTTAAACGACAGCAATAATTTAATTCATTTTTTCATTATAAAACGTTTAAAATCAGATAATTTACTTGCCTTTAGACAAGAATTTTTTATATAGCAAATTATTTTATTTATATTCCAAAGTTCCAAAATGAGGTAAAACAAAATTTATACATGGCCGGTGCGCTTCATTTTGCTCCACTGCAAAATCAAACTATTTTGGAAATAAATCTTTGACTTCTAATCGGCTGGTCCAATTTCTACAAACGTTGACGCAATCGTTACAGAGGTGCATTCGATTTTGAGTTTGCAAGACGGGTCCCATAAACTATTCAGGAGCGGAGTTATGGGGTCACAAAGTAGGGCTGCTCTAACATGAAATTTTTTAAAACTCTTGCTAAATTTTGTTTTATTATCCTATTTTAAAAAGATTTATTTTTTACAGTTATCGAGTTATTCGTATCTGAAATTTTAAATTTCATAACTTCAAAAAGTCTTCGTCCAGATGTTTCATTATAGCGGATGCATTATTCATCCAAATTTGTGCCTTTAGTTAAAAAATATATTGGAATATATTGATAAATATAAAAATTAACTAATCTCGTTGTACTTTTAAAAAAAGTACATCAAAAAAAAAAAAAAAACAATTTTTCATGACATCGTGAGCCTGACATCCTGCTCAGTGAATAGGTACAAAAAAAAAAATAGAAAATCTTTCAATGCACAGTGGGGCAGAATCGAAATTTTTGGGAAATAACTTCTAATCGAGTGGTTGGATTTACATAAAGATTCACGTAGGCGTAGCAGAGGAGTTTGTAAGGGAGACCCCACATAACCTTCAGAAGCGAAGCTACTGGGACTCAAAATAGATTACCTCTAACTAACAAATTTTTTATCGCTTGCCAATTTTTTTTCTTATCCGATTTTAAACATTTTCACATCTTCTTAAAACTCTCGATAAGGCCTATGGGAGACATGCTTACATGTTTCTATTATTTTCTTTTAGAAATATCTAAATTCTCATATATTTTTAACTTTACGGACAATATCTTTGTTGAACTACAATAATGTAAAATTTTTTTGAGCGTAAAAACTAGTTGGCATTATGGGAAAAATAACAAATGTTTCATGCAAATAGGGATTGGGAAGTGGGAATTCCCACCTGGGAATACCCGGGAAATGATCAACCGGCTTTGCGGGGAAAAATGATTATATTTCCAGGAAAACGAGAAAATAAATTTATATTATTATTAAAAATTTATATTTGGATTGTTTACCATAGGTTGTCTATCAGGTTATGTGGTTATAAAATTAAACAGAACCAACGTTTTGTTTTGTGTTGGTTATCTACTTATTTTTATTTCATCAGCTCTCAAAACTTTTTGTTTAAAAATATAAAAATTTAAAATAAAATCCCCAAATATAGCACAAAAAGCCAAATTATAAATTTTAAATTAAAAGAAGCTATTCTTGAAATTGAATATATTGAAGATGGGTGTTCCAAACGCATTTGTGTCAATGTTAAAATTTATATTTTTATACATATATGGACATTGAACCATCCGACCTTTGACACGATATAATCCATCAAGTAATGGACATCTAAAATTAGCTCTTTCCAGTGAGGCGATTAGTTTCATGTGACGGAATCTGTTCGTTTTATTAGATTTTTACATACCCTGCATGTTAAAAAACTCAATACGCTATTCTTGTAAATATATTTTCAAATGACATAATATTTAAAAGTATAGATTCGAATTCACAACTCGTAATCGTAAAGTTTCGTTTAGGCTTTTCCGGAGTAAGTGCTTTAGTGCGAAAAATAGCAAGAACGTTTGGAGTCGGGAATGGTGGCACTTTGGCCAACATTACTAAATACATTCAATGACCTAATATAGCAGATTGCCAATAACTTGTTGCTTAAAAAGTTGGTGAATTACCATGTTGTATTGGTTATATTGAAGGAGGCGAGATTGAGCTGGCTGAAAAAAATAAGAACCCGCCAACGCAAATGCTCTATTAAGTTGCAAGTTGTTTATGACCATAAGCTTCGTATATTTCATGCCAAAATGATACTATAATTCAAAAATATTTAGGAAATCTCATATTGGAACAAACATACAGAGCTTATTTAGTGGAGAAGAATGGATAGCATGTGCTTCTGTTTATCAGTTGTCGAAATTGAGTTAGCGTAGAAAATTGCTTCGGAGTTCATAAAAAACAAATGAGAACGTTATATTCGCCTTAGCCGAATCTGTTATACCCACAATCTGCAACTTTTTGTGCCACCCTAAATAAAATTTCAACTTACATGGGAGGTGCGATTTAAAGTGGGCGGATCACGGCCATTTTGTGTTTCTAAGTTAACTTCGATCCTTGAACTATTTGTTTCATTGACGTACATACTTTTGTTTAAGAGATATCGGTGGAAATATATAAACTGAAGTTATAACGGACACCCTGTGTTTCTAGTATTTGCCCATAACTTTTTTGTTTATGAACCAATTTTGCCCATTTTAAATTCCAAGCAAACCGTATATAAGAAAAATAATTGAGCCAAATTCCGTTCTCCTAAGTGGTACGCTCCGAGCCCTATTCTGCATTAAACAGACAGGCGTATGGATATAACTAGATCGATTCAGAATTTTACCAGGATCCAGAATATATGAGTATGCTATATGGGGTCTTAAATGATTTTTTCGATATGTTACACATAGAATAATGGTGGATATAAAAATTTTGCAGTTTGAAAGAAATGCGTGTTAAAATAAAAGAAAAATAAAGCTCTTGTCTACTGTGTGCGGAATAACATTTTGTTGGATGATTACAATTATTCTCAATTTGAAAGTAAAAGTTGCGAACGATTGGAATCATATACGATACTATTAATACGCTTAATGCACCTACACCCTAATTATATGTTTGAATAAAGTTTCTTTTTTGAAATTTATTATTTATTATATTTATTATTATATATTTTTGAATTTATATTTCCAGGAAAACGAGAAAATAAATTTATATTATTATTAAAAATTTATATTTGGATTGTTTACCATAGGTTGTCTATCAGGTTATGTGGTTATAAAATTAAACAGAACCAACGTTTTGTTTTTTGTTGGTTATCTACTTATTTTTATTTCATCAGCTCTCAAAACTTTTTGTTTAAAAATATAAAAATTTAAAATAAAATCCCCAAATATAGCACAAAAAGCCAAATTATAAATTTTAAATTAAAAGAAGCTATTCTTGAAATTGAATATATTGAAGGTGGGTGTTCCAAACGCATTTGTGTCAATGTTAAAATTTATATTTTTATACATATATGGACATTGAACTAATCGACCTTTGCCACGATATAATCCATCAAGTAATGGACATCTAAAATTAGCTCTTTCCAGTGAGACGATTAGTTTCATGTGACGGAATCTGTTCGTTTTATTAGATTTTTACATACCCTGGGTGTTAACAAAACTCAGTACTCTATTCTTGTAAATATATTTTCAAATGGCATAATTTTTAAAAGTATAGATTCGAATTCACAACTCGTAATCGTAAAGTTTCGTTTAGGCTTTTCCGGAGTAAGTGCTTTAGTGCGAAAAATAGCAAGAACGTTTGGAGTCGGGAATGGTGGCACTTTGGCCAACATTACTAAATACATTCAATGACCTAATATAGCAGATTGCCAATAACTTGTTGCTTAAAAAGTTGGTGAATTACCATGTTGTATTGGTTATATTGAAGGAGGCGAGATTGAGCTGGCTGAAAAAAATAAGAACCCGCCAACGCAAATGCTCTATTAAGTTGCAAGTTGTTTATGACCATAAGCTTCGTATATTTCATGCCAAAATGATACTATAATTCAAAAATATTTAGGAAATCTCATATTGGAACAAACATACAGAGCTTATTTAGTGGAGAAGAATGGATAGCATGTGCTTCTGTTTATCAGTTGTCGAAATTGAGTTAGCGTAGAAAATTGCTTCGGAGTTCATAAAAAACAAATGAGAACGTTATATTCGCCTTAGCCGAATCTGTTATACCCACAATCTGCAACTTTTTGTGCCACCCTAAATAAAATTTCAACTTACATGGGAGGTGCGATTTAAAGTGGGCGGATCACGGCCATTTTGTGTTTCTAAGTTAACTTCGATCCTTGAACTATTTGTTTCATTGACGTACATACTTTTGTTTAAGAGATATCGGTGGAAATATATAAACTGAAGTTATAACGGACACCCTGTGTTTCTAGTATTTGCCCATAACTTTTTTGTTTATGAACCAATTTTGCCCATTTTAAATTCCAAGCAAACCGTATATAAGAAAAATAATTGAGCCAAATTCCGTTCTCCTAAGTGGTACGCTCCGAGCCCTATTCTGCATTAAACAGACAGGCGTATGGATATAACTAGATCGATTCAGAATTTTACCAGGATCCAGAATATATGAGTATGCTATATGGGGTCTTAAATGATTTTTTCGATATGTTACACATAGAATAATGGTGGATATAAAAATTTTGCAGTTTGAAAGAAATGCGTGTTAAAATAAAAGAAAAATAAAGCTCTTGTCTACTGTGTGCGGAATAATATTTTGTTGGATGATTACAATTATTCTCAATTTGAAAGTAAAAGTTGCGAACGATTGGAATCATATACGATACTATTAATACGCTTAATGCACCTACACCCTAATTATATGTTTGAATAAAGTTTCTTTTTTGAAATTTATTAACAAATAAAGTATTTTCATTTATTATTTTTATATTTCATAATTTTTATTTTTTTCATTTTGTTTCAATTCAAATTTCTTTAACTCAAATTCTTTTTCAATCTTTAACCCATCCATCTCTATTTTCTTCGCTCCACTTCCTTTGTCCACACAAACTTTTCCATTTCTAAATTGAGTTGCTTCTGTCGAAAATTGATTCGCTCAGTTTCAATTGATGTCGGCTTCTCAAGGTAAGTATTTTGTGTCCTTCGCTAGACTTTGTCAGCAAACGTGTTAGCTGCTAATGGGGTTGTTGGCTCAGCACTTATAATGCTCTCCTCTTCAATGTAAGTTACATTTTGGGGATTATAGTAAAATACATCGGACGATGTTTCCATTACTGCGACATCTATTTCTTTAGCAATTGAAAAAATGTCGAATATATCTTAAGTACATTATCTGCAAAATAAAAAATTAAATTAAAAACAAATATTCACCTTTGACATTAGACGTATCGACACTATGTTCTACTCCAGCACCCGTAGAATTACTCCAAGCATTTGCATTTTACAAAGTGCCTTTTGAATGACGAACTTTGCACTTTAAGGTGTTCCAAGTTGCATCAATTTATGTCTCTTGCAACAATTTTCTGTAATATAGCTTAAATATTAAATATCTATAAAAGTTAATATTAGAACACAGAGAGATGTATCTCTACCATACAATGACTACCCTGACCATGAAATTGCATTTTAAAGCTTAAAATATTCATAAGAAAAATTAACGTACCTCGACATTTCTGTTTGCCTGTTTGTAATTTAGGAACTTCTTTTATGTCGCCATCCGTCCATTTCTTCACTTCGTTTTTCCTTTTACGTTTTCGATTTTTGTTAAAAGCTAAATTTTATAAAAATAAAATTAAAATAAACAATTTATTTTTATTTTTTGTTTTTTACACGCTGAGAAAAACCATATTATGATTAGTGTTCCATTTTATCATATTATTATCCAATCTTATCATATTATGATTCCATTTCATCATATTATTCCATCTTATCATATATTAAAATAAAAGACATTAATTAAAAATTATATTTTTTTTAATTAAAAATATATTAAAAATATAAATTTTTTATCGAGACATATTTTTGCCATTTTAAGATAATACAAAATATTTTTTATTTACCATTTTAAGATAATGCAAGATATTTTTTATTAACTAGATATTTTAACAGTAGTTAATCAATATCTTTTCTTGAATTAGAAATAATTATAAATGATTCTACTAATTTATACCAAAAATTGTAAAAATGTTTAAGAAAAGGCTTCATTCTGAGAATTCTTCTGGGAATGTTCATATTTTAGGTCGTCGAATGCTGTTATCGAAACTATGTGTAGTTTTGAAATATAAAGTAGACACTTTTTAAAACGAAATAAATAATTATCATTTTTTTTAATCGCAGAGATTCAAATACTTAACAAAAATGTTTTAAAATTTATTAATATCCAATTTATTAAAACCCTACATGAATGAATTAAAACCCTACATGAGTTTATTAAAACCCTACATGCAAATCTTGAAAAATAAGTAATTTTAGTTAGAAATTGGTACTCAAAAGATCAACTGAAACAAATAGACTGAAATTTCATTTTTTCCATTTGTTTAGTTTTGCGATTTTTTGCGTTTTTGGAGAAAATAATTTTTTTGTCGAAAAAATTAACATTACCAAACCAAAGAAAAAAATATAAATATAGAAATTAAACATTTAAATGTCTAAATATTTTCTTTCTATATCAAAATTATTGCGGCCAAAGGTAAATGCAGGCCTTTGGGTATAGTTGAAAGTGAAATATATGCAACTTGCTTTGGACATTTCAACAAAAAAGCACAACATTACTTATGACGCATAAAAATTAAAAAAATGAACAAAGGTGTTACGGTACAAAATGTATGTATTACATTGCTTTGATTTCCATCCAATCCATATTTCAAATGAGAAATTTTTTTTCGCTTTGATATTATTGGCCAAGAAAAGTGTTCAACGAGACCATAGTGCAATGACAAGCTTATGTTTGATTAATTGGAAATGATTGGAATTTGGACTATTTCTGGATCTTATTGACTTCTTTAGATCGGAAATTTGAAAAAACAAAAAAAAAAATATATGAATTTTTGAGTATAAAATATATTTCTGAGATAATACCCAAATTTTTGACAGGTGCCAGTCTAGATCCATTATATTCTAAAATACAAAAGCTATGATTAACGAATGAAAAAAAGTTTCAGAAACTCAACTGTGTTTAAAATCGTTTGTAAACGTTTTTCTCCGGATGAACAAGAAATGTAAACTTTATTAGCAAAATTAAAATATAACAGTTTTTTCTTTTTTTTTGGATTTGTGGAATTCATTTTATATAAATCATATATTTTTTGCACCTCAGCTTTTTAAATAATAAAGTCGACCTTCACCGAAAATTTCGTTAGAACATTTTAAGTAACAAATATTTTATTTATTTTAAACATGTTAAAGTTCCTCCAAAAAACAAACTTTTAAACACAACAATTCGTAATAGAGGTATCGAATGAAAAAACGAAGTCCGTAGCTGATATATTTATAAAGTCTTAAAACCTAAAAAAGACACGATTTTTCGGACACAACTCTGTCATATATAGATCGATTTTAGCGAAAACCTATATATATATATATATATATATAAGGACCTACTTCCTTTTTCTCTGAAGAAACGAACATACTTTTATACATCAAAATCTATGAACTTATAAAAATCACAACATTTTTACCCTTCATTCCAGTTCACATTTAAGGTAATTGAGAATTATTTTTCTCATACCCCTACAAATAGCATGCGCCTGGATATAGTATGAAATATTACACTTCTCATAAAATGCATCGTACCACATCAATTCAACACAAAAAGGACTCTTTAATGTAAAATACATTTTGTTAAAAACTTTGTGGAAAAGTATAGGATTTCTTCTTAGTAAAGGTATTTTAACAAAATGTATTAACTTACCAAAAAATACTTCTGGAAAAAAATTATGGACAAAAAATCTAAAAAGAAAAAAAATCTTGCAGAGTTCAAGCCATAGTATAATTAGCTAGTAAAGAAACAAGCTATCTTTCTTACAACTACAACAAGTCCCCAATCTTAATACACGTTTGCTCTCACACGCATATTTTCTTCACATAAACATAATATTTAATTATTTTTTTTAGCATTTTTGGCATATTTGAATAATAAAAAAATAAAAAAAACAATAATATTTTAGGTTGTTGAATTTTAAACTAATCGAAAATAGTTGCAAATTTTGGTATTAAAAATGTAATAGATTTCAAAATAATTTTTATTTTTACTGTTATTTAGCAACAAAGATATAATTAAATCGTTATGTAATGTATTACACATTAAAATGTTTAGTATTTGTTGAAATACGCGATTATAAATTAAAAAATATATATAAATAATTTTAAATGAAATTTTTTGCAACTACATATGTATGCATATGAAGTATGGTGAATGCGGTTTTTACACCAATACATCCAAATAAGATTATACTAACACATTTTTAGTGTTACATACTTTTGGTAGCTGCGTTAGGTACCAAATGAGAGAATTTCTAGTTTCTTATACTATGATTCCAACCATAGTATAATTAACTATTAAAGAAACTAACTCTCTTTTCTACAACTACAAGTCCGCACTCTTCACATACAAGTCCGCACTCTTCATATGTGAGAGATTTAAACAAAATAAAAAATTACCAAAATTATTTTTCCAAATACAACTGGCAGCACATTTTTTCACACACACACACATAATATTTAAAATTTTTAAATATTATTTTAATTTCCGAAACATATTTATTTTTTACAAACCAAAAAAATATTTTTTTAATATTTTTGACATTTCGTTTTTGCTTGTTGAATTTTAAACTAAATGGAAACAGTTGCAATTTTTGGTTTTAAAAATATATATATATATATATTTTTTTGGTATTTATCAAAAAAAAAAAAAAAAAAAAATAATAATTAAATCATTGTATTGCATTTAATATACATTAAAATGTTTAATATTTGTTGAAACATGTGAATATAAATGTAAAATAATATATAAAAATTTTTAAATACAATTTTCGCAACTATGTGTACATATGAAGTGTGGTGAATGTGGTTTCTACATCAATACATATAAATAAAATTTTACTAACACATTCTTAGCGTTACGTAATTTTGATAGCTGCATTAGGTACCAAACGGGAGAGTTTATTTACTAGTTGCTTATACTATGGTTCAAACAAAACAAAAACCAATTTCTGAAAAAATGAAAAAGGATGTTTTTGGTATAATTTATATTTCTGAGATAACTGTTCTGATTATTCTGCTCACAATTTGCATCAATTGTTTTAAGAGTACTTGTCACTTGACTTTAGAATTTTTAGTATATTTCTTAGCTACCTAATATAGGTAATTTGTGGAAAATTTTCATCAATTGTTCCAAAAGTACTTGTCACCTGACTTGTGAATCGGTAGCACAAAGTGGAACAACTCGAAAGAAATTTCCCTTTAAAATTTATTAATTTTCGATCAATAAAAAAGGTAAATTAAAAAATTAGCATTTATTGAACAGGTGTCAATTTTCCCTCCTAGATCAGCCCTCTTTCATATAGTAAGTTAAAAATGAGTGATGTGAATAAAAATTAAAAAAAGTAAGATTGTATGTGTTTTGGCACTTTTGGGTAAATATATTAAAACTGAATTTAGCGGGTAACTTTGTAAATAAATAACTAAACTTATTATTTTTTTCAAATGCTATAATGTATTTACTGAATTTATTATTTTTATGGATTTAGGTTTAGGGTAAGTATAATAAAATTTGCATTATTTTATTTAACTTTTAAATGGTAAGTGTTTTAGTTTTATATTTAAGTATTTGTTAAACTTTTTTTATTTACTGTAATGTTTTAGGGTAACTAGTTGAATTTTTGTTATTAGTCAGACTATCGATTTTTAGGATATTTGTGATGTCGCTTGATCGACAACGAACTTGATATATCTCTGCATTGAAGTTAGCTGTAGTTATCTTTTTCAGAGTTTTTGGGGCGTGAATATAGTCAGTATTAATTCCCATCGTTTTTTAATAAAGAAAAACTTCCCAACAACTTTAAACGGCGCAACATGAGGCCCAAAGTCTGGTCACATATTCGGGCCCTTTTTCGTTCAAAGCTTTTTCCATACTCATCAATTTTGTTCAGCACATATCTCTCGTGATCGCTTCACCCTGTTTTAGTATTACATAATAGATGACACATTTCTAATCCTATTAAATACAGAGGATTAGTTGGGTGACATGGTTATATGGCTTTGGTGTTGATTTTTCTGGTTGGCCGGGATTTGGATTATCATAGTGGTTCCCCTTTTTATCGCCCGTAACAATTCGGTACTTTTCGATAAATCTAAGTACTTTCAAAACCTAGAGATTATTGGTTGTTCTACTCCCACTTATTATGTAAGTATTTCTTGCATTTGGCATGAGTTAAGATCACGCAAAGCCTCCAAACTGAAATCCCCATTTTTAAATTGTTTACGATAACTTTCCGCATCGCTTGTCTTAAAAAAAGAAGAATAAAGTAAAACTTCTCAATCATGCTTCTATTCCTCGGAAAACACTGACGAGTACTAAACAATATATACAAGACTTTATTAAATATTTGAATACCTCAATTGGATCTGTGATTGGCTTCGATCGAAAAAAAAACTAATTAACTTATCAATAGTGTATAAACATCTTCGGGGACCTATCAAACGTTACTACGAACCCTCATTTGGGAATCCATGTTTTATAGTAAATTAATAGCCTTAATTTTTAAAACGAAATGAAAATTCGTTTCGAAAATTTATATCCAAAGCAACAAATAAATTCAAATTTATTTATTGTTTTCAATACAAATTTTCGAAACGAATTTTCGTTTCGTTTTACAAATTCAGAAACTTACACTGCCAATACTTTCTATCGAAATTTTAACTAAAGCAATACCTCATGTACTTAATAAGACTCACCGTTCGGGAAGATATATGCTCCAGTTCTAATACTTTTTAGATGATACGTACTATTTAGTGCATTCCTTGTGTGTCGAATCACTACTATCATTTAAAAGTGTAAAAAACTACATCAAGGAAGTATTGAAATGTTATATAATATACATGTCTTTAATGAAGTTGGAATCTTTCTTGTAAATATTTTTAATTATAATTGATTTACCTTATATTTAAACACACTATATCTTTAAAATACATTCATATCTCACTATAACTTTAAATTAAAAATATCATTTGAAAACAAAAATCACATTAAATTATTGTTTTATTAAATTCGTGAACACTCTTATCAATGGCACCAATCAGTTTATTTGGTATTCAAACCTATACGTTGTGTGATTAAATATTGTTAAATTAATTAATGATATATAGTTAAGGTACGTTCACACTAGTCAAATATTTGGCCAAAATGATGTAACCACTATATAATATTTCCTAATTTTTCTTTTTTAATGAGAAAACATTTTCTTACTTATCACTAATCATATCTGACATTTTATCGAATTTTGTTTGATGCTATGTTCTCTTACATTTGCCAGATCAAACAAGGCAGACAATATTTTGGTAAAACTAGTGGTCACGCAATTTTGATCAAATATTTGCCAAGTGTGAACAAAATTAACTAAAACAAATTTTAAAGAAATACTTATTATATCGAACATTTTTAGTAGTAGCAGTATTTAAAATGATAGATATCGTTTCTAAAAAGGAGCTAGAAGTTGTAATAAACATATTAAATAAGAAAAAAAGAGACAAAATAAATGATGTATCCTGTTTAAGACCGGCATCGGCTTTTATATATAGAAAATTTTTCATATATGACATATATAAAAAAATAAAAAAAATAATAAAAAAAATTCTCACAAATAGTTACATATATGGTTATATTTTTAGCATATGATTTAATATATTAATCCATATATTCCAATATTTCCATATATTACTGAATGCTTTTTTCACATAAGGAACCATATATATCCATATCTTTTCATACATGGACCATATATAAAAATATATGAACATTTTTACTTGGGTAATTAAAAATTAACAATTTATATACTCGTATTAACACATTTTTTATTCAACACTATAAACAACAACATTGATCAATGATCGCTTTAAAAGTTATACATTTACTGAGCGAAATTATGTCGCGCTTGTTCTTTTTTTTTTTTTGCTCTGGAATGTCAACAGTCGCCCAAGTCAAGTTTTTTAGATCAAAATTCGATAGTAATATGTTTTTTATTGCAAATTTGTTTATTTCCTACTTTTGAATATCCAAGAGTGTGCAAAAACACACTTTTTAGTGGATGGATGAAAAAACTCTCTTCCAAATGCTGGTAGGGTATAAACATTTGATTTTTCTACCTGCAATTTTAAGACACTCACACATCATCAAATATTTACTTTGGCCTTGTGTATGGATTAAATAAAATTTAGGGTATCAAACATAATCCTACTGCAAATTTAACTATCTTATACATATTATGTCAAGACATTTATGGTTGTTGTTATTTTCATACCTTATACCACCATAGGTGGTAGCGGTATTATGTGTTTGTGCAGAAGTTGTAACGCACAGAAAAAATTCTTTGAACTCTCACCTTAAAGTATACCGGTCTACTCAGTATCTGGTCGACTGGCTATTCATGTAAAGCTTGTGTGTAAAGTACAAATCGTAACTTTGAAGATAATTTGCAGAAATTTGGTACATATGATTTTTTTAAACAAGGACGAAGCCAATTGAATTTAGTTATCATCGGCCTATTATTTCACCTAGCCCCGGAATAAAGTTTCAACACTCATAAAAACAGGAATATTTTAATAAATTTTTTTCACAAATAAGTTCTATACAAGTATATACTCGTTTGGCAAATTTCATGAAGATCGGTCTATAATTAGCCATAGCTCCCATATGAATTCCTTTTCCGAAAATCACTTTCACGTGTATGAATCCCATAAAAATGTTAATATCATATTAATATTTAAGTTTAATATAAGTAGAAATGGTAGTGTAAAATTTTGCTTGGATCGGTCCATAATTGACCATAGCAGTTATATAAAACCTTCCGAAAATTACCCTAAATGTATAAATATTAGTATAAAAATAATATTATGTATACGTATGTTTTATAGAAATATATATTACAAAAGTATCGGTGCACAATTAGGCTCATATCCCATATAAGACCCCCCGAAAATTTCGATGCACATATACAATGATGTAGGGTATCACACGGTCGGGATCGACCGACTATATTTTCTAACTTGTTGGTTTTGTTTTAGTGTCGTTTATTTTTTTGTTTGTACATTCAACATAATCCTTTTTATTGTAAATATTTGACTACGACAAATTGAGCATTATTCTTAGAAACAGGATATAAAGTGACATTAATACACATTTCTGTCTTTCACTTTCACACCAAAAAGAAAAATGTCTTTAAAATATTTAAACAACAATTTTTCTACATAATATAAATGGATTCCTGTTTTTTCAAGATTTTCTTAAACAGCATTGGAGTAAGGGAAATAGGGTAAAAAATCAAATTATATTCTAATTAGATAACATACAATCAAATAAAGCGACTTAATTTTGTATGTCAACAAATTTTAGTCAGTATTTTCATATGATGTAGAGTTTGTAAATATTTGAAAAATATTTTATTTTAAATTTTTGAACCTTTTACTTAGAATAGTCTTTTTTGGGTAAATATTTTTTGTTCATTATAAATTTTTTCCATGAATTATGACTGTTGAATATATGCTGATTGCACATTTTATTTTTTGTTATTGCTATTCTAAAGCTGTAGTATACGCTGCCAATTTGTAAATTTTGTTTGTTTATTTTTGCTTTTGTTTCTATAGAAAAAAGAAAATCAAAGAGTTATCAAATCAATAAAGTATTACATGGAAAATTTTATTGTAGAGGAAGTCGTAACTAGATCTTGTTGATGTTTTTTTATTACATATTGCAACACCTACAGTTTTAAGAGGATTTAAACTTCAAAAGAAATGCAAAACTTTAAAATGCTTAAGAATGTAGTAGTGGAATACAAAAGAAGTACTTCAAAGTAGAAAATTTACTATCAACAACTAGAGTTAATCATTTACTACATGCCATACTTAAGCAAACCATATTACTATGTATAAGTAATGTAACAAATCGTTATGTTATACTGTGGATCTACAGAATAAGTCTCGTAATTGAAAGAAAAGATTGGATTGATTAAAGAAATAGTTCTAAACTTTGAAGCTCTCTAACTCTTCCGTAGAATTATTTTTGAATGTGATTATTTCAAGCTCAAATCATTGATTACAGATCTAGTTCCATACCAGTATTTTCCATGTTTTACAGATTAACGCTAAATGTCGTATGTGTTAGAAAATTGTTAATAAAACGCCATTCTTTCTTAATTATCGTTCAATAGCAATTTGTTATCGTATTCTCAAAATCACGGAGATTACGTTGAACATGATAGCAGTCAGAAAAGATTCGCTAAATTATTAGTATGACTTCATTATGTCAGACTTGTTATCTTCCTATCGGAAATATTTTTTTCGTACACAGCACAGTGGGGAAATAAATCTATAACTTATAATGGACTGGATGGATATACATAAATATCACATTTGCATAGCAGAGGAGTGTAAAATTTTAAGTTCTGAAGGGGGGTCCAACGTACCGCTCAGCAGCGGAGCTATGAAGGCTCAAATTTGGGTACTACTGACATAGAAAATTCTTCATCCATTTTTTTTCTTATCGCTACATATTAAACTTTAAAGTAGTCTATTTTTGGACCAATGAAAGATATAGTCTTCAGTCATTTTGTATATAAGAATAATTTGAGCTAGACGGTTAATAATTTTTATTTTTGGAATTAAAGTAAAATTTTTATACCAAATTTGTTTTTGGAGAAACAAAAATCTTGGTTTTTTAAGATAACCTTTGACTTTATCATTTGGTAAAGTGTAGACAAATTTAAGATTGTTGTTAAAAAAAAAAATCGATTTTTTTAATCTAGCCTATAAAGTCCACATATATTGCAAGTTTGAGAAATGCCGTTATCGAACACTTTAAAACGCATTAGAGTTTTCCAAACTGCATTTGGGATTTTTTAGGCTAAATTTAAAATTTTCATATGAAATTGGTCAAATTTTGAGAGGTTATGTACATAGTCGAATTAAGTGCTTTGGCTCGCTTTTAGTTGTAAAATCATCTCTGTGAAGATGCCTTTCAGAAAAGTGTAAAATCATTATATGTTCTTAAAGAAAATCTTAGGTTAGGTTAAAAACAGTGTAGACATCTTCTTTTGGGTAAAAAAAAAAAAACATAAATTTTTGCAATTTTCAATTTCAAATTCGTTTATTTTTGAACTAGCAGGGACGAGGGAACGACTTCAAGTTTTTTTATTCGACAGATAATTGTGTTCTTTAACCAACTGCGTACAAATTTTACAGATTCGACAAAAATTGGGATATATATTAAAATAGCTGGAACAAAATTTTGAAAAAATTGAGATAGTTGAAATTTGAAATGTAAATAACTTTATAAGAATTTTTTATATATTTATTTTTTTTTATTAGATTTATAAAGAGTATGGCTAATGAAGGTTATTAAAAAGATAATTATAATAATTGGTTAAGTAAGACTATAAAATGTTAAGTTATATTTGCTTTGGAGAATAAAGCACTAAATATCACTAATCTCGATTTTTATGCGAATTAATGCCTGCCAGCAAAATGTCCTGAAGCAAATATAGAAAAATCGCCCAAAAATTCCCCTACAATTTTGGGTCATATCTCATATGAAAAATAAGTCAAAAACACATTTTTGATATTTTAGGTGATTTTTCGCTTTTATTTATTTTTAATATTACAACATTCATGAGAAAATAAAGTAAGAAGTCATCCTATTCAGAAAAGTTTGATTTAGCGAATTCGGGGTTTGAAATACGCCAGAGCTAAAAACCTTTACTTCCGGCCGAAGATCGCCTGTCTGGAAAATCGTTTTAATCCAGGCAAGAATTCTACCCAGGCTAAAGCTAAAACTATTTTCATTCTGAATATGGCTGTGTTCGTTCCGAAATTTTATCATATATTGGAATAATTTTCATACCAGAAAGTATCATATTGGAAATGGATTAGAATGATTTTTCGTATTTTTTCTTTTTTTTATTTTTGGGCAATTTTTCATTTATTTTGTATAATTTTTCATTTATTTCTATATTTTATTTGCTTTGGGTAATTTGCTGGCAGCCCGAATTAATACACGAAAATGCTAAATGGATGATTCTGTAAAAATAAAATTAGTGAAAGCCAATAAGAAATTATTTTCTTCTTTGTTGAAATGTTAAAATTTTAGCCGTTTTATGGCAATTTATTCTTAAAAAAGGCTAGAAAAAAAGCTAATTCAAAACGAAAATTTTGAGGCTAAAAGGTAAATAAAAAGGCTGGACTTAGCCTTAAAAAGGCTAAACTGGCAACAGTGTCCACCACAGGTGTGAAAGGTATATACAAATTTATTACTCCGTTTGTAATTTCCACAACATCGAAGAGCAAAAAAGTCTATATTTTCTGAACCCTTGTAAGAAATGATGTCGACAGGATGATGTCCGTCCGTTTGTCGGTTGAAATGGCCCGATAACCCCCATAAATATATATATATATATATATATATATATATATATATACGCATGAATCAAACGATCGGAAATTTTACAAGATCACTTCATAAAAGGCGGGGATATGTCAAAAAAATAAAAAATTTGTTTTTTAACCATTTTTCGATTTTCTGAAACCTTTATATAAGAAAATTTTTTCCTTAATTTTTATGCTGAAAAAAATAATTAAATCGGCCCAATAATAACCGAGATATCGGAAAAACGCATTTTTGACTTTTTGAAGCCCTTGTTTAAGTTACGGATTTCGTTTTTATATAAATCGATCATAAATATTTTTATAAAATTTCCGTTTTTTGAATCAACTTATTTGGTTCTTAAACAACCGAGTTATGGACCAAAAACTGAAAAAAAATCTGTTAATAATATACACAACAAACATTTATATTAAGTTTTGTAATGACTATTATCATTGCTTTTTTTTTTTTTTGTATATGAAGTCAGTTTGTGTGTATATACATACAAAAATATATAAGTTGTTGATACGTTTTTTAAGCAAGCGTTGCTTGTGGAACAAATGTATGTATTATTTTTTTAGCATAAATGTGAAAATATTCATTTTATTATTTTTTATTTGTTGGTAAAGTGGTGAAGGGTATTAAAGGTTCAGCATAGCCGAATATAGTACTCTAACTTGTTTTTGTTAACATTTTCATGCAAATTTGCACATTGTAATGAAAAAATATGTGGCCGTTAAAAATTAATGATAGATTGTCTCAATTGTAAGTACACTGTTATTAAAAAATTAAAGTCAAATTAGATTTCAGTTTAATTTCTAAGAAATTTCACTACAAATTTACTTTGAATCACATACTTTTTTTCCTCTATCAATAGGTTTATATCTTCCGAAAAAAATTGTTTCTTTGACTCTCATTGCTATCTAATTAAAAATATAAACCATTTTGTGATGGTGAACATACGGAAATAATAAAAAAAAAAATACGAACATTTGTTCAAGGTCTTTTATTAACATTTTGAAGAAACTAGAAGTCTGATTTTCATAAGATTTTCGCAATATAATGATAAAATATGTGGTCATCTAAAATTAATGATATAAAGTATATCACAAGTGCAATGTATTTAACCAGCGACGAAAATTTTGTTGCAATTTTATTCCACATACGCTAGACGGTGTTATTAAATCATAAATTGGTGATTTCTTCTAATTTAGGTTCTCATTTATGATTTTCCGAATGTCGTAATATTCTATAGTTAATGATTGAGTAACAAAGAATATGTAATTACACGGATTCCTCAAAATAAATTTATTTGTTGGTGGGTTTGGCTGAAAAACATTACTTAAATGCAAACAAGAATTCTTTATCCTCACTAGTTCGTGCCCAGGTGCCGTCCGCTTTCTTAAAAGGCTTTGTCCCTCTCCTGGTGTTTTAATATTTCTAACTGCCTTCCAGAGAAAAAAAGTTTGTGTATTTGTCATTTGTCGAGTTTTAATGTAATTTTATGAAATTGTGTACAGCCTTAAACTATTTAATTATTATTTTTATTAGTCTACTATTTCTCCCTACTCAAATTTCCCACAGTATTGACAGTAAAAGTATTTCAAGTAGTAAATATTTAAAATTAAAATTGTTTCACTTCAGCTTTAATGTTTACAATACCAACAGATAAATGAAACACAAAAATAAAAGCTATCAAAAATAACTCTCTTTTAATTCATCGTCATATTCACCTCATGTATAAAGAGAGTTTCAAACGTAAATTCACCATGACCAAAGTAATGATAAGACTAAAAACAACAACGAAAGATAGCAAAAAGCTTTAAAGTCTCCGTAAAATATGCAATACTATTCAGTATATAATAAGAACCGTTGAAGTACAATATATAGAAAACTTGCATGATACCGACCGGATATACGCGTGTTTTATTTAATATACAATAATATATATACACATCTATTTATATATTTACATAGATGTATAAAAAATAAATAAATAAAAACAAAACCGACAGCAAACGTACATATATAATTTTTTTATAAAAAAGAGAATTGTCCTCAATATTTGTAAATTAAAGTTAAACAAAAAAAGAATAAATATAAAAAATTCAATTAATGAACGTAATAAATGTTCGAAATAAATTGAAATTACTGTATTTCTGTAAAAGATTCCAGGGAATATTAAAGTGAAAATAACAATTTATATATAAACACACTTACACATACATATAAAGAAAACTCATATATTTACACATTACGTGCAATTTGACATTCACACCCACTTTAATGATTTCCCTACAAACTAAGGAATAGTAAAACAAACCAACAAATAACTTAAAAAAGAAACAAACCAACAAATAACTTAAAAAAAGAAACTGATGCCAGAACTGTAAGTGTGAATTTTCTCTTTTATTTCATTTTTTATTTTTCAATAGAATTTTAAAAGTTTAAAAGGTTTTTGTTTGTAGAGCGTGAATAAGAAAAAAAACTAAAAAAAAAACAAATTCCATTTACGTAGTGTCTATATTAGACAATTTTTTATCAATAAAAACGTCAAAATGAACGCGAATTTATGGAAGGTGACAACAGTTGCACAATAACAACAATGTGGCGAATACATTAATGTTCTTTATATATGCAGTTTGACAGCTGTAGCAATTAAAAATAACAATCAGCTGTTTAATTGAGGTTACCCTGTATAGATTCGCACTGATTTTGATAAAATTTTATTTAGTATAGACACCATGTTACTGGATACCATGATTTTGTTGTATAATTAATTTTTTAAATATTTTATATATGTAGATAGATATTAACTCTGTTGTTGCGTACATACTTTATTTAGTAATTGGTAATATTGAACACAGTGGAGCGTTGAGAATAAAATATACAAATAAATACATATCAAATACCTAGACAAAATCAGTGGAAATATTAAAAAATTGTTGTCTAATAGATTACTTAATTGCAAATTTCTTATGGTCTATGACTAATGAAAGGTATAAAAGCAGAAATGAGGAAGTCATCCATGTTGGGGATTTTGTCAAAATTCCTTTGGTTTTTGTTCTGTTGAAATAACTGTTTGCATGTTTTTTAATTAACTATTTAAGATTATTTTTAAACCAAAAAACACACATTTACGATTATATATACACAAGATTTTAATACAGGATTTACACTTACGTGTCTATATATTTATATGTTAGTATTTAATAAAAAATAACACATTTTGAATATTGAGAGGTGACAAAGGCAAATAAATGAAGCAGCCAAATACAAATTTACCGGTGTTTTAACAATAACTTTAAGAGTTTGACATAGGTCTCATTCGTTGTAGTTGATATAAATTAATCTCTTGTGGCACTTGTCCTTTTTTCTGATTTAAAAAAAAAATGTAAATATATATATATATATATATATATATATATATGATATAAATCTATACCAAATGTTCCGGTTTACATTTATATGAACAAATAACTAGCAAAAACTTCGAAGCTCATTGAATCCGACCTTAATTGTGTTGTATTTGTTCTGTAAAGTTTGTTATGCTGAGTGTATGAACTAGTTCCCATCATTCCATATTAGATTGCCTTAATAATACTTTTCTCCAAGCTGTCCAATTTTACAACTAAAACACATGAAAGTACTGTCATTAGGCTTTCTTATTCAGTATGTGCCATTCTGTTGAAATGTAAGCAACATAGTGTTTAGGCTTTGAACATGAAGAATTTCATACAAAAAAAGGCCATTTGCGGGAAGTTAAACCGGCTACAATGATCACTGGAGACCCATATCAAATCAATTGATCTATTTGAACAGAACATTGAACTAAAAATGGCCTGAATATCCCACAAGAGATGACTTCAAAATTGTCCATCATCAGCTAATCTAAGATCACCTAAAAACTAAGACTGCGAAGATTTTATTCGCCCGACATTCTACCTTCTGACCACTTTTTTCGATTCGGAACACCCTAGTTGGAACACGCTTCACTTCATAGCATGGTTTCTGGCCTAAAAAAAATCAAAAATGGTTTTGTTATTGTATCCATAAATTGCCAGAAAGATGGGAAAAAGTCGAAGCATTCGATGCAACTAATGTTTCTTAATTATAGATATACAAGGGCACTCAAAAATTTTACTTTTTAAATTGTAATAAATATGTTTACGGTTTAATATATTTTTTCAATTGTTAGAAATATATATATGTAATATATTTTAAATAACTTTTTTATTTAATGAAATTAATGTTTTAAATTTTTTTCAGCCTATGAAAATAGTTAATATATATATATATGTATATATATACATATATGCTAGGGATTTAGTTCTTGCAAACCAGATTTGGTAATTTCTTATGAATTTCTTTATGAATCGGTCCAATAATAATCGCGATATCGGGCAAAACGCATTTTGACCTTTTGAAGCCCTTGTTCAAGCTAAGGATTTCGTTTTTATATAGACCAGTCATAAAAATTTTTATAATATTTTGGTTTTTTGAATCAACCAAAGTGGTTCATGAATAACCGAGTTTTAGGCCAAAAACTGAAAAAAAAATCCTAGTAATATACACACATAAATATTTATATTAAGCACTGCAATGACTATTAGTTTTGTTGTTGTGTTTTGTATAAGCAAGTAGTTTAGCAGTATTATAATGATTATTGGTATTGTTGCTTTTTGTACATGCAGTCAGTTTGATTGTATACACATACAAGATTACATGTGAAACAAATGTATGCATTTTTTTTAAGTATGAATGAAAATATTATGGCATGCTATTATATACTATATATATATATACATATATATATATATATATATATATATATATATATATATATATATATTAATTATTCATTAAATAAAAAAGTTATTTAAAATATATGCTTTTTAATCAGTTTAAAGAAAATTAGTATATATATATATATATATATATATATATATATATATAAACTGATTGAATCAGCTTTACAGGATACAAAGATCCGCTTCCATTGCCATTGAAGGTGCATTACGTACTAGTCCATCAGAAGCTCTGAACACTATATTGCACCTAACACCTATAGACCTATACATAATTGAATCATCAGTTAATAGTGCGATAAGATTGTCTGCAACGAAAAGCTGGAGATCAAGAACATATGGGCACGCGAGGATATTAAATTTAATACCCCCGCAATTCAATAAATTTACCGACTATATGATTCCCCACATGGACTTCGGAAATACTATTAAAGTCCTATTCCCCACCAGGAGTGAATGGAGAAGGGGCAATCTTCTTGAACAATTTAGAAGTAGGATATACACTGACGGCTCAAAGATGAACTGCGGTGTCGGCTCTGGTGTCTTCTCTGATGATCTTGGAATTAGACACTCATGTAGACTCCCTGACGAGGCAAGCGTATTCCAAGCGGAAAAACTAGCGGTCAGAGAAGCGTGTAAACTAATTTGCGATAGAAATATTCAAGGGAATATTGGCAATACTATCGCTCAAATCACCGAAAACTACCTCTATTCTAGTCAGACAGTGTAAATAGGAACTGCTTTAACTAAGTCGACTGTATGACATTACTATAATCTGGGTTCCTGCGCATAGGGACTACTATGGTAATGAACAGGCAGACGAATTAGCCCGGGTAGGCTCTGCTATGAATGCCTCCTTAGCGGTTTCTGTCGCAATCCCGTTAGGATCAGCCAAAAGCAGAATCCAAAAACACTTTCTATTAAAGGCGGAAAATAGATGGCGAAATCTGGACAAATGTAGAGTCGCGAAAAAAACGTGGCCTACCTAAAACGAGAAACGCTCAATGCAACTCGTTGGCTACAAACGCAAGAACATCTCGAGGCTAATAGCATTGTTTACAGGTCACTGGACGATCGGTAAACATGCAAGTAGACTTGGTCTCCCTTACAATGAATATTGTCGTAGTTGTGGCAATCGCGAGAAGGAGGAGACAGTTTTTCATCTTCTATGTGAATACCCAGCCTTGAACGCAAGCAGACATAAATTTCTGGGAGGGCACCAATTAGACAACCTCTTTGAGATATTTGACACTAGACTCAGTGACATCATTAAATATCTCAATGCTACAGGCTGGATCTAATTAATTTATGTTCTCATTGTTTCTTCTCTACATTTCTATCTCATTACAGACTCAATACAACTAATTCACCTGGCGAGTAGTGTGGTTCCATCAAAACGGATTCTAACGAGTCTAATTGATTGCCCGTAAGATTACGGGCTACCACGTAAACCAACCAACCAAACTGATTGAAACTCATTATTAGAAAAATATTGCACATACTGGTTAAAGAGGAAGCCTATAGAAGTGTAATCAAATTATTTTAGACTTCCCAGGATTATCGGTATCCCGGATTAAAAATTTTAGTTATCAGTACTCTCATTAATCTGACAACTAAGGAAGTTGTAGAAAGTTAAAATTTGGTCAAAATGTTAGAAATGATTACCGCTTTTATAATTTCTGCTGCGGTTGAATTTAGCTTACAAAAAAGAATTTTGGACGACCCTAAGCTCCAGTATGTTGTTTATTAAATTTCTCTATAATATCCCTTACAAAACATTCGCTTTAATGTTATCATACGTGTTATAACAGAAAATATATTTTGTAGGTAAATATTATATGTAGTGTTGCGAGTTTAGCCTTTTTAAGGCTAAATCAAGACCTTTTATTTTGCTCTTAGTTTCAAGATTTTCATTTTAGCTTCTAGCTTTTTTATAGCCTTTTTTTTACTCTTAAAATTACCTTAAATTACTAAAAAGAAAGAAGAAAATTATTTCTTATTTGTTTATAGACAAAAATAAGAAAAATTTTAAATATACATATATAACGTTTGGTGAGGAATTAGTTTTTTACTAATAAAACTAAAAGTTAAGGATGAGTAAAGTGGAAAATGTACATTAGGGGTATAATTTTTTCGAAAAACATTTACTAGTATTACGTTATGGGTCATATTTTTTAAATAATTTTCGGACAAAAACCTTCCGCACAGAAAGGTTTTCGGGAATTTTTGTTTAGAAAGCTCTAAGTTTTTAAAAATAATGAAATAAAATATTTGTGTATTAACGATGATTGTGATAAAAAGTTGCAGTGTTTTTAATATTTTGTGTAATACTTAAAGCAGTTCTTATATAGTTGGCTAATATTAACTCCAAAATTTAAATATTAATCCAAATTCAGCGTTATCGTTTGGCGATTTTAGTAGAAAATTGCCCCTTTTTCAACCACCTGGCCACTTTTTAAGTCCTTTCTTTAAAATGGAACTAAATGGCGGCTTTTTAATACTATGTGAGAAATGACAAGAAATTAAGTTGTTTGAAATATCTCGACTCATCTCGACTTATAATTAATTAGTTTGAGATTGTTTTACAATATAGTGATGTAAAAGAAGACTCCGAAGAATTTATAAATGAATTCAAATTGTTAAAACTAAAGCTAATGATAAAGTTTTTAAATAACCATTTTAAACATCAAATGAGGAATCTTTTTGAACCGGACTGTGAAAAGATAGATTTCATGAATGCTTCTATCCTAATTTATATTTTTACTTTAGCTCATAGTAGTGCTTCGGCGGAATGTCTTTTTTCTATATTATCACTAATAAAAAAATAATTTGTCCAACTTGGACAAAAGTACTTCTGTACAAAAGTACTTCTGTACTTCTGTACTTTGTTAACTATCGTTATGAATAAATCCTTTTTTTTTTGTAATAGTAAAAATTATAAATAAATTATTTTGTTATTAATAAAATTTAATTTTATAGTTTTTCTTAAAAAACAATATTTTTTGCTTTTATTAAGTAAACAAATTTTGAGGTGTTTTTTAAGTATTGAAGCAGTTCGCCCCTTTTTTTCAAATCTCCTTTTTTGGCGACTTTGTTTTTTGAAATCCCCATTTTGGACACTTTTTAAAAATTCTCAACGGTAACGCTTTGTAATTTAAAAACTTCAATGCGTTTGGTGCCGAAACATTTTTCGATCGTGAAATTGTAATGTACATTACTTAATATTGTTTTATGGCCTACACGGCTATGGCGCGTAATTTTTGATATTCTTAAAAATTTCAAAAACTTGTACCCCTAATGTACATATTAGTATTTTTTCTATTTCTGAAACTCTATTTGTTCTAATTCCTCATTAATTTATAAGCAAAAAAAAAAAAAAAAAACTGACAAAATTGTACACAAATACAAATAAAAGCTATTATATAAAGGCTCTTGTTCATTATAGAAGTATTGTTTTCTATGTTCATTTTCCAAAATTGACAAATTCTGTGAAAAAGGAATGTGTCAAAATATTTTAACATTTTTTTTTTTTCAATTTTATTTGATATAGGAATTCACTTATTTATAATAAAAAAAATAGCTGTCAGTTTATTTTTTTTTTTTTTAAGTAGAGAAAACGGTCTTTTGTAAAGGCGTTTGTTTCCGATTAAGGTTCTTTGTCTTATTTTTTCAAAATAGAAAAACTTTGCGTTAAAAAAGGGAAAATGTGTTATTTTCTTTAGTTTAGTTTTTTTTTCTTTAATTTTCGTCGATAGAATAATGCTCTAATTCATACTCAAAAAAGAGCAGTTGCTTGTTGTTTTATAAGTGTAGAGAAAAATATTCTTTTGCTAAACTTTCGTTCTTTTAGGTAATTAAGGACTTTTTGTAAAGTTTGTGCCGAAATATTTTTACGTTTTTTAGATTTTATTATATATATATATATATATATATATATATATATATATATAAATAAAATCTAAAAAAAAACGTAAACGTTTGCAAAGGAGTAAGGGTTATTTGTGTTAATTTTCCAAAAAAGGAAATAAGTATTGTGGATATTGTCGATATGTATAATAATGACCGATTTTTTTAATAAAAGTAAAAAAAAAGTTTTTTGCAAAGCGTTCCTCTTTTAGGGAGTTTAATTTTTTTTTCTATATATTTTTCAACAAAGGAAATTTTCAGGTAACAAAAAAAAAAAAAAAATAAATAAATAAATAAAAAAGAAAAATGTGTTATTTTTTCTTTTTTTAACTTGTTAGATTTTATTCAATATAGCCATTAAATAATTCATAATAAAAAATAAACGGTAGCCTGTTTTTATAAAAGTAGAGACAAATTATATTTTGTTGTTCATTATGGAATTAAAGTTTTTGTATTAACTATCCCAAATGGGCAAACCTTAGGGTTATTTTCCTTTAGTGATGAATAGCTGGTGGAATTTTATGTACTTATGTTTTGAAAATATGCATCTAAAAAATTCATTAAAAATTACAAAATACACCATAAAAATTTTAAAAACACACTTATTTTATATACTTAATAAATTTAGCAAAATTCAGTATTTTAAAACTTTAAAACCTAGTTTTTAAAAGAAAAATACTTTTTTTTTGTTTTTATTTTAAAGTGAGCACTTTTATAGTTACTTTTTTAAAACTTATATTCGTAACACTGAGCTTAATACGTTATTAGATAGATATATCTTTATTTATATAACAAATATATTTATACTTTATTATGCGTTTGTGCTGATGTTTGTAATGAATAGAAAAATGTATCCAACACCCACCTTAAAGTATACGAATCGATTCAGAATCACTTTCTAAATCGATCCAATGATGTCCGTCCGTCTGGCTAGCTGACTGTCCATGTAAACCTTGTGCACAAAGTACGGGTGCAATTTTAAAGATAATTCAATTAAATTTGGCCTGTGAGACTTTTATGACACAGGACGATGCCTATTGAAATTGGTTGTGATCGGTCCATTATTTCATCTAGCCCACATGCAAATAACCCCCCGGAATAGAGTTTAAACACTCAAAAATGCCTTAAAAATAAAAATATTTAAATGAAGTTCAGTGCAAGTTATGTACAAGTACCAATCTTTGTACCAAAATTTATGAAGATTGGTCCATAATTGACCATAGCTATCACATAAACCCCTCTTCCGAAAATCACTTTAACGTGCATAAATCCCATACGAATGTTAGTATCAAGTTATTATTCGACACAAATTAAAATTAGAAAAAGTATGCTTTTTTTTATTTTTTTTGATTTTTATTAGTAATTGCTAAAAATATTTTCTTTTTGCGCTTTTAAATATTTAAAGCTAATACATAGCATCAGTAAATTACAATATCTCTATCAATTTATAGGAACCAAATTGTAAGATAATCAGAATTGAAAAACATATGTGACAGTAAAACAAAAATTTCATTAATGACAAATTATGTAAAAAATTAAATTGGGTGAAAAATATGCATATTTTTTCTCTTAAGTGCAAAATGTGCAAAATTATGCTCATTAATGTAATATATGCAAAGTAATGCTCTTAAGTATAAAATATGCAAAAATATGCCACGTAAACCGCTGAAATATGCTCTGATGTAAAGATTTTCTTTAAAAGTATGACAAAATATGCTGCTAAACCCAAAATCGATGCCAAAGTTGTTAAAATTGTCTGAAACGGATAAATAACTCACAGTTTTGTTCATTTGAAGCCCAGGGAAATGTGAGAAAATTTTCCCTCACCCAAAATAAAATAAACTTTATTAAATAGTTTAAAAAATACAAATTTTGAATTTTTGAAGAAAAATTTTAGTAAAAATATTAAACATTTTAAAAATATTTATATTTTTAGTAAAACCGGCTAACCGGTCTTTTTAATTAAAACCGCTTTTGAAACCGTTTTCTTTTAGCAATTTTTCGAATAAGTCGAAAGCCAAAAATGTTATTTGTTATAATTATAGTATATTTAAATATAATATTAAAAAATAATTACTCAAAGAGATATAAGGATATAATATTACAATATCATAAAGTATTTATTCTGTGAGATGGAAGAATACAAAAACGTTGATAAAATTGAAAAAAAACTGGGAATTTTCATTTGAAACTAATATTATAGATGAGGGTTAATAAAGGGAGTAATATATTATTAAAAAACGAAAACTCGACATTATGTTATTAAAAAGTCATATTTTTAGGTGCATAATACGAGTATTCTATTTAACCAGGCTAGCTTATGAGAAACATTAAACAATTATATTGTCACCTAAATTGTAAAAGGCTACAAAAAATTTAGATGTTAACTTTTTATTGTATTATGATGTGCTAATCCTAAATACATCTACACAAAAAATTTCATATTCATATTTTCAAAAATGACAACAATATTAGCAATTATCAAAAGGCCGTAAAATGAGTTGCTTTTAAGAAAAATTAGATTTTCAAGAGCGTTTTATGCTTTATCTGTTTTTTTATTAAGTGAACGATTAAAAATTTTTACTTAATTGCTTAATTTTATAGTAAAAAATTGAAAATTGTGGTTACGCCCTTTGGCATTTTTATGTTTTTTGCTTCTGCTGTAAAAAATTAAAAATTTGGATTTTAGGTGACGATATGTATGTAGTAAGTATAAATAACTCTGCCAGGTCTAAAGCGCATTAAAAATGCTTTTAAAATTGGAACATATGCCATTAATTTTTAAAAATATGCTCCTAAAATATTATTTTAAATTATTTACTTAGCTTTAAAATTGCACACAAAAATTTGTGAACAAAGTTTACATGGAGAGAGAACCAACCTTCCTGCCAGACGGATATCACCTCAAATGCAAAATATTCATATTTTTAATTAAAAATTTGGTCAATTAAATTTAATAATTTAATCAATTAGGACTATTGGTAACTTCAAACTCGAATTTATATAATGTAGGTATATTTCGTACTATGAAAATGTCAAATAAATTGTGAAATAAATTTCTATCGGTTATCATAAAAAAATCAAACTCTTAAAATTCGTTACTGATAATTCAAAATGTTAGTTTATAATTATTCAGATTCGAGAAATTATATACCTGCAATTTATGTACATATATTGAAATACCACCAACATTGTTTCCAGTGGTATGAAATAAATATTATGATGAAATACTGTAATTTATTTCATAACAAAAAAAAAAATTGTCTCCCAATAAATTAAATTTATGTGATTTGTCTTTAAGAATGAGTGAGTGACATTTTTCTTGTAACTTTGTTTTTATACACATTTTTTACATATAAAAACATGAAGCTTTAATTTTTTTATAAAAGCTCATTAATTCAATAATACGTACCACAAAGTTTTGTTACATTGTGTTCAAAATGCCTGCACATAAATTTGAGATCTTTTATGTGTACGAGCAAAGGTTGGAAACCGATACCGTTATCGGTAACCGATACCGTTATCGAAATTTTTATTTTCCAAAAATACCGATATTCAAATACCATTTCTCTCAATACCGTTATTTTAATATATACTATTTTCTGTATAATATGATTCGTAAAAATAATTTGTCATATAATTTACTTATTTAAAGAAAGATTAAATTATTTGATAATTATCAAATTATTTTGAAAGTGGCCTAAGTCCACACTCAAAAATTATGAAATTAACTATGAAAATATTTAAATTTTTAAGTAGTTATTTGATTCTTATTAATTATTTTTTCTTTTATATTGGTTGGTTGGTTTACGTGGTAGCCCTTAACCTTACGGCAATCAATTAGACTCGTTAGAATCCGTTTTGATGGGACCACACTACTCGCCAGGTGAATGAGTTGTACTGAGTCTGAAATGAGATAGAAGTGTAGGGAAGAACAATGAGAACATAAATTAATTAGATCCAGCCTGTAGCACTGAGATATTAAATAGTGTCACTGAGTATAGTATCAGATATCTCACAGAGGTTGTCTAATTGGTGCCCTCCCAGAAATTTATGTCTGCTTGCGTTCAAGGCTGGGCATTCACATAGAAGATGAAAAACTGTCTCCTCCTTCTCGCGATTGCCACAACTACGACAATATTCATTGTAAGGGAGACCAAGTCTACTTGCATGTTTACCGATCCTGTAAACAATGCTATTAGTCTCGAGATGTCTTTACGTTTGTAGCCAATGAGTTGCATTGAGCGTTTTTTGTTGTAGGTAGGCCACGTTTTTTTCGCGACTCTTCATTTGTCCAGATTTCGCCATTTATTTTTCACCTTTTCTAGAAAGTGTTTTTGGATTCTGATTTTGACTGTTCCTAACGGGATTGCGACAGAAACCGATAAGGAGGCATTCATGGCAGAGCCTGCCCGGGCTAATTCGTCTACCCGTTCATTACCATAGTAATCCGCAGGAACCCAGACTATAGTAATGTCATACAGTCGACTTAGTTAAAGCAGTTCCTCTTTACACTTTCTGACTAGAATAGAGGTAGTTTTAGGTGATTTGAGCTATAGTATTGCCGCTTGACTGTCGACAAATAAACCAATATTCCCTTGAATATTTCTATCCGCTTGGAATACGCTTGCCTCGTCAGGGAGTCTATATGAGTGTCTAATTCCAAGATCGCTAGAGAAGACACCAGTGCCGACACCGCAGTTCATCTTTAAGCCATCAGTGTATATCCTCGTTCCATATTGTTCAAGAAGATTTCCCCTTCTCCATTCTTTACTGGTGGGGAATAGGACTTTTATAGTATTTCCGAAGTCCATCTTAACTTAATATTCTCGCATGCCCATACGTTCTTGATCTCCAGCTTTCCGTTCAATAACGTGTTAGGTGCAATATAGTGTTCAGAGCTTCTGATGAACTAGTACGTAATGCACCTGCAATGTCAATGGAAGCGGATCTTTGTATCCTGTAGAGTTGATCCACCACGTATCTTTTACGTAGCAGTCCACCAAACAAGAGATCTATATACAAGAATGGGGCGTACTATTGCAGTGTATAGCCATTTTGTCAATTTTGGACTCAAACCCCATTTCACATCGAACATCTTTCTACAGGTGTAGTATGCTACCGTAGCCTTACTAACCCTATGTTGAATGTTTAGCTTCCATGAAAGCTTGGAGTCCAAAGTGAAAAGTTCCAGCTCCATCTTGCCCGGATTCACTCCTAGTCCACATTTTTTGGCCCAGTCGCTGAGTGTTGTCAGAGCTGTTGACATGATATCACTTATCAGAAATAGTCCTGATACTAGTATCACCACATTGTCCGCATAAGCCACGACTTTCACTCCCTTGTCTTCCAATTTGCACAGGATGGTATTAATGACAATAAGCCACAACAGCGGAGAAATCACACCTCCTTGTAGAGTTCCACGCATAACTTGTTTGGTCTTAACACTGTTGCCTAAATTCGCAATGACGATTCTTGTCTCTAGCATTAACACCAGTCAATTGGTGATATAATCCTCAACTCCTAGTTCGTGCAGAGCTCTCTGTATTGCCATAGTCGTGACATTGTTAAAAGCGCCTTCTATGTCCAGAAAGGCAGCCATAGCATATTATTTAAACTCAATGGATCGTTCAATGACCCTTACGTCCTCATGAAGAGCCGTCTTCGTGGAGCGACCTTCAATGTAGGCATGTTGACTTCCTGAGAGTCGAGTTGTACCCTCTAGACGCTGCCTTATATGTAAATCAATGAGTTTCTCCAGGGTTTTCAGCTGAAAAGATGAGAGACTAATCGGACGGAAGTCCTTTGCATTCTCATGACTTCTTTTTCCGGTTTTTGGAATGAACACTAACTTTACTCTTCTCCAATTCCGGGGAACATAGTTGAGGGATATATACCTTTGCACTTTGTAGCATCCTTGGTATAATACCATCAGGTCTTGCAGATTTGTTCCATTACCCATGAAATTTTCTCAACGGATATCATGTCATCCTCGATTCCTTGCGAGGATTTAGTATGCCCCATCTCCTGGTTCGTAACATCTGTAAAGCTAGGAAAATGAGTATTAAGTAAAATGTCCAAGGATTCCACCGACGATTCTGACCATGAGCCATCCATCCTTTTAATATAGGTTATGACCATTTGCAAAAACCTTACTGAGTCTTGCAGATTCCTTGGTATTGTTGATAGATTCGCAGAAGCCTTTCCATGAATCTCTTTTTGCTATCTTTATTGCTTTCTTATATTCTCTACGCTTATCGTGATACAACTGCCACGATTTTGTCCTGTAGCTAATATTGGAAGCATTGCGTGCTTCGAGAGTTTCTTTTATATTAAAACTTGTTAAGATATATGAACGAATAAAGAAGAAAATTTAAATTGGGATAAAATTATGATGTAAACATTTAACTGTTGTTATAACTAAGTACTTAGGTCCTATGTTGGTGAGGACCATAAAACTCAGGGAACTGAATTCGGAAACCCTTGCTTTCTATACGAAGGTATAGATCGAATGGATGGTTTGCGAAGGAGGTTTAAAATTTTAAATCCGCCACCCAAAAAAAATAAAAACATTCATCATACACTCATGCTCTCCTTGCCATGGCTGTGGCTCATTAAAAATGATTTTTTTTAATCTTTTCAAAAATACAACATTTTTGTATTTACAGGAAAAAATAAAATTGGACGTCAATTACGAAATTTCTTATATTAATTGAATTTTTGTCTGAGTTTGCTCCAATCAGAAAAATGATAATATTAATTAACTAGAATAATTGATTTTGGCTTAAATTGCAATTATTTTTTTAATCAAATTAATTATAATTACGACTAAATGTTTGTCTAAAATTAACAAAGATTTGTATTAGTTCAATTCTACAATTAATTAAATCCTTGCTTCAATAAAAACGCTCGGATTTTAATATAATTATTTATTAAATTATAAATAAATATTTAAATAATATAATATAAGTAAAAAATATGAAAACTCCAAATTCAGTTGGGAGAAATGAAAGATTACCTGCATCAAATTTTTGTGTTATGCGCTTATTTAACTAGAATTTACAATAATATACTCATGTATGTAGTGTGTGAATTATATACATTGAATGTGTGTAGTGTTCCTGTAGGAGACCTTCCCGAAAACTTATCATATAAGCTTATATTTCTGCAGGACGTTCCAATAAAGATTTCCGTATTATCCTATCTGATGATATGCAAATAAAAACATTAAAGAATATGACAGATGTCTGAAAAAAAATCGTCAAAAACCATCAATTAACTGACCTTTTGCATATAAATGATTTTCCATAGAACAGCTTTGAAACAAGAACGGATTTTGAGATTTAATCTAACCCCTTTACCAATGACGGGATCATCTACCAAAATATTGAAACGATTAATAATACCACCAAATATTTGAAATTCGTACATACCAAATAATTATTATTAAACACGTCTCCGAATGCTGAGAAATCATGTACAGATTTCGTATTACTGTTTTTTAATAGATATAATGACCCCAACAGTTGAAACTGGCAAATAGTTGAAAGTGGTTCGAAATTAAAAAAATTGTAAATCAATTAGAAAATTAGTTATATTAATCAATAATATAATTAAATTTCAATATAAAGTTAGATAATTCTTGTATTAAAGAATTATTTGGAATATTTTTTCAGTGTTTCTTTTCTACAAAATGTTATTAACATATTTATTCCAGTTCTAAACTAAACATTTATATAACTTGGGGAAGTATTCTTTCAAAGGGTTAAATTTGTAACGAGATGTTTCAGACTTTTTCTAAGAATTGGAATAAATATTACTACAAAAAAGCATTTGCAACGAATTTTCCATTATATTTTTTTAATGTTAGCCTGTGGTTTTACTGAAATAAATGATGAATTTATTTTATTTTACAAACCATCAATTTTGTCAACATCCCATCATGGTCTCACTCCATGAGGGGCACATTTTAAAGAAAAATTATGGTTTTATTGAGTTTATCTGAATTGAAACTAAATCCGAAGATATATGGTTTTCAATTTCATGTATTTAAAAAATAAAAAAAAAATGCACTTTGAGCTGCCACAGAAACTAAATTGCGATTTAAAACGTAAAATATTTTTATATTTTATGTTTTAAAGTGAGATAAAATATAAATTTTTTATTATTTTTGCTATATTTTTAACAATAACGTTACGTACCGGTATTTTGGTTTCGTTATCGGTATACCGGTATCTATATAATTTAAAATACCCTTACCAAAATAAAAATATACTGAATACCTATACCATTACCGTTGCCGATACCGTTATTCGTTTCGGTTTCCAACCATGGTACGAGCAAAAATATAAAAGTGAAACCACATAAGAAAACCAGAAAAAGTCATTGAATGTTTAAATGTGACCTTGAAAACTGCCAAGTTGTTATTTAGATAAAAGAATTTAATAAAATAAAAAATTGCCTGCTAAAAAAGTCCTACAAATTATTGGATAAGGTTTTTTATTAGTTTAAAAATATTTAAAATTTGCTAATCTGATTTTTGCTTGTACAAAATTAATTGAAGGTATTAAATATAATTAGTAGCATTTTAATTAAACCTGATATGTGTGTATATATATGCTAATCATTTTTTCGAACACACTGCTTTGTGAAAATTTTCAATAAAACAAAATTTAAATTACTTTAATAATGAACTTATATTTATAAGAAACTAATCTTAAGTTTTCGTTATCATTTTTTGTTTTATTTATGTTTGTAAGTGCCAAAAATGAATTCTTAAAAAAAGGTCCAAAAATATTTTTCACTTTAATCTTTTTGCCAAAACTTTTTAATAAAACATTATTTATTGTTGGAAGGTTTACTTTTTAAAAAGTTACATACATATTTCTTTTTTATTTGTTGTCAAAGTAAAAGTTGGAAAAAGTTTTAATAATGATTTAAAGTATTAACATCGTTCAATTGTCAAAAACTTTTTTTAAGATGACATATGAAATCTACACTCATATACCTATTAAACATTTGGCAGCATAATTATTAAATACTAAATATTATTAGGGTCTCCATTCGAATAAAGTTCGTTTGAATTATTCGAATAATTTATTATAAATAATTATTCGAAGAATTTAAAAATGGTTTTTCTAATAACGAATTCAGCTAATTTTATTGCAATATATATATATATATGTTTTGAAATAAAATTATCTGAATTAAAAAAATATTCGAATTATTCGTAATTAATACCAAAATCATTTTTTCATTCCTTAAATAATTTAATAATGTATATGTATATATATATATATATATATATATTTGTATATATATATATATATATATATATATATATATATATATATATATATATATAGAGAGAGAGAGAGGTAAATTTAAAAACATTTTTAAATTATATTTTTTATTTATTAAATATAACTATTTAAGAAATAAAAACATCATTTTGGTATTAACCTGTATTCGAGTAAAGATCGGAAGAAGAGTTTATGAAGAAAACCAATATTTTTCTGAGGACAATAAAATATGTGTGTTTGCAAAAATTTTAAAATTACAAAATAATTTCCTATTTTTAAAAGCAAATATTAATAATATTAATAGGATAATAGCATGAGAAGACATAATTACTTTTTTGAAATTCCTTTACTATCCTATACCGTTACCGTTGCCAATATCGAAGACAGACACACAATTATTATTAAAAATTATTGAATTTTTTCGTTATATAGCTAAATCTTCTACAAAAGTGGCATGTACTATACTGTAGCAAAATCCTTTTCAATAAATCCCTCTATAATTTTTGGAACAGAATATTCCAAATAAGAGGAAACAGCTTATAGGATGGTTATTTTTGAAACATTTTAATGAAAAGATAAATGTGAAGTTTTTGTGCTAGTATTTATTGGAAATAATAGTGAGACCGTAATCTTAGTAAAATATCCGATATTCATATGGAGTTTGGAAGGATAACGACTTAAACCGTTCATCAAGTCTGATGGGAATTTGGCCCCGTGAATGTAATATGAAAGTTTTAAAATAATCAAATATACCCTATAATATAAATTCTACCTGAAAACCTTAAATATATCTAAATCAATAATTTAGGAAGCATTCTCTTTCATTTAGTAACAAAAAAATCATAATTTTTAGTAATAACGTTATAATATCCTATCAAGGACTTTTAAGGTGTTTGTCTCCACTATGCTAGGGATGATCAAGGAATTTCCAAAAAACAATTATTTCATTCAAAAATATTACAGCATTTTTCATATTTTTTGAAAGAAAATCATAAAAATATTTCAACAACAAAAGTTTTTATTATAAAAATGTTAAAAATATTCTAACATTAACGAGCGCCTTTTATATTTGTCTTATGTTGTCCATGTAAAAACTTTTAACAGTTTTACTAAAAAAAATATTTTATATTAGCTTTGGTATTAGGTAGTTGAACATCAATTTTCTAGGTTTCTAAAATATTTTGTTTGAATATTTTTCTTCTCAAAATATACTATAAGCAAAAATTATTAAAGACAAAAAATATACAACATGACCAATGCGAACTACGAAAAATATTTCATCTTGAGTATTTCTTACTACGAAGTAAATGTGTACGAATAAACGTACACTGGCGTGGCTTACACTTTAAATATATGTTGAAAAAAATGTGTGGAAAAACAGACCATATACACGTAACATAATATGTAAGATTTTTCTGTCAGAGAGTGCCAAATTATCTCATGTGTAGATTCAAATATTAGTATTACAAGAAGTATTATGAGACTGTTGTGATGAGATTTCTCTACACAACTATCTTATAAGATGAACTGTCAAAAAAATAAATACACATATACGAAAGTTTATTTGCGTATGTTCAGGTGTATTTTGGAAATTCCTTAAAAAAACAATCGTTTTGCAAAATTGTTAATGATTGTCTTATATTTTAAAAAACATTTTTATAAAAATTGTGTTAAAAAGTGCGAATTTCTTAAATAAAAAGAACATGTTTACTCTTGACTTATTGAAAATAGTAATATCTTATAGGATTTCTTATAACACGTGTACTTCTTGTATAAGACTTAACATCATTTAGAAAAAATGGTTACTCTCTTCTGCCAGCGTTATCTTACATATTATATTAATGTTAATTTCAATTGTAGACCTGGGGTAAAGTAAAAGTGCTAAAGCAACAACAACTTTATTTAGGCGGATCCACATGTATGTACACACATACATGCATACATACGGTATATCTGCCAACAGAATTTTTGGTATAATAAATTGTAGGAAAATAGGAATGTGTGGAATGTACTTATACATTTTAGGGAGAAATTTTTAATATGTAAAGCAGGAATTTTTTATTTTCGCAAATACAGTTGTGCATAATAATAAATAATGTGCTGTTAATGCGCAATTTGTGGTTAATTGTTATTAAAATGCAAGATCTTCTGTTGATACATACATACATACATGTGTACATAGTCAGGTGTGTCACGGAAATTTTTCGGAAGTGAAAATTTTCGTATAGTCGAAATCGTAACGTTTTTGTTTTGCTTCTTCAGCTTTAATACGTTTTTGCAAATCCGAAAGAAATTAAAAACACATTTTTCCTCAAGAAAATGTGGCATCATTATATAAAAGCCGATTAATAAACAATGAAAATGAAAACAAAATAAGAGAATCAACAAATGAAATAAAAGTGATATTTGTGTTTACTATTAAAAAGTTAATTTCAAAAGTGTAAACAAAATAGTTTTATAGGATTTTAAATATGCATGGTGTTTCAATTGTGGCTGTATTAGAAGAAATAAGAAATGAACATTTCCTTGAAAAACTGAGCCGAAAATCATTAATCAGATCCTTTGTTTTATCCAAGTGCAATGTAAGTAAAATAATTTAAACTATGTATTTACAGAGATTATAATATTTACTAATTTTTATTTATAGTTTCATCAGTTTGTACCGATTAAACAAAGAAGCTTTTGTTATGATATTAGAAAGAATTGAACCATCGCTGCAACGTTCTTCAATACCGGCAATTATACAATTAGCAACAGCACTTCGTTTTTTGGCAACGGGATCGTACCAAGGCGTCATCGCATGAGATGTAAACATAAGTATGGGACGAATATTATGGGCAATATTATGGAGAATGTTGAATGCTATTGAGGAACATACATATATGTTCGCACTGGATTAAATTGAAAATGTCCAATGAAGAAATAAAGTATTCTAAGAAGCATTTTTCTTTTGTGTTGTGGGACATTTTTCGCTTTACGTTGGTTTTCCAATCGACCCAGGTCTTTTTCCACTCCTTAACATCTTTATAAGGTGGCCCTAATCTGTTTAGTTCCTCAGTCAATTCAGAACATAACGAATTTACAACAACCTTATCGCCTTTTATATATCCCCTGGCGTTTCCATAAAATCAATAAAAATTTTATCCTGCTTGGAATTTTTGTGCTTACCCCTTTGGAACGAAAAGTAGTACTTTAAAGTGATGTAATTTTGTCTAATTTATAAATACTTACATATTTGAGTAACAAACTGATAAATTAAATTTAAATTTGAAAAAAAAAATGTTATTTAAATTTAATGAAATTTACTTTTTACTAATTTTCTTTTGTGTGTATTCGTAAATAATGTTACCAAATCGTATTTGTTTACATTTTTCTTAAATACATATGGTAACTATGCAAAAAAAAACTTTATTGGTAGCACGAAATTATTTATTTTCACATTTTTTTGGCCACTAAAAATTAAATTTAAGAAAATTATTAATTTTTGGACCAAATTAGAATTTTTTAAAGTGAAATTAATAAATGAATAATTCATTGTTTATTTTCATTAACTTTTTGTGTTTTTTTATCTGTAAAGCTGTGAAAATATCAATTTCACTTTAACATTTTAAAGTGGATTGAAAACGAAAAATTTTTTCGTTTTTCGTTTTCTGAAGAAGCTAAATACGATTTCATTTTCACTTTCGTACGAATTTGTGTTCTGTGACATACCTGAGTATGTAATATTGCTGATGATTGAAAAAGTGTAAAATCAGTAAACTAATGTTGTAACAGAACCCCAAAAACGAACAGGAAGGATACTATAAGGATTGGTGGTATGTTTATGATTTTTAAATTAAAAATACAAAAGACAACAACAACTTTATTTAGTATTGTGTTGAAAAATTTACCTACAGTTGCAAGATCATTTGGTGATGTTTTTTTCTTCTTTTTTTTCAAATTCAAAAGGAAGAAAGCAAATGCATTGCGCAATATTTTTTTCTATAAGATAGAAGTGCAATAGGATAGATAATACAGAATATCGATGAGTATGATTGGTTTAGAACAGGAGTTTGAAATAACTAAATAGGATAAATGAAAAATAATGAGAAATAACAATATGTACCATATGTATATATATACATATATACATACCTACATACATACGTACATATGTAAATTTGTTTTATAAAAATTCGTTAATGAACTACTGGTTTTTGTGCACTTGTGCTGTTTTTATTGATGCAAAAGGCGTGTATCTATAAATATGATTAACTGAAAGTTTGTAACAGGAGCCCAAAAAATTAAGAAAAAAGATTTTTTTTTAAGGAAAAAGGAAATTTTGATACTTAAAATATAAATTTTACTTAAACAGATCTAATTATATTAATTAATATCAAAAACTTACCGAAAATCAATATTTTTTACAAAAAAAAAAAAAAAAACTAACAAATTTTCAAAAATTCGAAATACCCTGTAAGTTTTGAAATATTTCGAAAAAAATTGTTTTGATAGTAGTTTCTGCACTGAAGATATCGTAGCTACTTAAATTTTTAGTCAATTTTGAATTTAATTGAATGAAGAAAACAAAATGACTTAGCTTTTAAAATCTTTTGTTATAAATATAAAATCCACGGGGTGAGAGAAGATTTCCATACCCCCTCCCCCCGTGAATGTTATCATTTATTTATTTAATAGCCAATGAAATTAAAATTTCTTATAGGCTAGCATACATTTTATTCTTAAAGCTATATGCAATAAAATGTTTTTAATAATCATTCAATAATAAAGTCCTATTATTTGACTAAGTTAAAAATACTCCTCCTAATGCGGATTGGATTCACTGAGAAGTCAATATATGAATAAAAACAGTTGAATTCATTGCATATACGTATCGTGCGATTAAAGTTGGCATGATTGCTTTGAAAATACTTTATTTTTATAGGAGTATAATTTCTATTTGGACGATTTGGGATTATGGACTCGATCTTATGAAGCAGGAATTCACAATTAATTGAACCGTTTACTAAATTAATTACAAATGAAATATTCATATATTTTCTCCTACTATCAAAACATAGGGAGATCAATAAGCTGTAGTCGACTTTCATATGATGGTAAATTAGTATTAGGATTCCATGGAAGATTACGGAGGAAAAATAAGAGAAATTGTTTAAGGACATGAACTTCGTATTGAGGATCCCAGACCACGGAAGCATATTGCACGATTGGTCTTACTATGTAATGAACACATACAAAACTTGCATGGATTTGTTTATTTAAACAAAATTGTTTAATGTCAAAGATGTTATGAAGAGGACTGCGGGAGCCATTAATAGGACTAGCAAAACAGTCGGGCATGGGGGGGTTCGGTCCTCCCATAAACAAACTTCTATTTTTACACAGTATTATTTTTTTTTTTGTTATAGACTCCCTATTTTTTTTTTTTAAGTTCTTACAATTCTAATAATGGACCAAAAGAAACATACTTACAAATCAACAAAGCCCGAGTATGAATCTAATAAATTAATCGAATGCAAAACTCAATTTTGTTGCTAATATTTTGAACCCAAAAAAAATTTGCTTGTCAGATGTTTTGACAAGTTGATCTCATAACCCTACCACTACCTGTATCTTAGTGATCAGTACTGTTTTCTAAGATCCCTAACACAGTCCACTAGATGTTAGACCAACCCTTTACGAAAAAAAATTAACTTAAGCCATTATTTTTAGAAAAATTCATTTTTTCATTTATTAAAAGATTCTAAGCACATTTTAAAAGAAAACTGTTTAAAAGCTATTTTACATGGATTTTTAATTTCTATTTTCTTTAGGGATATTTAAACCGATACAAATCAAAATTTAAAAAAAAATGGTGAAAGAAAGAAAAAAAATAACAAAATAGATATAAAAATATAAAAAAATATATAAAAAAATATCTATGCTACTACTAATGGTTAGTGGGAGCATTAATCAATCAAAAACAAAAAAAATTATTGAAAAAAAATTTAGTTATTTATCTTTAATAATAATGTAATGAATAAAGAAAGAATTAAAGAACTGAGCAACTCACCAATCATGCTGCGTCGAAGATCTCGAAGGCCTTCCAGATTTCGATGAATGCTGAAAAAGAGAATTACCCTAACCTTTTCTTCTTTTGTTAAATATTTACCCGAAAAAAAAATTTTGAATTTGTAAACGACGATTTTTATTGCGAAACATTGGTTAATGCTCATACTAACTATTTGAAATATTTGAGGATTTTAATATAATAAAGCAATATTTTAGTGATAAATTTATATATGAAAAAAAAATTTAGAAATCAAGAAAAAATTGTAGTTTGTAATCCAAAGGCTAACTTTAGGTTACATAAAAGATTCATCAATGTTAACATTGTTAACCTTGAATATGAAAAAATCAATTAAATTATATTTACACATTCAAAAATAGAATAATTATTTTTGTAAAGAGTAGAAAAAAAAACTATTCACAGAGTAGGTTTTCTTTATAGAAAAAAAATAATTTGTTAAGGACAATGATCTTAAAATAACAGACCCGTAGGGGATTTAAATATAAAATAATACCAAAAAAAAATAATAGTAACAAAAAAATGGAATTAATATGACCGGGGGATTGAAGACAGGTTAGGTGTTCCCCATTTGGAGGTTAGAGAAACAAAAATGTGTTCTGGTCGAATATAGGCTGGTAGATGATGTGGGTTAAAGGTGATACTCCTGGTAGCGATAAAGTTGATCGTAGACTAGATGGAGTGGATGGAGGCTATTGATGATAAAGTTTAGTGATGGCCGGGATGGTACTGCTCCCAAGGGTGTAAATCAAGCTTTATAGGTTGTTTAGGTTGTTGGTTATCTTATCACTGTGGCTAATAAACGTAATCGCAACTCGTCGTAGTTGTGTTACGGTGTCTGTTCCTTCTTCCAAGTTTAACGGTTAAGAACAAATACTATTGGGGGTGCTTCTAGTGCATGTGCTGTTTGCTGCTGCAGACGTTGGTGACAAGGCTTTGTGTAGTTGCTGTTGGTGGTTTTTGATGTTGGTGTTACTCCTTCACGTTCTATTAGAAGATGCTAGGCGTTGTGTTTTATTTATTTAACTCTTTATTTGATTTTATTGTTGTTAATTTTCTTAAGAATTTTTAGTAGTTTTCACAGTTTTATCACAAAATTATTTCTGATTTCTTTATTTGTGGATTATTTTCTTATTTTTTTTTCTTTTACTTTGCTTTTATCTGAATTTGCTGAATTTTGCTGTATTTTTTCACTTCTATTTTATTAACTTTATGAAATTTAATACTTTTTTTTTTCAATTTCAGGACAAAATCACAATTATATATTTTCTTCCTTATTTTAGAGTTTCACTTTTTCTCTTTTGTTGTTGTACGTTTATATGAATGAAGAAGGATGTTTGTAGAAATTAGAAGTTCACAAAATTTTGAAATCGCCAAAAAATAAATTTACTTTTACAATATATTTCAAATTTTTTTTTTTTTTTTTTTTTTTTTTTTAACGAACTTTTGATATGTTTTTCCACAAATTATTTTATTAAATTATTAAAGTCTACCACCAATCACACTCACTTTGAGATGCCCAAAGAAATTATTATTTTAGTTTTATTTTATAGCTAAATATTCGGTGACTGTTTTGGTTATTTTATATTTAAACGATATTTTGTGGGTTTTTTGAAGATATTTTTTTATACTTAAATGCTTTTAAACATATAGTTTTTGAAATTTATATGTGTGAATACGAAACGACAAGGGATTTTCTTTGATTTTCGTTCTTAATATAAAGATTAATTTCTTGATTAATAATTTGTTGATTTTTTAAAAGGCACTAATTTCGTACATTTATTTCTTTTATTGCAATGGTTTTTTTTTTTTTTTTTAATACAATTTCTAGTTTTTCTTTTCTATTATTTGATCTAAAGTGGATAATATAACCGTTCGACTTTCCGTGAAAAGCACTTCTTTCTACAATTAATGAACGACGAATCACCCAATAGCTGGCGCGTCTGCGGTATAAGTAGTCCGCTTACAACAAACTGTTCTTCTCGAAACATCTAAATCACGCCACTACACCATCTTTAACCGTTAGAATTTTTTTTCTTATCGAAGTTAAAGAATGTTAACGAAAGTCAACGAAAAAAAAACACAAGTAAAAAAAAAGATCCTTGCCATTGAATAGTTAAGTTTATGAAAGGAATTGCCAGCTGTAAAGGTTAAGGAGTAGGGTTACCATACGTGAAAAGAGGTGGAGTAAAAGTAACCGGTGATTCGGTTTAGCAAAAATTAATAAAAATGAAAATGCCAGCATTTTAGCTGAGGATGAATTAGTGGGTAACAACCGATCACTACAAAACTAGATAATAGTGATGTTTTCATAGCACTATTATCTTGAAAAAGAGCGGTTTAACTTTTCCAGTACATGGGGTTACTGGGAGGCTGGGTTATATAATTTTCCTGTGTCTATTTATTTTTTTAACGGTGTTGCAATATTTTATTAAAACGTATAATTTGTTTTCAAGAACCATATATTTTTTTCAGGTGTAACATTTTTGTCGTTAAAATAAGAAATACTTTTTGAAATTTATTTGGGAATTGAAAGAAGGAAAAAAAAATTTCAACCTAACAAAAATTCAAACCACCATCTGTTAAAGTCGAGAGAAAAAAAATTTAGAATGTTATGAATGTTAAGGACGAATATCTTTGGCATGATAAGTGCCTACGGTTCTACCTTGAAGATCTTCTAAGAGATAATAATGAGATCCTAATTTTTTCCTTACACGACTTTTTATGAACAAAGGGGACAGTTTAGCATTGAAATTTTTCCCGCTACAGCTTTGCACAAAATTTCTTCTAAAAACTTCCTGTCCAATCCTAAAACTTTGGGGTCTAGCTCGAAGATTGTACTGTTTTCGATTGGTTTCATAGGCGGCTTTATATGATTCCGAAGATCAAAACGAATTAGTTTAAGACTATCATCACGTGATAACTTGTAGGCAGGTTCATCAAGCAATTTAAGATTTTTTAACAACGAATAGGAAGAGCCATGAGTGATCATGTCGAATCCAAAGAGGGCATGATATGGGGATGTTTGGATGGTTTGGTGAAAAGAATTACGCAATGCACAACGGATTTTTGTTAAATTTTTATCCCATTCACAATGATTACTCTTTAAATATGCTCTTATGGCAGCTATAACCGATCGGTTTACACGCTCTGAAGCATTACTTTGGGGTGAATAAACCGCTGTATACAGGTGATGAATATTGTAGTTAGTCAAAAAGGCTTCAAAATTATTGGCTCGGAATTGGGAACCGTTATCGCTGACGATTGTTTCTGGTACTCCGAAAACATGAAAAATTTGTTTTTCAAGGAGATCTATTATGATATTTGACGTAAATTTCTTTATAGGAAACAACCAATGAAACTTCGTCATATGATCTAATACTATTAGGATACCAATATTCCGGTTTTTACTACGAGGATAAGGTCCTAACAGATCGATGTAAAGCCTTTGAAATGGACGTATCGATATCGCTAGTTTACCCATTTCTGGTTTCAAAATAACATTAGGAGCTTTTGTGGTCTTACACACCTCACATTGTTTAACATATTCTCGCACATCTTTCACTAATCCAGGCCAATAAAGATTTCGGCGTATCAATTGAATGGTCTTTACCATACCCCCATGTGAACTTATAGGGTCATCATGCGCTCTTTTTATAACATTTGGACGCAATTTTAAAGGAACCCATAGTTTCCAACTGGTTTCTTCTTGCATGGAATCTCCACTATAATATTCTGTTCTTATGTAAACGTATTTGTCAACCACCTTGATATCTGGGTATTTACCTGAATCTTCCGAAATTTTTCTTTTCAAGTCTTCGTATTCTAGATCCAAAAAATGTTCAGAATTCAAGTCAATTTCAGGTTCTAGTATGCTTAATTCTGATATTTCCCCATTAAAACATCTTGATAAAGCGTCGGGTACTATATTTTCTTTTCCTTTCCTATGGCTGACAGTAAATTTATAGGATTGAAGCTTAAACATCCATCGAGCCAATCTTCCAGACAAATTCGTTTGCCTCATAAGCCAAACTAGGCTGGAATGGTCTGTGATTACCTCAAATTCTTGTAGCTCGAGATAACATCGAAAACGGGTTATCGCTTCTAAGGCGGCTAAGCACTCCTTTTCGGTTACGCTATAGTTCCGCTGTGCACTGTTGAGTTTTTTGCTCATAAAAGCTACGGGTCTTTCGTTACCAAAATCATCTAATTGGACAAGAACAGCTCCAATTCCATAGTCACTGGCGTCGCATTGTAGAAAGAATTTTTTCGAAAAATCAGGGTTAATTAGGACAGGGGCAGTTGTTAAAAGTTGTTTAATACGTTTAAAAGCTTCGTTAGCCTCTTCTGTCCAACAAAATTTCTTCTTTGCCGACAGAACCTCTGTTATAGGAAATACCACAGTAGAAAAGTTTTCTACAAATCGACGGTACCAACCGGCAAGGCCTAAGAATCCTCTCACCTGTCGGATAGTTTTTGGTATTGGCCAGTTAACGATGGCGCTAACTTTTTCAGGGTCTGTTGAAATACCACCGTTTCCAATTACATAGCCCAAATACGGAACACGAGTTACACAGAATTGACTTTTCGAAATATTCAACGTCAGATTGGCTTTCCGAAATTGTTCTGCAATACGAACTAATAGAGAAATATGCGTTGGAAAATCTTCCGATACGATAATTAAGTCGTCTAAATATCCAAACACAGCATTACGAAGATCTGGAGGAATAATTTCGTCTATTAAACGACACATGGTGGAGGGGGCATTACAAAGTCCGAACGGCATTACCACAAATTGATAAAGCGGGCGGCCGGGAATGGTAAACGCTGTCAAGGGTTTCGCCGACTCAGGTAGGCCGATTTGCCAATAGGCATCCTTCAAATCCAGCTTGGATATGATGTTGGCCTTTGCAAGCCTTGAAAATATACCTTCTATAGATGGAAGCGGATAAGCATCTTTCTTTGTGACGAAGTTAAGTTTTCTGGCATCAAGGCACAGACGAACTCTGTTTGGTTTTATCACCAACCTCATGGGCGAACTCCAGGGAGATTGAGAAGGTTCAATTACCCCCAAGGCTAACATCCGATCTATCTCTGAATACATCAGTTTTTCCACAGCGGGAGAAACGGGATAGAACCTTTGCTTTATCGGCTTGGAGTTTCCCACGTCGATATTATGCTGAATTAAGTTGGTTCTTCCTAACCCTTGCTGCTCAAAATTCGGGAATAAGGCTATAATAGCATTTAGTTGTTGGCGTTGATAAGAAGTTAATGGGTATTCATTGTTTTCTGATGTTAATTCAGAACGATCGTATTCTACGGACTTAACTTCGGACCATTTGTTTTGAAATTCAGATGACGGAACATAACTTAATACTTCTTTATCTACTATATCTAAAGATTCAACAAAACTCGGAATCATATTGAAGGCATTCCACAAATCAACCCCTAAGATGAGGCGTTGCGTTATCGAAGGTATTATGAACAGGTTAATAAAACGTTTTTGATTTTTAAATTTTATTTCGACTGCCAACCAACCAGTTACTTTCTGCAATTGACCGTCTGCAGTTTTGACGAATGAACGACACTTTGAAAAGGATGGGAAATCAGAAAAATCCTTTTGCGCCAAATCACCACCTACGCATGAAATGTTTGCACCGGTATCTAAAAGACCATATTCGGTTAAATCAAGAAAAGATACCTTAGCGTAAAAACGATTGTCTTTAGAATTACTTATAATGGCCGATAACAAAAGCTTTCTACAACGTCTACGAAGTTTAAAATAAACTCGCATTCTTAATGTTGATCTTTTTGGTTTTGGTTTAAAATTATCAGTTATGGTGTTCAAATTAAATATTTGGTTTCGTTTCTCAAGGTAATTTTGCCATCGTACATGATATGGAAGACGAGGGAATAATATTTTTGAAGGATCTGGTTCAGACTTGCTATTTTGAATTCTAGGATTTTGTAAAATTATAATTTGGTTATTTGAGTCTAATTCAGGTGTTTGGTCTCTAATCAGAGAAAATTGTTGATTCTGACAGGTAATATTTTTAGTTAAATCTAGTTTCTTTAATGTTTCATCATCATGCAGAGAAAAATTTTGGTCCTGGCAAATGTTTTTATCTAATTCTAGTTTTTTAAATTCGTGAAGTTTTTTGAAAGAGTTATTTTCTTAGCAGAACACTTTGGACATTGTGGCTTATAAGTATTCTTTGCTTCACATCCATAGCAGAAAATATTACGCTCTTTTACACAATCATCCCAAAAGTGATCAGCTTCCCCACAATTCCAACAACGAACGATTCTTTCCGAAGCTAAAACGGCATTTACCTCACCAGAGGGAGAATTTACATCATTTTCCGTAACATTAACTTCCGCTATCTGTCGTCTATTTATGGGATAATTAGGTGGACGAAACGATAAATTTTTCTTAACATATTCTTCATTCCAAAAAGTTTCTCTCATCTGAACCAACTTTCGGAGATGAGAAATGGAATGGACGGGTACATATAAAATATCTTGGCGAATTTCAGGTCTAAGATTTCTAGTTATTATTTCAATTAATTCCATTTCGGGAATTGGGGATGGTAAACGATCCATTATGGAAGAAATAGAATCAAAAAATGCGTCAAAACTTTCTCCTGTTTTCTGTTTCCTATTCCTTATCTCCTCACGAATATCAAACGAAGATTTAAAATCCCTGTATTGACATTGAATGGACTCACAAAAATCTTCCCAATTAACCGACGATACCTGCTTTCTATAACGCCAATACCAGTCTTTGGCTTTTCCGTACAGCAATACATTTAAATTTTTTACAATGGGAGCAAAATCGCCATCAAAATTGTCATAAGTAAAGGAATTGATTCGATAGAGAAATTCTTCGATATTAAGGCTATTTGGGGAACCATCGAACTTGATGTTCCAGCTTTGTATAATAGCTGTTAACTTGTCAGGGTTAAAACATGTTGCATTTGAAGAAGACCGAATTGGGGTATATGACATATTAGAACGATTATTATGAAGACGATTGCTTTCACTATTCAAATTACTTGGTTGGGAACGTTGATGTGAAATACTGTTCTCATTATTACGGTTAGAGTGACTGACATTGTTTCCACCGGCAACTGGATTTGTGTGCGGGTTAGAATTTGGAGCTAAATTGAAATTTGACAAAAGTCTGGCCATAGTGGTCTCTATCATTTGGTTCAGTTGATTATAATCAACATTAAAAGTATTACCGGGTTCATTTTGAGGAATATTTCTATTAGAAGCACAACCACCCCGAGATCTTGTGGTTTGGGCAACAACAGAGACATTCAAATCTTCCCCCTCATTACTGGGTTCAACTACAGGGCGTTGACTATCATAAACATTGGTTCTACTTTGGCTACGTGTGTTGTAAGGGTTAGCCACTGTACCTCTACCACGACCTCTGTAGGACTGATTATGGGAAATGTCGGGTTTATTAGCTATATTCATTCTCTTTAAATCAGACAAATCGCAAGGCTTTTTACAATTAGGACACTCCGATGTATTTGTCAAATAATTCTCAATACACGATCGATGAAACGAATGGTTACATTTTATAATAATCAGACAATCATCATTTTCAGACATATTGGTAGTACAAACGTTACACACATTCTCCCCAGTACACGACGAACCTGAAGCAGATGCTTCGTTAGGTGGAGTTCGAGGAAGGGACATTATTATAAAAAATTAGTCAATGCTACAACAATATTGGAGTTCAAGCCAAGAAAAAAAAATTTTCTTTTCCAAATATAGAAATATTAAAAAAAAAATATATGTTTGTAATAATTAGAAGAAATTCTATTATCATAGAATTATAATTTTTCCCAAACTAAATATTCTATATAATTTCGTTTTCATTAGGGTTGGTACACAATAGGGAACAGTGTTAAAAGGGTAAAAATCAAGCAACAAAATAAGTCTGGTAACAACATCCTGTCTATGGAGATGAGTATATTCAGAAAATATCACATTATCAGCAGAAAAGTTATTCTTGTACAACAAAAACATACATGTTCTTTATTGCATTAATATATTAGCTTGGATAGAAATCTACAGTTGCAAAACTTCTATTTTACAAAACTCATATCTCAATAGGAACAATAATCATAACCGTAACCTAACGTTTTCCTATATACATATCTTACGTCGTTAGGGGATTCATAAAACAATATTCACATTTTGAAAAGAAAGGACAAACAATGATCTGATAGGTCGTTTTACTCGATGACACACTCAAGTACACGAAAATCCATAACAGGACTGTCTGTTATTCCCCCAAAAGGAAATAAAGTCTTATAACACCCTCTAAAACGTTTATAAATGAAATCTACTAATAACTATCTGTTTTGGAACCGAAAGCATATAGTGGAACAATTTACTTTCGAGCCCCATGTTGGGCGCCATTTTTATTATAACTAGAGATATGAATAATTGATTGGAAATGTAAGGATCATTAAACTCTCTTCCCCAGAGTTTGAGAAAACCTATAACTCCTTTTGCCTTATTAACGATTTGTGAAACGTGGTATTAAAGTATAGTTTAGAATCAAGCACCATACCCAGATCAAGAAATTCTTCAACTAGATCAAGTTGACAATCATTTATTGTGCATCTACAGAGTACTGGACTTCTTCTGTAGAACATTATTTATTTACACTTTCTTAAATTCAGATCCATTAGATTCATCATACACCAATCATAAAGACTGCTAAGATCTGATCTGATCGGAGGAAAATTCATAGGAATAGTCAAAGCTATGGAACAGCTTTACATCATCAGCATATATTAATATTCTAGAATTTTAATACAAGTTGGTAAATCATTTATAAATATTAGGAATAATAAGGGGCCGAGATGACTACCTTGCGGACCACCACATAAAACAGGAATGGTTTTCGATGTACAATCTTTAAATAATAACCATTAGTATCTATTTTTAGATATGTAGAAATCGATTTCAGAAAAACGAGAGAAAATTCGAGTTTATCCAATTTGAACAATAAGAGATCATTATTTATTTTATCGAAAGCTTTACTGAAATCTATATATATTATGTCTGTCTATAAACCGGAATCAAATACAATTATAACTGAGGTTGTGAACTCCAAAGTATTAGTTGCAGTGGAACATCCTTTTCTAAATCCATGTGGAAATGGGGAAAGATAACAAACAACTTAATGCGAAAGCATTTCAGTAGCTATCATTTCGAAAAGTTTTGGACCAATACTTAATTTAGCAATACCCCTATAATTTGAAATGTTGGATCTGCTTCCGGATTTAAACAAAGGTATAATATAAGATTTTCTCCAAACTTCAGGTATTGATATATTAAATATGTAGGTTATTGGAGATATAAGAGAATGCAAACATTGTATAAGAACACAGCTTGGAACATTGTCAGGTTCACATTTATCAGAATATTTTAGATTCTGTACAGCTATCAGTACCATCGATTTATCTAATTTTGGACAATTTATTAGGGTTGCAACAGGAATTGGATATGGATAATTGGAAAATTAATGTAATTCTTTATCAGAATAGGCAGATGAGAAAAAAGCAGCAAACATATCGCAAACATTTGCATCATTAGTGAATTCTTTGTCTACAAATTTTATCATGGACGGATATCCAGAGACTTGACACTTAGAATTTACAAACGCTTGGAACTTACAATTTACAAAAATATTTAGGATTTTTTTTTTTTTTTGAGTTCTCATATAATCAATAGATGAACCGGACTTTTTGTATTTTCTATAATATTTTTTTTTTTTTTTAATTTTTCAAGCTGCTTTGTATTCCAAGGAGGTCTTTGTGCAATTATTTTTATCTTCATTGAATTTATTAAAAATGATGTCAGTATTACAAGAGCATACTTTATTGTAAGGAATATATTCAAACCAATTTTCAGAACAAAGTAGGTGATTTAATTTGGAATAATCAGCTTTGTTAAAATCAAAAACCATCTCATCATTTACATTAAATTGTAATGATAGCTTTGTTTCGACGTATAAGATTATTTCAAGAGTGGGGTGATAAGCATCTTCAGGTGTTAAAAATGGATTAATTCGAAGAATATTAAATTCTTCAGGTTGATCAACAAATACAAGATCAAGTAATTTGCCAAGCTTGTTTACTATGTTATTTATTTGGAAGAGTCCTAATCCGGCAATAGCATCCGGTAACTCAATAGATGTTTCCTATCTTATTTATGGGCTTCAAAATCATGAATCTGGAGTTTCGCACCATTTAATGTTTGGAATGTTAAAAACAGCAAGAACAATTATGGAAGCACCAGGTTTGGATTGATTAGCTAAAAATTTTATATCGTTTTTTGATCATTGATAAGAATTATTTCTTCCGAAGGAAAAGGAGTTGAGACAGAAATCAAAACTCCCCCACCTTCTTTACCTCTACCTCTCACTCTATCATGCCAATAAATTTTAAATTTACTGCACATTATTTCAGAGCTATGAATTTCTTTGTCAAAGTTCTTTCGGTGAGTACAATGATATTATGGTCAATATCAAAGCTCTCTAAATAAAGGGATTTTAATTTTGTGTTCATACCTCTAGCATTTTGGTATGCGATGCAGTTAGCTGAGAAGTTGTAATCATTTTTTAGACAAATATTAATATTTAACGGGTTATTTAATTCAACTATTTTTTTTGGATTTGGATCAGAATAAGAAACGGATTCAATCATATTGTAAGATAAATTTGTTTTGCGCATTTTTCATGGAAGTCTCAATTAATTAACTGGCCAACATTTCCTTTCGCATGCACGTTTTCTTTACATAGAAAATAAACAAAAAAAAAAAACAAAATGACAATAAAAATTAAAAAAAAAGCTATTTAATTTTAACAATTTACCTTGAAACTTTTTGATACTCTAGAAACCAGAAGACAAAAATATGTTTAAGTCTTTACTTAATATAGATAAATGCGAACTTCTTCTTGCGGGATTTAGAGAAACTGAGAGGAACGAATCCAATTAAGATGTTGAAATTTTGTTAAGTAAACTAAGCTATGTGAATGAAACATTGAGGCGCCTGTGGATGCCAGAATATGATACTATTAACTGAACTAGCAATAGAATGTGAAGGGGCAGCTTTGATATAATGCTGACTCTAAAAGTGCGGATAAAGAACTACCGAGGATTCATTTTGGATCAACAATTATGGTCTTGTGATTACACACGGTTCCGTTTAGTCTTTTCGTAAACCTAATCTAACCTACAGTAGAATTATATATAGAATTATATATCTCCAAAAAAATATTTTTTTGACTATAAATGTGCTATCAATGTTGAAAAATTGATTCTAACAATTTTTTGCATTTTTTGCTTTTTTATGTTTTTAAATCAGAAAAACTATGGACTCCATATTTTTTCTTTTTTTTGTGAACAAATTATTTTACACAGCTGACGCAATTCTTAATTACACATTAGGGCTATAAACAAATTTTTGGCATATACCACGGAGTAACCAAGAATGTTTTAGTAATGAAAACACCTGTGTCCCGTCGTTTTGCGAAAAAAAAAACTTCACGCAGGGAAGCAAATTTCTAAAACCTTCCAAGAATTTTTTTTTAGAAAAATTTTTTATTATTTATCTTTTTATTTTTTTATTTATACAATATTCATACATTAATTTATTCTACTATATACATTTAAAACTACTATGTAGTTTTAAATGTATATACTATTGGATGAAATAAACTTTAAGTTTAATGTTCGCGATGATTTACACAGTGGATAAATATCTTGTACAACTTTTATTGCTCCCTCTGCAGATATATTACTCCTTTTTTGCAAAGAAATTGCTGAAGGTTCTTTTACCCAGTGTCTTTCTTTGATTGGAAATGGTGTGTTTTTGAAAATTCCTTTAAAAGATAATAATCTAGGCATTTAGTGATGGTACAATCTATGAAATTTAGATCATTGCTTATATTTTTCTATCGCTTTAAGCACAAGGTATTTTACTCAGGTTTTTATATATAACGAATTTTGAACCGCGATGGAAAATTTTTAAATCTAAAGCAGTGGATAAATTCCAAAATAGTATTTAAGTCATACGTATAGGAATATATACAAATACCAGTGTATATTTTTTAAAATTTCGGTGAGATAAAAATGGTTGTTTTCAAACTTCAACCCGATCCCTGCGTGAACTTTTTTAACGATCCGAAAAAATTATCATATTTTTTATTAATAACTTTTAATGTTCTACATGACTATACTATACCGTTTTTGATATTCGCAAAATCTGTGAAAATGTTATAGCCATATTATACATATATACAAAAATATTGATGTTGATATATCTTATAGAACCACAACTACGATAATTTAAAGTTTTATATAGTCCTTATGTTGAGCTTTAAGACGATATACAAATGTTTGAAATGTAGCAAGCGGTTAAAATGTTTCTATGTCAAGGGTAGCATCCTTTGAGCCTATGTGAAATCTAACCAGCCAAAAATTTCCAAAAATTCTATTGATTTTTAAAAGAAATTTCTAGAATTTCATTAGTCCGGCATATCTTTTTGTAAGTTCTTGGTCGTAGATTTTTTAAAAAATATTTCTCAATTTACCAAATTTAAGCATATTATTCTTGGGTATTTACCACAAAACTTCGAGTATTTTCTGGCAACATTGCTCTTTAAGTGTGAAAAATTTTATAAAATATTGCGAGAAAATAAGTTCATGAAATCATTTGCCAGAGGGGAATAAATAAAAACTTCTGTATATACTAAAGGTCATTACTTAAAACTTTAAAGTTATTGAGTCAATGAAAAACAAGGTTTTTCAATAGAGCCTCTTCGATATAGTTAATTATTCTTAATAAAATACAAAAAGGTTTATCTATCTTCTATCTATATATATAAAAGAAAGTGATGTTAGTTACTATTGTTATAACTCAAGAACGACTAGACCGATTTTGATGATTCTCACCAATTCGGACCGGTCACCGGCCAGAAAAGGATAATACGAAAAAAAATTCGCGAAAAATCCGCGATAAAAAAAAAATCTTTTTTGTCATAATTTCTTTGCCTTAATAATCATTAAAAATATTTTTTTTAATACAAATTATAACAATTACTGTTTCTGTTTCTATCGAAACGCTTACTTTTTTGTGCAATTTGTTTTCTGGTGGTGGTGTAGAATTCTATTTCCAAACGGTAAGTTCCAAGTAAAGCTCATCATTTAGTGAGGTTGTGATATTTAAAACCATTTGTTGTATTTTTGGCATTCGTTATTAAGTGTTATTCACAATGCCGCGACCCCGGAGATCTAATATTTCGCGTCGAACACGTAATGCAAGTACTTATCGTAATATCGTCAATCAATTGAATATATATGAACGAGAAATCGCACGAGAACAACCCCGTATTAGTTTGGCCCGACTTCGTACATCACAAACGCAGGAAGAAAGGCAGGCGAGAAATGAAACGGCTCGGTTAGCAATGAGAAATCGTCGAGCAAATGTAGCAATTCAACAACTTTAAAATTTTTAATCAACGCATAAGAAGAATTGCTTCAAGTTCTGATTTGAATCAAGCGGCGTTCCATTACAACTGCAATTTCGACTACAGCTCTCATCATTCCGTTCAAAAAAAAGACATTGTCTATCCGCTAACCTTAAGATGAAGTAATAAATAAATATAAATTCAAATTTTCCTTAAATACATGCGTATATTTTTTGATTGAGCCCACATCTACATCATATTTAAATTCTTCTGTAAAAAACACTTTATAATAGGTATTCCTTAGATTTTTATTTAAAGGTCGTAAATTTCGTTAAAATATCAATTTAAATCGTTCAGTAATACAACACTAATGTTTGCTTAGGGCCAGCAACGCGGCTCGGGTCATCGTTCAGTAATACAACACTAATGTTTGCTTAGGGCCAGCAACGCGGCTCGGGTCAGCTTCTACATCATATTTAAATTCTTCTGTAAAAAACACTTTATAATAGGTATTCCTTAGATTTTTATTTAAAGGTCGTAAATTTCGTTAAAATATCAATTTAAATCGTTCAGTAATACAACACTAATGTTTGCTTAGGGCCAGCAACGCGGCTCGGGTCAGCTAGTTAAATATAAAAACATAAATAATTGTAACTTAAATAATTGGATAAATTATATTTGTACAACAAAATTTATTATTTAAATCAGAGACCAAAAATAATTATTTGTTTAATTTTGGTTAAGAAAAAATTCAATATGAAGGATATTAGTTAAAAATAACCTGAGTACGCTATTACACTATTAAGCTATTGTGTTACAAAATTTTATTTTTTATTTTTATTTAATTTCTCAGGGCGTGTGTAAAACGATTGAAAGGTTCTATTATAAAAAAAAAAATATTTTTACTATGGTGAGTAGTGTTGCCAGGAGATGAGGAAAAATGAGACTAAATTGAACTCTTAAAAAGGTCAGAAAAGGCTAAATATCCCAAAAAATAAGGCCAGAAAAAAAATGTTTTTAATTAAAACCCTTATTTTAATCGTTCTTTTTTAGTTATATATATATATATTGTTTTAGTTCTAATTAATTTTTAAATTAAATATAAAAAGGCTGACGGCAAAATGATGCAATAAAAAATCGCCCAAAAATTTCCATACAATTTTGGGTTATATTTCAAATTTAAAACGAACAATAATTAATTCCTTATCAAATTCTTGGGCGATTTTTCGTTTTTTATAAGATATTTTTTTAAATATATTCAGAAATAGATTCTATGTTTAATGAAATATAATACAATAATCGATTAGTTAAGTTATTTTCGATTTTGCGAAAATTTGAGTTAAATAAAAAAATCTCCACTTTTTGTGCGAATAAATACTAAGGTATTTATTTGGCTCTACTTTTTCTCTGTTCGATTAATCAAATTCGAAAATGCTGTTTTTAAATTAATCGAATAAGGCTTTTAAAGTACTCGAGTTATACAAGTAAATTTGTTAATGTTTATTAAAAAATAAAATAACAAAAAATTTTAATAAATATAAAAAATATGTCTGCATTAATTTTGATCGCTTAATTTAAAGGAAAAGTTTAAATTTGAGTCTATTTTTCTTTTGTGTTTTTATAAATTCATGGTTTCCCTAATATTAACTTAATTCTTTGATAGTTGAATCAATAGACCTATGTGTATCACCCAAACTTATTACTTTTCGGATATCAGTACCGTAAAACTGGTAAATTAAAATCTAATGAAGTATATTTATTTCAAAATTCAAAAAAAGAAAAAAAAATATGAATTATTTTAGATAAAGAACTTCGGCGATTCTTAGCATAAAATATAAGTCTACTACTCTCTTTCCCTTCTATTTCACAAGTTTCATCCTAGCATTTATTCCCTAAACCAGGCTGAGATTCCATTGGTATATCAACTCTATATGTACACATATCGGTTGCACTGTCATTCGTCATAGAACCAACAATATGTTTATCCAAATCAAGTTCAAAATCTTCCAAGTTCCTTCCTACGGAAAATTTAATATAAGAAAGTGAATCTTTGCTTATCTCCTCCAAACCCAAATTCAAAAAATGACCAATAACTTCTATTACGCCTTATATTTCATACAAATATTCGGTTTCTTTTAAATGAATAATTTTCATTTAATATAATTCCAAATTGTGGTGTCGCATGACGGCATAATAAAACCTTTAGATTTTAAATTGAAACATCGTTAAAAACCCATTTTTTTAATATTTTTTTTTTTTTTTTACTTCAAATATTCGATTAATCGACATATTTTACTCCAATTTATTTTTACTCGGAATTATAGATTTCAATTTAATTTAACAATTATTTGATTTTAATTTGTTGATTAATCGAACAAACATTATTCGAGTAAATATCCTTAAAAATGCACAGAAATGCTTAAATGGATGATTCTTTAAAAATAAAATTAGTAATATCAAATAAGAAATTAGTTTCTTCGTGGTTGAAATTTTAATATTTTAGCCTTTTTAAGGCAACTTAAAAAATTAGAAAAGTTTACAAAAAAAAGTAAAGTAAAAAGGTTTGATTTAACCTTAAAAAGGCTAAACAGGCAACACTTGTGGTGAGAAACATTGTTATTTATGCTGTGTGAAATGAAAGGTTTGAAAAATATTGACAAATTTCATTTTTATTATTAGAAAATTAAAAATAAAAATGTGTAAATAGAAAAATAAATAAATAAATAAAAAATACAATGGAAAAAAATTACATATTGATTCGTTTATTTTTGTAATCCTTTCAAAAAGCAAAACTCCTCATTGGTAATATTTTATGTTCAAATGGATATTTAATAAAGAATGAATGTGTTTGTAATCTTAAAACAAAATGTACATTTTCTAAATATTTTATATTTTTGTAAAATGTTTGATAATCTTAAAACGTCGGAAATTTCTATTCAGCTGGTGAAATTTTATTCACCTCATTATGTAAAAAATTTACTAAGAAGCATACTTTTATATCATTTCAGACAGGCACTCAGAAATAAAAATTATTTCTGATTTTTACTTCATGAAATTAAAAAAGTTGTGACTTTTGTTTTTTTCTCACAAAATATTTTTTTTTAACTAGAAATAAAAATCATAAAATATATGATTTTTAGTTTGGAAAATAGTATTGCGAAATGCATAAATGATCCATTTGACTATGTTCTCATAGAAAATTGTATCGATGTTTGTACTGCTACAAGTAACATAGAATTCGCTAGAGAATTCGCTAAATTTCAGAAAATTAATTTCAAGTAATATCTGAAGATTTAGTTGAAATAAATCTAAAATAAGCCTTATTTTAGATTTAGACTTATTTTAGCTTTATTTCAACTAAATCTTCAGATATTCCTTGAAATTCATTTTCTGAAATTTAGCTAAAATATATCATGGACAAGCAGTTGATGTAAACAAAATAGAAATTAGAATTTCTAACTCATAATTAAATATTTTGCTTCAAATTAACTTCTATGTCATCTATACACAAATATTTTGAAATAGAATTCATGTAATGGTCGACTTTGATTAAAAAAAACGTAGCATAAAAGTTTTAATATTTTAAGACAATTTTTGTTTGAAAAGCAACAACAATATTTTTTTGAATCCATTGTAAAATTTTACAACATCGAGCTTTTCCTTGGTTTGATTGACGGTTTTTTTTTCGCAAAAAATAATGTTTAATGAGCACTCGAAACTCACTTTTCTTAATTTTTAGAAAAATACACGAGTTTGTATGTTTTGAACAGCTGTTAAACGCAAAGTAAATGACGCCACTTGCTAAAAATTTGAAAGTAGTCTATTAACAGGTGGTACTTGATGGGCATAGTATTGCATTTCATATAAATACGAGGGAAGTTTGAAAAGTCACGGAAATATTGATCTGCCCTCGTATGATAGCAAACCTTGTGAAACCCCAAATTTTATCACTTACAAGGACTGCCAAACTTAATAATGAATGTCATAATTGTAAAAAAGCAACACTTTAATATTCAGCTGACAAATTACAATCATTTCAAATTAACGATAATGAATTTTCATTTTTAAAGTTTCTATAATTTCTATTTTTTTTTTTTTTTTTTACTATTTCATAAACAATAAAAACTCCAATTAAGTTTTCTGAAAATAACATAATTACTACATTTAAAATATAATTACTTAATAGATATTCATGTTGAATATCAATTACAGCTATTTTATGACAAATTGTTTTTATTAATTCCATTAAATATTTCATATTATTTTTGCAAAAAAAAAAAAAAAAAAAAAAATAAATAAAAAATAAAATAAAACTAACAATTATAATTCAGTGTTTAGGCATAAGTGTTGTGGGTTTATGTGTATATGTGTATGTATATGATTACCAGTGGAATATATATAAGTATTTTGCGTTAGTACTTCAGTTGTTTGTTAAAAAAATTATACAATTTTCATTCCATACCTACTACTTACCTGTTATATTTTAATTAATCATATTTGTATTTAGATAATCTAATTTATATAGTCAATATTTTTTTAATTATATATTAAAAATTACATTTACTGTAAAATATATATTTTTAGCCAATTGACCCAAATTTGTGTAACTAGTGCCAATTGTGTAATCGTTCATTTACTTCAAAAACGTCATAACTTAAAAAACTACATTTTTAAGTTAATAATGTAGAAATACGCATTATATTCATTATATCGTTTATCACCGATTGAGAAGGGATTATGTCATACCATTTTTCTATTAAGGTAAATGTCATTTAAAAACTTTGAATGTGATTTTCGCTAAACTGTTTTTTTTTTTTTGAGTTATGACATTTTTGAATTAAATAAGCGATACGTATGTACACTTTTACATATATTTTTATTATTATATGTATGTATATTTTGGTGATATATTTTAGATAATTTATTGCGATATGTGAGTACATTTCAAATAAGTCATTAGGTTTATATTTACTTTTAACCACATAAATATAATAATGGCCATTACGTATAAACAACCCTGTAGAAAATTTTAACCAATTTTTCTAGTAGTAAGAGTACTAGTCCTGCGACTTGTAAAAACAGAAGAAAGATTGTGCCAATTGATGCCCTCTAATGGCAACTCCATTTAAAAGGGATATTAATTCCTCATAGGTTTGTGATAGGAGGAAATAGGTCTTAAAGTGAAAATTTACATTAAAAATTTTTTAAAATCGCTTTCTTTCTAGTACAGTATAAGTAAATTGTATCCTTTTAAGATATTTTTTATCTCCAAAACAATCAATGTATAGAGTAGAAGGTGAACCATTCACCATTTTTTAAAGTTCTCCGATCTCATAACAGTAAAAGTTTTTTATAAACTCTCTTTTGTCCTAAGCGCTTAAATATGTTTACTTTAATTTAAGTCATTTTGGTCCACTACTACCTTTATTTTTTGTGTATTTTATGAGAATTTAAATAAGGTCACTCAATAAAGAGCATTTCAAAGGTACTGAAGTAAACAACAGTTACTAATTAAAAATTATTTTATTCTCCAAGGGAATATTATATTTAATTATTTCACAATACAGCAAATTAAGGTATCCAAAGGCTATAATTATATAAAATATTTTTATTAATAAAAAAAGTGTAAACAATAATAACAATATTATAACAAAAGCAATTGCTGGACATACGAGCATATACACACATGTATGTATATTTAAAAAGAAATATATTTATTTTTGATTACTTGCTTTTGGCATTAATTTATCGATATTTTTGTAACGTCCAAAAGTCATGGTGCCATTTTTAAGTATACCGATTGAGACTCTGACTATTTTCTCAAGGTTATACTTGACATGTAAGATCCATTTTCGAAAATGATCGTAATTCTCGTAAGATGATGATAATAATATGTTTTAAGTAAAAATTATGTAATTGACCTTTTCTCCTATATAAGACAAACTCCTAGAAATCATTCTGAAATGATAAATTCCAAATTGGATTTAAATTTATGTAAAAAATCCTAAATTTGGACAAATCGGATAGTTTTTATACCAAAAAAGAGAATGAGAACTCTTTCTATGTTTCTTTTTTTTTCTACATTATGTGTATCAAGATGCTATAAAAAATAGAACTTCCAACAAATATTGACATATATATGTATAACATAAGTTCTTTTATATAAAACCAAAGTGGATTTTCTTGAGAAATATTTTTTTAAGTATTTTTACTTCTTTCAGAACTATCAAACTAATACCCATTATATATTACTCGTATTATAACTGATAGATGTAAAAAAGTAATGTAATAAAATGTTATATTAATGATCAGAAAAATTGCAAAGGGAAAGTTTGTGGACGTTTTTCTTTTACACTTGGAGGCGGAACAAATTATGTAAAAAAATTTGTATTTTTTTACTTCAGAGTTTGATGATATAAAATAACATTTAACATTAAACTTTTTAAAATATATTCCTAAAATTTTTCATGAAATTAGGCATTATTTATTTCCATAAATATTAAAGGTCATTTCGATCTTGTATAGATTAAGAAACTATAGAAACATTTAGTGTAAATCAATATAAAGTCAGAAATTTAACGTGGGATTTTTATGTTGCAAATACTAACACAAACGCATTATATATACTAACCTCAACTATAATAGCTTAGAGTTTAATAATAGAAACAATCAAACCAAAAGGACATAAAAATTGTAGCTACATAAGATTGAAAATATTTTTAACAAAATAATAATAAAAATTCTTTTTATTAAAAATAGATAAAAAAAATAATAATAAGTGTAGTTGTATAGAATAAAAATCGATAGATATTAAATATAATTCATAACTGGAAAAAAAAGAAAATAATAAAAAAAATTTATTCATTTGTTATTTTCCTTTCTTGTGATACAAATTGCCATTGGCAATACAACAATGTTTTAATATGAATATACATAAATATCTACAGTCACCCATTTATCAATTTATTGTCTATATATTGTTTATTAAAGAGCCTCAAGAGAAAAAGTTGCAAATGCACCCTTTTAGAAATGAAGATTGGTCTGTTTTTATATGATTCCCAAAATATTACATCTGAATGTTTAAATTTACGTTAGTTGGACCATTTTCAAAATACCTCTATGAATGCGTATTTCTTTAAATATCATTATCAATATTTTCGTTAAAAGAAAATTAACTTCAAATTGTAATAGAGGCATACTAAGACCTGGAATATTCATTTAATTAATTGTTATGTCTCTTTTCAGTCGCTAAATGTTAAGATTTTAATAATGCTTTTTGCCATATTTTCTTTATCCAAACATATGATTGTATATATTTTTTATATTTTTCTATATATATTGGGTTTTAATGTACCATTGGAATGGTATATCCCGATACTATTGTAGATTACACGTAATTAACCCTTTAACAGAAAGAGAATCAATTTTTGCAAATAAATCACATGAAAGTATTTATTATACTTACACATAGACGTATTTATTAAAAATATAATAAATTCCTTTAAAACAGCGATAATAAACGAATTAAAGAGATTTTTGAAATTTAGTCAATATTTTACACAATTTTTTTTTTTTTTTTTTTTTTTTTGATACTCGTAAATGTACGCTTTTGGTGATATTTATTTTCTTAACTAGCCATCTTAAATATTACTTGTGTAACTAAAGGGTTATGTGAATACATATATCAATATTATTGAATAATACCTTTCCAATGATACACTAAAATATAAATTAATATGAAAAATGTCCAAAATATTCAAACTTTAAAAAAATAGTATTTAAAATAAAATCATAAAAAAATTTATTGAAATTTTAATTTTGCGAGAATCAAAACTAATTTAAATTTTTTTTACTCAGTCCAGGATTCCCTGGAAATTTGGATCTTTTCATGCCTCGCTTTACCAAGAATTTCGTTCGGGATTTTCTGTAATTTTAAAAGCACTGAAATGGAAGAAACCTGCATAAATTTTAACAAAATATTATATTTAGTAATTTTTTAAAGCTCAAAGTACAGCTGGGAACTACATCTTAATATATATAGCAAATAAGAAATTATATTCTTCGCTTTTTAATTAAAAAAAAAAGCTAGAAAAAAGCTAGAAGCTAAAGCGAAAATTGCTACAAGCAAAGTAAAAAGACTAGATTTAGCCTTAAAGCTACACTGGTAGCACTGGTGTAAAGTAAACCCGAAGGCGCTTGTGATAAAGCTCTCCCCACAAGGCCTATTGAAACTTTGCCAATTTTCCATTTTTTTTTTTAATTTGCTTATAAAATTTTCAAATCGCTAAGCTGGGATGAAACAAAAATTATGTTAATAAAATATCTCCATATGTTGAGTGAACACACAAAAATTTTAAATTTCTTCAGACCATGACCTCAAAAACTTAAAATTTAAACTTAAATATATTTTTTAGAAATAATGTTAATATTTGGACCTAAATAAATTTAAATGAGTAGAAATATTCAAAGGAAATTATGACACAATATGGATAGATGTACCTTAAAATCTGGGAATTAAAAACACTCCCAAAATCTCAATAATGTGTTTTTCTTCCAATATTGCCCAACGTCCACGTTTATTTTTGGAAAAAAATATCGATTTTTGAAACCGCATTCCATGTGCTAATGCCAGCTTTGGGCTAAATTTTAAATAATGAAAAAAATTTGAATAAAATCGAATCAAATGAGTGTGCGATATATTGGAAAAATGAAATTAGAATTTTTAGACATGAATTAAAAACAAAATGAATAAAAATTGAAAAGCGGTGTCTTAGAACGAAGTAAACTTTTATTTTAGATTGGAATATATCTAAATGTAACGGTTCCATCGTAATGCACATAGTCTCGATGAAAGAGTGTTGAGTGTACAACAGTAGCTCTTGCGGATTGAGAGCGCTGGTTGGTAGTAGCCATAGATGAAGTACTAATAACTTTAAACTAATATTGATGGTTTTGCGTACAAATTTTTTTAGGTCCACGGAATGATTTTTTACTATCCAATATAATATAAATTTTATGCAATGTTGCATACAAAAGACTAAGACAGGAACTTACTTGCGTTATCCTTAACAGCAAATAAAGTTACGACTCAGTCATAAAAAATATAAAATATTTACCAAATTCATACATACATACGAATATATGAGGATTTCTTCAAATTCGTTTACTTTTGGGGATGAAAAAATTTTACGTTTTTTTTTTTTTTTTTTTTTTTGTGTGTGTAACATTAATGCTATTTAGGACAGAAAGTTAAAAAAATTCTAAAATTCTATTTTCAACAGTATATAAAAAATTACCACATGTATATTACCTACATCAATGTGTCTAAAATACAAGTTAAAAGTGATTCGCTGTGGATGATGTAAGCGAAGGTAGTTTCGATTATATTGATTTTATAAAATTTCGTTAAACAAATTTCATATATTTTTAATATCTGACAACCAAAAATTTTTCTAAAATGATGGACAAGAAATGACCGTTTATGTTATGGTAGTCAAAAATCAAAAATTAAAAAAAAAAGTAAGAAAGACAGTCGATACCCTACACCATTGTGTATGTCCATCAAAATTCGTTAAGGGGTCTTATATTAAGTATGTGGACGTTAATACTAACATTTATATGAATTTATACACTTTAGGGTGATTCAAGAAAATTGACTTATATGGGAGCTATGGTAAATTATGGAGCGATCCTCATGAAATTTGTCACTGTAATTTCTACTTATATATAGAACTTTTTTGTGTCGAATGTAAACTTGATACTAACATGTGTATGTGCTTTATGCACGTGTATGTGCTTTATGCACGTTAATTAATGGTTAATTATGGACCGATCGTTATGAAATTTGGTACAAAATTCATTAAAATATTGCTATATTTAAGGCATTTATGATCATTAAGCCCCTATTCCGATACGGCATTTGTACGCGAGCTAGGTGAACTAATGAACCGATCATAACCAATTTCAAAACGCTTCGTCCTTGTGCCATGAAAGTCCCATGTGTCAAATTTCATTGAATTATCATCAATATTGCGACCTGTGCTTTGTGCAAAATTTTTACATGGATAGTCAGCCAGCCGTCCAGAAAAGACCGGACGGACGGACAAACATCGTTAGATAAGAAAGTTATTATGAGTCTATTGGTATATTTTAAGGTGGGTGTTGGATGATTTTTTCTGTGCGTTACAAACATTAGCACAAATGCGTAATACTCCAACCACCTATAATGGTGTGGGGTATAAAAATTGTGAAAATTCCATTTTAAGTCTAATATCAAAAATAAATGCACATATGTAACCTAAATAAAGGTATACAAATTACAAATTAAAAGAGGTACGTAAGAGATACGTTTTATAATAATGAACATAATCGGTACCACAATCTAACCACGTAAAAATATATAAATGGGTTAAACTAAGGTCATGAATATATTCCATGCAATTTTTTTTTTTAACTAAAACATAATAGAGTTATAAAATTTTCGCAAACAACGATTTTAAAATATAATCTGGAAACCTTTTTTGATTACGCGATTCCACTTCGAGACATCGTCGAAACACAGCCATGACACTAATTAAAATCGGTGAAAACGTATATGAATCCGTAGCTGTTATTATAATTTACTCGTATAACAGAATCAAGTGGTACTCAAAAATAATTACCCTTTTGAATTTAATGCAACTTTTAACACTTTTTGATGTGTATTTTTGTAGTTGAAAAATGTATTTTATAGTTTATAATTAATACATGCAACTTTTTATTTATCAACATCATGTTTGTGGTTAGATATGACAAAATGCATTAGCGAATTAAACGCAATTAAAAAAACAAAAATCTATGTACACTTTGTTTTTTACTCGATATTCTAAAGGTAGATTGAATAAGAATTATGGTCCCGATTATGTTCACTATTATAAAATGTATAGATCGATCATTTTTAAATTTATATTTTTTATACCTTTGTGTAGGTTACATACACTGCCTGACATAAGGAATCACATTTTTTTAATTTAATTAAGTATATCTCCTAAACTAAATTTCAGAAAAAAAAATAATTTTTTATCGCAACCAAATTTCAGTGTTGGCTTTAGTTTCCTGAAGAAATAAAAAATATACATATTTTGTTATACTAAAATTATGCATTTATTTGAAGACATGTATTTCTGTGGTACTTTTTCGTGTGTCACTTGAATAAGGAATATTTTAAAACTAAGCAAACTTTGATTTATTTTTAAATTTTAGATTATAAAAATGAAAGTTATTATCTTCTAGCATTCAATTAGTAATGAGTACTGCCACCATTTTTAGAAATAACCTCAAAAATGCGATTTGGCATCGACTTGTATAATGACTCTAAGTATTTTAGTGAAATTGAACTCCATGCTTCCGTTATTGCATCCTTTAAGGATTCTATCGTTTCAAATTGTTTTTCTCCTTCATAAACTTTTCTTGCAAGACAACCCCAGACATTTTCCATTGGATTCAGGTCTGGTGAATATGGGGTCCAATTGATTAATTGTAGATTAATCCATTGTTTTACTGCTCTGGCGGTATGAATCGGAGCGTTGTCGTGTTGGTACGTCTAAGGTATGGGTCCAAAGAAATCATTAAATTTTGGAAATGCTTTCTCCAGAATGTTTTTGTAAGTCGTTGCAGTCATTTTGTTGGATACAAATACAACTTTAAGCCATTTGTCTGACCATGTCATTGTATTTTTGGCAAACTGTAGACGTTGTGATTTGCGTTTTTCATTAAGTGCTGGTTTTTTGCAGTTTTCGTCGGACTATGTATGGGCACGACTTTAGAATACGGTGCACTGTTTTTAGACTGGCACTGACTCCACTTTTTTCACGTATTTTTGATACCGGCATTTCAGAGTTTGATGCAATTCTAAGAATTTTTCATCTTTCTTTTTGAGTTGTTGCCATTTTCTTCCACCCTTTCATGTTTTTTCCATATCTTTCCAATAAATAATTGTACACAACTGTCTTTCCTCTATTAACGTTTTTGGCTATTTGAACCGGATTCTAACCCTGAGATTTCAAAATCAGAATTTTTCTTTTTCAGAGTTATTAAGAGACCTACCACGTCCCATTTTGAATAAAAACTATTTAAAAACTATCAGATTAAAAATTCTCTAGCCATTTATATTGAAAGAAATTCAAATCATAGCATTCCTGATTAATATTAAAAGAATTCCTTACTCATACTATTTAGGACAGAAAGTTAAAAAAATAAATATCTATGCACAGAAATACATGTCTTTAAATAAATGCATAATTTTAGTATAACAAAATATGTATATATTTTTTTTTCTTCAGGAAACTAAAGCCAACACTTTGAAATTTGGTCGCGTAAAAAATTATTTTTTTCTGAACTATATGTGCAATATATAAAATGGAATTTTAAAATTTTTAAAAATGTTTAATTTTTAACTACCATAACATAAACGGTAATTTCTTGTGCATTAATATTGTTTAAAAAATTTTTTGTCAGATATTAAAAATTAAAAACGAAAAAAATCTATGCATGTTGATAACAATTCTTTTAATGATATGGTAAAAAATTACTGTGATCGCTATTATCTTCGGTTATATCATCCATATCGAATCAATTTAATTTGTATTTTAGACACACATATTACATGCATAGATATTACGGATGTGGCGATTTTTTATGTATTGTTGAAAATAGAATTTTGGCAATTTTTTTTAGCTTTTTGTCTTAAATATCCATAACAGTGACGCCGTACGTGAAAAGCCATTCACGCGGTCAGATTTGTATTTCATTAAATTTAGTTAATAATGGTACAATAATGTCAAATTTTTCGAACCGCAAAAGTAAACGAATTTGAAGAAATCCCCATATATTCGTATGAATATATGTATACACGTAAATATGAATAATATTAAATAAATGTAAATATTTTATATTTTTTATGATTGTGTCGTAACTTTACTTGTTGTTAAGGATAACGCAAATAAGTTCCTGTTTAAGTCTTTTATATGCAACATTGTACAAAATTTATTCATAACATGATAAAAAAAAGCACCTGACAATGATGACTTTATAATGGTTGGTTTATAATCATTCTGGGGATCTAACAAAATGTATGTGTAATACGAAGAAAACATGAATAAATATTTTAGTTCAATTATAATTTAACCTTCATTATTAGCTTAAAATTATTAACACTTCATCCATGGCTACTGCCAACCAATGCTCTCAATCCGCAAGCCCTTCTGCTGCACACACAACACCTTTTCCAGGGTGGCGCCTTTTGTATGGAGGAAAAATTAGGTGTGGGTATATACCCACCTAAAATAAAAGTTTGCTTCATTTTAAAATACCACTTTTCAAAATTTTTTGTCTTGGTGTTATCCTTCCGCGAGTTGGATCCAAGAATAAAAAAATTATGTTTTTTTTTTATTTTTCATACTTCTTACAAGAGATATGAATTTTCGTATCAGAGGTGGGCGACTCTTCTGACGTTTGGTGTTTCAAACGCTAATCTTCTAATCTTTAACAGACTTCAAAGATTTTTACATTCTCTTATAGCTTTAAAAGCCTTTAAAAAATATATGTTATTTATATTTTACAGTAATTCATGTCTCAAAATTCTAATTTCTCAAAATCATGGTCCATTTTTTTTCATTATATCATACACATATTTGATTCGATTTTATCCAAATTTTTTTCTATTACTTATAATTTAGCCTTTATGTTCTAAAATCCCGAAGCTGGGATTAACATATAGAAAATGTGATTTCAGAAATCAACGTTTTTTGCCAAAAATAAACGTGAACTATGGGCAAAATTAAGGAAAAAAATACTATAAGGATTTTCGCCGTATTTTTGGTAACTGTGGTATTGTTTTAATACAATTTTTATTTTTTATTATTATTATTATTATTTTTTTTTTTTCATCTTCGTTAAAATATTTAACAAATAAAAAATTTATTACAGTTACAATATTCAAAGTTTCTTCAGAAAGAACATTTTTACGAAAGCATTGATATTTTATTTCAAATATAGGAAAAATATTTTGCCTAACTTTTTCATGTGAGTTCTATTCTCTAGCTGACATAATTTTTATTTATATACAAATTTATTGAGGTCAATGCATATCTTTTATGTAACCAAAACTGCGTCACTTTAAAATTTAATATATCAAGAAAAATGTATGTATTAGGAATTAGTATAGTTTTACATTTTGCATAAACCCGAAGTACATCATTTTGGGAACTCTTTTGAACCCGCTACCATTAGGATTATATTATTTAGAAACTTCAAATTTATTTCTATTGTTTTTTTTTCTAAATTCCCTTACTGTGTAATAGAGTTTTCAAAAACGACTATTTTGTTTGAAAATTATCAACGAATTGACTTTCTTGTTTACCAGATATATAGACGAAAAATAAAATATGAAAAGTAGATTCACAGTGTCTATTTCCTATATAATGATGGGACAAAAATAGAAGGAGTTATTGTAAAGAATTCAAACTTGGTACGCATATTACCTTAGACTTAGAATTAACATACATGAAGTTTTAAAAAAATCTGTGCAAGGACACGCCTATCTTTACTGTTAAAATTCTACGTATTTTATCAAAAAATTAATTTTTAACCTTTTTTTCCTGAAATAGTTTGAAACCACCTTTTTATTCATTAATATCTGCTTTTAATTCTTTGATTTTAACGCCCTCTCGTAGCCACAAAAGTAATTATTCCTACAAAATTCTTTTAAAATTGTATGAGTTATATTTTTTGTTGGTTTACATGGTAACTCGTAAACTTACGAGCAATCAATTAGATAAGACCACACTACTCACCAGGTGAATGAGTTGTTTTGAGTCCACAATGAGATGAAAGTATGAGGAAGAAAAATGAAAATATAAATTAATTAGATCTAGCTAGTAGAATTGAGATATTTAATGAAGTCTCTGAGTCTGGTGTCCGCTATCTCATAGAGGTTGACTAATTGGTACCCTCCCAAAAATTTATGTCAGATTGCGTTCAAAGCTGAGTATTCGCATAGGAGATGATGTGCTGTCTCCATCTTCTCGCTATTAGTTTCGAGATGTCTTTGAGTTGCAGCTCTACAGGTAGGCCATGTTTCTTTCACGACTCTACATTTGTCCATATTTAGCCATCTATTTTTTGCCTTTTCGAGATAGTGATTCTGGATTCTGCTCTTGACTGATCCTAGCGGGATTGCAACTGAAACCTCTAAAGAGGCATTCAAAACAAAACCTGGCCAAGCTAATTCGTCTGCCTGTTCATTGCCAAAGTAGTCCCTATGAGCAGGAACCCAAACTGTAGTAATGTTATGCAGTCGACTTGGACCAAGTAGTTCCTCTTTACACTCTCTGACTAGAATAGAGGTAGTTTTGAGCGATTGTATTACCACTTGGTTGTCGACAAATAGTTCAATATTTCCCTGAACATTTCTAGCTAGTATTTCCGCTTAAAATACGCTCGCCTCATGAGGGAGTCGATAAGAGTGTCCAATTCCGGAGAAGACACCAGAGCCGACACCGCAGTTCAACTTTGAGCCGTCAGTGTATACTTTAATTTCGTATTGCTTAAAAAGATATCCCCTTCTCCATTCACTCCTGATGGGAAATAGAATTTTAATGGAATTTTTGAGGTTCATCTGAGGGGTAATATAGTCGTTGGCTTGATTAAGTTGCAGGGATATGTTCTTGATCTCCAGCATCCAGTTGGAGATAATCTTATCAAACTATTAATTGATACTTTAATAGTATATAGATCTATGGGTGTCAGGTGAAGTATAGTATTCAGAGTTTCTAAAGGACTACCACGCAATGCACCTGCGATACCAATGGCAACACATCTTTGTATCTTGTAAACTTGATCCACCACGTATCTCTTACTTAGCAGTCCATCTGAAAGAGATCCATATTCACTCTTAGTCTACATTCCGTTTCCCAGTTGCTGAGTGTAAGCAGAGAAGTTGACATAATATCGCTTATCAGGTTTAGAAACAGTCCTGATACTAGCATCATCAGTTTAGCCTTTTTAATGCCAAAACTAGCATTTTTATTTTGCTTTTAGCCTCAAAAATTTTCACACTTTTATTTTCACAGATCCATCCATTAAAGCATTTTTGTGTATTTATACACATAACAAATCCAAATTAATTACATGTGACAAAAAATTTCACCTGCGGCGTTTCGTTTTCCAAATCAAAAATAACTTAATCTTTTCTATGGATTTTCTATATATCGATTATTATAATTATTTTCTAATATACTTCATTAACCATAAAATCTATTTACGAATATAATTTGAAAAGACCACACACAAATTTGAAAATGCCTAATCAAAATGTAAATGTAGTACAAAAATCAAATCAAAATATTGAATAATTTTTCATATGAAGCATAACCTAAATTTGTATTAAATGCTTTTTTTGATTTATTATTGTGTTATTTTGCTGGCAGCCATTTTATGGTTTATTTAAAAATTTATTATAATATATTTAAAAAAGTACGGAAAACTAATGAGAACGAAAAAAAGTTATTTTTCTAAATGTAAAAAAAATATGTTAACTTTTATCTGGCCTATTTTGACGTTTTTTAAAAGTTCATTTTAGACTCTTTTTTTCTTACCTCCTGACAACACTGCGTATAAGCCACAGAATCATCCATTTAAGCATTTTTGTGTATTAATCCGCACATAACTAAAACTTTCGCCTACGGCGCTTCAATCTCCGAATCAAATATAACTTAACTAATTTTATGGACTTACTTAATCAATTAGTATCGGCAATTACTTTTTAATAAATTTAATTAACCACAAAAAATATTTATGAATATAATTTTAAAAATTCTTATAAAAGTGAAGAATCACCCAAAATTTTAAAATGATTAATCAAAAAGGAATTATAATTCAAAAATTACGAAAAATCTCTCCAAAATTTTGAGTTATTTTTCAATTAAATATGTATAATCCAAATTTGTTTGGAATTTTTTTAGGAGATTTTTAATGGATCATTTTGCTGCCAATCGTTCTATATTATGTTAATAAGTTTATTATAATATCTTTAAAAAACTATCATTATGAGAACAATGGTTTTTTTATTTCACCCGAGATGTCTGAATTTAGGCTACTATATTTCATTATATATATCCGAATATGTGTAAATATGTCTATATTCATATTTTGTTCATATGTTTCATATACTTAAAAAATGAAAGATGATTAGCTGAAAAAAAATTTATAAATATCAGCATTTAAGTTTATATTAGATTTGAAAATGTAAAACAAATGCCTCATCTGAGATATCAATATGAGTTTTAGAACAAATAAGAAATCAGAAGCCATTAACAATTCTAGCACGATACTTACAGATAATATACGGAAAGGCTTCATCGCTTATATATATGTTTTTTTTTCACGAATTTAAAATTAACATTTCTCGAGATACACGACCGCGAAATGTCATACTTATGTTTCAGGTATCATTTTAAAGATAATTTTACCTTTAACTATAGACCTCAATGAATGTTGTAACATATATATTTTAGAAGATATTTATATTTTTATAAAAAAATATATATATCTTATTTTAGAAGTATTGTAACTCAAGAACTATCTTGACAATCATGCTAAAACTTGTTAATGTTAATATTCCTGCCAAATTTCATAAAATAAAAATAAATTAGTTTTTAAATAAAACAAATATTACCTTTTTTCTAGTCTTAATTTCTGACCTCTTTTAAAGTTCAATTTAGTCTCTTTTTCCCACCTCCTGGCTACACTGATTGCGGCTTACTGTTCAGATTTTACTCTATTATGGTAAAGTGCACATTTTTTCACTACCACTAAACAGCTATAGTGAAAAAATTACATTATAAATGAAATTTTTTATTGGTAGTGAAGAAATGTTTCACTATCACTATAGTGATGGCAAATAGCTAAAAATCAATATTTTTTCAATATAGTGAGATTTAGTGAAAAACTTAGTGCACTACGCTTTATTTTTATATTATTACCTTGAACTTACTTTTTATTCATTAAATCATTAATTCAAATGATTTTGTCATGTAAACCTCCTAAGACTTTAAGACACATGAAAAAAACAAGTTTTTTTACATCCTGTTAAAATATCCTTCACTTTTATTTAGACATGCAACCATTCAAAAGTTACAAATAATATACATATTTATTTTAAATTAGAGAATTTTAAAAATGCATCGACTATATAACAGACCTGTTGCTGTTGCGGCTGCTGCTGATGTGACCCGTAATACTTCCACTAATGCGACTGCAAATGTTTCACTGCAAGAAAATCTAATTAAGTTGCCATTTATAGTTGTTGTTGCTTTTATTGACATGATAAAAAAAATAGTAAAAATATTAATAACAAGTGAGGCAGTGGCGAAGGCTACATCATCATTATTAGGAAGAAAACTACGGGTACTACGTCAGAGAACACGTAATTATGTATATCTACATCTGTCCCTCAAAAGACAAAATATGGAAATTTTTTTTTTCCATTCCATTGTAATAATAACGGACTAATGATATCCTCAATCCATTATTTTACGAATGTACACGTTGGGCCATGAAAGGGGAAAAGTATTTCAGGTAAAAAAAGAAAACAATTTATATTTTGTAGATAGTAGATAGCTACAGGTAGTTTGTGCAGAAATATTTTGTTATTATTTTCGATAGTACCCCTTCCCCCTTCCTTCAAAGTCGAAAATTATTAATGTTTTGTTTTTTTTATATTTTTAAAAGTAATTATGTTTTGCAAAGTGAATTCTCAATAAATGTTGAGAATTTTCTTAATAATTTAATGCTCTTAGTTACAACTGATTGTAGACATGAAAAAAATTTATAAAATATAGTTTCAGTTTATATTTTTAACATTTTATATGCATTGTACAATTTTTTTTTTTTTTTTGAAATCTGATATTTTGCCTGTATTGCAAAAAGTTCCATACGATATTTTAAGGAACATAACATAATACAAATATAATTCTTGATAAGTTTTTCAGGGCAAAAGATTGCACCTTTTCGCCACTTTTCATAACCTTTTGAGTTATTGCTGTTTTAATGAAAAAAAAAATCATATAAAACAAGTGTTATATAATACAAACACACTTTGGAAAATGTTTAATATTTTGATATAAAGTGTTTCCTTTGTATTTGTATGATAAACAGAGAGGACACGTTTGCCTTTTTTACTTTTTCTGCCTTATTATGATTTGTCTGATACTTTTCCTAGGTAAACAAAATGTGGTTCAAACTGTTCCAGTTTATAAGACTATATAAAATTGCAGCTGTTGGCATCATTTGTTTTTAAAAATATGCTCGTTTTAGAACCACAATACGCAAAATTATTTTTAATTGACAATTGTATCGCATTTCAAAAAAAAAAAAAAAAAAAAGCATACTGTTCAATTTAAATACTTAAACGTTGTGCTTAAGGTATCAACGAATTCGATATATTGAAATATTTAAAATGTTTACAAATAAACACAATTTTGGATACAAGACTAAATTCTGATGATTAACTTGTTAGTAATTTATATTTAAATAAGCACTTAATATGTAAATTCACTCATCAAGGTACGCTGCTGATGGATAAAGTTTTTCAGAATACATTATTTTGTTATGTATCAGGGAGCTCCATTTATTGCAATATCCTTTTAACCTTAGTTCCAATAGTTGCTTTTTTCTTGCTATTTCTTCTTTTTTTTTTTTGCTATAAACCCAATCATTTCATATTTGTTGTCTTCTCTGATGTTGAATATTGGTTTAATTATTGACAGATATTCGTGGAATTTGATATGAAATATGCCGAAATTCAGAAAAATAGGGGACATTTGTATGAGAACTAGGTGAAAAAGTGGACCGATCATGGCCAATATCAATAAGTTTCTTCTTTGTACCGAAACAAATATTCATGGCAAATTTCATTAACATATTATAAAACATGCGAGCTGCCTGTCAGCTGGGCCGACTGTTTGTGTTAGATCGATTTAAAAAATGAATTTGGGTTTTTTATGTTATTTATCATTTATAAATATATATATATTTTTATGTTATTTTATCATTTATAATAAAGTAAACAAGTTGGAGTGTTAAATGCGCCGAATCTTATTACCCTTTTACAAATATATTTACCTATACTATATCTACGTAAACACTTAAAATTTATATTTTCATATAAAGTTGAAACAGAATCAATATTTTATAAATCCTTATATCCTTATATATATTATAAAAATGAGGCCTAAGTTTGTTTGTGTATCAATCACGACTAAACGGCTAAACTGATTTTCAAGAAATTTGACAAACAGATAGTGCTTGCACTATAGAATGTTATAGGTTATGTTGGATCTTGATCGGACGTCATGCAAATATTTTATGCCCACTTTTTTAAACTCTTAAACGGATGAACCAACTAGCTTAAAATCGGAGCAGGAGGTGTAGTATCCCCCATATTCATTATAACATATTTAAGGAACTATTACAGCGAGAACCCTCAAATTTATGAAATGAAAATAACACGGATAGATCCAGGGGGAGAGGTAGCCCTCGCACAAGAAAAATATAAATTTTCGCAACTAAAAGACTGTGACAGTCTTAAAAACATTTAAAAAGTAATTTTAATTTAAATTCCGAATAGGTCCAGGCGGAATAGGCAAAAGCCTATAAATAACAAATTTAATCACTTCGATGCAGAACAATTATTTTATATATATAAGACAATATTAAATTGAAAAAGTATATGATGGAAAATTTATGGACCGATTTGACTGATTTAAAAAACCGAAATTCGAAAAAAATATTTTTGATAAATTTATGCAAGAATGAGGCCTATAGCTTAGTTTTATGTGAAAGAACGAAGTTTGTAGCTTACATAGGTGCTTCAAAAAGTTTAGAAACCCAAATATGCCTTAATTTATTGTTATTGTTGTTTTTCAGATAAATCCCATAAATATTGAATTACTTAAAAAATCATTTAATATTTTAATATAGTTAACAATTATTTTTCGCCGTGTTTAGTTAAACATTATTAGTTTTTAAATTCCGTTTTTATATTTGGAATTAGCGGCCAAAAGTGTATATAAAATGAGTTTAAAAAGTTTCAAAAGCTAATTATTTGAAATTACTTGCCGCCATCATCATATTTTTATATTACGAATTTGCAGTGTTCTATTTGTGGAAAAAAAATGGGATTATGGCCCAACGTGATGTGTTGAAAAATTGTCCCAAAAATGTTAATTTTACTTGTCGACGAACTATTTCATCCAATAATGGATCTCGTTGCCAAACATTTTTATTACCTGCTGTATAATATTATGCGTTTGTACTAATGTTTAAATTAATGCATTTAATGCGCATATAACAAAGCAAAAATTTAACGATATCCGTCTATCTGTTCAAACCATGAACCAGTCAGCGAATAATGTGTTGTCTATTATCCTTGGCAGCTTAGAACTTTAAAAATAATATTAAAGTTTAAGGCCAAAGAATACAAAGAATGGAAAGAAGGTTTCTTTGTTACAATAACAATATTTCGCTCTCCTCATATAACAAATTTACTACATTTGGTAGTAAAAATAAATCAGAATTTAAAATAATTTTAAATTATTTTAAAATTCATCAAAAAAGAAAATAATAAATAATAAAAATTAATTATATTAATATTGGTGGATGTAATCCGCATCAAAAGATGAAAATTTATTAAAATCTAAAAATATAATTGTGATGAATTATAAATAATAATTTCTGAATATACCTTTATGCAATTATGTCCTCTTATTGGTGCGTGGTGAAAATGGTTTTAGCACTATTATATATAAAAAAAAATTACTAACACAAACTTAGTTAGATTTTTTTTTTGACAAAAGGGTTAGGTTTTTTTTTTTTTTTTTTTTTTTTTTTGACTATCCTTTATATTCTTTGTTTAATGCAAAGAATACAAAGAATGTTTCGTACAACGACAACATTTCTCTCTCCCCACATACTTGTGAGAGAGAAAAATAAACACAAAATAAAGAAAATTTTCCTTTAAAATTTAAGAATACATACACGAATATTTTCCACAAACTAACAAAGTTTCTACTTTTTGTATTCATCAACAATAAGCCAAAAATATTTATTATATTTATATTTCTGGATGAACTTGTGAAAAATCTTGACTAAAAAAATCGTAAGTTAGTTTTTATTTTTTTGACAAGCCTTCCATTCTTTGTATTCTTGGGCTTAAGGTCACAGAAAAAAATATTGTCTGTATTTTTCAAACAACACTGATAATTGTTCTTTTTTTATTCAAACTTTATTAAATTACTTTTTGATTCAATAATTTTTTTAAAATAGTTATGATTGTTTACCAAAAAAACAATAGAAAATAAAAGATGACGTTTGTTCAAATAATAAAAAATTAATATAAAGAAATGCAGAAAAATTTACATATAAATGTCTTTTTATCATCTATAAATTTGTACCAATGTATATCTTTTAAAATTCTAATTTATCTTGTGGACATAAAAGGTCCTTAAGCGCAGTGATATGTGTACAAGAGCTTAGTTTTGTACATTAATTTTTTGTGAGTTTCAGTTATATAACAGAACCTCGTTGTTAATTCCTAAATTGAGGAATAGGTGTGCACAAATATACTAACAGGAGACTCTGTGAATGGTAACTGCACCTTCATTTATTTGTATGTAAGAAATTATAGTATAAAAGGAATGAATGTCACTTTCTCATCTTTAATTGTTTTTAGTTTTCATTCACAGACTATTATTACTTTTATATAATTTACTATATGAAGTACTTTTTTCATTTAACATATTGATAGATATAAATACCTACTTAATTGATTTAAACAAAACACTAACTTACTTTCCAATTAAATTTTTGTTTCATTCAATCAACAGATGTTTTTATTTTTTCAAATTATTTTTTTATTAAAATTTTTAAAATGTTTAGTTTTTGTAATTTTGGGTAATTGATATAATTACTTTGGTGAGAGGTGCAAATTTAAACATTTTTTAAATTGAATGAATCATTTTGCTGATTAAATCATTTTTTAATTTTTCCTGTACGCCTGATTCAATCAATAATCAAATTGTTTGAAAATAAAAGTTATAAGAATATTTCTCATATTTCAAATGTTTTTTGAGTAGTACAGGAATAATAGACGAAAAAAAAACGGCTTAACCTCGGAATTTGATGGAGGGAAGCGAACTTTTTCTAGAGTATAATTTTGCTTTGGAGCTACAGCGCATTTTATGCTCGATTTAACATTTTTTAGCATTCGCTCTATTTCATGACGATATAGTGAAATGGTGGGATAAGTATACTCTCTATTAGCTTTAGATATGTGCACATTTTTATTATCGAGCAAGTTCTTTCCAGCCCATGTTAGGGTGTCTGAAATTGCAAAGTTTTTAATGTCATTACATGTTTAAGTTACAATAGCAAATTGAAAAGATTTCGGGCATATAATCTGGCAATTAATAGGACTTTCGTTACAAATTTGTATTAAATGTTGTACAACATATATTATACATTATAAGCGAGATATATGTAAAAAATGATTTTTGTAGTCTTTAAACGCGAATAACTCGAGTAGCGTAATCATGATTATCGGTGTCCTTTAACAGTATGTATAAAATACCAAGAAGAAGCTATATATAAAAAATCACTTCTCTCCATCAAATTATGAGGTTGAACTCTTATTTGACTCGAATATCATGCAAATTTTTAAATAATTTGCTTGTTGTAATGAACCAGGTCCAGAAATAAAAAGTTCAGCTTTTTTAATTAACTTTGATTTAATAAGTTAAACGAGGGAATGCTGTGCACCTTATTACACATCTATAAATTAAATTTATTTGACGTAAGAAAATGCAATATAATTTCTATGTTCCAATTGTATTTGGCAGTTAGTTGTAACTCAACTCTCTATTTTCTATCAGGTACACATATACATTAGGGTGGGTTAAATTGTTCGGGTGAGAAAAAAACGAAATAGCGAAATATGCGCAAAATTCTAATAAAACTACCTTAAGAAACAAGGTTTCCTAGCTGCCGCCGAAAGACATAAAATTTTAGTTTGAGGTATTTAAAAAAACTGCATAGTAAAGTATCCCGACAAGCTCCTGTTTTGAGATTCTGATATAGTCAAACCTCTCAAATGATGCGCACTGATAAACAGAATACGGGAATAATAAAAAAAAAAAAAAAATAAAATTATAAAATTATTTCTTAACGATTGAAAAATCATAGGTCCCATATGTTTAAGTAAAGAAAATGTTTACCTTTTAAGCTTATTATGAAAAAAAAAAATTACATTCCTGGCCATGGGATTATGGTACATTATTATAAATTTTTATACCTCTCAAAGGGAGCTAGATTTCGATTTTACATAGTTTCTTGGGGATGTTTTCTTAGAATTTACATATGAAGAATGTATTAAATATTGATGTTCTAAATATATTTTGAAGCATTTTTCGAAACTATATAATAAATGAAATTAAAAAAGTGTAACTATCAACTAAAACAATAAATAGCTATGTTTTTTTTCGAAATTTATATTTATCTATGGCTATTAATACTTCGTATAAAACGTACTAAATATCAGCTTAGACACATAGTTTTTGTTACCATTTCAAATAAAATTTAAATTTTTGATGCCATCACAAAATTTTGTTTCAATTTTGGAACAATTTTTCGTTTTTTAATAATAAATTAAAATTGAAAACCTGGTAATTGTATATTAGTTATCAAATTCACAATCATATATTTCTTAGAGTTCGAACATTTCTTATCCCTACTTAATTTTTAAGCATAAGAAAAATTTAATCATCTACCAAAAGAAATTAGTACCATTTTTTTTTTTTTATTTTGCTCCACATTCAGTAGAAGAAAATAACATGTGTGGTATTTTTGATAATTGCTGTGTGTAAATGGATGCTACCAGTTGTATTAAAGATAGTGAAAAATGATTGACATTCGCAGTCACTAATGTTATATATGTACAAGCTTTAGACAAACATGTAATTTAGTGAATTTTATTGTAATTGCACGAGTAAACAAGTAGTATATAAAAAAGAAAACATACACAAAGTTATGTACATATATACACGCAGAGAAAAAACATGGTTATGGCATTGTCACTACAACACGATTATGTTCTCATTGTTAATTTTCATTAATTTTAATAATATTGTGCTCATGATAAGAATGTGTTATTTTCAGTTTTATCATTCAATTTTTACATACAATAAAAATTTGAATATAGTTGTCTACAAAAATTTTATGTTTTTGAATATTTTTATTAGAAACAAAATTTTATTAATATGAAAAATATTAATATTTCTACAACCAATTACCAATTTTTTTCCTGGTTCTTAAACCATATTCTTTTTTTAAACCATATTAATATTATTATTCCCATAACAATAGAATATGACAAATAATTACGAGTACAATGCGCTTGCTTTTTACTAATATGGTCGAAAAACACACAACTTGTTTGTTTTTGAATATACTTTGTTTTTAATGTTTGTTTTCCAAGTTCAATATAATTCTCATTTAGTTTATACATGAATAAATATAAGTAGACTAGGTTTTGTTATATTTAGTGTGATTCAAGTAGTATAAGATATTGATTAACTACTATTAGTTAATAAAAAGTGTCTTTTATAATCTTGTGCAACATATGTGAGTAAAATATATAAAATTAATTAATGAAAAAAAAAAATGATTGATCATAATAAGATTAATATGAAACATGTTATGAGTAATTTTGAACATGTTATACAATTTTTATGGTAAATAAAATGATGAATCTTAATAATGATATGAGAAAATCAGAGCATAATTTTATAAAATTGGATCATAATATTTAAATACATCATAATATTTAAATACAAAATGTAAAAACACGGACATGTTCTTACTTTTTATTATTTATGAAAATATAGTCCAATCATAATATATTGCTATTCGATTACAGTTCCCGCAACAATATTTTTTCTCTGTGTGTGTGTATGTATGTATAATTGTAGTTGTTTTGTGGTCTTATTTGCACATTCAGTCAATAATCAAGGATAATTTGATTGCACGAGTATGATTTAGTATAATTTCGTTGTATTGGCAGTGTGCGCTGCCAAATAATGAAAGACTAGATGATAATGATCCATGGTTGTTAGAAGTTTTATTGTTTTATACAAAGATTGTAAAAGTACGATGTCATTACAATAAATCGATACTGATGACATACATAAGTGGTGTGGTTGTGAAATCTATAGCTTAAATGTGCATTAGACTACTTCATTACTATTAGTTTGGGAAAAAAAACTTAAAACTTCCCATTTTTTTTTTTTTTTTTTTTTTTTTAATTAAATTTTTCAATTTAAAACGTACCAAATACCTATTCTATATATATGTACATTAGGGAAAAAAAACAGTTGATGATGTTTATATTGAAAATAAAAATGTATACATAATTTTAATATACCATTATTGAAAAAGGCTTTACTGGGATGATTCTTTTATAAACAGAATTAATGAATAAAAAAATAATAATTTTTCGAGCTTTGGGACATTTTGCCACACTTTTTCCAAAGAAATGTTTGAAATTTCGAATTATATAAAAGGTTTAATGACGTAACATACATTTCTGCACAGGTCTAAATATATCCGAAACTTTCTAGTTTTTACAAAAATTTTACTTACGGAATACGCCCGACAAAAGTTCAGAGAAATCATATTTTAAAATGAAGTAAATGTAGAGATTTGATTTTTCCTCTACACAGACGGAACTATCCGAGTGTATGTACATTAAGTCTGTAGCTTTTTGCGAGTATCAAAAGTCAGGGGTATAGCGTTATAGGGCATAAAAAAATATTAAGAAACATGATATTAAATTTTCTCGGCCGTTAAAAAAGTTTCCGCATCAAACGTGTTTCTTTTCAAAAATTTTAAATAAAATTAAAATATCCATAAATCTCACTCCAGACATTTTCCAATATTCTAAGTTTTTTTTCTGTAATATATGGTATATTCACTAGTAAATGCGAAAAAAAAATTAATTCAATTATTAAGCTTTTGTTTTCGTATTTTTGTCGTTCTAAGTTAGATAAATGTGACACTGTGTATCACCTATTTTTTTTTTTTTTTTTTTTTGAAAAATTCATAATATTTTTTTTTTAGAATTTTTGTATTTTCGGTTTAAGTTTATTGAATACTTGTAGAAGAATACATTGTAAAAGTTTTATTGGACACTCGGCAGAATGGAATGCATTTTCTAGTCCGCCACGACCGTCATCAGCAGTTTTCAGCGTCCCACCGTAGTGTTCTCTGTAAACATCATGTATTTAACTTAAAACTTTTTGGGAAATTGAATCCGTAACTTATTTTCCCTATATGTTATTAAGTAATGAACTTAAGCCGATGAAAAAGTTCAACAAAAAATAATAAATAAAATATTTATTTTTATAAAATTTTAACTTTTAATTCGTTAAATATAATGTTAAGTGAATATTTTGGTCAAAATTAATATTAAAATACATTCTAAATTAATTTTTCGTTATATTTACGGATAAAAATTTAGATTTTTATAAATCGTCCGAATTAAACAAAAGCTGACTTTACCACTTTATTTTATAATTGTTATTAAGCAAATAATTAAGAATCCTTTGGTACTAATATTAATATTAAAAAAAATAATAATAATAATTTGAAATGGTTATAGAAATTGCTTTCGGTACGGAAGGTTTTTTACATCGAAAAAACTTTTGAAAACGGTTTTTAATATCAATACAACATGTGCTATGATGTCGTAATCTGTGTTTTTTTTTTTTTTTTTTTTTTTTTGTAAGAAAAAGTTATATTCCTAATGCGCATATAAAACAACTACTGATTTGCGTAAAATTTGACTGCATCATTCCTTCTAATAAATACTATCAAGCAAATTTTTTTTTTTTTTTTCTTAACTATAAAATTCTTTGAGATAATAAAAAACTTTTTATTTTATTTCATTGCAGTTGAACCAACAACAAACAACAAAACTTCCAACAAAGACTAAATATGTTGCTGTTCTCCTTTATGCCTCACAGCACAGAGTAAAAAGTGAATCTTGAGCCCAACACAATAAAAATATATTAAATGTAATTTTCTAGGAAATAAACAACAACAACAACAAAATCTAAAATACAAATCATCCACAAAGAACTGACACAAGAATTTTAAAATTTTATTATTAGAAAAAAAAAAAAACAGTAAAAATGCATCAGGTGCTAAGTTATGAAACAGCAGTACGTGCCAATAATGTGTCAGAATATCGAGAATATGTCAGCAAACGGACCTGCATAAGTTTAGTGGTAACAATTGCATTTTTTACACTAATATCGGGTAAGTATTGGAGAAAATTGTAAAACAGATTTTATTTATTTATTTTATTTCTTTAAGTTTTTGTTTTAACGAAAATTTGTTATACCCATTTATTATACACCACTAAAAGAGGTTATACTATATATAAGTTTTCCATTACGTGTGTTACACATTGATCCATAAGCTATTCCCGTCTATCAGTTTGTCAGCGAATAACATTTTCACGTCCAAATTAATAACCAGAATAAATAAATTCATACAGATTGTTTGCTGTTTTTATTAAGCAGTTTGCTATTTAAAGTCAGCTCAACCGGTTGAGTAGAAAAAAGTTATAGAGAAAATCTGGACAAACCTAAAAAAATGTTTTTATTGTTTCTGGTTTTTTTTTTATTAATTTGTAGTTTTGTACTATAAAAACATTATGAGGTTTTTTTTCTAAAAATTAAAACTACAACCTTGTAAAAACCAATAAAGTTACAAATAGTTAATCCATCAAATAAAATTTTGGCAATTAGGTAAACTATAATTCTTTTGTTATAAGAAATAATTATGATAAAATAAGTTATTAATTTTTAATAATAGTTTGCAATTTAGTTGTGAATATAACTGAATTGATATCGTAAATTAAAATAAAACAATAAAAAATTAATAATAATTAATTAACTGTAGAAACCAACACAATTACAAAGACTTAATATATGAAATAAAATTTGGACAATTAAGTTACGTAATTAAACAACTTTTTACTCAATTTTATACGTCACAATAAGATAATGATAATGGCAACTACTTATTGAAGTAATTTCTTGGTAATGAGGCGTCATTATTATTTGCCTACTCTATATTACATAAATAAGTACTCAATAATATAATACCACAGTAATATTGCAATCACTTGGATCAGTTGGCTAGAGCGCTGGATTAACAAGCAGCGCTGTTTACAATGGCATCCCTGCTAGGTACATATTTTTTAAGGACCCCTAGAGTCTAAAAATAACTACATGAATTTGTGGACAACTCGAACAAAAATAACTAGTTATTCAGGCAAAATTAAGTAGTTTATTTTTGTTTCCAATTATACTTGGTAGCTTACCAGGAAAGCAAAATTTTTTCTGGGATATTATGGGACATTGACTTATTAAATTTTAACGCAATATTATAGAATAATTATAGACAAAATGGTTACTTAGTTAGAAGAATGTAATTTTATATATGGTTATGCCTTAACAGTTGCTTAAAATTTGATAACAGCTTATTTTATTATTATTATTATTATTATTATTATTATTATTCTTTTTTTTAATATTATTTTTGTCACATCTTTAAATCATTTTTTTGATGACAAACTTTTTCGAGAATTTTATTTTTTGCTAAATATTGGTTTTTGGGTAAAAGTCTTTTTATTTGGTTAAAATTATATTTGTGCGGTCAGATTGGGGAAATATTTATAAGAAACTGACAAATATTTCTTTGCCGTAATGTGACCATGAAATATTTTTGGAAATTGTTTTCCCATTTTGTTTTTTTTTTTGGGAAATAATTATTTGATCTTACAAAATTTTTGTAAGAGAAAACAATATAGACCAGGAAGAGATTTCACGACAATTTGTAAATATTTTTTTTTTTACAATTTTGCGCGTACCCTTCCTCATTTCATCTTTAAGCCCACTGCCGAACCCATTCTTTTTTTTTTTTTCTTCCTCTGCTAAAAAAAGCTATCGATGCTACTTCACATCATTAAACCAAAAAAATTATATCCTTTTTGTTTATTATATTTTTATTAAAAATAAATTTATTGTTTTCGACAATTTAATGAAATAAATTTTTAAGACCAACGATTTTTCAAATGTGACAGATAAAAAAATATGTTTTCCTATTTGTCTATTTATATGGAACAAAACAGGAAAACATTTGGAAAAATTTTATGTACGTTGGTGCAAACAAATTGGAAATAAACATTTGCCTAATCTAACCGTACCTTTAGTTAAAAATTCGAATTTTAATAAAAATTTAATTTGGTTTATTTAAAGAGAAAATTTTCTAACATTTCCCAAGTTTCCATTGCATAAATCTATAATCCGGATTAAGTAATGAAAAGTTCTTTCTTATTAAAATTTTAGTATAACTTGGAAAATACAATAAGAAATTATATAATTATAGTGCAAGAGTTGATTCTAGTTGAATTTCTTTATTTTCAGTTAATGTTTATTCCAAAAATTCTTCAGTAAAGGAGCACAAACAATTTTTTTTTTTTTAGATAAACACCTTAAAATATGAAACGTTAGTTGACGAAAGATTTGAACTTCATACTCTAAGAGTTTCACATATTAAATAAAAGATATGTTTTAATAACTTTTTCAAAATTAGACCAAAAAAAAAAAGCCTCGATAATCCGTATTATTCAATAATTATCAAGATTCTTGTGTTTACACTGTGTCTGGTTTTTAATAATAAATGCCATTTCAAAAATCAAATTTTCGGTAAAAGAAAGATTTTAGTTCATCAAAATGTTAACCCATATGTAATTTGGAATACAGTATAATTCAGATAACTGATACTTGGATACCTTATGATAATATTAGAATTTTGAAAAATCCACTCAAAAATTTTTTTTAATTTCTAAAGAATCAATTTCAGAATGTGATTTTATTATTTTCTTTAATAGTCTCTTAGCTTTAGCCCTGAAAATAAATAATATATCTCTTTTTGTACAAATACAAACAGTTTCTTTTCTTAGTACTTCTTTGTAGCACTTTTTTATTTTTAGTACTTTCTAGCACTTTTTCCCACTTAAGTTTTGACAACACTGGTTTCCAAATAATTATTCAGTGAATTTCAGCCTGAATAATTTTCAAATAATCTTAAGTTTTAATACAAGATTTGAAGGTATTTAGGATTCGACACAATCGAATATATCATTACTAATTGTCCTCCATGAGTATTTTTTAATAAAATTAAAAAAAAAAAAAAATAAATATAAATTTATAGAAGTAAGTAACTAATTCCTATATCTAAATTTGTTTCTCATTTTCTTTCAGGTTACCTATTGGGCAATTTCGTCTCAGAACGTAAAAATCATATACGTATGTTGCTGACAAAGAAAGCAATTAGTACACCGCCAGATGATAAATTATCACAAACAATCGATATTTCGAGTACTGATTACATGAATTTACAAGAATTACATGCCTATCAAAAGACCAAAACTAAACTTTTAGCATCAGCTCAATCTCTTACAAAGATCCTGCAGCGAGATGAAAGTTATCGCTCAACATCATTGAATTCGGAAATATTTAACAAGTACATATCGTGTACCCAAGATGTACCACCAAATACGAACATCGAAACCAGCCAATTTATTGAACAATTGGTCGATAACACATCGGCCAGACAAAGGGACTGTATGCGGATTATACAAGCTATAATCGAAGATAATTTGATAACAACTTAAGGTTAAAAATAACCAAAAAAGAAACATGAGGACAAAAGCAACAACAAGATTAAAAAAAATAAAATAATTCCATTTTATACCTCTCTGAAAAGTTATTAGCGGTGTTCACGGTCTTAAGTATTTGTCGTTTATCTAAAGTACTTTTTCCCATTTTTTAATAAAACATTTAAATACTTAAAATTGTGAAAACCTCCAATAATTTATTGAAACAAATTTTAATGTTGATGTGAAAATATAAAATCATGAATACCTTTAAATTCCTCAGAGAGTTAAAATTTCAATATTTGGAATTTATAATGTCTTTAATTTTATACTGTTTACAGACTGCTTAAGTTATATGGGCTATTAAATGTTTGAAAATTAGATCTATATGTTGATGAAACTTCTAATTTAGACAAAATCCATAATTCTTTAATTTATCCTAAGATTATTGTCGAACCAAATTGTGGTTTTTAATAAAAAATAATTGATAGATTAAAGTTAACACGGAGCTGAAATTAATAATATATAAATTTAGAAATAATAGACATATCGTTCATTTGCTACAACAACGTCATAAATCAAAAAAACACAACACAAATATCACTAGCGCATAGTAAATAAATAAAGTATTCTATTAACTAACAAAATATTCTGTACAAGTTTCGGGATTTCTCGTAGCATTGTGATAAAAACATTTTTTTCTAATTATATACATAACTCAGTAAACAATTTTCCAAAAAAAAAATCTCACTCTTACGCTCTTCGAAATAAGCGTTATTACGAGGCTCTAGAGCAGGCAATTGCAGGGGATAAAATAACATGTATTTGTATACATAAAAAAAATAACATATGGGCATTTCTTTAAACTTATTTACTTTTAGGGTTCAAAAAAAAAATAAAATTTTTTTAATGCCACTCAACGCTGTTTAATAACAATAATAGCTGACTTTAATGAAACAAAAATCTGTTCGCGTGAACAACTTTTAGCGAACAGCGTTAGTGTTAAGGAGGTTTAACCCTTAGTCTACGCGGAAACATTTTTATGTTGGCAATTGTCAAATTATATCTCTTTCTTTAAAATGTTACGTGTGGACCAATAAGAAATATATACTGCGCAATTTATTTCTCAATAAATGTTTAAAGAAAAATTTAGATAATAAATTTAAAATTTTGCCCTTTTTAACAAAAAGAAAAGTGTGAAATAATTATATTTGCTTTGAAAAGACAAAAAAGACAAATAAAAACTTTCAATAAAAAAATGATAATTTAACATTTAAATTTCTAATATACGTTTTTTCCACCCCTTAACACAAACTTGGAAATAAAATATGTTTTCCCATTATTCTGCCGACGTTATTTTTGATGTAAGAAATAAAAAAGTCGTGTAGACGTATAGTAAGATAAAAAGTTATAAAAAATTGCCAAAATTTTATTTTCAACAACATTTAAAAATTACCACACACATATATCAATATGTCTAAAATACAAACTAAAGGTGATACGATATTTTCGATGACACCGAAGATAATTGCAATTACAGTGATTTTTTAACATTTCATTAAACAAATTGTAATCAGAAAAATATGCATAGATTTCTCGTTTTTTAATTTTATAAACTTTTTTGATATACTTTTCAAATTTGTAAGTCAAAAAATTTTTTACAGTGTGTTATTAGACAAGAAATGAGCGTTTATATTAATATAGTTAAAATTCAGAAGTTTAAAAATATTGTAAAAATTCCATTTTAAGTCCGACATCAATAATAAATACACATATGTATCCTACACAGACGTATATAAAATACAAATTAGAGGAGGTTCGGTAAGTTTTATATTATTGAACATAATCGCGACCACAAATCTGTTTAAACTACCCTTTAGAACCTAGAGCAAAACACAAAGTGTACATAGATTTTTGATACTTTTTTAATTGCATTTAAAAAAAAATAAATTTTTTAATGACAAAAATACACATCAAAAATTTTTTAAAGTTGTTTTAAATTGAAACGCGAAAGTATTTCTGAGTGCCACTTGATTCCAATATAAGCATTATAACAAATACAGATTGGTATACAATTTTACCGATTTCAATTAGCGCCTTGGGTGTGCCTGGACGATTCATGAAAGATTAAAAACACCGCGATCTCAGCTCTTGAATGCAATTATACAATTTTTTTTTTGTTGGAACCTATTTTTCGCTTAACTAAAGCAGAGTAGATGTACTTATTATAAATATAATATCACATGAAATGTAAAAAATTTTAATATAAAGTACGCAAAATTTTAGACATTTTATCGTGCCACAACGGTTTTAAAATGTACTTTGGAAACTTTTTTTGATCACGCGATAGTTTGGGTACCCTCTATAGCGCTGCCAATGTGGGCACATTAACGAAATATATCTCAAACGATTCATAATTACAACATCAATTATTTATTTTGCAACACTCGAAGCTTTGAAATTTTTACTTTTACCAATTTTCCACAAAATAATTTAATACTGGTCAACGACACATTGATTGATCACAAGTTTACCTATTTCTAAAAGTGTTTGTAGTTTACATTAGAGGAATTGGACACATATGCTAAAATCCGTAATTACAGGAATCATAAGAAAGAAAGAGAACTTGTTATTTTCAAAAACTTTTTGGTTTTTTTAACTTTGAGTATTTGGAATCATTTTAGATCTTGAATTTTTGTTGTTATATGTTGTTATCAATTATGTTATGTTGTTAACATAATTGCATCAAAAGTTAATTTAAAAATCTAAATAAAAGTAAATATTTGAGGTTTAAGCTCGGTTTCTTTAAGGTAAATGTAAAAAGAGAATTGCCCATTTACGTAAAGCTAATCTACATAATTAAAAAAATCGCCTTTTTATCTCTGAAAAGAGTGCTTTTTGTGTCAAAAATGTATTACTTCCAACCGTGAACTCGCCATACAAAATTTATGCAATTCGTATGAGAATATGTAGGCGCTACTTTAATTTTCTACCTTACAAACTTGCTTTGTTCGCAGCTTTGTTTTTTACTGGTTAATATATTGTGTTTTACTTACAACAACGTATTAGGTATTTTGGTTGTTTTGGTCGTATTTTGAGCAAAAAACATCGTTAAGGGATCTAGAAAAGTGATCAAATTGGGCCATAATACTATTTGCATTTCAAAAATATGTATCAATTTAAAAACAAAAATGCTAATCATGACAAATTTGATTTATTGAGTTATTATGACCTTGCAGCGTATGAGAGATATATGTTATTTTACATATTTCACTACTTGCTAAGTCTATTTATTGCATCAGGTTGCTCTATACCTCTTCAATTATGGCGTTTAGATTTTTAGGTAAAAATATATTTATGACAAAAATTAGCCTTAAAATTGTTTGAGTATTTTAGTATCACATTATTTAACAAATAAAATTTTTTTATATTATTTTTTATATTATAAAGAATAGACCAGCGATATAACTAAAGATCAGTATTGCTGAGAAATAAATAAAAAAAATAATTATTTCTAGTATTGTGTGGATAATTTATATTTTTTCGCCTCATAACTAATCAATAAGACATCATTTCCCATTGAGGGAAATCCTTTGCTTTGTAGATTTAAATATTGATACGTGAAAGGATATAAATGGAGTCGCAATTTAACCTGAAATATATTCCTACTAAGGCAACCGGTAGATTTTTCTCATTCCGCATTCGGTATTTTAACATCTGTGAATTTTGAAGATTTTTAAAACAAAAAAACATTATCGTAATATACTAATATTCCGCAGATCCCGATTTTTAAAAAAAAATATATTTTTTTAAAAAGGAATATTTTTTATAATTTTTCATGCAACACCAGGTCAGGAATACAGAGCGAAGAAGATTAACTCTATAACATGAGTTTTTTGAAATAATTTTCTGTATTGCATAAATTTGTTAGCAATATTACACTAAAATGTCTAGTTTGAGGCGTATATGAGTATTAAACTACTCAACAAACCGACATTCGACCGCAACATCCCTTAGGATTGTTCTTTTTTATGTAAAAATATATAAAAATATAGTGTACAAAATATTACGGTGATCGGACGTCGCTAACACGTGCCGCATCGACCCTGAAATTTGTAGGGTATATTTATGTGGAAAAATTTTAAATTTTTTACAGTTTTTTGAATAAATTTGCTATTGTCAACTCTTTTTTGCAATCTAATGTAAAGGAACCATAATCTACACATAATTATCTATCAAACAAGATAAAAAATTCAAAATCGGTTAGAAAATGTTAAAGTTATTAGAAATTCCCTAGACCATCAATATGTTTTCGAACTCTTGTGTAAGCAACGTACAGATAAATTTTTAATCTTATTTTTAGAAATATTGAAATACAATGCTATTTTAAATCAAATTTGAAAATGTACGAAGAAATAGAAAAATCAGTGCTTCTTTTTTAAAAAGATTATAACAGTCGTATTAAAAAAAAAGTAATGCAGCTTTACTAACCATTGTTGAGCAAAATTCCTTAAAGTTGTATTCAAAAACGATGATTCGCTTAATGTAACTTTAGTAAACCATTGTTAACTTTAAACATTTTAAAGTATTTTCGACCCTACTTCAAAGATACTTTAAGATTATTTCCGTTATATACATATTAAAAGAAACACAATTTTTTTTTTTTTATATTGATGCATAATTTTTTGACAAGAAGATCATATTTTTTAATTTTCGGATGTTAAGATTCATTTCGGAATAAAAAAAAGTGCCAATAAAACTCTTTAAAAACTTATAAATTGAATTCCGGTTCAGGATAATATTTTCTGCACATACATATGTTCTATTTTTTTTTTTTTTTTTTTTGTAATAAAATTATAAACATAAAAAGAAAAAGCATATTTTCCTCTTTTGGATTAAAATACCAATATTCAGGCTGCCCGCATGTCAACGAAATGTTCGCTACAATAACATATGTTCGACTTTTTCGTTGTTTGCTGTTTTCACGTAATTCCAAATAATACATTAATACGTACAAGTCCTAGATTAAGGTGTCATTAATCTAATGTATTAACTCCGGGTTGAAAATTACGCATTTTAATAGAAAAAATTGTTAAAATAGTTACATTAAAAAAAAAAAAAATCAACAAAGATAATGAAAACAACCCAATTTGAAATAGTGATGTTGATTTTATCACAGAATATTCGTTATTCGGATACTTATAATTACAACCAACAAAATTTAAATAAAAGTATTTCATTTATATATAATTATTATTTACGTAAGCCAAATCATGATATTTTTTTTAATAAAAAACTTATTTATCATCAAAAACCTAAACAATGAATGAATAATTTAATCTAACTAAAAACAGTTTATTACTCGTAGTTAATGTAGACTACAAACAGTTTTTTGAATAAGATTTTCTTAATAAAGACTTCAAAGGAAAAATTTTTAATTAGCTAGCTTGTGCTTTATACATAAGTTAAATTTTTATTTTGAATACGACTGTAATTAATTAAAAATGATCACCTTATCATACTAAATAATTTTAAAGTGTTGAGTTTGATAATTTATCACAACCCGACAAATTGCCACATTCGAAAAAGTGTTATTTTTCAATGTATTTAATATCACATTGTATTTTAAAAATTAGTTTTTCCTTCTCCATTACCGAAATTATTAGCCAAAAACCAAATCAAACTTAGTGATATAAGCACGCTTTTTCTTCATTACCTCTGTAAAAAATAAAAAGTTATCGACGTCATATTTTATTTGAAAAAGTTTCGACAATCCTAATTTTTTCAATCTAAGTGTGATCAACATTGACGCCCGGTTTTGGGAATACGTATTTATTATCGTTATATAAGAAAGATCCATGTGAAATCCCGATATAAATCGAAAAAGTAAAGGGTGATTCAAGTAGAGGAACTTTTTCAATAGCCTTTTTTTGACAGATCACTTGTGAGTAGTGTCATGCTGTCATGTTATTTTTGTTTAGTATTGTTTGGCATTTTATAATGAAAAGACTTACTCCTGAACAACGTTTACAAATCGTTCAACTTTATTGCGAAAATTCACGTCCTGTGAGGAATGTGTTTCGTGCACTTCGCTCAACTTATGGTCAACATAATCGGCCTACTGAGCGTACTATTCGCAAAACCATCACCCATTTTAAGACCCAGCATTTATTATTGGATAATACTCGATCGAATAGACCACGTCCAACACGATGTGTAGAAAATATAGCGGCCGTAGCTGAGAGTGTACACGAAAACTGTGGAGAGTCGATACGAATCCGTTTGCAGCAACTTGGACTGACATATGGAACGACTGGGCGCATTTTACTTCGAGATCTTAAATTGAAAGCGTTCAAAATAGAGCCTGTGCAACAACTGAAGCCGCTCGACCTTCCCAAGCGACATCGCTTCGCTCTATGGGCTCTTGAAAAGTTCCAAGAAGATCTGACGTTATCGAGGCAAATTTTGTTCAGCAATGAGGCCCATTTCTGGCTCAATGGGTATGTAAACAAACAAAATTGTCGCATTTGGGACGAGGAGCAACCTGAAGGGATTCCAGAACTGCCACTTTATCCAGAAAGAACAACGGTTTGGTGTGGTTTGTGGGTCGGTGAAATCATCGGCCCATATTTCTTAAAAAATGATGCCGGTGCCAACGTAACCATCAATGGCGACGGTTATCGTGCCATGATAAACAACTATTTGATGACTGAAATTGAAGCTCGTGATCTCGGCGACATTTGGTTTCAGCAAGACGGCGCCACTTCCCACACATCGCATCAATCAATGGATTTATTGAGAGAACACTTCGGTGAGCACATAATTTCACGTTTTGGGCCGATCGATTGGCTACCGTTAGACCTGAGGGGATATGTAAAGTCTAAAGTTTACGCGAACAAACCCGCTTCGATTCAGGCCTTGGAGGAAAACATCACGCGTGTCATTCGCCAGTTACCAGTGGAAATGCTCGAATGAGTCATCGAAGATTGGACTCAACGAATGTACCATCTGCGACGTAGCAACGGCCAACATTTGATAGACATAATCTTCAAAACATAAATGCCAAAGAATGTTCTTTCAAATGATAATAAACATTCCCCATTAAATTTGAATTTTCTGTGTTTTTTTTTTTTTTAGTTTTTCTTTAAAAAAGTAGGGAAGCTCGAAATGGATCACCCATTACTTATTGACATCAAAAGAATTTATTTTTTGATAGAAACAATATGCGTCTTCCATTTGCATTAAAATCTATATTGACGAATACTAATTGAATAGAGCTCAAAAAAAAGTTGTTAAATCTAAATTGCAAATTGCAAAAATATTTTCACTTTATCAGAAAATGTATTACTATAAGGTCTGTATAAATGACCTAATGTTGAAACCATATCTCGGCCATATCCATATTTAGGTTCTAAGAAATATATTTATGAATTATTGTTAGCTAAGATAAAAATTTTGTTATCTTAGCTAATAAGCTACATTAACTTGTTTTTTTTTTTTTTTTCTTTAGAATGCTTTTCTTTCAGAAAATTAAAAAATTCTAATAGTTTCATAAAGACAATTTTTATTTAAAAGAGAGAAAATGATGTCGCTTTTTTGAAAATAAATAGATAAATAAGTAAATAAAAACTGAACTCAAATAAATCTCCAAGTGTTATTGATAGAAAGAATTTATCACTTTGTTCAGTTGAAAAAAAATCTTAACCTCTAACCTATGGACATTAAGTTTTTTGTAACACTAGCCAGGGCAAGAGGTCTTTAAAAAATTCAAAGACATGTTATCAGTAATTATTAAAAAATCCATAAACAAACAATATGAAGGGATTAAATATGATCTAAATGAAGAGATTGAAATTAGAAAAAACTATATTTTATTGTAAGAAATTATAAATTGTTATCATAATTTAAAGACATTTATGTATAGTCTCATAATATATGAATATTTTTAAATATTTATTTTTGCCAATAAACTATTTATTTAAAATTTAAAAATAAAATCTTAAACCACAATTTTAATAAATTTTGAACGTGTGATTACAATCGTAGCGGTGATTGAAAATCGAAAATAAATTTTCGAATGAAAATTAAATTTTTGCAGTGTGTAAAAGTATGTATTCTATGGATTTTGAAAATGCTTATGTCAAATTAGATTAATAAAGTCGATGTGATTTCAAATTGTTTGTAAAATATTTTAACAATATCAACCCCATTATGAAATGCAGAAGGGAGATTACCCGTCACTTTTTTTAATGCTTTCTTTTAATAACCGTAAACGATATTTCTAAACTTTCTATTGTTCTAAGCACTTAGATGTGTTGAATTTAACTTGAATTCATTTGGTTCCGAGTACTTCTCCTTTTCGTTATTTTTTTTTTTTTTAATAAATTTCTGAAGTGATCAAAAACGGCGATATTACTCCACAAATAAAATATAAATTCGCCAAATGCTTGGAGAAGAATCATCAAAATGAAAGCATACATTTGCCTATATATGGTATTTTTTATTTTCATTTTAAAGTAATTTTGTAATTGACAAAAGAATTTAAAAAAGATATATAATTCTTTGTAGTTCATATAAAGTAAAAATAATAATAATAATAATAATAATAATAATAATAATAATAATAATTAAATAATACAGATCTAAAATTGTTATATTGTAAAAATCATTAAAAGATTTTTTTTTAATTTTATGAATACAAGAGCATCTCTATATATTCTAAAAAATATGCATCAAGTGTGGTCAATTGAGACGTATTTGTGGGTGAGTTCATGTCACCAGGATGCTGGGGAATGATCCCCAGAGCAAGTTCTATGAACTAATGATAACGCCACCAAAATTCATACTCTGTTTTCAAAATAACTGGCGACGGCAGATGTACCTTATGGCGAATATACCCTACATACTATTTGAATTTGAAATTGAAGTATATTTATTTTATCAACGTTGTCAGCTTAGTGTGCAAAAGTGCAATTTTTATTCTTTAGAGGAGGGAAAACTAACTTAAATTGTTTGCTTTTAATATTTTATACATGTGTCAATATAATTTTATTACTATTTTTGAAAGAAATTTAGTGGAAAATTTATCATTTTTAAGAAAATGGTGTTGGTGAATATTTATGTAATTCTTTACATCGCTTTATATTAAAAATTAAGTTTTCATAAAATTTGCGCACATTTGCACACTAAGGTGACGATATGTATGTTTTATTCTGTTATGAAAAAGTACCATGCAATAGAATTTGCTGGTAAACTTTAATGCTAGTGGAAATTTCCCTTTAAATTTCTAAAAGTTTTGATAGTACTTTTAATTGCTAACATTTACGAATTTTCTAATGAAGTTCATTTTTCTGAGAATTTACCAACATTGAAAAAAAAAAACAAGAGATTTTATAGTAACTGGAATTAGCATTTATTTTATTATTTTTTTTATTATTATTTCTTTGGAATTATTCTGCCAGGAGTGCAAGATTTACATTAATTGAAACAAAATTCTACAGAATTAAAAAAATATTGAATAATTTTAAATATTATGTTTCACTGTTTTAAATATAAACAATTTTCAAACTATGTCTGCCTCTTAAAGCATTAATTTTCAATAATTTTCAAACATTTAACAAGCATGAAAAAACGGTCTATAACTTCGACACATTATAAATCCATAAAAATATTTTTAGTTATTAACAGTGCATTAATTCTGATGAAAAATGCAAACTAGTTAATCGTAAAAATAATTAAATATTGCCCCAATTTATAATTTTAACACCAAAAATCGAAACACAAACAACCATCTCACATTTGTATTTGATAATGTAAAATGTTTATGAAAAAGGCGGATGACGTATTATATTTAAACTTTTTTATAGTATATTAAGTATGTTTTTATTGGTGTGCTCAAATATTTTTTATTTCTTTTTTTTAAATATTTATGTTGTTTTTAAGAAAAAAAAAATAATAATAATAAAATAAAAAAAATACTTATATATGAATGTTGATATGAACACTGAATATTAAACAAAAAGTATTTTTTTTTTTTTTTTTTTTTTTTTAACAGAGATAAATGAATTTAAATAATAGAAACTTATATTCTATATGGTACATTTATCGTACCTATAAATAACACTAAAATAAAATAAAATAATATAAAATAAAAAAAATTATTTCCCTTGAGTGGCATTTAGGACGTCAAAAATGGTGATATATTTTTATAGTTTTCCTTAATTTAAAAAAATTTTTTAAACTTACAATTTTTACCCGACTTTTTCTGCAACAAAAGAACAAGAAGTCAAAAATTTAATTTACCAGCCAACAAAAAAAAAAAAAAAAAAAAAAAAAACGGATGGTAAAAAGGTTAATAATTTATAACACTTTGATTGTTGATTTTAGTTTTCTTTAAATTTGAAAAAAAAATACTTATGTGTATGTTTAAGAAAAAGAATTTATAAAAAAAAAAGAATTTATAAAATATTTTTATTTTGATTAATATTACCCTTTTGATATCCATATTCATCTGTCATTGAAATCAAAAAGAAAGAACAAAATATATGTATATCACTAGAAAAATAAATACACACAGAAAAAAGATTGGTTGGAAAATGGTACCAATAAAAAATTACTAATATTTTATTATAATTATAAAAAATGGAGAGTGGAACTGCTTTTTTATAATCATAATGAATTATCTACAATTACGATGGACTTTTTATTACTATAATAGAAAATTTAGTCAGTGAAACCAATGTACACGCAGAGAAAAAATATACTTGTGGTGTCCATAATCTAAGAGCAACATATTATGATTGGAATATATGATCACAGTGAAAAATAGAAATGATCACAGCGAAAAATATAAATCATGATTCCATTGTTTAGTTTGCTTTTTCATACAATGATTCTAATTTTACATATGATTGAATAATCTTTTTATAAAATTTTTATTGAAAATAATAGAGAAAAGTGTTCATTAGCCAAAAAGAAAATTATATATTATTTTTTTCACTAATTATGTATATTCATTTGTACCACCATGTGGTTCAAATGCAAGATATGTTTTCTTAACTAACCCTTTAATGGTAGTTAATCAATGTCTTATAGTGCTTAAATCACACCGAGTATAACCAAACCTTGTCTATTTATATTTATTCATATATAAACTAAATGAGAATTACAATCAACAAACAAATATTATAAACAGAATATGGTTTAACAACATAGAAAAGACAGCAAACATTTAATGTTTGTAGAAGTAATGATATTTTTCATATTAATACAATTTTGTTTCTGGTAAAAGTATTTAAAAACACAATTTTTGCAGCCAAACATATTAAAATTTTTGTTGAGTATAAACATTAAATGACAAAATTTAAACAGAAACATTGTTATTAAAATTCAAGAAAATTAAGAAAATTGGAACATAATATTGTTGTAGTGATAATGCTGTAACCATGTTTTTTCTCTGTGTGTATGTGTTAATAAAATATTTAAAAATAATTTAATAATGAAAACTGAATTGTAGTACTACGTATTTTTGGTTATAATTATTTATTTTATAAAAAGATATGTTATGAAAAAACTAAATTTAGGGCTTGCAAATGAATATTTGATATTAGTCGATTTGATATTTTAAAATTAATTGTTTATAAAATAGGTTGTTCCAGTACTTGTCAAATTTACAGGTTTTAGTTACAATTAGTTAGAAGTTGTCGGAAAAGTAACAAAAAATAAATAAATTCTGTAAATTCTGACTAAAGTATCGAAAAAGTACTAATAAAACTTTGTGACTATCTAAATGTTTATAATTTGAGGTTTCTGTTAAAATTTTTAAATGAATTATTTTAAAGAAGAAATCAGGACGTTTCTGTTATATTCCTAATTTCATCAAGCTACCAAAGGTGTTGCTAAAACAAATAGTAAGAAAATAACATATTTTCAAATATTCAAAAAATTAACGGCTTTGTACGTTTTTTATTTAATTTTTTTCATAACGCATTGGAGAATTTCTACAAAGCCATTGAATAACCAGCTCATTGACCTTAAATTCTTCAACTCGTTAAAAATTTGACCGTGGTTTTTGTGACTAGCATATTAAAAGTATTTCTTAGAAGTCAGGATCTAGGCATGTATTTCTTCTTCATATTCTTCTATGATAAAGATTTAGTAAATTATAGTCGTATAATAACCATTCCATCTGTAAATGTGCTGTGAATTTGTATTGCTAATTGTTAGTATTGTTCAATTGTATGAAATATTCCTATAATAACAAATACGTATATCTTCATATAATTGTTTATTTTTGTCAATATTTCCTTTAATAATAATCAAATCACAAATAAATAAATGCTTTTTTAAATTTAATTTCTGTGGAATAATTCAATATAATAAATATTCATATATTTAACTGTTATCAAAACGGAATTGAATTTTTTAAAACAGTTCCAACAATAATATATACAGTAATTCCAAACGAATTCTGAGATGGTACATGAAACCTAAAAATTCGTTTACCACAACGAAACTTTTTTCCCTGTGTATAATTTTCTGTTAGTGTATTGAATTTTATAAGTATAAGAAACATAAATACAAATTTACATAAATACATACACATATGTATAACACTGTGCTGCAGTGAAAAGGACACTACTCAAGAGATGCTTTACCAAAAATACAAAATCATATATGTATAAAATTTCTTGTTTTGAAACCAGTTTTCATATGATATGTTATTGCAGATTTATATTTTCTTTATTCTTTTGCAGTGTTGCCAGGAGCCGAGAAAAAGGGGTTAAATTTAAACTTTAATAAAGGTCAAAAAAGGCTAAATGTCTCAAAAAATAATAAGCCAGAAAAAAGTTAAAATTTTTTCTTTAATTTAAAAACTTATTTTTTTATCGTTCTCATTAGTTTTTCTTTAAATTTTTTAAAGATATTTTAAAAAATTTATAAATAAAAAATAGAACAGCTGTCAGTAAAATGACCCAAATGAAAAATCGCCCAAAAAAATTACCATACAAATTTGTGTTATATTTCATATGAAAAATTGAAGTGATTTTTCTACATTTTTCAACTATAATTCCTTTTTGATTAAGCATTTTTAAGTTTTTGGGTGTTTTTTCGCTTTTATAAAAATTTGCTAAAATTATGTTTATAAATAGTTTCTATGGTTAAAGAAGCAAATAAGAAAATAATTATAATAATCGTTTTAGTAATTCCAGCAAATTAGTTGTTAGTATTTTAATATATTAGTTGTTATTGATGTCGATAATGAAGCGCCGTAGGCGAAAATTTTTGTTAAATATAAAAAGATATTGATTTTTTGTGCGAACAAAGACACAAAAATGCTTAAATGAATCATTCTGTAAAAATAAAATTAGTAGTAGATACTCGTAATAAGAAGTTATAGTTATTTTCTTCGTTGTTGAAATAGTAACATTTTTGCCTTTTTAAGGCAATTTTAAGAATCAAAAAGGGCTACAAAAGAATATATTTAGCCTTAAAAGGGTTAAACTGGCAACACTGTCCTGTAGTACAGTGTAATTACACAACACAACACACACATACATATACATACTTAAATACATACAAATGTACGTATATTCGTATACATAGATAAATATTTATATAAATGTTTAGATTGTAAATTTCTTGATTTTTAATTATGTAACAACATTTATTTTTAAATCTTGTAATTGTCTTGTATGTAAGTATATTAAATATGTATTATTATATTTTTATGTATGTATATTATATTATTTAAAAAAAATATATTTATTTTGTAAAATTTATATAGATTTTATATTAGTGCAAAGTAAAAAAGTAAGAACAACAATAAGAAAAAGATTAATTAAATAATGCAACAGATATTGTTTAATAAAGTGTTTATAAATATATAGATGTGATAATAAAACTGGTGTTTTTAATTACGAATGGTAAATTTATAACGAAGTATAATGGAAAGACCTTTGTAATTTAATTTTCGCTATTTAAACACATCAATCACATTCGATATAGCGAACAAGGGATCACAGCAAGCCGTTTTTTGTTCTTCGTTCGAACCGTTCCGTTGGACACCTTTATGTGATAATGTTCTACTTGGGCAAACATTGGGACTAGACATTTTTCGTTGGAATTTGAAAGTTTGATTTCAGCAAGACTGTCCACGTTAATGATCGAGTTACAGAAATTAAACTCACGAATCTTCCTTGCTGCCATATTGATTTCATATATTCTAACCTTAAGAACTGTACATTAGGGCTATAACTTTTTGTAATATTTCCAAGTATCCGAATCTTCCTTGCTGCCATATTGATTTCAAATATTCTAGCCTTGAGAACTGTACATTAGGGCTATAACTTTTTGTAATATTTCCAAGTACCCAAAATATTAAGGCAAGATCCTATAGATATTATATTTCCACCAAATTATTTTGGTTTTTATCATATTTAAGTGTTGTCTTTGATATTAAATTATTTAATAAAATTTGTGTGTGGAATTTCTACTAAATTGCAACGTAAAAATTAATAAAGAGAAGAATTATTTTATTATTTTTTTTCTTCTTCCTAATTTTTAATGGTTTTTTCCTTAAGTTATAAAATAAGTGTTCGAGCTCGGAATTTTGTCATATAACTTTGTCTTATACATGCTGGTAAACGTCGCCGATGATCACATATAAGATTCGCGAGTTATTTGCAGTTAAAGGCTATAAGAACCAGGCTTTTGCCTATACAGTGGTGGAAAAAATAATAGAAACGAAATTTTTCTTTTATATAACTTCCTATTTCTCAGTAAAGAAGCCTGTGGTCCGGTTCATTTATGTTTTAAATTAACAGTAAATTATGTTATTGATTTTCTTCCCTTCTTTAACTCTGTCATTTGGACATTAACTATGTAATAACATAAAATTCATTTTTATATAATATCTGGTAGAACCATCTTCATTTCGTACTACTACAACACATCTGGAACCCACACAGAAATAATTTTATTTCAAATTCTATTACTAAATTACAGAAATAGGACTTATCACTTAATTAGTAAATTCAATCATTCAATATTGTTGTATTATATATATACAGATGTTTGTATTCTAATATAATGAGCAAAATATATGTAGGTACAATACTGTCATTTATGTTTATTTATTTAGGGCCTTCTTTGCAGAACACCGTTTTTAAGTTTTCTAAGGACATTGCAATTTTCGTTGTACAGTTCTCTATAATGTGGTCACTCGTAGGTTAATTCATTTATCTTTATTTAAATTAAAAATTATTTTGGACAAAAAATTTATTTGTCATAAATGGAAAAAGAAACGACGAATTTGTCTTTAATAATGTCTATCCAAAAATGAGCATCTCCTTTCGAAAATTTTTAAGTAAATCAATAGGTTTTAAAAATTGGCACTTGTTTAATGACAAATTTAGGAAATGCATATTTTTAAGTATTTTTATTTTACATTTTTTCATAACTACGTACATACACTGAAAAAAATTTAAAATGGATTTCAATTACGAAATTGTTTACTTTAATTAATTTTTTCTTTGGCTTTCCTCTAATCATTAAAATAATAATATTAATTAACAGAAAATAATTAATGTTTGATTGAAATTTCAATTAATATTTTTAATCAAATTAATTAGATATAAAATTGGAGTTTTACTTAAAATCAAGTAAAATACTTATTGGTCTGATTCTAAGACTAATTAAATTTGTATCATTGCACAAAATTATCCCTTCAATAAAAATACATAAATTTTAGCAAATTTATTTGATACGAAATTATAAATAAAATGTACGTAAAAATGTAATGTGTCGTAGTATTCATGGATATAATGCCGCTTTAAAAAGTGTAATGAATAAAAAAAATCATAAACCTTTTTTATCTAGACCAGAAACCTACCCAGACCAGAGTTTGAACTATTTTCATTCCAATTCAGATTGTGTCCAGTATCTTTATCACATAATATAATAATAGAAAGTGTCATTCAATCACTTTGAAAAGTTTTATGTATGTCTATGAACTCTACAACATTTTCTTTCTTTTTTTTTTTTTTTTTGGTCAATACGTTATTGGATATTATGAAATTTTACGTCATGACATGCACCCATCTCTTAGAGTATGTTCAATACATTAACATATTTATTTAATTTTTTTAACAAACTCGTCACATTCATCAGTCATCTTATTTGTGCATTTCCACATTCTATGATTCTAGACATCAATAAATACATCATAATGATAGGGACATATAAAAAACACCAAAGCAATTTACAATCTCACCAAATATTTCTATATTTAATGACTCTTCCGAAGGCTAAAGAAACTTCCACAATCATTCGTTGTTTTGAAATTTCAAATAAATTTATCCCAACTGAAAATTCTCGACATAAAAATTATACACAAATATATATATATATATATATATATATATACATTTTTTTTGTTACGTTTGAAATTTTATTTAATATTTGTTATTAGAAATGTAATTAAAGTTATATATATATATAATATAAATTATTATATATTTATGTAAATATAAATCTGAGAAACAAATTTATATATTATATATATATATATATATATATATATATATATATATAATATAAATTATTATATAAATCTGAGAAACAAATTAATTTAAATATTTTTTCGAATAATTTGTTATGAGAGTTAATGAATTTTTGTTAAAAAATGTTAAATTATTCTAAAATTAAATTATTTTATTTATTTTTCCTGTGTTTCCGAAATTCTAAATTTTCTAAATTTCGTTAATTCTATAGATAGTTAATTTCTTAAAAAACTCACAACCAATTAAACAATTCAAACTTTAATAATAGGTTGCTTCATTCAATTTTTTTTAATTCAAATCTATTACAAATTAGCTTTAGAAAGTATCTCTTAATTCATTTTGTAAAAGATTAAAAAACAAAATAATAAAAATTGAAAAAAAGAATATTTTCATTCAATTTGGAGAAGATTTGTATTGGCAAAAATGAATGAATTGTTTATGAATTAATTCCATTCGAACAAAAGCCTTTGAATGAAGCTGTTGAATTATGTTCTTGGAAATGGTATTATGGAACGATAAACTAGTATTTCTTAATTCGGATTTAATTAAGTTTTTCGAAGCTCTGTTTATAATTAAATTTATTATTTATCACAAAGTTTTTACTAATATCTCAGTTAATCCATTTCAATGAAAATCATTATAAACTATATGAAGACCATATTACATCCGTGCGGATGTTTATTCGCAAAATTATAATGGTTTAAATCAATTTAAGTATTTACACTAATTGTTTAAGTCAAGGGCTTTAATTTTCCTTCCCACAATCATCTAAATGTCATAAATTTTTAATATAATTTAAACTTACGTAATCAAACAACAATAAATTTAAAATTCAAAGAAAGTTTGCCATATAGTCTGCCAATGAATTGAGTTCATATTAAATAATATTATGGAAAAATTCTCATAACTATTAATTTTTTATTACTAAAGATTAAAATGTTACAGACTTATGATCAGAAAATAACAAAAATTTCCCACTGTGCGGTACCCAACATTTTTTGCTGGAGAGATGTGTTTTTTGTATCCACTACGTTTCGCCATACATATGATAGATAGGCCTAATGACCACCGCATATATGCAATGGATAATATTTTGGACTTCATATAGAATTATGCTCTGAAGCTTGATATAATAAACTTTATTTTTATATGTCCTAAAAATATGACCACCTTGGTTTTCCTTGAACCTGTACTACATACGTATGCCCGATCTAGAATTTATTTACAATATATTCACATTTGAAAGCACCTTTTAATTCTATTTCTATATATATATGTATATTTAATATCGAGGACCTATATATATAAAACCCTCTATTTCGGGATTTCATTAAACTGCGTTTTTGACGCCATTATGTTTCCTATAGTAACCCTCATGTATCACTATTATTATACGCACCTCTTACTTGCAATTAAAAATATTGCGAAATGAAAAGTTTTCTGTATAAACGGTGAGTTAATATTTTATTTGTAACTCACGAAAAATGATTGTGATTAGTGAAACTAATTGCAAATAAAGCGTACGGTTTCCTTTTACGTTCATAGAAATTTCGATAATAATTGTATATTTTCATTACGGTTATATTTTCATTCCGGCACGACAAATAAGGAAATATATTTCTTTATGCAATTTATGTAAAAACAGTTAACTTTTTATTTGCAATAACTGCGATTATAAATGCAATTTGTGATATAAATTTCAAATGAAAATTCTAAGTTTTTCCAATTTTATAAACGTTTTTGTATTTCTCTATTTTACAAAATAGAAACTTTATTTTTATTTTTGAGTGCAAAACCCTATAGCTCTCTAAGTAATTATTTTATAAAAAGATTAAATATTTCTTTAGATATACAATAATAAATATTCACTCTATATGGCGGCTACTACCCCATGTAAACCTACCCCACTTATTTTCATCTTGTATTACTTGACAAGACACAAAACTTTGAGGCTTTCACTATAATAGTTCCTTAGATAATTAATATTTACTTTGTATGGGGGCTAACACTTCCCCTAGAACTGCCCGCCCTATTTTCATCTCAGTTATGAATCTTGATGAGAAAGTTATTACCACAAAATGTTAAGACTTGTAATTGTTCTTTAGATATGCGATAATTATTATTGTTTATATGGCGGGTAAAATTCCTCCTGCTTCGATCCCATTATAAAGTAGTCTATTTGTATTATGTTGCTTTTAGTATTACTAAATTAATTAAATAGTAATAAAATATATTTTTTTACAATACCAAATATACAGTTATACACATTGAGTGCAAAACCTTCTAACTCTCTTTAAAATTGCAAATATTGTAAAATAATAAAAACCATTTATACGTAAGGTTTAGTCGTGGTTTTAAATAAATATTGTAAAAGAAAATGTTTTAAATACTTGAAAAATAAGAGAAATAAACAGTTTTTTGTTCTCGTGAAAAGTTGGGTTTTTCGAGATAGAGTTTTTTGTATTTAGGCCCTTGATATGATACTTCTTGTCAAGTGTATCTGCAGTGAAATCTTCTGACTGGATAGTGATAATTTTTAGTTATACATAAAATACAACTATTTATCTATAATTAAAATCAACAATTTTAACAGAAGGAATCTAATAATTACAAATTCATATTTTGGTTGCAATACTTTGAACTCGCCAAATCTTCCAAATTTTACCTTAAGTATTAAGTAAAATTTCAAAAATCTTAAAAAGATTAATTTTGTTCACAATATTTAATAAAATTTTACGTAGTCAAATTAATTAGAATTGGGGGAATCTTTGTCAAATCTATGATGGTAATTTTAAAAAGGAAAATATGGATACTTCGTCATGAAAAGTTCAAAATTATAACTTTGGAAATATTTACTTTATATGCTAAAAAAAAAATAGAAGAAGAATAAATAGTTCTTATAGAAATATATTTTAGTCATATAAAACGAAAATATTAAAATATGCATAATCGTTTCGACGAAGTGTAACCTTTCAGGATTAAGGACAATAATTAAAACAAATTATGAATGGTTGCAAAAATTTAGTTTAGAAAAGAAATTGTTAAAAAAAATAAAGTGAAATTACATGATATCTTGACTTTCAACAATCGCCATTAAACTTTCTACACTCGCGCCATTTTAGACTGCTCTCACGAATTTGTCATTTCACTGCATTAATATTTAGTACGAATCAGAAAAGACAACAATCCTAATTTGTATCTACCAAAACAAAAGTAGGATTTTATAGATCTGTGAGTGAGTATTGAATGTTAGAAAATAGTAAATTGCCATGACACAAACATAAAGTCTAAGATTTTAACTTTTGGTAAAAATATCAAAGACTTACACTAGTGCGATCTCCAAATCGCATTAAATCCGCGTTGCATTCTGACAACATTTATTAGAGATTTATGATTTTTATTAGATAATCTGCAAAAGATAGAAAGTCTGCAAAAAGCGAAGCTGACGGCTTTGGAATAAACAAAATCTGAAAGCACCCGTTGACACACCGTTACATAAGTGATAGTCGACATTGAGAAGTGCTGATTGACTTTTTCGAAAGTAAAAACGTACTCAACAAAAATGTTTATATTTTTGGTAATAAATACTATTTACCACACGCATTATTTAGTAATGTGTGCTGATGCATACCCATTACGAGTAAGTAGCATAGTAAGTTCGGTCAGCGGAATTTAGGGTTATGACGAAGCATTAGTTTGGTGTTCAACACCAATATTAAGTTGTTGGCAAATTTTGTATCGCGCTCAATTACTGAATTATTTGTTTAAGAGGTGGATTCACCAATATACGCCGATTAAACTGAGACAATTGATAATCGGAAGATTTCTGTAAATACTGATCGAAAATTTTACCTCCCAATTGGAAGGCAGCCTTGAAGGCGATATACCAAATATACTATTGAAATAAAAATGGGGAAAATTTGTTAATCGTCTGGGAAATTTCTAAATATTTTTTAACCGATTTTAAGTTTTTTTTAACCTGCATGATAGATAATCATATCTAGATTATGATTAATTAATAATAGCAAATTAAAAAGAAAAAACTGCAAAAATTAAAATTTTCCCATATAAATGCACCCTACAAAATTCAGGGTCGATGCAGCACATCCGATCACTCTAGTATCATGCACACTATATTTTTATATAAAAAAGTACAATCCTAGGGAGAGTTACGGTCAAAATTCGAAAGTCGGCTTTTTTGGAGCAGTCTAATGTACATATGTTTCTCTTTCATACTCTCTTTCACCTTATCTGTTGCAAATTTCTAAAATATGTACAATTTTGTCAGTTACATGTTACAACTGACGACTACAAGCACATTCATTAATTCATTGTGTGAAAAGCATATGCACGAATTTAATGTAACAATAAATTTTTTATTTATTTTTTCATTTTTTTGTAAATTTATACCACATACGAGAGCGCAGCTACATGCAAACTTGCAACAAGGGAAAAAATCTAACATTTGACCTTTATTGATAGCAGTAACCAAAGAAATTATAAAATGAATCTTATTTTTGTAATGATTACTATTTCTGTTAATTTGAGGTATGTTTTTTTTTTTTTTGTGGTAATTTTATGAATTCAGTACTCGTAAGAAAAATTGGTCATAGTTAAAATTTATGACTATGAAATTGCATTGTTTATACATATTTTCAATACTTATTATTATTTATTTATTGTTTGTATAATTTTTTCTCGAGTTTGTTTGTGGTACATATTAAAGTCTATTGTTACACAAATAAAACTATTGTGGGTGTAAAGTAAACAAAAAATAAATTAACATAAATTCAACACCTTTAAGACTAACTCTATTGAATAATTTATAAAAACAGAAGATTAAAACATAAATATCATAAATAAAACTATAATTAATGATTAATTTTAAAATTAACACAAATATGTATTTATAACACTTTGAGAGTATAAATGTTTATATATTGATAATTGGTAGGGAATTTTATGTTAGTAATACATATGTAGAAGGTGTAAAATATTTTTGGCATTTCAATAATTAGTTCATGACAAATAAATTATAATTGAATAACCAAACATATATAATTAAATTAAAAATATTTATACAAATTGAATTATAGAAATAAAAATTTCTATATAGGGTAAATTAAGATATTTCTAGACGAGCACACAAAATATAATAACATTTTTCAAAAATAAAATATTACGTATTTTATTGATATGTCAAAAAATCCAATCCGATAGAAAAATACTCAATTCCTTCAGACAGTATTTTAGCGGGAAATTAAATATTCTCGTAGTTTTAAAATTCTATAGCAAACATTTTGCTATTTTTAACACCTTGTGTCGATGAAAGATTGACGTTACTCTAAATATAGTAATTGCAAGAATTTAACGTATATAATACAATTAGAACGTTATCTGAGAGGAACGTTAATGCTGCACGAATTAGGTTTTTGACTATTGAATTAGCATTTATTCTATCAGATATCTATGTATTTATTTATCTACGGTTTAACAAATTTACTTATAAGTTGTTTCACATGAAATTTTAAATCAACTTTATTTTTGTCATGTTCAAATTTTAGATATTTTGGTTTCATTATAGATTTGTTTTGAAATGAATATTAAGTAAGTTAAACTACGAAAATACTCACTACATATTGCAAAAAAAATTACTTGGAGATTTTTCAATCTATTTTTCATTCATTCATATATTCTTATCCAATATGTAAATGTTTTAGCTTCAAAATTCTTATAAAAAAAACTCATGTTGTATTCATACGTATGTGAGATTACTTTCATTAGATTTCTGAACACTACGATTGATCCGAGAAACTTAGTTGCAAATCATTTTTTAGTATTTTCCAAATTTATGTTTAATTTAGTAAGAATTCGTATAAATAATAATGTAAGTTAAGGAACTAAAATGGAAATAATCGGCAAGCTATTTATAATAAAATTTATTCAATAGATTACTGTATATTTTAAAAAAATTTAGCATCAAAAACAAATAATGTAAAAATCTGAGACACTGTTTTTAACATAAATAATGAAAGGTACTAATCTTAGAAATGGCATACTTTTATATTATTTAATTTTTCGTTAATTCTATAATTTAATAAAATATTCTATAATTAATTAAAATTTATAATTTAAGTTAATTTGTAATGTTTCGTTTCGTTTAATAAAAAAAATAATATTTTTTATAAAAAATCATGACATATTTTAGTTATAAGAACTAGAGTTTTAAAAAATTCCTGTAAGTCCTGGGAATTCCCAGGAAATTGATTTTTTCATTCCCATTTCCCGCGAGAAGAAATATTGAGGGAAACCCCAAACGCTAATGGTAACCGAACTTTAGTTGTGTTGCCTACTGGCAACGCAACCCACAAGTAAATTTATATTATGGACTGCAACTCCATTTCAGTTGCCAAAAAGTTATCAAAAACACTATTTTGAAACTTCAACAACTAAAAAAATGAGAATAAAACAAATAATGTAAAAGAAAAAATTAAGGTGAATTTGTGTGTTTTTCGTTCGACGCTCTCTTTAAATGGGTCAAAGGCATTTGTTACAGATCTTTCGTGGTTTAAACAGCTCATAATAGATGACACTCTTCAGAACGCACCACATACATCACTTTGGTATGGATTTTCCTGGATGGAGGATATTATCATAATGGACCCATGCAAAGAAACAATATCGCTTGTGATACCGAATCTACATTTTAGACATGCAAAATCGCTTTTAGATGCCTCTTGGATTAGAGTTCGTGTTGCTTCCATTTTCCCAGCTTTTGAATTAATATAAGTGCTTTTAAATATATGGAATTGGTAATTGATCTACTAATTCCTCAAATTATTTTACAAAAAAAAAAAAAAAAATATTTAGTTGTAAATTTTTTGTTGTAAAAAATTTTCAGCAACCTCAAATTTGTAGTTGCCTGTGTGGCAACTGAAGTTGATAGCTTACAGTTGCCGCTTGCCATCTGTAATATAATTTCGGCCACTTGCAACACAACTTCAGTTCGGTTGTCATATATAATCGATCTATTAATTTTGTTTTTATTTTTTTTTATTTTCTTTTTCAATCCCAATAAACATCGATTCAAATCTATGAAAATTTTTGGAAAATTTAGTAAATAGCTTATTTCGAAAATTGTATTCGAAGTTACAAAATATGTTTTACGAAATAAAAGAGAAATTAAGAGCCTGATTTTATAAAATGAAACAAAAATTCATTGGACATTTGGTATTGAAAACAACAAATAAATTTGAATTTATTTGTTTTGAAATGAATTTTCGTTACGTTTTATAAAATGTGGCCCTAAAAAATGTCTTATAAAATTATATGGTTATTTTTTTATAAAATTTGCAAGTAATTATGAAGTACAAAGTTAATTTTTTTTTATATTCAGTTTATTTTATATTATTTTATTGTTATTGAAACAATATTCAATATTCACTTTTAAAAAACGTTTCAATTTTTTTATTTTATTTTATTTATATATAAAAATTTACTTTCATTGATTTCAGTTCATAATATTTTAGCATAATTTCTTAAGCATTAAAACTCTTTTAATATTTTTTCAAATGATTCAAAAGTTAAGAAGGCTGAAAAAATTATTTAAATTTTAATTTATATTTTCAATTTGTAAAAAAAGAATTAAAATTTTCTTTGGAAAATTTTAGAGCTTTATCGTAAAACATTCGTCTTACTTAATAACATATAGGGAAAAATAAGTTACAGATTCCATTTCCCAAAAAAGTTGTAAGTAAAATAGATGATGTATACAGAGTACACCACGGTGGGACGCTGAAGAGTGCTGATGACGGTTGTGGCGAACCAGAAAATGCATTCCATTTTTCCGAGTATCCAATAAAACTTTTACACTGTATTCTTCTACAATTATTCAATGAATTTAAGCCGAACATGCAAAAATTCTAAAAAAAAAGAATTATTTTTTATGGAAAAAGTTTGGGAAAAAAAGTCAAAAATATGCATTTTTTTTCTCTGTGTATATACATGATTGTTAAAAAAATAAAATATTATAAACACATTATATTAAAAAATATTTTTACGCAATTGTGCCGCAATAAAATAGATAAAAATAGCTATTATGGCCCATGATATATGATGAACAATATGCTTAAAATGATGAATGCAAAATTTTCTTTTCAGCTAATGTAAAAAATATACCAATCTATTATATATATTTTTACAAAACGTCTTTAAAATATTTGAGAAACATTTATTTCTTAAAGAAACACCCAGCTCAGTTTTAAATTATGAAAGCATTTGAAAAATACGATTGTTATATTAGAAACTTTTTGTTTGAAAAACGCATAATTTTAGATTTGAAAATGAAGGAAATTCAAGCCTATTCTCACAGCTTGTACTTGAAACTTGAAATAGTTTTCAAATAAATAAATATTCATTTTCAAAGATTTTTACTTATTAGGAAATAAACTTTTTTATTTCTATTTTTATTAATGTACAAAAACATTATTGATACATATGAAAATCAAATGTTTTTGAATAATTTATAAAGAATAAGTAAGTATAAGTATTTTTTTCACAATCAAACAATTTGTGTTTAGACGATAAAATTGTATTATGATATCCCAATTTTTAACAAATCTATTACCGTGTATAATATTACCTTTAATAATATTATTTATCTTTTTCTTGCGTCTTTTATATTTGTCATAATTTGGACATAAAATTAATAAACTTATTTGAATATTTCGAGTTTTTCTCATTTATCTTTCAAAATAAATATGTATATGCATCATATCAAAGGTCTTTCAGCGGCACATTTAATAACGTAATACGAGTAGAAATTTTGGACCACGCCCGAATACACCCAAAAATTAATGATTTCTCATAACATTTATTAATTTGAAGAAATTATACGCAGCTGAACTCACAGATTGACTTACTTAAATTGGCTTTATTATTATACATTTCTACAATCATCAACCAATTTCAAAAACCAAATGAAATTTCTATCAATAACATAACATGAACATACTCAAGGCTGATAGATAAAATTCATAAAAAATCGTAAATTCTCCGATGAAAAACAACAATCATCAAAAAAATCTGATATATTAAACGTCAAACTTTTACTAAACTGCAATAAACCACAACATTAATGTTATAGTATTATACTCGTACAATTAGAAAATTTAATAATTAAGATTACAATAATATTTTCTAAAAATGTAATTCCTAAATAAATAATAGAACAATTTTAATATTTTATTTTTGAATTTTGGTTTCTAATCTTTTGCAAAATAAATTAAATTATTTCTGAAGCAAATTGAAATTAAAGAATTAAATGACGAAATATATTTTGTTAAGCTTGATTTATTCAACTGATTGTAAATGTTTTAATGATTATAACATTAAATATCATTCGATTTTGAAAAATGAAATAAATAAGTCTTTTGAAGACTTAGTTGAAATTAACACCAGTTTTGGTATATATAGAAAGTTTTGGTATTCACAAATGAATAAACAAATAATATATTTATTTTGGATTTTTTTTTATTTCAGCAGATTATGTTTCTTTAAAACTTTTGGAATAAAATAGTATTCAAAACAAATTTTGGTCCATGACGGTTTTACGATAGTTATTTTTTGGAATTACATTACCGAAAAGGATATCATAATTTCATGGGCAAACGATATCTTCGATTCGAAAACACTAGTGGTAATTTTTATAACCTATATAATATTGTTTCGATATCGTTATAATACCGTTTGGTTTACTGGGTTAGGACAAAAATCGTCACTTTGCTATTTTTGAAACAAAACATCATCAAATGACGTCAAAACTGGCAGCCGCCCAGCCGACCACAAACGATCCGAATATGAGCTTCTCGAACTTAACCGTCGCTCACTTTTGCAGCAAAGTTTTCGTTCTCGAAGATTCGGTTTTCATATTAATAGTGAATCTTTGACGATTTCAATAGAGAAACGTAAAAATATTCGTTAGTGATTCGTCTTCGATATCGAAAAATTTTGAAAATTATTCGATATCGATATTTTTAACGACTTGTGGTTTATTCATCTTCAATATTTCATTGTTTCATTTCCATTTTGTACCAAATTTAAAATTAAAAGCTGATTTAATTTTTAAAGTTATATTTTATTTCAAACAACACAATATATAAAACAATAAAAAATATATATTAATAAAATATTTTAAAGATAATTCAGGGGTGGTGAATAATTGAAGTATTTTGAGAAGTCAGAGAAGTCATCAATAATTTTTCTTTCAATAATATTATTTTTTCTGCTACTCTATTATATTATTTTTCTTTTATTAAAAATTGCAGAGAAGTTAACTAACATCATAAATTTTAATGCGCAATATTTCTCTTTGTTTAAGTAATTTGCATGCACAAATAAGAAAATACATTGCTTTTTTTATTTAAGTAACAAATTCTCGAGAAACTAAAATGAATACATAATTTCTCGAAGAATTTAGTTTCGAGATTTTACTCAGAAAAGTTGTATACTAAGATATCGTTATTTTCAGTATTCTCGAATATTACGCGAATGTTTACTACCGAGAAAAGTTCGATGCAACGAACGTTCATATTTAATATAATTTTCAATATTTTCTCGAACATTTTGTTTCGAAAATTCTTCGTTTTTAGCAAACATTTACTTTTTTCGAAACTCCGGTCAGAAGGGCGTGTACATCCTAAAAATACAAGTTTTAGCCCTTTAAACATTTGGGAGATAATTTTTTTGCTAATCGTCCAGACGTTATTTCTTAGATGACTGTAGGAAGATTGTTCAAAATTTACAAACACAAAACACATTGCTATTGCGCATTAACCGTTCAGATGTCACTTTTTAGCGACTTCTAGATGATGGTTAGAAGAGTGTACGAAATTTACAAAAACAAAATACATTACTATCGCCTTTTTGTTTTCCAAAAGTACACTTTGTAGTCTCACCTGGAAGATAATAATAACGATTTTTCCAATTTAACAAAATCGTACTTTAGTTAAGAAGACTGTTAGTTTTTCATGAAAAGAAAGCAACATAAGAGAGAATCAGGAAAAATCATAAACTACAGTGAAAATTGAACTTTGGTACAGTTTTTCTGTAATATTAAATATGAGAAGAAAGTGTTCCTGATAATAAAGACTTTTTGTATAGTTTATTCAAATACTATTTTGTAAATAATCAACAAAGGATTCTTTATAAAAGTAAGAATTATTAAACTTTTATTTAGTTGTATCGGACTTTTCTCACACTTTTAATTTATTTTAGGAAAACTCCATGAAACAGACAAGTATTTGTATATTTAAATAAGTCCAAAACTTTGCTTGTTAAAAAGGTCTTGTCGCGTTTTTGCACAAAAGGTAATATATGTAACTATAAAATTTTTTATTAATTTTCTTTTCTTCTTGTGAAGGTACTCGAATTCATCGTAAGTTTCTAAGAGGATTTAATTTTTATGGGAATTGTTACTTTTGTAATGTAGATGTGTAAAATAAAAATAATTATGAAATATTAAAAAAAATAACTTTAGTTATAAATACAGAAATGGTAGAATTGCAAAATCATCTTTTAGTAGAGACTAAGACGACACTTAGATCATCGTTCGGGTGTCGTTTAGAAGACTCTTTTACAACTTCTTCTGGAAGACTCTTCCACGGTTCTTCCCGACCGAAGATGATTTTTAAAATACTTTGGCAATAGTTTTGGCGATGAATTTCAACTTCTGGAAGACTCTTCTTAGTGATTTCCGCAATAGAAAGTGTTTGCAGGGAAAAATAAATAATAAAAACACTCCACAGTATACATTCATACCCTGCCAAAATTTCCTATCGAAATTTTAACAAAAATCACTAATTAAAATTTGTTTATATTAACACATTTTTTATTCAACACTAAGCAACAACATCAATCACTTTAAAAGTTATACATTTACTGGATGTCCAGGGTATCAAAAAAGACACTTTATAGTGGATAGATGAAAAATCTCTTCCAAATAATGGCAGGATAATACTTCTCACGAAACCTTTCTTCAATTAAAGCTATCTCTAAATTTTATTAAATTTAAAGTCTGATTTTACACGAGGCAATTTTTCTTGCTGAAATTCTGATTTCGTGTGAAAGTGAACGAGGGGGAATATAAAAGGGAATACACTTGCTTGTACTTGTTCTTCATTTTCGTACTTCAAAGCAAAGACAAATGAAGGCAATTAAAGCAAAAATTGCTGGAGAAAAATTTTGCGTGTGAACGTAAATGCAAGTTCAAAAGAAAAAAAGAATCATTTCAGAAATAAAAATTGAAGTGTGTGAACTTAGACAAATTGTTCATAGATGTTACCAAGTAGAGCCTTCTATAAAAATAAAATTTAAACAAATAATCAGTGTTGCCAGTTTAGCATTTTTAAGGCAAATATAGCCTTTTTATTTTGTTTTTATCCTCCAAAATTTTGTAGCCCTTTTTGATTTTTGAAATAGCCTTAAAAAGACTGAATTGTTAGTATTTCAAAAACGAAAAATCACCCAAAAACTTTGGAAATGCTTAATCAAACACGAGAAATAAAAAAAATAAATATTGATTTCTAAAACTTGATATAGCCCAACTTGTATAGGAATTTTATGGGCGATTTGTGGCGTTCTATGTTCTATTTATAAATTTATTGCAAAAATATCAAAAACTAATAGGACAAGAAGGAATAAGTTTCTAAATTACCTTTTTTTAGAGTTCATTTTAGCCTCTTTTTTCTCACCTTCTGCAAAGTCTACAAGCTACTGTATGCATGAAAATTTATATTATGTCATTAAATGATCCTCTCAAAAAGCTTTTATTTGATACCAAAATTACATATTGATCTCTTATAAAAAATACGAATGAATTATAAAAAAAAAACTCGACAAAGCCAGGTCGATTGTTACTAAGAAAACGTAATATTTTTTCACCACAAATGTCTATTTTATGAAATTTTCACCAAAAATTCGCCATATCGCCAAATGAATAATTTAGTCACCAAAAGCAATTAAAATTCACCACTTTTGATAACCCCCAGCAAAAAAAAAAAAAAAAAAAAACGAGCAAGTGCTTCAAAAAAAATAAAACTAAAACCATGTTTTTATTAAAAAAAATGTATAAATATGGTTTTAAGGGAAGTAAGTCAAATGCAATGAATGGGAAGCATAAAAGAAGAACATCCTACAATGACAACCCTGGGTTTAAAAAAGAACTTCTGAAACTCTTTTTCAGCACTAAGTACCTCCTACCAATGACAGCATAATGTTAAAATCATAACTTTTTCAAATCTTTTTCAGTTTTTTTTTACTGGGCCTGCTTACACATACAAAAAACAAGAACACTGATAGTCGTTCTAATACTTCAGTTTAATAAATGTTTGTATGTGTTTATTTTCAATAGATTTTTTCAGTTTTTTGCCAATAATTAGGTTGTTTATAGACCGATTTTGTTGAATCAATATATATATATAAGAATGAAATCCGTAGCTTATTTGAGGGCTCCAAAAAGAACAAAAACTCGTTTTAGCCGATATCTCGAACATATACTTTTCATTTATTTAGCATACAAATTCAGAAAAATGTTTAAAATTTTTCTGCGAAAAAATGAACTCTCTAGCTTATATAAGAGCTTTAAAATGTCGAAGAAAGCAGCTAAAAAACCTGTTTTTAAGATATTTCCGCCATTTGGAACCGATTTTGCTGCATTTAATAGAAAAATTCTCGAAAGAATTACCGATCGTTTTATTGGGTGCCTTCATAAAAGTCATTTCAACCGACAAACGGATGGACCGACATCGTTCTATCGTCATCATTTCTTATAAGGATCCAGAAAGTATAAACTTTTTTTGCTCTCCGACGAAACCTGTGAAAATTATAAACGGAATAACAAACTTATATATATACACCTGTGGTGAAGGATATAATTAGCACAATGTTTTAACCAATCACAAACTAATTGAAACATTATTACGGAAATTAAAAGGGGAATAAAGAATATAAAACCAAACAACATATTCTTAAACATGACTCATTATAAAACTATATTACTTACTGAGTCCGTATATGAAGCCTATTGTGTCTGCCCAAATGTCCTTTTGCAAGATAAACCTTTGAACCCGATTGTTATTCTATTAGGATTGTTCAAATTAATTAAGCTTTACAGCAGACACATTTTTAATCTAGGACTATTATTTCCTGACCTAAATTTCTTAAATTTTTAATAATTTTGCTCATGTAACATAATTAACATTAAAAATCAATTTCAATGAAAGATTATAGCAAATGATTATAGAAAATAAATGGATTTAGCTCTTGTTGAACAATATATAATATGGAAAATATTCTTAAAATTGTTGGCAAGAAATTATGTTCATTTATTTTCAAAGGTTAGAAAATTACAAACGTATGACCAGAAAATGACAAAATTCCCCAATTTGTGTGGTCTGGCCAATAGTTAGTTTGTTCTTAGATAAATATCTTGGAAAAGTAGAAAGTTAAAAAAACAAAATACAATTACATTTTCTGGCCTTATTTATGTTATATCAAATAAATCAATACCTATTTATAAAAATATTACCTAATCAATAGCATTGTTATGAAATATTATTATTGTCAGCATTTTAACGTAGGTACACACATGACATTGTTTCACTTTTTCTCTCATTACACACTTTTTAATTTTGATTAACAATTTAAACACTTTCACCTTAGGATTTTTAATACGTTGTGCGACTAATTGTGATTGTAAAGCATTTTTCCACATTGATTCATTGATGTGATGGACAGCTTTGTTTATTTCATAGTGTGAAAAATATTAATTCGAACAAGAAGCAAATTAATTTATTTATTACAGGATTGTAGAAAGATTATTGTTGTTTCTTTCAGACTAATTGCATTGAAACAGCATCATAAATTTGGAATTGTGAAGTATAAGGGGATCAAAAAGAACGGTATTCATCTAAAAATTTTCATTCTACAAAAATTCGTGTGTTCAGGTATTGGGAAAAAGTATCATCGACCCTAATTTGTAAAATTTTTATTAATTTTTCCAAGAAAGAAATTAATATATTAAAATTTTGCTATTTGTAGAACCAATCAACAATATTGTTTATCAGAAATAAATTGTGTATCGTACATTATATGACACACTGTTAACAAATATGTACATGTGATCACGCAACATAAATTACTTAAAACTACAAAATCATTATATGTATACAATTATTTTTCTATATTATATACCGCAAAAGTATGTATATAAGAAGTTTTCAAACTGATAATCGTGGCTTTCCTGTAATTAACACACACCCTCATCTATCAATCTAATAAAATAAAAAATGTAACAAAAATCTTTGGTTAAATCTTTAAATAAAGACCAAATAGCAAATGTACAAATACCCTTTCTAACGCCTTTTAAAATAAAAAAACACACTTTTACAAAAGAAAATTATTCAATTGTAATTAAATGTTTAAAAGAAATTTAAACAATTTTCTGTAACCAAACCAAATTTATGTGTTTTTTTTATATATCTTTTTTAACTAATATTTCAAATCGTCTATGTGTAATTAAAAAAAAAAAAAAAAACTTAAATTCGCAGATAAATACATAAAATTCATAATGTATTTCTTTATCAGCCAGACAAATAAAAAATAGACGAATGTTTTTCTTTTTGTTTTTTTTTTTTTTATTTGAAATGTCAATTACCGAGACACGGTAGTTGAAGAAATATAAAAAAACCAACAAAAAAGTCTTTAAAGTGGCAATTAATTGGTTATATCCGAATGGTTACTTTCTTTTAACATTGAATTCTTATGTTGCGATTGATTATTTAATGTTGTAATAAATAATGTGGTTAATTATTTTTTATTGTCTTTAATTTAACAAAATAAATTAATGTGTATTCTGTGTAAGAGTGTATGTAAGAGAGTGACATACTAAAGCATGATTGAGAAATATGAAATGAAATATTGATAACACAGGCCTACAAAAAATATTTTTGTTTTTCCAAGCAAACTTTTTTGTAATAGGTGGCAATGTTATGTACAAGTATTTTAATCTCTTTCTAATTTTGTCTGTAGAAATCAACTTATCGAAGGTGACTCTTATGTCTAACAAGTATACCGAATCCTGATGATGTTCCTCTATTGAGTCGAAAGCAATGAAAATTGGTGATATTTAAGTGAATAAAAATAAAATTATAAAAAAGAAGACAAGTAAGAGACTAAATTTAATAACACGAAATTTTGAAACAAAATTATAATTATTTTTGTGTCCTTCATCTGGTCACAAAAATTAAACCAATGGATGAATCTTTTCGAAATTAAATTTTTATTAAAAACTGTTATAGTCAAGTATATTTTTTTTATTGGATTTTAATCAAATGAATAATTTAATTCGGAAAAAGCTTTTATGGAAGAGCTTTTTTGTGTGTCACTTTTTGGTTAATATAAGCTTTTTTTAAACTTCTTTTTTATTTTTTGGTTTTTTTTTTTTTTTGCTAAGGACTAGGGATCGCAATTTACCGGACCGTTTTGATTTCCCGAGAGAGTGGGAACATTTTTTCGACTTCCCGTTATCTCGGATTAGTTATCATTACTCTCACGAGTTAAACAAACGAGACCCAAATAGGATATGAATCTTTGCATTAGTAGATTTAAAACAGAATTATAAATGTTTCAGTACATATCCCAAAATTGAAAGAAAGAGTGTAGGCACTTTTTCAGCAAAAAAAAAAAAATTATATTTTTTTCAATTTTAAAATTCAAAATCGTTTATTTTTTAACTCAGTAAAGATATCGAATTTTCTTTTAATCGATACATATTATTGTTCTCTAACTAATTACAGAAACATCTAACAAAAGTGTTAAGAGATGTTGTGCTATATATCGAAAAAATTGGGGCAAGATCTTGCAAAGTTAAGACGGTTGAATAATCAAATGCAAATAACTCGAAAATTCTGAGATAAGGAGCACATGCAAGTATGTTTTTCGTAGATCTTATCAAGACTTTTATGAAGACATATATATTTAAAATCGGGTAAGAAACAAAATTTTGATTAGTGATTAAAAATGTCAACTTTAAGTCCCTTTAGCTCTGAGGCGTCCCCTTACAAACTTAATTGTACACTTCTCTGCTATGAAATTGTATGTAAATCCAACCATCCGATTAGAAGTTACCGATTTATATCCAAAAAATTTCGGTTCTGTCCCACTGTACAATGTAGACTTCTAATAATTATACAATTCTTTTGAATAATTATACAATTATAAAAAAGGCAATCAACTTACTAAATTTAAGAACACGAAATTTTGAAAAAAAAATTATAATTACTTTTGTATCCTTCCACATAAGGAGTGTGCACGAAAAAAATAGTGCATGCAATTCTGTTTACCAACTGTCCTGATTTATTTAAAAAATTTAATTCATTCGAAATTAGTTTCAAATAACCATTCATAAAAACAGTTGTAACCTAGTGTAATTTATCTACATTTCTACTTTAAAATTGGGTAATAAATAAGGAATCATTAAAATAAGGAATTATTTGCTTGGTAATTAATGACAATATTATTACATAACAATTTCAACATTATTAAATTATCGCCTCTTCTTGGCATTTTTAATATTTTTAGCTAAATCATAACAAATATGTATTTATATAATTGCGATTTACATGAAGAAATTTAGGATTTATAAAAATTTATGAGTAATTTATCGGATGTCTGAATTAAGTGGTGGATTAAACTTTTCTTAAAAAAAGCTCATAATAAAATATGTATATTAATGTTAAAAGTTTGATTTAACAATCGTGTACATATATAATTAATAAATATAATTAATTATTCATATTAAATTAACAAAATAATATTATTAATTAACGATATTTAATTAACTAATTAATTAATTAATTAATATTTTCAACTTAATCCAATTTGGAAACAAATCAAAAGTGATTGGTCAATATTAATATAAAACGAAAAAAGTATATGAATTTTGAATTCATATTTTTTTCTTATATGATTTTGAATACATCAATTTCATACCAATGACCCTGAAGACATTTACAATATAATTGTCACGCCCAGTTTTTTTTTATTTTTTTATAAATTCATTTAGAGATTATTTTGTAACCTTGCCTTTGTCCAAAGGGGCAGGTCACAAATTAAATTTTTATACAGATTTTATAATCTTCTATTTGTAATGTTCCAAAAAATATCATTATGCAACCGATATTGTTCACATATATATGTATGTATGTTTGCACTCGTAAACTGCCAATGTCACACATTATAGTCGCAAACTTTTTATACTTTCGTGTCTATATAAAATTTATAGTGATTACACTGAGATAAACAAATTCATTAATTTCGCATCTGTTATAGTGACTAGTAAGTTAACAAGCTATTTGGGATGCATATAAATAGTTACAAATCAAAGTAAGCAAGGAGTTATTTTAATTTTTTTTCTGAACGTATATATTTGGAACCAAGATCAAAAAGCGAAAAATTCCTACTTTTGCAAAGATGAAAAATACTTTCTAAAATTTTAAAATTACTAAATATTCGGAAACATAGTGTTATCTTTTGACAAATGGTATTTTTTGATTTTCTTTTAACATTTGTACTTATGTGTTATTATTAATTTATTTAGTCTTAAGGAACTTAATTCTATTTAAGCATAAATATTAAATATTAAAGAGCAGCATTGGTCATCAGCTATTCATCGGTAGCTTTTGATACTTTTCTTCCAATATATTTTTTGTTTTTTTTATAAAATAAGAAAATTTGAAAACAAAGTGTGAAAGGAAAAAAACAAAAAACATCACTAAAAATATGGTACCTTTTGGAAAATTGGCAGTTACTCATTTTTTAAAGATGATACTTTTTGTAATTTAAAATAAAGTGATACGTATTTTTTTTTTTTCCTTTTTTATTAGCACTTTTATTTAAAATTGGTTTCCTGTTTTTAAAATAGGGCCTCTAGCAGAACGTTTTTACAAATTTTTTTGTTTTTTTTTTTTTTAATTGGTACGGTACTGCCTTTCCATAACTGGCCCAAAATTACGAAGTTTTTGGTACCGATTTCGAAACAAAACTAAAAACTTTTTTCTTTCGACAAATTGTTCTGGACGCGTAATTTTCAATCGCTGGTAGGGAACTGAAGATGAATTTTAAAAATTTTATAAATATTCTTCCCGTCTTCAGCTCATAAATACGCATCGTTTGAGGCGTCATCCTACATAGAAATCTCAAAAAAGCGTTTCCTCGAGACATATGAATATATATTATAGTTACCGAATTAATTAATTAAATTCAAATTTCGCAAAAGGTATTCACTAGACATCAGAATGTATTCAAAAACTTTTATATTTTCTCTGATATTTAGAAATAAATTCGAAAATATATTCGAAAATGTCCCATTTTACTTTATACCATTTTATATTTATTTATTTGAAAAGATTTAAAACACATTAAGGTGTCTGAAACCGTATTTTGTTTGTTAATCTCAACTTTAGAATTTTAATATAAAATAGGTCAAATTCGAAAACTTCTAAATTAAACCCTATTAAACTCAGACATGTTTTCTTCCTTAAAATGATTTCCGTAAAGACATCTCTCAGAAAAATATACAGAAAAACTTTACATTTTGTCAAAGAAATTTTTTATCTAGAAAAAACAAGACCATAATTTTTGCAAATTTTAAATTTAAAGTTATTAATTTTTGAATCGGAAAAGGCAATCGCATGATGATTCTTTATCAGATTAATAAATTTGTTAAAGGAAAAATCGGATAAAAAATTTGTCCGTTATTAAAAAAACTGGATCAAGGTTTTGTTAAATTTGGATTTTTACATTCAATTAAACAGCGTGTGTAAATTTGTATGCATCGGATCGGATTAGCAGATTAGAAATTATAGGTTTATATCCAAAATTAGTATTTTTTTTTTTTTTTTTTTTGAAAATTTGTATGTTTTCAAGAATGTATAAATGGAAAAAAACGAAGGTCCATAACTTGTTTGTGAACTTCAGAAAAAAATAATAAATCAGCCACTTATAAATAAAAATCTCAGGAGTATTTTGATGAATCAGGAATCTTCAACAGACGCCTGTATCCTGCATTAGTGTAGAAATAATTAAAATAATTTATAATAAAAATAACATTATTTAAATTGATAGAATTATATACATTCACTACTTCCTGAGTACTTTTAATTAAAATTGTTGTTATTCTTAGCTTGAGTTCTATGTAGTAAAATAAAAGTAGACATTTATGCTCTAGATAATCAAAGTGAGGCTAAATTCTACATTAAACAATATCCATATAATTTCTTTAAGTGCATGTCCACATTAATGCTTGGTGGGTAATCTCACGAATATTTATTTGCTTGATTTTTTTGTCTCTGCCATTGCCTTATGTGTTTTTCTTTCTTCTGCACGCTTTCATTGATAAATAACCACTTGCATTATGGAAAAAAATATTAAAGTATGTATTTCCGTTATGACTTTTTGATATGTTTTTTTCGCTCTTTTCCTCTTCCATTTCCAACTTAAAATATACGATGTATAAATATGCATTGGCTAAAGACTAAATAAGACAATATTTGCAAAATTTCACTTTTCAATAAGCTCAGTCAACAGGCAAAAAAAATATAGCCTTAAAATAAAATGAAGATGAGGTAGAGATGACTACGCCTAAAATACAAACACACAAATACATTAAAAACAACGAATGAAAGAGCCACAGTGGCAACAACAAAAGTAAATATACGATAACAAATCATCCGTACAATATGTTATAGACTAAACTATGGAAGATCAGGTTATTAAGAGTCATGTACAAATAAAAATAACAACAATTACTTTTATTGATTGTATTTGTCCATATGGAAAATTTAAAACTTTTATAATTCTACCCTGCAGACAACAATTTTGGGAATAAGTATTGTGTAACCTTTATATAAAGTCAAAGAAATAATTATTTTACATACTAAAAAAAAGGTACAATATAGCTCAAATATTTGGCAATAGTGGGATAAATGATCTCAAAAGTGATAATAAATCAAAAGAAGTTTAACAAATACGACTACTCAGTAAAGTACTTTACGAAAAAAAAGTTTTAAATGTACCTCTCTAGAAATGAAGATGTTCTTATATGATTCCCAAAATATTATATCTGAATGTTTTCATATACGACCATTTTTAAAACACATCTAAAAATACTGATTTCTTTCGGCAGCATTATCAAATTTTTCGTTATAAAAAACCTAACTTCAAACAAGTAATAAAGATATAGTCGGTAAAGCCCGACCATATGATAACTCACACCATTGTGAATGTCCATCAAAATTCGTGGAGGGGTCTTATATGAGACAGGTGGACAATTGTGGATACTTTTATTAAGTATAAAATAAAATATACAAGTGTAGAATATTATGTTAGTACTAAAATTTATATGAATTTATGCACTTTAGGGTGACTCCCGAAAGTGGGCTTATTTGGGAGCTATGGTAAATTATGGAGCGATCCTCATAAAATTTGTCACTATAATTCCTAATTATATAAAACTTATTTGTGTCGAATATAAATCTCACACTAACATGTGTATGTGATTTCAGCACGTTAAAGTGATTTTCGGAAGAGGGTTTTATATGGGAGTTATTGTCAATTATTGACCGATCTTCATTAAATTTATAGCATTTTTGAGAATTAAACCCCTATTCCGGGAGGACATTTATGTGGGGGCTAGGTGAAATAATGGACCGATCATAACCAATTTCAAAAGGCTTCGTTCCACGTGCAAAATTTCATTGCATTATCTTCAAAATTGCGACCTATACTTTGTGCACAAATTTTACATAGACAGCCAGACGGACGGATGAACGGACATCGTTAGATCGTCTTAGAAACTGATTCTGAATCGATTGGTGGGTGTTGGATGATTTTTTCTGTGTGCTACAAACATCAGCACAAACGCATAATATCCCAACCACCTACAGTGGTGTGGGGTATAAAAATTAAAGAGGCATATTAACGCTTGTAATAAATACATTTAAATAATTTTTACATCTCATTTCATTTGCGAAAAGATTTTATTAATATATTTTCATCATTTAAGCATGTAATTGTATATATTTCGGACATTATACATTTTCAAGATATCATTGGAAAGGTCTGTTCTTATACTATTAAAGTATGCAGATAATTAACCCTTCAAAAGCAAAAGGGTTAATTTTATACATTTGGTTCCCAAAAGGTTAAATCAGCAATTTTTGCAAATAAGTTTTATGGAAATTATACTCAAATGTCAATGAATTTATGAAAAATATAATAAATTCTTATTATTTTTTTCATATAATATTATTCAATAATAATTCCATTGGAACCTGTGGTCAATTTTAAATAAAGTCTTGCAAATTTTGGAATTATGATTTATACTTTTATAAAATTTATGTGACAAAATTGTATTGTGATACTAGTTTATCCTTCTTTAAGTGATTCTCAGAAAGGACCTTTCTATGGCAGCCATGTTCAATTAAGGAATGATACTTTTGAAATCTACATTTACCTACATATTAATATTTTTGCCTTTTTAATCCACGTTTAAATAATTTACTGAAGGTCATTGTATGAGGCTTATGGTCAATTATCGAGCAATACTAAAAAAATTGATGGTATAAGGTTACAAAAGATTTTACTTGTATTGAATTCTGCGAGATATAAGAGATTTATAGGAGGTGTACCCTATTCGAGGCAGACATTCGTACGGAAGCTAGGTGAAATAATGGGCACGTTTTGAACAATAATTTTCATCGCTAGATTATACAAGTTCCGTGTTTCAAATTATAAGAAGATAATTTAATCTTCCATATGTACCTGTAGTTCACATGAAGGGACATACGTAAAACCGGACAAAGTTAAATCGATTCACCTGCTGACTCAAGCCGATTAATATATTTTAAGTTAGTTTTTATCAGCAATAATGCATTCGATTCAAGTGAAGCATCAAGTTGTGAGGATTATAAAGGAATAATACTTATATTATTTCTTTAAAATTTTCACAACAGTATGCTTTACAAGCAAATTAAGAAATCGAACTACGAGGGCGGATCAATAAGTCCGTGACTTTTCGAAGTAGTCACTAGAGGCTAAATCCGGAGAATATGGCGGATGAGGTACCAATTCGTAAAGTTTTGCCACTGAGACTGCACACGTGTGCACCCGTGCATTATCTTGATGAAAAATAACTTTTTTCTTGGCCATATGGAGTCGTTTTCTTTTTAAATCCTCATTAAATCGGTATAATAAATTGTCATAATATTACCCGTTTATTGTTTTTCCCTTATGAAGGTAATCGTTGTGGATTATCCCGCGTGCATCACAAAAAACTTATTGGCCGAGAAACTTACCTTGGCCTTCTTCAGAGCAGGTTCACCCGGAGAAACCCATTGCGATTAAACAACTCCAAACAATCCTTTGAAGTTGTCACACGTTTACGTTTATGGTCAATTGAGAGCAAACGCGGCATCCATTTTGCAGACAACTTTCTTAAACCCAGCTGATCATTTAAAATCGAAACTGCACTACCATATGAAATGCCTATGGCATCAACAATCTCACGCACTTTTACTCTTCGGTCTGCCAACACCATATCGTCGATTTTTTCGACATTTTCGGGTGTACTGACCTCTATTGGCCGTCCAGAACTTTCAGCGTCATTTGTACTTGTGCAACCACAACGAAAGTCAGTAAACCACTTTTTTACCATTGAAATCGATGGTACAGAGTCCCCATAGTATTTATCGAGCTTTTTCTTGGTTTGATAGACGGTTTTTTTCGCAAAAAATAATATTTAATGAGCACTCGAAATTCACTTTTTTCCATTTTTAGAAAAATACACGAGGTTGTATGTTTTGAACAGCTGTTAAACGCAAAGTAAATTTGACAGTAGTCAAAGTAAAGTAAATCAGGTGGTACTTGATGGGAATAGTGCTGCATTTCATATAACTACGAGGGAAGTTCGAAAAGTCACGGACTTATTGATCCGCCCTCGTATGTAGTAAATTTTTATGTACATTAAATGATTTAATATATAGAATGACTCTATGGCACAAGGTTTACTTGAACAGGCTACCAGCCGACCAGACGGACACACATCGTTAAATCGACTCAGAAATAGATTCTAAGTCAGATGGCATACTTTAAGGTAATTTGAGCAAAGAAATATATATTCGAAACATTATAATTAAAAAATAATAATAGTTTTAATCGACAAATATACTGAAGTATAGAAAAAAGAAAACTCCGACGCATTTAAAACCACTTTAAACTCCTTAATTTTAGCGCCCTCTCGTAGCTGAAAAAATAATTATTCCTAAAAAGTTATTTTAAAATTGTATGAGTTATATTGTTACCTTTCTATATACATGTATTTCAACACAATTTGAAAATGCTTTTATTTTGAATTTTGTCGACACAGAAAAAAGTTTGTGCATAAATATAAGGATGTACTTTCATTGATTTTAATTCATAATATTTAAGAATAATGCCTTTAATATTTACACTTTTGTACATTTTATGAAATGAAACAAAAGTCAAGAAGACTTAAACAAATTGTTGAAATTTTAATTTATATTTTAAATTGGTAATTTCATGTTTGAAATTTTCTTTAGAGAATTTTCGGTATTTAATAACTTTTAGCAATATGTTGGGAGCAGAAGAACATAACAGAAGCACTTTTTGTTACAATGATGCATGTGCTATGGAATAACAAATTTACGCAAATTTCTAGCCATTATTTTTTAACAGATTTTTATTGGAAAGTTGCCATTAAAGGGGATTTATTGTTAATATTTTAAGGCATAAGTATTTTTGTTTAGCATCTGAATCAAATCTAATAAAACTAAATTCAAATTTTGGCAGCATTTTTGCAAAATTCGTAAAATTATCATTAAGTACAATTTAATAATATCTATGAACAAAATTTTATTTTTTATGAAAAAAGTTTTTTATGATTTTTTTCTTTGTATATGGGACAAAACACTGTGCGACCTTTCGTCTAAAATTCAAATGTGTTGTCATTTTCATTTATTTCGTTTTATTATGTTTACATCTGTTGTTATTATACTTTAGCAAATGCTGTTTATTTATATCTTTTTCTATTTTCTTTTTACTGTTATTCAATGTAATACAAAATTTTATTCGAAGAGTGAAATTAAATATTTTGAGTAAAACTTATTGCCAAACGAAAATTTTTAGTCAAGAAAAATAAATATTGAGCAAAATAAAGACTGGCAAAAAAACCTTACATTGCCACATGCCACCAACAGCCACCAACTTTAATGTTAACCAGTATTTACAGACATGGCAGCAAAGGAATCATGTCTTCTTTAAACCAAATTATAAAAGAAGAAGTAAACGAAATTAGAAAACTTGTATCCATAATTTTTAGCTCAGGCACGGAATTTTAGAGAAAAGAGAATTTTAGTAGTGAAAAAAACATTTGTCCACCTTAAATACGATGTAATATATTAGATATGAGGAACTTTAATTAAAGCTGATCTAAGATTAAATAAATTCAATAAAAGCTAATCTTTAACATTGTGAAATTGACAACGCTTTTGGTCATATTGACAATTTACAGTGTCGCTTTATTGACAATATTCGTTTACATCGTTTAAACACACGGAATCAAATACATAATTTTATGATATAATTCGGAAATGATGTGGTATCAATTTAATACCAATGCGCTATCAGTTCTTTGTTATTAGACCAGTGTCAATTTCGTACACTATTGACGCCACTTAAAGAAAAACACTGTATTACTTTACCCTCCCATACATAGTTAGCTGAATCCGCATCTGGTTAAGTCATAAATATTTTACTGTTTTCGCGCCCAATTTAAATTTTGGTTTAGTTCTTTTTTATCAAAAAAAAAAATAAATAAATAAATTAATAGAGGTACATGTATACACAATAAGTAATAAAAATTTTAAATAAAAAATTTTATTAATTTAATTATTTGCATTATTTAAAAAGAAAGCTATGTAGAATTTTCAGAAAATACTTAAAATAAGTGGAACTAACAGTGGAGCAAGCTTGGGCATATTAAGTCACTTCAATGCGCAAAATTTAATTGTGAATTTGCTTTAATGTGACAGTGTGTTATATGGAAGCTATGGTCGTTTATAGACCGATCCTTCTGAAATTTGGCTGTAAGATTGGCACAATGAATTTTATTTAAATGCTTATATACATATTTAATATATTTATGACCATTTGACTTATTTTCGGGAAAATTTTAATGAAATAATAATTACATTTCAACCAATTTTATTGTGTTACGTTATTGACCCCAAAATATGTTGAAGTATCAAATTTCAGTTGCCTTTAAATCTGCGACCTACAGATTAGCATAAATTATTATATATATATATATATATTAGATAAAAATTTAAAAAAAATCATATATTTTTTGGGGTTTTTTACTTATAAAATTTGTTTTTTGTTCTAGCACACATAATTTTTTTATGTTTTCAGAAGGAATTTTAATGTAAATACATGCAAAGTATACCCAAAGGCGCTTGGGGCAATGATCTCTCCACAAGCCCTATCCATTTTCCAAAATTGTTTTAAATTTATTTGTAAAATTCTAAAATCGCAAAGCTGGGATTAAATATTTCATAAACACACAAAAATTATTTCCTGACGGACGCCTCTTATAACGACAGTGTGACCATTTGAATAGAAAAAGTCAATTTTTAAAACACGTTTTTTCCGGATTGGGATTTTGGGTATTTTGGTACAATATAGTGGGTGTGTTTTTAATTCCCTGCGCTAAGGTAAGTCTATCCATATTGCGTCAAAATTAAATTTGAATATCACTATTAAGGTCCAAATATTAACATTATTAAAAAAATATATACTTAAAATTTAAATTTAAAGATTTTCAGTTTATGGTCTGAAGAAATTTTACCAACTTTAGAGATCCATTCACCCCCTGATTCGCTAGGAATCTCTGCTCCTTCAAATTAACTCGAAAACACATTATCTCTGCCCAGGTGAAATTTTTTGAGATATTTCCAACGGTTCACAACTTACAGAATTATTGAAAAAAAAGAGTTTTGAAACCACTAAGTAGTGTACAAGTTCAGAGCATGAAATTCGCTACTCACCAAAATGATTTCTCAATAAAACGATTGTTTTGCACGCTCTATGTGCCATAGCACCATCTTGCAGAACGAGTTGGATTTACATTTACAACATCTTGGTGTAAAATTCGCCAAGATATTCCATACGAGGGTTTGACAGTGCAAAACAAATAAATAATCAGCCTTAAATGAATTCGCCTTGGCATTAACGTTGTGATCAAAAACTCCAACAATTACATTTACAATATATCGGCCGGTAATGTTTGTGGTTTCATCCATACTTATCCATAATTTTGTTTTTTTTTATGATTTTATTTCTTCAAGTTGAATATAGCACACTTTTTCTAGATAATTGTTTTCGAGCGTAGATTTTTTTCTTCAAACATAAAAAGTTCAAGTTGAAATTATTTGTTTGCGTATATATGGTGAACAATGATTTTGGGGCTTTTAGATTGCATTTCGATTCAAATTATTGGAGTTTTTGGTACGAGTATTTACGTGCAGATAAACTCTTAATTTAAAGGCTTATTGCAAATATTTATTTAAAACGTAAGTTGTTGGCGTTCTTACTTTATATAGTGTAGTCTAAAGAACAATTCTTTATAATTTAATTTTACATTCTTACCAAAATTCATAAAGTGAAGACTTTAGTAAAAAACTAGCACCAATTATTATCTATTTAGGAAATTGTAATAAATAAAAGAACTTTTTTATTATAATTTCTTTTGGCAAGGCGTTCATTTATTTTTTGAAATCTCGTTTGATCAGCTGGTATAGAGTTCAAACCTGATACAATACTTTTTTTTTTTTGTAAAATTGAAAAATATGTAAATTAATATAATGAAAAATATGACAAAATATGCATTTTCCATTAAATATGCAAAAATGTGTATATTCAAATCGATGCCAATTTTCAGTAAAATGTATGACTCGGATAGATAACTACATAAGTTAATTTTTAAATGTTCCAGATAAAGCATGCATTTACATTAAATCCACCCCTAATTATAACCAATATCAAAAAAATAATTATACGAGTAAATAAACCATTTTAGAACGTCTATTTAGCCCTTCTTTTTCCGGCTGGGATGACTACTAAATTTATATACATATGTTTGTATATATATACATGGTTATACAAAAAACAACTACACTGAGCCATTGCAATGCATCTATTTCGAACTAAAAAAACGTCAAAACATATATAATAAAAAATTATCGTGTGTACGTATATACAAACAACAACTTTGAATGTCAATGCAAGCTTTTATATATGCTTGTGTATGTATATTTTTATTAATTTTTTTCAGATTTTGCCGATAACTCTATTGTTTAAGAATCGATATCGTTAATTCAAAAATCCGGAATATTATAAAAATCTTTATGACCAGTCTATAAAAATACGAAATCTGTAGCTTAAATAAGGGCTTCAAAAAGTCAAAAATGCGTTTTGCTCGACATCTCGGTTATTATTGGAGTGATTTAATTCATTTCTTCAGCATAAAAATTCAGGAAAAAAAACTCCAAATCTTCTTTGCAAAAACGAAGACCCTATCTTATATAGAGGCTTCAGAAAATCAAAAATCGGTCTTTTGACATATCTCCGCCATTTATGAATCGATCTTACTGAATTTCAACACAATTTCAATTCTCGAAAGGATTTCCTATCATTTAATATATATATATATATATATATATATATATATATATATATATATATATATATAAATATATATATCGGTGGGCTTCATAAACGCCATTTCAACCGACGGACGGACATCATCCTATCGACATCATATCTTATAAGGATCCAGAAAAAAATATATATATATTATCTCCAACGAAAATTGTGGAAAACGGAATGACAAACTATATAGGTGAAATATTGGACCGATGATAACTAATTTCAGTAGTCATTTTTATTGTTTCAAAAAAACTATAGATACCAAATTTTATTCAATTATTTTCAAAATTGTTAGCTGCAGGTCTAAAACATTTAAATATGGCTTAAAATCGAAATTCGCAAAGTATTAAAATAGATATACATTTGGATCTTTAAGGTGTATGTAAAAGTTATGACTGATTCTGGATAGTTATGTTACTTTTTCGCTTTTAAAATTTTTAAAACTAAAAAAGAAAAAATTATGCAATATTGATAAATTGTCAATTTTACGATGTGGCGACTGCATTTTTGTAGAAAAATTTTTACCGTAGTCCTTAACAATATTTGCTGTCATAAATAGTAAAAATTCTTTAATTTTAATATAATATCAGATGATATTTTCTGACTCCAATGTATGGCATAAGAAAATAAAATTTTTTTATTCATATATACCCTTTACACCTGTGGTGAAGGGTATACAAATATGAGTTACGACTGTCATGTACAACAAATGTATCATAATACAGTGTCATAAAATACTGCAATGGCCAATTATAGACCGATTTTAATGAAAGTTGACACTCAGACAAAAGTAAATTTATATGTTTGGAATTTTAAAATTGGTATGTTTAACATATTTATTGCCGCTAAAACCATATTACGGGAAAATATTTTTATAAAGCCTAGATGAAATAATAGAATTTTAAATAATAGACCAATTACACCGGCCGTAGAAAAACAAAATGTTTTTCTATCACTAACAGATTGTTTTTATATGAATGATTAATATTACCTACTTAATAAGGCTATAACACTAGAATATGTTCATCTATTTAGAAGTTTTTTTTTCTAATTCTAAATAAAATACTTCAAATAAAATTGATCTCGGAATCTTTAATATGATCCGTAAGTACGAGTACATTCTCTGATATTTTTTTTTAAGATAATTTCTTTCAAATCTTTGTCGTTTAGTAGACCTCCAAAGTTGGTCATATCGGGTATGAAATTTAAAAAAAAAATCGCCAAAAATTAATTTATGATTTGATAGAAAAAAAATGTGCATGTAGTAGTCCTTGTAAATAACTACAAAAAAATACGTAGTTTATCTCTTTATCTCTTTTAGTTTAAGAGATATTTAGATCGAAATAATTTTTGCACTAATTTTTAGCCTCGTTTTTTAAGTTTTTTTTTATATAGGGGCAGGCTTTTTTAAATATTCATTGGATTCTTTGCAAAATTCTATTCGTATATATATACATATATATATATATACATATATATATATATATATATATATATATATATATATATATATATATATATGTATATATATATATATATATATATTATATATAAATATATACATGTATTCTGCGGCAAGTGATTTCTAAGTCACATGATAATGGAATTCTAAGTCTATAGTGTATTTAATTGAAATTGACTCTAGTTGTCGATATAAACTACAATATTACATCATGAATTCCATGAGACATCAAATACGAAATGAAGATTGGTATTCTGAATTGATTTATATTTGGCATACACACACTTTATACCATTAAAATAAATATATTTCACAAAGTCGTATTTTTAATTATCCATATCTTTTGAAAAACAATGTTGAGCATAATTCCTTAAAGTTGTATTCAAAGCCGATGATTCCCTTAATGTACCTTTAGCAAATCATTGTGAATTTTAAATATTTTAAATAGGTTCGACTCTCTTTTAAGATTATTTCCGTTATATACATATTTCAAGAAACATTTTTTTGCATTCATGCGTAAATTTTTGTCAAAAAAGTAAAATTTTTTAATTTCCGGATGTTAAGATTCGTTCCGAAGTTAAAAAAATACGGTAATTTATCTTTAAATGTCGTCAAAATAGAAAAAATTCATCTTTTAGAAAGATACATTTTCAATGTAGATGCATTTTTTCGGTGCACTTTTGAAAGCGTTAACATAAATTTGGTTAATTAAATAAATAAATCAGTTTATTTTTTTTTTTTTTTTTTGTTTTTTGTAACGGAAAGTTCTATTACTTTTATATATATATATTTTTTTTTATAAGAAACGCCAACAAATTTTTTCGTACAAAAACTCATTTTTTGTAATTATTTTTATGACTTAAAATATGAAATATTTTTATAGTTTTTTTTTTTTTTTTTGGTTATTTTCTAAAAAATGGAGGAAATATGTACGGAAATGAAAATATACATTTTCATTTCCGTAATTAGAAAAAAAAGTAATTAGAAAAAATATCAAATTTTAATATCATATCTTTTTTTAAATTTTTTGACGAAGAAATTCTGCAAAAAAAATGCATTTAAAAGTACGCAAATGCATTAATACATCTATTTCAATTTTTTACAGATCTTGCATTTTTGACTAACTAAGGTTAAAGTGTATCAAAGCACAGTTTAAATACTCTTATCGGAAATCTAAGTATTGAGTTTTATATGTTTATAGTTGTACACTCTTTGCTTAAAAGGTAGAAAAGCTTAAGTGTTTATGGTTATAAGTGTATATATTTAAACCTTGATGCTTCGTATATTTTTGTCCATTTTCTATGAACGAAAATCACAAGTTTTTCGAGATTTAGAAAAATAGAAATGGAGATATTAATCTTATTTCCTAGCGTAAATATATGCTTAATTTGAAGAAAATCGGTGCACACAAATCGAAGATCTAACTAAATACAAAAAAAAATCTTATTCAAACTACATTTAAGTTATATCTACAGCATTTTTTGATCTGCTGAATAGTTTGGGAAATATGAAAAAATCTAAAAGAAAGAAAATATTTTTTTCTACAAAATTAAAAAATAAGAAAATAGAAATCGGCCAAAAATTATACTCTTCTTTTTACATATATCATAAACACCTAGATTGGCAACCGATTCAAAAGTTTAAAAAAAGTAACGGTAATTGTATTTTGGATTATTTCGGTAAGGGTTTGTTTTAGCGGTAACGGTATTTTCAGTTATTTCGTTAAGGGTATTTTAGCGTTGTCTGTATTTCGAGTTATTTCGGTATACGGTATTTTAGCGGTAACGGTACTCGCAGTTGTTATGGTAATGATATTTTAAGAGTAACGGTTATTTCAAAAATTTAAAGTGGAGTCAAGTATTTAAAATTCAGACTGGAACAACAATAACATTCTAAAATGTTTTATTTTAATTTTATTCAAAATAATAATTTTTTCTCAAACTGTGGTATTTCAGCGGTAACCATAATATGTTTTTTTGTTTCGTGGTATTTTATGTTATATCGGTATAGGTATTTTAGCGGTAACGAGCTATTTCGGTAACGGTATTTTAGCGGTGATGATAGTCAAATTGAATGGGTTTTTTTGCGGTAAGGGTATTTTAACGGTAACGGTAGCCAACCTTAATAAATACAAATAAAACAAGCTATATTTTATTAAAATCGCTTTCGACGATTTTTTGGAAAACAATTTTTTTTTTTTTCTTAAATTTTGTGAGAAATTTTAGTTTTTTATTTTGCCAAGATTTTGATTTTCTTTTTTTTGCCGAATTTTTGGAACTAATTCTAAAGAACTAGTTCAATTAGTTAGTTTCTAAAATCAAATTGTAGTCACAATTCCAATTGTTTTCAACATCACAACTTTTAGGCATATTATTAAAGAATATGAAGTGATACTGGTTATACTATAGTAAATTATTACAGAACCCGTTATAAAATTATCCTAATTAAATATGTATATTTTTAAAATAAGTTTAGGGAAATAATTAAAAATCAAATAATTAATAAAATCTTAAAATCTCAAAAAAGTGAAAAATTGTCATTGAATACCACACCTAATTTAATGTTTACAAAAATGTGACTATTAGACTTAAAGCAGCTAATAAGAAAATGTTTATTCGAATTCATGTATGAACGTGGATCAGTGTTGCCAGAAGATGAGAAAAAAAGAGGCTAAATTAAACTTTAAAAAAGGTCAGAAATGTCTAAATGTCCTAAAAAATAAGGCCAGAAAAAATCTGTTTATGTATTTATTTAATTTAAAACTTATTTTTTTTTCTCATTAGTTTTTGATATAAATGATCTAGTAAAAAATCTAATAAAAAATTTTAATACAAATTTGGGTTATATATGACATATGTACCATATAAAAAATGACGTAATGTTTTTACGTGTTTTTTTCGTAATTTTTGATTTATCATTTCCACACTTTTGGGTGATTTCTCGCTTTTAAAAGAACTTTTTTAATTATATTCATAAATATTTTCTGTGGTTAATGAAGTTTATTAAAAAATAATTACCTATAATAATTGATTAAGTAAGTGCAAAAAATTGGTTAAGTTATATTTGATTTGGAGAATCAAATCAAATAATCTTGACTTTTTACACCAAAATGCTTAAATAGATGATTCTGTGGAAATAAAATAGTAAAAATAAATACAAAATTATGTTCTTCTTTGTTAAAGTACTAAAATTTTAGCCTTTTTAAGGCAACTTTAGGAATCAAAAAGGGCAAAAAAAAAGCTAGAAGCTAAGACGAAAATTTTAAGGCTAAAAGCAAAATAAAAAGGCTAGAGCCTTAAAAAGGCTAAACTGGCAACACTGATGTATATATGAAATGATTTATTGTTTCTTTAAGTTGAGATTTAACAATAACATTTTCAACTTTAACATAAAGCCAGGCAATGACACAAAAAGAGGCTAAACGTATGAATAAGCTGAAGACGAACATTTATGTTGGGGATAAAAGTTTTGCCAACCCAAACTGCCAGTCAGCCAGCCGTCCCAGCTGTAATTGTCTGATCATTAAGACTTGTTTCACGTCGTTTAATAACAAGTAAAACAGCTTTAAAACTTTTGTGCAATATGAAGACAACACCGTTGAAGATGTTTTTCGTTTTTTGTTTTTGGCAAAAACCAAAAGAAGAAGTAATAAAGGAATATTATAATGATAATGATGATACTTCAATATGTGGTAAGGTGGTGGCATGGCAGCATATTTATGTAAAGGTTTTGTCCGCATAGCACAACCTGATTGAAAAAAAAAAACACAGAAAAAGTAATGAAACAATGATGTAAATAACAACCTGAAAGACTTTTTTGTAACTTCTTTTGCAAAACAGGGATTAAAAAATAAGTGAATAAATACATTTAAAGAAAACCACATCAGTGCCATTGATTATGTAAGTTTTAACAAAAAGACAAAAAAATAAGAAATAATAAAAATAATTTTAATACCCGTTTAAATTATTAGCAGGGCAACCAAAAAAAATTCTCGTAAAAAAGTGTTTTATGCGCATAAAAAATGCTCTTAAAATCGGAAATTATGCTGATTTTATTTTATAAAAAAATAACCTCTTGAAATATTATGTTTTCTGGCTGAATTTTAAATTATCTACTATTCATGCTAAAAATTATTAGCAATTCCTAAAATATATTTTCTTTTTGTACATAAAAGCATTTAAAGCTAATACATTGTATCAAGAAATTACAAAATTTCAATCAATTTATAAGATGAAAAATAGAATATAATATAAAATATGAAAAGTTATGCTCTTAAGTATAAAATATGCAAAAATATGTCATTTAAAAGGGTAATATACACTCTAAAATAAGGATTTTCTATAAAAGTGTGACAAAATATGCTCTTAAGCCCCAAATATGAAAAATTTGATGTTAGAATCAAAGTATGCAAAAATACGCAGTAACAAATCGATACCAAAATTCTTAAAGTTGTCTGAAACGAATAAATAACTAACAGTTTGGTTCGTTTGAATCCGGATAAAAATATGATTTTACATATTTTTGGTTGTCCTGGTTATTAACAACGGGATATGATATTATGCCAAAAATCGAAAGGTTATAATGAAAACAATGTCGGCGGCACTTCAAATATTCATTGTTACCTGTATAATTGTATTAATGATGCAAAGCCGAAATTACTCAATGATTTTCAATAATTACAGTTTAAATCCTGTTTTGTATGTTGTATCTATATTCAAGGATATATCTTAAATACAAAAGAGTTGTAAAAAAATTGGAGTTGCAAATCGTTATTAAATTTATACATAAGATCTGAAAAAACATACCTAAATAATATTAAAACTGAAATAAATAAAAAATATATTGAAATACACTAAAATTTAGTCAAATTAACAAATTTTCATATATCACAAATAATATTAGTCAAATTAATGAATTTTGTTCAATTTAAATAAACGTCAAAAAATTAACAAAAAATTTCGTTGAATTTACCATTTTATTGTTTGTATATTAACCGAAGTTGCATCATTTCTACACCCCATTTCACTGTATTTACTACTTTTGTTTTTTTTATGTGTAAATGTGCCTATTTTTATGAAATCTACACTCCTGAAAATTTTAGATCGTACGGGAACAAATTTATTGCTAAATCTTTCAAAATATATGTGACTGGCTTTGAGGGTAATGATTACTTTCTCTAATATAAATATTACATATGTAATTACAATTACATGTAATTTGAAATTGAAATTTTGTTTAAATCTGTTTTAACAAATAACGACTGAATGACGCTAAAAATATGCTCTATAACTTCAAATAAAAATTGTATATGGGCAAAAACTAGGGTTGTCATTCGAACAGTAATTATTTGAGGAATAAATTTTTTATTTTTTTTCGAATGAACAAAATTTTTAAATTTATAATAAAAAATTATTCAATAAATTTTTAACGATTAATAATTTTTCAAAACGAGTGTTTGTTGAATTATTATGTCTTTTTGAAATTATAAGTGTAAAAAGTTTTTTTAGTTGCAAAACTCTATTGAAAATGATTGAAAATTTTGTCAGCGTAAATAAATGTTCAAACTACATTTTAATAGATTTCAGGTTAAAGCATTTCACGGACACTGAAGTCTTAGTATTATTTGAAAAACAAGATAATAGATTTACTAAAGATTTAATCAAACGTCTTAAAGTTAGAACAAATGGGAGACGTGTAATTTATTATTAAATTCTGGAAATTTTTCAGCGCATATTAATTTTTTTTAAATATTCAACAAAAAGTGAAATAAAAGTAATGTAAATGCTTTATTTATGAGAATTTTTCATATATTGAACTGTGCTAGTCGCAAATTTTACAAAAAAAAAAGTTTAATTCTAAATATACATAATTGTGTAACTAAAAATCATTAAAAATTTTGAATTATGTTAAAAAAACAGTTTATTTTTTTTTTTTTTTTTTTTTGATAAGTTCTTGGATAAATTCTGTTATTGTTTTGTTAATTTCTTCTTTTTAAGATTTTTTTGGAAAGTAGAAGTATCAAGCTTGCTATCCATAAACTTTTGTTTATGTTTGGAACAAATTTAAAAGAAAATTTATAAACAATATTTAAAAAACTGAAATTTTTCAAGTTCTAATGCAATTTATTACAAATTTTTCTATACACAGGAAATTTTATTACCGTATATTTTTCAATTAACGCAGATGTTTGATTTTGCATCTAAATTTAATAAATATATTCAAGTAAAATAAAAAATAAAATTTAAGTAAAATTTTATTTCTTAAAGTGTTAATTCATTCAATCATCTATTTGACTGCTTTGATCAAATTTTTAATTGAAATATTTTTCTGTTTCTTTTTTCATTTTTTATAGTTTTTAGTAATTGGTATAATCATTTTGGTGAAAAAGTTCTCAATTGAAAAAGCGAAAAAGTTTTTAATTGAATGAATTATTGAATTTTTGAAAATTTGTTAGTTTTTCGCGTTTGACAATTTTGTTGTTCTTCTTACAATTTTTACTTTTTACAAATAATTTAAACTAATGGAGCAAAGCTATTATTAACTGAAATCAAATAAAAATAAAGTATTTATTTTGTTTTTATCAGATTAGGCCCAAATTTTTGCAACAGTAAGTTTTTGATATTATTATCGGATCTATTTAATTAAAATTGTTATTCCAAGTATCACATAGCTCAAAACTTTAATATTTTTCAGCCACGAATTTTAGTTAGTTTCAATAAAATGCATTTATTTGTTTGAAATGCTTTAGAGGAAAACAATTAAATAAAAACACATATATTCAATATTCCCTGAAATTTACGATATATTTATATATACATACATAGTTCAAAAGTCATATATAAAAATATTGTATAAAATTTGATCGCCACTTATCAACTTAAATTTTTTGCCATTAAATCCAAGTACATAATTTCAAGTTTTGCAAAACAAAAAAAAAACGGATCAAATAATTTTTTAATGTAAGTTTTATTTATATTTTTAAATAAAAATTCCAATAAAAACTTGAAACTATTTATTTAAAAATGGATAGACATCGTCATACAAAATATCCCCAAATTAAAGATAAAAATTAAGATATTTTTTCCTATATGAGTTCTTTTAAGAATCAACTACCACTAGCTGCAAGAACAAACAATGAAGGAATCCATTCTTTGCTTTGATTCAAAATATTATGCTTGTTAAAGGCAATAATAAGGATCAAATAAAGAAAGTTATTTTGTCCAATGACACATTATAAAGAAAACTTTCCATTGTGGCAGGGAAAACAATTAATTAAAAATTTGATAAAATTATCGATTTTTCACATGAAACCCTACTTTTATTTTTGTAAATATATTGGCCAAGAACTTTTTTATAAATTCGTTTCAATGTTCTTTTCGAATCTTAACCATAGAATAAGATTGTTAAAATGTGCTGGACTAGTGCGACCTCTCAATGTTGAATACTTAAAACTTTTATTTCGCAGAGAAGTTTGCGTGCTATAAAAAAAAATTTTTGCATAAGCGACTTTATAATTTAAAGACGGAAAATAGTTTCAATATAAATATAAATAGGAATATAAATATAAATATAAATATGAATATAAATATAAATATAAATATAAATATAAATATAAATATAAATATAAATATAAATATAAATATAAATATAAATATAAATATAAATATAAATATAAATATAAATACAAAAAGAGTTAAAATGTAACTTATGTGTTAAATTTAATTTAAAATCAGCAGATTTCAAGATATTTTAGTTAAAAAAAAAAAAAAAATTATCAAGAGGCTCCAAAGGCTGAAAACTATTAGAACAATGTTCATCAATATACATTTTTTTGTGAAACTATCTTTTGCGGTCCATTGTCCATCAAAATAATAAATCGATCTTTTGTGTATGCAGAAAATGATATCTTAAGTCTTGTTCAGACCGGCGCGAAATTAGGAAATTTCATGCCGAAATTACGAATGAAATCTAGAGTGTTCATACTGGCTAGATAACATTTGATGTAATTTCGTGAACAGCTGATACTTATTGTTTACATTTTAAATTGTTATAAGGGCAAATAAAGTATTTTGAAATGGAAACAAATAAGAAACAATTACTTACTAAATTGGAAATTATTAATGAAAAACTTGCTAATAAGGAATTGTTATTTCAACAATTAAAAATTTTTAGACATGCAAAGGTAAAAAGGATAGGTTTAATTTTGCAAAATGACTTTAATAATTAATTTTAAGATTTATGTTTAAATTTAAGATCAGCTGTCAATTGTTTTTTCTTTTTTTCTCCCGACTGAAACATGCAGTACATAGTTGAAAAAAAATTATTTTTTCCAACCATGTGCAGTTGGACGGAAATGGGCAACGTAATTTCAATGTAATTTCGCCGAAATTATACAAAATTATGTAACTTCGGAAGTGTCAAAATGTATGGGAAATTACGTAATTTCAACTTGATTTCGGCCGAAATCACGAAATTACGTAATTTCGCGTCAGTCTGAATGCCCTATTATAAAACAAATGTCGCATTTATTAATACTACATAACATTTTATCAAATTTTTAAGCTAGTTAAAGTAGTAGTGGATCGCGCTTCCATTAGAATGTCAAAATGTATCGAGTACCAAGTATTTGCCTCTTTTTTTTGGGTACTCAATAGTGTAAAGTACTTACTTAATACTTTTAGAGTTTAATTTAATTTAACAACATAACGGTTAAAACACAACTCTGTATAAAGATACAAGTTAAGTTTTAAATATATGAAGAAGATAATTTCATTGATTTTCGTTAACGTTGAATTTAAAATTATCATTTTCATTTATTTTATGTTTTATATAAAAAAAAAAAAATATATAAAATTTTATACTAATCGGTTAAATATATTTATTTTTAAATAAAAGAACTTTATTTGAAAATACATATCTCAAATTAAAAATCCGTTAAGTATCGAGTATAATCGAGTTCCCAGATGAAAATTATTAAGTAGTATCGAGTTTTCAAAAGTAGTAGAATTTTCCAGTATTAGTAGGATATAGAGAAAATCAAAATTATTCGAATTCGTTCGACTTGGTTTCGTTTGACATAGAGACACAGGCTATAAATATCATCAGAATACTTTCACTGCATTCAGATCATATTGACCATCCAAAGTTGAAGTTTATATATACGATTTTTTATTTTCTTTTTTTATTTCACGAGCACATATTTTAATAGCATATAAAGTTTGTATTTCTGAATATAAATCATAGGTTATTTAAATTAAAAATATTCAACAATTTTGGTCAAAGTCAATGTATGAATATATATGTAATTTGGATTATTAAGCTTCTACATAAAAACCACTATAGCGTTTATTATGCAGGCATAAAATTGTAGAATTTTTAGTGATTTTTTTTTTAAATAAAATAACAATTCTTTGAACAGCTCACGAAAAGTATACTTATTTTAATAATCAACAAATGCAATGAATATCTGTGGCAAAAAGAAAAAATTATGCGGAATGAAATTGCAAAAAATTAAAATTTTATCAAAAATTAATATAAATCTTAAATAATTTCTTCAAAAGGTAACTTGTTATAGAAGTTTTATATATTAAAATGTATATCGCTTTTCTGCACTTTTAGAGCAGTTCTATAGGACTTTTAATCCGGACCTCTTATTCGGTTATTATATTCTAGTTTATCTTGAAATTTTGTCGATAAGATTTTACAAACTCTCCCCTGGTTAAATTAGCCCAAAATGTATTAATCGATTTAAATTTAAAAATATTACGAGATATTGAAATTTTACAATTTGATTAAATTTAGAGATTTTTCCAATCCCTCCAATCCCTCATGCGGATATTTAATTAGTTTATTGGACAATATAACTCGATGTTTCTTTTCATGAAATCAATCAATTATGCTATACACAGCTTAAGATAGTAACCAAAAATTAAATAAAATTAGATTTTATAAAACTTTCAAAAAAATTTTCCGTACAAATTGATTTCAACCCATACAAATTTTTTTCTTCGATAAACTTTTAGCCAGAATTTTTATATTGTTATTTCATTTCAATGTATTTATATCTATCGAAAAACCGTTTTCTATGAACCTCATTGCCTTCTAAATTAAAATGTAAATTATTTTGTTTAAGGTAAATTTAAAAATAATCGAGGTACATAGCTTTCCTCTTGCCAATATTTTGAAGAATCTAGAAGTCCGATTTTCATAAATTTTTTTAGAAAATAACGAAAAGACACGTGGTTGTCCAAAATTGATGATAGAAGATTTTTATCATAAGTAATATATTTTTAACGAGTTCCGAAAGTTTTGCTACAATTTTATTCCGCATACGTTAATTGATCTTTAGTACTTTTCAGAAGACCGGTTATCAGGTTTTAAATTGAAATTTAAGGTCGTAGGTATACAATTCTGAATTATCTATCGTGTAAATACAGTATATCCGCAATTCGTACGAAAATTATTTGGCGTATTTTTCAAACCGATATGTATATTAACTATCGAAAAATATAGCAAGAAAATTTGGTATTGTTTTTCGCTTTATATAATTAATATTTTTTTTAAATAATATATCAAGTTATGTACTTTTTCTAAAATGGAATTGTATTAATTATGTACTTATTCCATTTACAAAATACTATGAAAATAAAACTTATACTTTAGTAATACATAGTTTATACACAGTTCTTATTTGCGATTAAAGTTATTGTAAATAAGGAACTCATTGTTTATAAGCAGATTGTAAATAAAAAATTAATTTCTTACATTACAAATAATTTGATTATTATTATACTATTTTTTTCATTTTTTTTTTTACCACAAAATTGTTCAATATTTGTCAGATTTTGAAAACACAAAAAAATATCAACATATTATACCATATTTGTAAATAGTCTCGTTAATGAGTAATTGTTTTCGTGAGTTAGTAAGTTATAATAAAAAAATTATACGCAATGCTTTACACTTTTATTTGGAAATAAGAACTACATATAAACTAAATATATGTTTCCACTGAATTGAAAGCAATCAGTTTTGAGCGTTTAAGTGTTTTAAACGCGTTTCCACTGTCTTGACTTATTTTTGCATTGTCGAATTTTCGAGTGAAATGCTAACATTTTCTTTTTTTAATATCATACAAAATTTAAATTGATATACGTTAAGAGTTAACGTGTAGAATTATACATGTTAACTTTAACATCGATAAAAAAATTCCAATTTATGAACATAAATACAATTACGGATATTTGAATGTCAATAAATGAAAAAATACAAATAGAAATAAACAGAATGAAAACAAATGTATATACAGTTTTTTAAATAAAATATAAAGATTTATTTGTGCAACGTTTGTTTGAATATTAAGTGATACCAAGTCGGGAGAGTATCGTCTTTTTTTTTTGCTAACTATCAACGTCAACCCTCAATGGTAGCAACAAAACACAATAATGTATGGGAAAACTCGTTTTTCTCAACACGACATGTTTTCCCAAAACGTGCCAGTGGAGTGAACATAATATTAAATTCAATCAAGAATTTTAATACGGAAAATATGGAAAAAAAACATATGTTAATTTATAACATTTTTACATTTCTAAAAAAAATAAGTAAAATCAAACGAATTACGAATTATTATAGAGAAGACTATCTCCTGAAGTAATATACAGATTTTTGTAAAAAATTTGCACAATATGTAATGAAATATAATTCTAAAAATTAAGAAAATGAAAAACGAAATAACTTAAGTAATGTAGTTTTTCCTTTGGCCACAGATATATCCATATTATACATATTTGAAGAAAAAAAAAAAAATTACAGCAAAATATTTATTTCTCAAAGTTAATTTTTTTAGTAATTAAGATCACATTTTACATAATATTTACTATTTTACAATTGTATTACATTTATTTTAGCAAACTGGCGGTTTTCCCTTCTAGACTTGAAATTCGCTTCACTGTACATAGAATGCCTCAATTTGCTACTCTAGATGGTAGCTAACCTTATAGTGGAGATTATGATCCTATTGGTCAAAAGCCTCCCTATGAAGCGAATAATCGACTCATGTATATTCAGCCCTTCCAAACCTATTTTGGTTATATCGGGAGCAACTTTGCCACAAAGAAAATATTTTTCTTGCCAAAATTTTCGCTAAAAACTACCAAAAACCTACCAAAATGTAAAACGTCTAATAATAAAAATTAAAGATTGTAGTCAAATAATTTCCTATAAAATCTCAATATGTATGTGCTTTTCATAAAATTAAATTTTTCACCACTTCGAAGATATCTTTTTTAAAAAGTGAAAATAGATAATTTCAGTTTTTAACACTTTCAGGGAATTACTTTTATTTAAATATATATGCTCAAAAAAAAAAAAAAAATAATGATGAATAAGGTCCCAGCAAAAAATAACTAAAAAAGAGATGAAAAAGTAATAATTTTAATATTGTGTCTTCATTGGAAAGGAGTACTTACTGCTGAAAAAGAGCTGCAGAATTACTAGTTTAAAAATAAAAAAAAATATTATGTATTTTTTTTTACAAACATATTTTTAAATTTCGTTAAAGGTTATTGAATATAGTTTCAAATTGTTGAAATAGCAATTTTCTTAGAAATTGGAAATAGTTGTCAATAACTTGCACAAAGTAATTATTAATCATATTTTCTTTGAATATTTTTATTTACTTCTTCTAACAAAAAAATGTCTAACTAACATTTTTTCTACCAAAAAATCGGAATATTTGGCACAAACCAACCGAACTACCAAACCTCCGAAGATTAAAATAATTCTACCAATTTTGGTCCAATGGAACCAAAACGGCAACGCTGCTCGGGGGTCACATTATTTTATTTCGCTTTTACACTTTTCATTAAACTTTCTTAATGTACATTTAAAAATCTTTAGTTATACGGTGTTTATTTAAAATACGTACATACATACATACATATGTACATGCTTACATACATACATATATACATACATACATACACACATACATATATGATAAAATACTTAACATTTTGCCCCAATATCAAAGAAAGTTTTATTGTATAAAATTATAACTAATTAATAATTGTTTATAAAAACCCTCGTGCTACAATAGTAACCAACATCAAACAAAGCAAATTATAGATATTTTTGAAAAAAACTTGTCAATTTTGAGTAACGTCTGCATGAAAAGTCAAAAACGTCAACTCATTTAAAATTTGAAATGTAGTTAGCAAGCCTAAAGGTTTCGGTTTCATTGTTTGTCAAAAACTGTCTCTAATAACCATAATAATATTATGGATGGTGATGATGATAATGATGAATATCGTGATTACCAAATATACAACAATAATAACTTCTATAGGTACATAAAGGCAATACAAATATGAAGTATTCAAAACATTTACATATTTATAGTAGTTTTGTTTTTATTTAACTTCTTGAATATTTTCGTTACTTTATTTACAAAACAAAGTCAAAAAAGAAGTTAAAAACAAAAATTAAATGCATAACAACAACAATAAAAAAAATAAGTTAGAAAATATAGTCTGTCAAGCCCGCCTTATGATACACTATATAATATTTTGTTCTTACTATCATTTATATTTATGACATTTATACATTTAGGGTAATTCCCGGAAGTAGGCCTTATATGACAGCTATGGTCAACTATGGGCCGATCAATGCAAAATTTATCATTGTAGTTTCTAAGTGATTTATGAGTGTTAAAACTCTATTCCGGGAGGACATTTGCATAGGGGGTAGGTGAAATAATCGGCCGATCATAACCAAATTAAATAGGCTTCTTCCTTGTGTAAAAAGAAATCAAATGTACCAAATTTCATCAAATTATCTTCAAAATTGCGACCTGTACTTTACGCACAAATTTTACATGGACATTCAGCCTGCCATCCAGCCAGTCCACCAGACGGACGGGTATCGTTAAATCGACTCAGATGGTGATTCTGAGTCTAATTGTATAGTTTTAGGTGGTAGTCCAAAGATTTTTTCTGCGCGTTACAACTTATGCACAAACACATAATACCCCAATCACCTATGGTGGTTTAGGTATAATGACTTGATTTCAATTGCGCATGCGCACAGCCACAGCAAAAGCAACAAACAGCATCTTGCAGATAAAGAAGTTTAAAAAAGAAACACCGGTTGTTTAAAAACAATTGTTTGTTTTTTATTGTTGTTGTTGATTTTATGCTGTTCAATGCTCCGCAACATGTTGCTAAACATTTCGTGAATATATTAAAAAAAATTAACAAAAGCCAGTAAAAAAACAAACCACCTTTGAAAAACAACATATGCTGCTGCTTTTAAAGCAAAAATAATACAAAAATACAAAAGAAATATATAAAAATTTTAAGTAAAAAAACGAAAAAAATCATTATTATTTCATGATTTTATATGTATGAATTTTGGATTTCTTCTGCCGCATTTCAGGGAAGTACCATACCAAGCGTGCTCTCAGTCTGCAATGAACATTCAAACGGTCGAGTTGTTTCGAACGGTTAACTTTTAAAACTTCAAAAAACATTTCGAAACTTTAAAAATTATTGAATAAATTCTTCTCTAAGTGGTTGGTAACGTTTACTATTGCAAATGAAACAAAAAAAAAAATAATAAATATAGTGAAAATTCTGCACATGATTAATAATTAAATTATAACGTTTTATGCTCTTAAAAATAATTTTTATAATTCAATTTGCTTTTGGCATATTAAAAAAACAGTGTTTGTGTTTTTAAACTGAATTAATTAATCACATAAATAAATAATTTAGTGAATTTAACACTTCAAAATTTAATATCTTTTTTTTAATCGTTCTATTTTCTAGGTAAAACTTTATCAAGTTGATTATTGAATATTTAATAAAAGTGAATATAACTCAAAAAATATTGTGTAATTTAAGTTTTAATTAAAGCTAATAATAATTTGGATAGATTCATAAATATGCAGTTGGTAAGTTATACTATAGAAATTAAAATATACCTACCTATTTTAACTAGTCCATATTATTTTATATGACATTCATATACTCGTAAGACTACATTATCTAATAATATTTAAGGTTTTTAATTTTTCAAATAAATACATATTTTTCCAGATTACTCAATTTCAAAAAGAAAAGAAAAAAAGTGTTTTGTTACCTCTCTGAAAATAAACACTGATATGTTTTATAATGTTTCCCAAAATATTTCGGTTGTACTGATGACTGTTCCTTAGCTGGACCGTTTTAAAAAGAAGGTCTTTTTCAAGTTTTTTAACATTTTTTATACTTTTTCCCAAAGTAGCGCATACAAAATGCGGTATAATTTAAAAGGACTTTGAAAGCCTCATATAAGGGTTACCTCAATATTTATATATTCCACAAAATATCCAATTTTTCAAGTTTTTTTTCACAATATTATTTGTTATTTTTAATGAAAATACATTTTTTTTAATTTTTACTTGCTTTGAGATACGAGTATATGTTGCTGGCGTCTGATTTAATTTTATTTCAATATTCTTGCAATTTCGCAGTTTATCCGACAGTCAATCTGATTTGAATTTATATTAAAAATAACAAATTATATTGTGAAAAATCATTGAGAAAATGTATATTTTGTGGATAATATAAATATTGATGTCAAGCTTATGTTTTATATACTAACAGACATGACTTCGAAATACCTTTTAATGGATGCCGTATTTGGTATGCGATAAATTTTCAAAAAAAGTAAAACAAGACCTGCATATATATATATATATATATATATATATATATATATATATATATATGTATATATATAGGTCTTGTTTTATATATATATTTAATTTATACAATTTATATATTTATATAAAAAAAGGGTTAAAAAAGGCTAAATAATGATGATTTTTCGCTTTAATAAGATTTTTTTTAATTATATTTATAAATATTTCTAAATTATATAAATTTAGTAAGTCCATAAAATGAGTTAAGTTATTTTTGGTTTGTAGAATGGAGCGCCGCAGGCGAAATTTTTTGTTACAAAATTAGTAATAGCAAATAAGAAATTATATTCTTCGTTGTTAAAATAACATTTTAGCCTTTTTGAGGCAATTTTAAAAATCATTAAAAGCTAGAAGCTAAAATGAAAATTTTGAGGCTATAAGCAAAATAGACTTAATCCGAGGACTTTGCGCGGATGACTTAAATCTCTGGACTTACGCGGATATATTTTTGACAATACATACAACTTAAGTATAATTTTAGCATTTTCCAGGATATCTATCTATGTATATATATATATATATATATATATATATATATATATATATATGTATATACATATTTATGATTATATACGATTATATATGTTAACAATCGCTCTTCAAAGTGTTTCTTTTATGACAAAAAAATTTTTAAAATACGCTTACTGCTTGTTTTTATAACACGAGCGCAAAAACGACTTGTCTAACTTATATTTAAAACAAAAACAAATTTTGAAATTTTGTTTTTTAAAGTATAAAAAATTAATATCTCCTTAAAAGCAATTTTTATTTAGAAAGAGTGCTAATGCTTTTTTGGAAAAATAATTATTATTATTATAAATAAGTAACAACTTTATATTCGGTCAAGTCCAACCACATGATCTTTGGTGGATCTTATATAGGTCCTGTGGTTAATTCTATATGCATATTTCTATATGCATAATATTATAATGATACTTATATTTATATTAGATTTTTGCATTTTAAGGTAATTCTCGTAAGTGGTCAGTTGTAGACCGATATACATAAATTTTGTCATTAAGCTTTCTGTTTGCAGAAAACTTGTTTGTATCAAATATAATCTTAGTACTAATATTTATGTGAGAATTATGCACTTTAAAGTGAGAATTATGGACCGATCTTTGACATTTTCAATTTTGGCATAGTGATTTACACTTATATATAACTTAATTGTACCAAATATCATTGAAATAATGCTATATTTAAGGTATGTATGAGCATTAAATCCCTATTTTGGAAAAATATTTGTATGGGGACTAGGTGAAATAATGATCCGATCATAACCAATTTCAGCAAACTTCGTCCTTGTACAAAAATAGTTATTCATGCAAAACATTTAAAATCTTTAAAATTGCTACTTTTAGACATCATTAAATCGACTCAGAAAGTAATTCTGAGATTTACAAAAATCAGCAAAAACGCATGATACAACAAACATCTATAGTGGTATAGGGTATAAAAATCATATAATAAATCACAAGTTTTTGCAAATTATTATTATTATTATTATTATTATTATTATTATTATTATTAATATTATTGTATAAACAGATTTAAATTAGTTATTAAAGAATTTCGACAAACTATGTTTATACGAGTAGTGTTTACCCAACATTTGTTTTATCCAGTGAAAACTTTTACTGGATCTGCGAGAAAATATTGAGAGAGAAAAAATAACAGTTTAAACTGAGTATTTACAAATTTTACTAGTTTTATTTTTGCTTGAAACAAATGTAAACAATGAAAGGAAAATTTCCGAAAAATTAAGAAAAATTATATTTTTGCATTAAAATTTTATTACAAGTGCATTCAAAAATAGTTAATATATTTATAACAAAATGAAAAAATAAGTTTTTATTCACTAAAGTGCATATATTTTGACAAAAACTTAGTCTTAGTTATTTTACTGAATTTTAAAAATTGTCCGTTCGCGTACTTTTTTTTCACAAGTGTTTTTGGGAGTAAAATCTTAAATTTACTCAGTAAATACACAGTTTACTGGATTTTTCTGAAAAAGTAAAATAATGGACCTACGCTCTTATATTTGAATGATATATATGTATATTAGAGATTGGACCTTATATAGGTGCCATGCTCAGATGTGACAAGATCGTGAAGTTTACAGAATTTCATAGAAATATGGATTTAAAGCTATTCTGTGCGAATATTTATAGGGTGACTATTTTAAAAAATAAGCCAATAGTAATCTTTTCATAGACTTTGTAGAAAAATAATCTCACGTTTTAAATTATATTCAAAACTGCAACCTGTACTTAGGTCAAACGTCTTTTAATGTCGAACAGCTCAAAGTAATTTCTTAGAGTTGAATGTTTAAATTGAAAATATTGTTATTTATTTTTTTTTCTAAAATCGTCAAGATATTTAAAATCAAATAAAATTAAAATGATATAAAATTAATGAATTAAATTTAAAAGAAATATTCAGTAGCGAACCTATCTTTTTGAGAATACAGCATTAGAAATTTAATAATAGAATAAATTTGTTTTATTTATAAACTTTTGCTTTTAAAAATTTAATAACTTCCCACTAAACAAATATGCATCACATTATCAAAGTGTTGTTGAACAATGTCTTTAAGAATTTTAACAAACATCTTATAAATTATTTGAAATATAAACAGATTGTATGCATTTAAATTTTTATAGCATTATTTTCTTAACTCTAAAATATATTAATTCAGATTGATTTGTTTTATATACTTTGTTTAAATATTTCCATACTTAATTATGTGAATATTTAACCAGAACAAAAAAAAAAATACATATGTGTTTCTTTTCAAATCTTTTGAACTAACATTGATTGTGAAGTTGAATTATGGAATTTATTTAAAAGTTAAAAGATGATAAAAATATAACTAGTCTTGGAATAGCTAAAGAATTATTTCAATAATTCAGATTATTATTTATTGCTTCCTGAAATGCATGAAATATTTTCATCTGTTTTGTTAAAATCGGCGATTTAAAAGATGTGATACGCCAAAATCAAGCGATTTTTTTATAAACTTTATAAACTTAAAAATATTTTGTTTTCAAAATCTTTCAATTATATTAAATATCATCGTATCTATAAATAAATAAACTTTAATATAATAAAAATAAAAACTATTTATGGGTTAAGGTAATCATATGTATAAACATATTAAAATATATAACTCTTATATTTAAAATTTACGAAACCAACATTGTCACACGCTTAAATCAACAACATAATGATGAACATGATGATGATGATCTGAAAAACTTAAATTAACTATAATACACGTTTTAGGAAATGACCATAAAGTACATTCGTTAACATAAATCAAATAAAATAAAAATTAACTCCCTCAATTAATAGTAGAAAAAAAATTAAAGAAATGAACATGAAATCATTTAAGTGACATTCATGAAAGTTTACTTAACATCATATATGGGCCATTATCAAATTTTTCTCACTTTTTTTTTTTTTTTTTTTTTTTTGATGGCACATTGAAATCCATTGTATAAGTGACTCGAATGAATGTCGAAACAATTGGCGTTAATCATTTCGTGCAGGGGGCGTGAAAGTTATAGTGGTTTTAAGTTGAACATACAAACACTTTTACAAACTAGGAGTTTATGTATAATTTTGGTAAAAATTACGAAGTAATATCAAAACCTATTGAGTTATTTAAATAAAATATATGATGTTTTTAACGTTTAATAGTATTAGTATGGCATATTTTAGGATTTCCTAGTAAAATTAAAAAAAAAAATCATTATACCAAAAATTGCGAGTTTTAAAAAATTTAAAAAATTAAAAAAAATGCGTAACGAATCTAAGTTATTTCTCCATATATTATACGAAAATATATTTTATCAGAGTTCATTACAAAGAAATAATATTTACGATCCTGTTTTAACCCATGAATTTTTCCTTTTTTTTATTTTTTGGTCCATAAAATTTGTATCTTTCGAAATTTTATTAAGCGCCTCTACATTTCCGTTAAGCATTACAAACTCCAACTATTTATGCCAATTATGGTAAATTTCGTGCTATGTGGCAAAACCGTAGCAAAATCGGTATTTACAAAAGTGTCCCGTTTTTAACTATCAACGACATTTGACTTAAATTTATGGTCTCGATCAATTATATTTATCGCCGTTCCTATATCTATATACGCAAGATTTGTACAAATTGCAATTTGCTATATAAAAATACAAAATTCAAAAGTGTAAGTTTTGCGTAATTTTCAAAAAGTTCATAATTTTTTTTTTTAATTTATTTTTAATGCTCCTTCGCTTTTATTGTGTAAAATAAATAAAGAAATAGAAACTGTGAATGTGCCTCGCGAAAAACTGGACTTTTTAAAAATTTTCGCTTTCGTTTCCCAAACTTTCAGACTATCTACTACGGGAACATCAATTGGATATAGCACAAAATACGCATAATTACAACAAATATCAATCCCAATTTCAAAATTTTTATTCCGTTGAGGCGCACAGATCCCGTCCAAAAAAATTAAAAAATTAAAAGATTTTGTCATCAAAACTTTACTGCCCTGTATGTAACTGTCGAAAGTCTGCTCAGCAACAATGAAGGTGTAGAAATTATCCACAAAATCCGATTAGTTTATATAAGATCGCATGAGATCAAAAGGTATAAACGCGCGAACAAACAGTGTAGAAGAATGGGAAAAAGTTAAGTAATTTTTAGCCCTTTTTTGAAATTTGAACAAGAATCCTGATTATAAAATGAAACCTATGGTGCCAAAATTTTGTTCTCTATTAGAGTGAAGTGTTGTGAGTTCAGATCTGTAACCCGTTTGTTTAAAATGGTGTTACCACAAAACTTATTAATGATTAAAATCAGTTTCAACTAGGTTAAAAATTTTTAATAATGGCCCATATATGTAATGGCATTTTTCTAAGTGTATCGAAATACATAGAGTAGCCTGGGAAAAGAAAAAGCAAAAATGTTTTTAAAATTATTATTTGGGTTATTTTTGAAAGGTTTAATTAAAAAGTGATTTCACTTTCACTTTGGTGTATTTTAACATAGGGTCTACAGGAGAGATTTTTCTATTATAACAAACGTTAAATTCTTATCATGATAAGAATTTATCGCGAGTGGATCAAATTTATTTATATCATTGCAGCGTTATGAGCACAAGCGAAGATAAATTTGTTTTGCTATCAAAAGTAATTTTGTTGTTTTTCTTTACGTTTATTTTTTTAAGAAGAAGCACAATTCTTCATGGCATTCATAATTAATTAATTAATTGGAGCAAAAAGAACACAAAATATAATGAAATTAAAAAAAAAGAAAGTTTTACTATTAAATTTTAACAATATACCTCGACGAAAAACGATAACATGTGAGTTCCCATATATGCTGATATGAATAAAAAATTGCAGTATCTCTGCCGACGTTTTGTTACTTGTTATGATAGAAAAATCTTTCGTGTAACCCTACGTAAATACAAAATAATATAATTTATTCTGAGAATAATTAATTTTGATTAAAACTTCAATTAATTTTTTTTAATCAAATTAATTACAATTATGATCGAATATTTGCCTAAAATTAAGTAAAAATTGTATTAATTCAGTTCTACAAATAATTAGATCCTTCCACCAACAAAAGCACATAAATTTTATTATAGTCATTTGTTAAATTATTAAAGATATGAAAATAATGCAATTCAAGTAAAATTACACGAAGAGAAGGGGAAATGAAACTTGGTATATAGCTTCAACTTGACATTTTATATATCTTTTTAAAATCACCAATAGTTACATACAAATAACATTTTTGAAACCTTTGAACTCATTTCAATAAATATTTTCATATAATCCTAGGAGAGCGTCTTTACGACCTAATAAGAGATAGCAATAAAGACATTAAAGTATATTACAGATTTTTGAACAAATCGTCATAAACAATCAATATGAACTGACCTTTTCAAATAATCTTTCATAGAACAGCTATAATACAAGTTTGGACCTTGAAATTAAATGTAAGCCCCGATACGAATGAAGGGAATACCCAAAAAAGCAAAAAAGCATTTAACGATAGAAAGAGCCCAAATAAACGAAAATGGTTGAAAATTTATTTTGTGTTATTTTATTTTTACATTTTTTTATTGACAAGTTTTTCCTTTTTCTGTATATTTCTTTTTTAAAGCTGTCGATTGTTGTCAAAAGCCTTTAAAATAGAAAGTTAATTACATTAATTAATAATACAATTAACTTTCAATATAAAATGAATTAACAATTTTATAAAAAAAAAATTATTTTAAATAATTTTTTGTGTTTAATGTTTAAATTATTGAATTTATTTTATAAAAATTTTGTATTGGAAACATATATGTTTTTTCGCTTTTAAACAGTATATACAAAAATTCAAACATTTGTAGAGTATACAAAATTCAGACCGACAGACAGGCAGTACCTCTTACATCTACGATGTACACAATTTGTTTTACTTTATTATAAAATATATTTCCAATTTCTTCTGTTTAAGCAATTATATACATTCCCTTGCAATTTAAGACTTAAGACTGCAACAAACTCTACTCGTACAAAAAAAATAAAATAGGTCATTGCAATTTCTCGAAAATAAAATGCATGTAAGATAAAAATAATATCTTCGAAATATGTTCAAAGTTATTACACAAAAAAATTAATTTGTGAATGTTTTAATAATGATGTATATTACTCAACATTTTTAACGTAATTACTGGTACGTCCATGCGTTTATCTTTACAGTAGAAAAACTGGAAAGGATTCATTCATGAAAAGCAACAACATTTTATACAAACTTAAATATTTATTTACTTACAGGTATATATTTGCCTTTATGCATTTAGCTAACTTATGTTGCATAAAACTATGGTCATAATTAAAATTGCATGGGTTTTTCTTATGTGGCAAAAATTATGATGATGATGATCTTTACAAAAAACTTTTTTCTACCAAAACGTAATTTTTTCTTTTTATTATTATTTTCACTTTTTTATTTATTTATTGGTGTTTACATAATAAATAAATATACAACAATTATTTGCTTTAACTTTGATTTTATATGCACATTTATGTACACGTTTTATTAAGGCATAAAGATTGGAATGTTTCGAAAATGGTTTATCACGAAGATGGTTTTACGTTACATTAATTAAATTTTTTATTGATTTTGCTCCAGTCGCCAAAATGATACTATTGGTTAACTGAAAATAATTGTTTTTCGTTTAAATTTAAATTATTTTTTTATCAAATCAATTAGAATTATTATTAGAACTTTCGTTTAAATGAACTAATGCTTTTATTAGTTCGATTATAAAATTAATTAAATTCTTTGCAATAATATATTTCCCCCAATAAAAATACTCTAATTTCAGCAAAATGGTTTATTGCCATTTTATAAATACATAGGTGACATATATAAGATTGTGTTGATTGTTATTGGAGGATTGTGTTTGATATATTAAGTGCAAACTTATTGTTTGTTAACAGGAAAGCTCCTTATTATAGCAGTCATCTAAGTTGAACTTTTGACAAGGGACCTTAAGCAACAAATAGTCGGCAACAATTAATATATACTTGCAAACTATTTATAAATTTATACATATAGCAGCTTTAAAAAATATGCACCTCTGATACAAACTCCAAATAGCCTCTGGCACCATAACAGAATGATTTTATAAAATTTAAAAAACTTTTATTTACCCGATAATGATATATTTAACATTATTTTTAGCACCTGAAGAAATACAATCTGAATCTTAAAATACACACTATTTTTATCTTTTAATAAACCACAAATAAAAACCAAACAAATTAAAATTTTTGATAATAATTAATATAAAGTTATATTTTGTTTTAAAATATTTTCTTTTTTTTAAAATTTCTAATGAGCTGTTGGTTTATGTCAAAATAAATTAAACCAAATTGAAAAGGTAATTAAATTAATGAATATTTTTTTTAATTAAATAACAAATTCATTGAAAAATTTTATAGAATAATTTTTTCTGCGTATTTACTAGTGTATCCAAAAAATCGTCGTTTTCAGAAAACCGGTTTTTGAGTTATTCGAAAAATAGCTTAAAAATGGTTTCGAATACGGTTTTATTAACAAAAGGCGGTTAACCGGTTTTCATTAAAAATACAAATATTGTCATTTGCAAGGTTGACTATTGTTACGTATAACACCGTTACCAAAATAATTAGAAATACCTTTACCGAAATAGTTCTAAAAACCGTTATCACTAAAATACCGATATCGAAATAACCCAAAATACTACAAACAGTTAAATACCGTTACCGAATTAAAACATATTTTCGCTACCATTAAAACACCATTACCTTTATTACACAGTTTGAGAAAAAATATTATTTTCAATAAACTTAAAATAAAACTTGTAAGAACGATATGGTTGTCCCAACCCAACTTTTAAAAACTTTACTTCAACTTACAATTTATGATTGCGAACCGATATATACGAAATTTCTAAATCAATCTTAGCCCTTAAAATAACTGCGAATACCGTTACCGCTAAAATACCAATACCGAAATAGCTCGAATTACTGTTAATACTAAATTACCCGTACAGAAATAATTGAAAATACCGTTACCGCTAAAAACCCGTTACCGAAAAAATCCAAAATATCACTACCGTTACCTTTTTACCTTTTTTAACCTTGGTACTATAAAAATAAAGAGTCATATCGCTCTTCTGCAACTCGAGGATCATACTCAAAATTTGTATTTTTGGAACTGAGTTCAAATAAATATTCTTCTGATCTAACTATGGACCTATTTATTTTCAGTGGGTGAAAGATTTCTTGTGATATATATCAAAAGTTATTTACTTCTGGTTTTCATATTAATTGGATAATTCGATAAATAATTATTCGGGATTAAAAGTTGATCGGTTAATAATCGATTAATGACAAATTATTCGATTAACCGAATATGTAGACTTAATAACACATGTATTATGTAAATAAAACCAATTATAATATTTAATCTATTAAAATAGTTATTTAAAAACATAATGTAGATCAAATTCTTTCACAAGGTTTTCATGTTATCAGTTATTTCGCCCATTTGTATGAAAAAATGGCATTTTTTTGACAAATTATTCTCATAATTCACCTTTTTTTTAAAAAGTCAGTCTCTTTCTTTTCTGCGTGAGAATGATTTTAATATTAGTATTTTTACGTACATTTTCTTGATGAAAATTTAACTTTCCATAGCTTACATATATAACTTTGAAGTTATTTAACTCAAAACTATGTGTTTATTATTTATTATAAATTATTAACTCAAAACTATGTGTCTATTGTCACAAGTTTAAGTATTTATGAAGTTATCATGTTATAATCTTTTGTCGTATTTTATTAAACATTTCGTTCTAACAAAAAATTAACATCCTAAGAAGTCAATTAGGTTTTGAACTTGTGATCCAAAATTTTGCTGGGATATAACAGACATTAAAAAAAATGTAATTAACATAAATTTATCTTAAAAATAAAAAATGTTCTAAATTTATAACTATAGAACTAAATTTCGCATAATCAGTTATTCGACACAAATTATTCCGTTTATTTAATCGACCGAAATTAATCGGATAACCGAATGATAGTTAATCGATTAGATACCCTATTATCCACCTATATTTTGTTAATTAAAATAAAAAAAACTAAACTTAAAACTTTATCAGAACCTAGTGTAAATGAGAAATACTTTCAAATAATTCAGAGCCTGATTCAGTACAACAAGCAAATTGTTTAAAAATAAAATTTTCATACAAATTATATTTTTAAAAATAAGGGAAATATGGATTTATTTAGTAAAAAAGAAAATAAAAAACATTTCATAAAAAACGGTTAACTGACAAAAAGAAAAAACCGGCCTGTCGAATTATTCGAAAATATAAGTTATTCGAAACCCGGCATTTTTTTAATAAAACCGATTAATTAGTTTCCGGTTTCGGTTCTTGAATATTCTATTTACTTTTGCACTTAAATTCACATAATTTCTATGTTTTCATATTTGAGTTATTGGGAATTTCTGCAAAGATATACACACATTTAACAACCAGACTCCTATTAATACTAATAACCCATAGATATTGTAACAAAAAATTTAATCGAATGCAATTTTTTAAAATTTACAGTGGTAAAAAATTCCCATTAAAATAAAATTATTTTCTGTCCTTATGTATGTCAGATTTTATGTAAAATGCCTTAGTAACATCAAGAAAGTAGCAAAATTGATTTTTACTGAAAGTGATCTAAAAACTGGGCGTGGCATTCAACTTATGTTTTATTCCATAGTTTTCTCCAAAAATACTAAATTTCATTAGAACTAAAAACATTTCTACGAAAAGTGGTCATGGTCATATATCCTATATTTCCTTTCGGAGGATGCACGAAATATATATGCGCAAAATATCAGTTAAATCGGTTGAATAAAGTGACTACTCATATATTGCAAATAATCTTATTATGAACAATGGGTGTAAAAGAGGAAGGACATTTCATAAAAATTTAAGATTTTTATATAATGCATTAAAATTCAAACATAATGAAAATAGTGCTCCAAAATATCCGAAGTTTAAGAGACCATAAATTCGAAATTGTACAACTTATATGTACTAAATGAATCACTAGATTTCTAAATTATTTTAGAAGAGAGAAGTGTACTGAAAAATGTACAAATGTACTGAATTTATCGTTCGTAACAAGTAATTTTTTTATAATGATATTCTATATTTTCCATAATATTTTTTACAAACATATTTTATAAAGTAATTTATTGAATTGCAAAAACTTACAATTAGCCGTTTCACAGCTTAACATTTTAAGCCTATTTAAGTATTTTGCCTTTAGCCTTAGAATTTTCGTTTAATTAATTTTACTTCATTTTTTTTTTCTATCGTTTTCTAAATTTGAAAATTGCCTAACATAGAATATTATGACGGCAATTATTATTTTTAATTTATGAAGATTGTAACGGTACATTTCCGCTGGTTGCTGAGGTAAATTCAGCAGAGTCCAAAGTTTAATTAAAAAATTTTCACATTTCTTAAAACACCATAATTGGTATTTATTTATAATTTAACGACACAATAACAAACAATAACAACGCCAGCTGTTGCTTAGTGAGCGATAGAATTGTCTTGCTTCTTCGCTTTAAGCAATTTAATTTTTCAAACAGATAGCCAAATTCTGGACTACATAAAAACCACTTATTGAGAGATGCCTACACACTGAAGGCTAACTTCAAGTGTAGTTTGGGCAATAATATAGTGAACAGCGTTGTCACAAAGAAAATATTTTTAATACCAAAATGTTCTCTAAAAACTACCAAAATGTACCAACATTTAAAATAAGCTTTTTTCGAAAAATTATATTTGAAAATTCGTGAAAGCAAAACGTCCCATAATAAAAATTAAAAATTGTGGTCAAATAACACCCTGCAAAATATGAATATGTATATAATTCTCATAAAATTAAAATTTTCACTACTTCGAGCATACCTTGTTAAAAAGTGAAAATATATAATTTAAATTTTTAACAATTTCGGTAAATTACTTTCATCAAATGTTTATGCTTAAATAATGGTATGAAATACCAAAAATTAAAAAAAATATATTTTTGTAAAGGGTAGTACTTTTCCAAGAACTAACAGATTTTTTTTTTATTCTGAACAATAATAATGAATAAGGTCCCAACAAAAAAATAACTGAAAAAGAATTGAAAAAGTAATGATTTTAACATTGTGTTGTCATTGAAAAGAAGTACTTAGTGCTGATAAAGAGCTGCAGAATAAGTGATTTTAACACAGAGTTGTCACTAGTAGGATGTTCCTTTTAATGATTCATATTCAATGCTTTTGACGTTCTTCTCTTAAAAATAGTATACAATATATTTTTTTACAAATATATTTTTCAATTTCGTTAAAAGTTATTGAAAATATTTTTCAAATTGGTGAAATTGCAATTCTCTTAGAAATTATTAACAAGGTTAATAATGCTAAAAAAAAGAACAATTACTTTCACTTTTTTGGAAGTAGTTGTTAATAACTTGCACAAAGTTATTATTATTCCTGTTTTCTTTAGACATTTTTATTTGTTTCTTCTGACAAAAAATGACTAACATTTTTTCAAAGTTATAAAGCATTCTACCAAAAAATCAAAATATTTGGAAGAAACCAACCAAGCTACCAAACCTCCAAGGATTAGAATAAGTTTACCAATTTTGGTCCAATCGCAACAAACCTACGATCATTACTACTAACACAGTTGTAATATCGCGTACTACTTTAAATTATCAACAAAGTATAGAGTTGTAATTTATTGCAGTAATATCTGCTACATAGAAATGCTAATATACAGATGACGTTGTTTAGTTTACAATACGTTAATTTTAACATAAAAGATACAAAATTAAGTTGGATTTCAAAAAGATAAATAAAAATTAAACGAAAGCAAATTTTAAAGAAGAATTAAAATGAAATTTAATTAAATGAGAATAAAGTTCAATTAAATAAAATAAATCAAACTGTTGTCCAAAAACGAATCTCCTGACTTTTTGCGTCACAAGATTAGAGGTAAATATTCGTTATATATTTGTCGTCTTCATATTATAAAATCTAAGCACTAATTAAAATAATTTTGATTCTGTTTGTTTCGTGAAATTTTTTTGGGTAAAACTTCATTAAGTTCGTTCTTTTTAATATCGTAGAGCAATTTTAAAGATAACATAAAAAATTGGGAAAATCGAAAAGAGAGGAAGCTGTCAAAAATGCATAGAAAAAGAAGAATTGTCATTATAAATATTAAATATTATATTATTATATTAAAGATTCATAAAAAAAAATTAAATCGAATATTTTTGAAATTTGGAAAATGGAAATATTGAAATTATTCCATTTGCTTAATCAGAACAAAATCGGAGGACCAATTGCCAAAAAAATTTAAGTTTTTTAATTCTTTGATGGAGTTCACGATATACATTATGAATAACTAAAATTTAAACCACTTAATTCTCCATGTACCTAATAGTCAGGGGCATTTCTTATATATTTTTTATTCTTTCCTCTTATGATTAAAAGTTTTTAGTGTAAAGTTAACAAAATATTAAAAATAAATATAAACTTTAAAGAAATATCATGCACAAAGGGTTAAATCACATATTTAACATATTTCACATTCAATGTACATATTACTAATTTCAAAGAGCAAAATTATTGCTTATTTATGAAAAGCATACGGAAATTTTCTACCATATAAAATATTCGGCAATTATATGTAAATATGTAACAAATGATTATTTTATAATAAAAATTTATAAATATAAAAAAGTAAAATATTTTCCATGAAAAAACTATTGTGTAAGATAAAAATTCAAAAAGATATGTATAAATTTGAGAGAAAAAAACTTTACCGATTAATACCAAACAACATTAATCTTGAAATTTTTATTTCTTTATTTTTCATGTTTTCTTGTTGGTTTCATTGATAGACGTATTATTCGATGTACGCGAATACCTAAATACAATGTCAATGGCATTACATGACTATGAAAATTGAAGTTTCACTTTAAATAAACAAACAATCTTTCTTCCCCCTTGTGGGTACTCGAAACATTGTAACGTTATAATATTGACGAAAAAATAAAGGAAAAAAAAATGAAGATAAAAATGAAAAATCGTAACTTCCACCAACTCAAATATTAGAAAAAAAATCGACAAAAAAAACTTAAGTCTATAATGAAAGTGCTTCTTCATTTTTGTATCTTAGTATGATTACATTTTTATTATAAACTTTAAACTGTACAAAAGAAGTTGTAGCTGAGCATGAGATTTAGCTTTTTTAGTTTTTTGTTTACTGAAGCTCTTGTCGTTGGTAATGACAATTGTGCTTCTGCATCTGTATCTGTTTTTTTTTTTTTTTTTTTTTTTTTTTTTTTTTTGTAAAACTGTTAGATGTTATTATAAAATTTTTTACCAGTTTATATTATGATGGGTTATTTATGAGGTAATGCTAGATTCGCCATGTAGCTCGAGGTAATAATTCGCATTTTAAACAATCAAACATTTGGCCATAAGAAAGGGAAAATATTTTTTGTGTTGTTTTTTTTTTAAAGAATTTACGCTTTTTTTAACCTCTATTATTTCTTCCCAAAAACCTGCAATAAAATTATATGTAAAAATTTTATATACACACAGAAATTTTATTTTCTGAGAAAATGGTCAAAATAATTAAATTTTAATAAGAAAAACTTAAATTTATTTCAGTTAGGAAGTAATTATTTCCATGTATTAAAAACATAATTGGTATAGAATTATAATTTCTTTAATAGTATATTTAGTTCCTTTAACTAATTTCTGTTTTTCAGAATTATTATAATAAAATTAAAATATAACCGAATACAAATCAAAGTATTTAGTAAATATAAATCATATTAATAAATTCGGTTATAATGAAACAAATCCAAATGCGGTGCACCTAACTCAAAATTTGGGAAAAATTTATTTTGACATTTTAAAATAAATTATAAATTAAAAAATTGAATAAAAAATTAATTGTACACAAATTCTTGAAAGATAAGAATACTAAAAATATATATATAAAATAACACAAATATTTGCAATGCAACGAAATAAAATTACTGTTCTAATAAGTATTTTTGGAAAAGTATCACTAGATGTCTAAATTAGTTACAGCAATAATGATATCAATGATGAATAAGTGAAGTTGGCAAATTGTACAAAAATTATCGGACAAAGTTCAATTTCAATGACCTCTCAATAAACAATTGTTTTAAACAATTGTCGTGCATCAATCAATACCTATTAAGTGGCTTCAAAAAATTAAGTATATTTCGATTTCTATATTATTCAAGGATTTTCCAACATGTCGCTTTAAATATTATTTTTAATATATTTATATAGTATTTTGCATGTATGTACTAATAAAAAAAAATATTTATTAAAAAGAAAAAAAAATAATAATAATTCACAATAGCCTAATTGCAAATTTAAATCTTAATCACAGAAATATATATTGAAAACAGTTGTGTCTACCATATACATGCAGTTATCGGATCCGAATTCTAAGACAGTACTTAGAAGCGATCAAATTCGATTGGCAAAAAAAAAAAATCGCTTACCATAACAAATCTGTTTTGCCTGTGTATGTATTGTAAGACTTAAGAAACAAACTTTTTTATTAGACAGAAAACAAAAGTCTTAAGAAACAAACTTCTCTTTTATCTCGAAGCTTTATTGTTATTTTTTATGGTAAATCTTAAACGCTTCATTGTTATATTTGTGGTTTAACACTTTTATAAATATTAAATTGCTTCAGTCTGTCCGTCCGTCCACTTGTCTATCACTCCCTTAAGTGTTTTGTGTGACAAGAAGATGGTACGGTAGCATTACATTCGTATTATTTTCATTAATTTTAGATTTTAACAACTCTATTTAAGATATAGTATTACTTAACAAGGTTTTTGGTTTTCATTCATTTACTCACTTCCCCAACAACAAAACAACAGAGCCTCTCCAAAGATATAATAAGCCCATGTTATCTGTAATAGGTGCCTTTGGTGTGTTATTAAAGTGTAAAATGAATAAAACATTTTTATTGTTTAATACTTTTAATTAAATTAAGATAAATATATAATTGGCCTTAAAAAGCAGCACTACTTGATAATTTTATTATAAAAATAAATAAATAAAACTACTACAAATTAAAATATACTATTAGTAATGCCCTTTAAAAACCGTAAAATGTTTAATTTGAATTATTGGACAATTATTTGGATAAGAATTACATAAAGGTGAAACAAATTGAAGCAATATATTTCAAAAACTGAAACAAATACATATTGAACAATTGAATTTTAAGAAATAGAAGAACCTAAGTTTAAGTAATAAAAGATTAAGATGAAAATTACAATCATAAACAACATGTGTAGAGAACTGATTCAAGTTCAATCCCTATTACATTTATCTTCAGATCTATTGCTCACTACTATTATTCTACTGAGCACCGGACAAATTGTACGTATAATCGACTGGCATCAAGTTTTTTAACCTTAATATTATGGATAAAATATTTATCAGAAATATCTCAGTACTGGGGTATCCAATCGATTAACTGCTTGAATAATTAAAGTGTTCTATGGTTCAATTAGCGAATAATCTGTATAATATGAGTCGAATAACCGTTTAACCGAAATTAATTTTTTTTAGTTGTAAATTTAGAAAATTTTTTATTTTAAATATAAAATTATGGTAAATACACATATCTTAAAATGTCAGTTATATCCCAGCAAACACAATTAAAGGACATTTTTTGGGAAGTACTTCTTCATCACATCTAAAGTATCAAAAAGCATCCAAATGTTAAAATAGATTCAAATGACTTTCTTCTCATTGAATAGATATCAAAGGAGAGAAAATATTAAAATGATCTGAATTTGCACTATTTTTGAATCTTATTAATTTTTTTGGATATTTTTTTTTTTTTTTTTTTTTTTTTTTCAGGGATAAAATATTTAACAAAATGCGTTAAGAAAAGATTATACATAACTTTAAAAATACTTATACTTCTGACAATTGATATTCTGCAAACACAGTTTTGAGAAAAGTAACTTCAAAGATGTAAAGTAATAAAATTTAAATTTTCATCAAGAAAATGTATGTACAAAAAAACATCAATATTAATTTTGACTTTATGAAAAAAGTCATTCTCACGCAGAAAATAAAGAGAGTTATATTAAAAATACTGATTTATTAAATAAAGCTGATTTAAAATATTTTGTAGTACTAGGTCAAAAAAATGCAACTTTTTTATACAAATAGCTGAAAGAATTGATAATATCATTTCCAAATAACTATTTTAACAGATTAAATACCAGAATTATTTTATTTATATATTTCACACATATTACTAAGACTATTCGAATAATTATTAACCGATTAATATGAAAACCAGAATAATTTGATATCCTTCTCAGCACTTATGGCTCGAAAAATTTTAAACTTAGCTATTGATCTTTATATTAAAAAATTAAAAAAATCTCAAATGAGCTGCTCTATATGTATATAAATCTAGCTCTCTACATAAATTACATATAACAGATTTAATTATGCAGTCCTTTAACTGGAAAAGGAAGAGTATAAATACTCGTATATAACACGAATCTAAAAAACTTGGAGGATTCATCGCAATCGGATTTCTCACTATAACGTGCTACAAAAAATCTTAAAAAAGTGTATCCTTAATATAGTGCAAGTGTAAGTTAGACAACAAGGGAAATTTTTTCGTTAATCATTTTAAAAATATATCAAATGAAAAAGTTGTGTTGTTACCTGTTGTAGATCACTTCAGAGAACTATATTTTGAGATTTTAGAGATTGTTAACTTGGAAATCAAAAAAAGTTAATATCAATAAAAGTAACGAGTCAAACCCGATTATTAATGAATTCCTATTCATGGTATCTGAAGTTGCGCCCTTAAAGTAATTATTATGATATGTTTAAGATGTGAAATTTATAAACATTTTCGAAAGTAAAATATCTGCCTAATTTTCTATGTCGAACGAAAAATTAGTTTCGAACATTTATATGTTGTTTTTCACACGTTTTTTTCGAAACGAATTTTTCGTTCGAGATAAAGAAACAGGTAGTAAATACAAGCAAAATAATGAACAATTGACAAGGTTATATTATACCCATCTTACTTACAACTTACTTGAAATTTTACCTTATATGGAAGGAGGGCGCCAAAGTGAGAGAATCACGCCTATTTTTTGTTTCCGACTTTACATCTGTCCTCGAACTACCTGTTCAAAATTTTGTTGTTGCATATGCTTTTTTATAAGTTATCAGCGGAAAAGTATGAACTGCAGTTACAGCGGATACCACCCGTCATTTTGATGGTGGGCATTAAAAATTATTCAAAATTATATCGCTTATAATAAGTTCAGTTTTCCCATCTGTTGCATAATTATTTACAAATACGATATATAGCCAAATTATTAACATAAATAAAAGTAGTAGGAATCACTGCAGCAAAAAAAAGATTGGAATACAATGAATTTAACCCAGTTTTGTCATTGGATGGAAGTTCTTTTTGATAAAAGATGCACATGTAATGAGTGAACATATGGTTGTCATTAGATGAATGTTATTTTTTATTATGTTAGAAGTTATACAATTTTCTGTCTTTTTGGAAGTAGTTTAAAAAGGTTCAATTAATTACACTGTCTTACTATTAACTTCATAATAATTGTCGTCTAGGTGCATTTTTTAATATCCAGGTATTTGTAATCTTAATTACTTACTTAAATAAACAAGAGAAGTTTTTGGATTATTTGCATTTCGTGTTTGAGATAAAAGTGTTATTTTGGTCGTGGATGTTGTGTGCCAAAACAATTTACAAAATGTTTTAAATTGGCTTCCAATTTTTCAATTTTTTATTAAAAAATGGAAGATAGATGCTTCAAAAATGCTCAGTTTCAATATTCTATTCAATAAATTTTATTCCAATTATTATTACATATAATTATTATTATATCAAAAAAAGATTGAGGTAAATATCTTTCCAATGCTCAATTTTAATATTCTATTAATTAAATTATGTTAAAATTATTATTACATTTGAAAAATAAGAATAGTTCCGGCCATATTATTGTGAAGTTTTCGCCTACAATCTAGAAAGATTTCTTGATTCAAGATCGGGAAAATAAAGTGAAATTAATATATTTGTCTTTAAAATGCAAAATTTTAGAATATGAGGCTAAAATAACCAGTTCGTTAAAAAAAAGAATTTAGAATGAAAGTTTTAAGAAATTGAGGGTTCAGAAACTCTAAGACTATGATTCACATACTACTTATTTACATAAGCGGTGTGATAAAGGCGAAATTAATTTTAATTATTAATAAGCAAATTGTTCAGACAAGATTCAAACAAATGGGTTTCAGCTCCTTTCGAACTCTTTTCGGTTTTTATAACTCTTTAATAAAATTTTGATTCATTCATCCAAACAACTATTTTATAATGATTCTGGGATTTTAACAATTATCTTTCCATAAAAAATAGTTTTATTATATCAGCAGCATGTTGAAGTGACTCTTGCTGAGAATAGATACCTCTAAAACTCATATCTTTGAGCTTTCTCTGGACAGTAAGAGTAAGAATAGTTATAATTACTTCCTTCTTTATGTCTTTGGATGAAGAAACTCATTCTGGCATTCAGTTTCTTCTAATTTTCACTCAAATTTGTTATTGTGCGTAACTCCATCTGGAATCAAGAAATCCTTCTGAATTGTGGTCGAAGAATTCACAATAATATGGGCGGATCTATTCTTATTTTTCAAATGTAACAATAATTTTAACAGAATTTATTAAAATTATTCAGAAATCTTTCTGGATTGTGGTCGCAGACTTCACAATAATATCGGCAAATCTATCTTTATTTTTTAAATGTAATAATAATAATAATAATAATAATAATAATAATAATAATAATAATAATAATAATCATAATAATAATAATAATAATAATAATAATAGTAATAATTTGAGTAGAAGTTAATGAATAGGATATTAAAATTTAGCATTTTTGACGCATCTACTTTCCATTTTGTAACAAAAAATTGGAAAGTTATTGACTTCAATCTTTTTGGAGTTCATTTCTTTTTAAATTGATTTTTGGATAAGCTATGAAAATTTTATATGTAATCAAATCTTTGTTAGTTAAAATATCTTAACGAATTTTTCGATGATTGTTTATCATTAAAGTGATAAATGAAATTTTGACGCAAAATAGGCCAAATTCTGGAGGATCAGTACTTAGCCCTATTGAGTGATTGGGCCCGTTTTCAACTTTATAATAATCTTTGTGAAGATATCTTTGAGAAAAGTATAAAAGTGTTATATGTTCTTAAGGAAAATTTTATTTTTGAGTGTAGACATTTCTCGGTAAAAAAAAATCGCAAAAAATCATAATTTTTCAACTTTCAAAAATGTTTATTTTTGGACTCGAAAAAGATATAAGCTTCAAATTTATGTATTTTTTTATTTATTTATTTATTTTTTTTTTTTTTTTTTTTTTTTTTTTTTGATAGATAACTTTGTTCTTTAACAAACTGGATAAAAATTTAAATTTAAAAATAAAAAAAAATAAAAAACTATAAGAGATAAATCGAGAATATTTCAAAATATTTTAAATAAAATAAGAAATAAAAATTTGGCAAGCGGCTATATATCAGAGGTACCCTAATTTGAGTCCCAATAGCTCAGCTCCTGAAGAGTTTGTGGTGGCACCCTTTCAAATTTAAACTTTAAATTTATGATTTTAAAGGGGGGAAATTGTTCGACATTTATATTTTAATTAAAAATTCTTGCCAGATTTATTTATATTTTATTCAACTATATTTATAACACCACCTATTATACAAGCGAAATAATAACACTAACCGAGAATTTGTTCAACATAAGAATTTTTTACATTTCGTTATACATAATTACTTTTCGTGGCTAGTCGTGGCCAGGCGAAAACAAATTAAATCTTTATTTCTTTTTGTAACTAATTTATTGATTCAATGGATTCAATTTAATTTATTAAAGAACGTCTCAAGATCTAGTTAGATTTTTATGAATTAATAACTATATATCAACCCACTTATTACATAACTAGTTACAATTAACGTATACGGAAGCTAATCATTACCAAAAATTACTTATAAGCAGGCGGTTTGTTGATGTTAAAGAGCATCTTAACTTGTAACTATATGACATTACCAATTTTTTGCTAGATAATTAAATTTTTTTTAATTTTATTAATTTAGTTTTTAGCTCAATTAATAGGCATCAGAGTATGATTTTTTTATATAAATGGATATATTTACATTTACAGATGAATAATTAGTTTCTTGTATACTTATTTTTTATGTTTGTTTCTTTAGACGTGAGGTTGTGTTAATTAAATGTTAAAAATAAAATATTTACAATGTTTTATGTTACAAAATATACGAATCCAAGCTAAAAACTTTTGTACGATATTTTGTAAAAAATTTCCTCTATATGACAACAATTTATTTACTTCTTAAAGTCCTATTCACGTTATATTCAATCCCACTCTTGAAATAGGCACATACGTAGAAGCAAAACTATCACTAAAATTCAATTTAAATAATGAAATGGTTTTTGATTTTAGCAAAACTGACTATTCCAAATTAAAACATCTACTTGGTTCCGAAAATTGATTTGAACACATTCCTTACAATTAAATATGCCCTCGTAATATTGACGTCAATTTGAATTAATTCTATGATGGCTTATTTTGATGTTTAGGAAATCAATTCCAATGAAGAGAAAAAGAATTGCACATGAACTGTCTTGTAATACAAAGCTGCTCAATAGCTTGAAAAATTAAAAAAAAAAGAAAATACAAAAAATCATGTTTATCTATTAACCATATGATATATACATTCCATATATGTATATGAAAGTCAGTTTACATTTCAGAAAATATCCAAAGTTATAATAATTATCTTTTTACGGTGAAAAAAAAACTTTAAAAATAATCCAAAATAATTGTACCAGTTCGGAGATAAAGATAAAGAATTCTCAAGCGATGCAGATATTTGCGATATGTTTGATTATGTTTCTTCTCGTCCGTCTATTCTGATAAAGAATTACATCAACCTCCCAATTATCTATACCCAATTCCTGATGCAACCCTAATAAATTATCCAACATTATAGAAATCGATGGTGCTGACAGCTGTACAAAATCTAAAATATTCTGATAAATGTTGACCTGACGGTTTTCCAAGCCATGTTCTTTAAAATGTTTACATTCTCTTATATCTCCAATAACATACTTACTCAACATATCAATATTTAGTTTTTATTTTCTTGCAGTTTGGAGTAAATCTTTGTTTAAATCCGGAAATAAGTCCAACTATAGAGGTATTACTAAATTATGTGTTATACTAAAACTTTTCGAAAAGATAGTTATTGAAGTCCTTTCGCATCAAGTTGTTCATTATCTGTTCCCATTCCAGCATGGATTTAGATAATTATGTTCCACTACTACCCTTTTGGAGTTCACAACCTCAGTTATAACTGCATTTAAATCCGGTTTAGAGACAGACACAATACATAAAAATTTCAGTAAAGCTTTCGATGAAGTAAATCGCGATCTGCTATTGTGCAAATTAAATAAACTCAGATTTTTTCCGGTTTTCCTTAAATGGATTTCTACATATCTTAAAAATAGATAACAATGTGTATTATTTAGAGAATGTACAATGAAAACCATTTCTACTTTATCCAGTGTTCCGCAAGGTAGTCATCTAGGCCCTAATTAATAAATTTATCAACTTGCGTTAAGAATTCTAGAATATAAATGTATGCTGATGATGTAAAGCTGTTCCATAGTTTTAACTATTCCTATCAATATTCCTTACTCCAATCTAATATTGACAATCTTTATGATTGGTGTATGATGAATCTAATGGCTGTGAATTTCAGGAAGTGTAAACACATGATGTTCTATAGAAGAAGTCCAGTACAGTATTATTAAACACGAAGTTCATATAAAGAAAACTGAATCGGCCCAGAAACAATTTCTCTTATTTTGTCTTCGTAATCTTGCATGGAATCCTAATATTAATTTACTATCACATGAAAATCGATTACAGCTTATTGATCTCCCTAAAGTAGAAGAAAATATATAAATATTTTATTTTTTATTAATTTAATAAACGGTTCAATTAATTCTGAGTTCCTGCTTCGTAAGATCGAATTCGTAGTCCCAAATCGTCCAACTAGAAATTACATTCTTTTAAAAATCAAATATTTTTGAACCAATTATGCCAACCATGATCCCATAAGACGTATATGTAATCAACAGCTTTTATCCATATATTGATTTCCCAGTAAATTAAATCCCTATTAAGAGGAGTATTTTCAACCTAAAGCCTTATTATTAAGCTTTATTATTGAATGATTACAAAAAAATATTTTATCCAAATTCATTGGCTATCAAATAAAATAAAAGAAAATAATAATTCAGGTTAAGGTCATAGAATTACGACCACGTTGTTTTTTATGTTTGGGAAAAATCATAAAAAGCCAAACCCAAAGCAATAACAAAAATATGTTTCTATGACATTTACATTAATGCAATTATCATTTTTTAAGAATTATCATTAATAATGACTAAAACATGGCTAAATGTTACTAAGAAAAAAAAAACTGTCAAAACCTCATTAAATATAACATGATACATGCTCTCATTATAGTCATAAATAAATATTTAAATATTAATAATCGTAAAAAATGTAAATAATATTATTATATATTCACATAGAGCATTCATATGCTGATTAAAATAATAAAGTATCTACAACATGTCGAACATATGCAAATTAGGAGTTTCTAACATAAAAAGGTTAATATATAGAAATTACAAGTAGTAAATTGGTGTACATGGTCAAGTTGATGTTTATTGAGGACAATAGAAAACATTTGGGTTTCTTTTCTTTTTTATATAAATTTGTTATTAAGACTAATGAAACAAGTTAAAATGCTATATTCGGCTGTACCGAATCTTATATACCCGTCACCCCGCTTTGAGATGTGTCATATGAAAATTAAGTACATTATATTGAATTGTACTCGTAATTACAAATATATTTACCACCACTATGTCCATGTAAACACCAAAACCTATAAATAATTAGTATTTTCATATAAAGTTGAAATAGAATAAATATTTTATAAATAAATTTATAATTATATGTTATAAAAATGAGGTGTAAAGATTCCACACCCATATTTTTAAAACTCTCAAACGGATGAGAGGTAGACCCATACAAAGAAAATAAAAATTTTCTCATCTAAAGGACTATTATAGCGAAAGTCTTAAAAAATTTTTAAAGTTATTTTCGTATTAAATTTCGAATAGGGTGAAGAGGTTTAGGTGGAGTAGTAGCTCCAATATAGAGTAAATATTAGTTATCGCATCAAATTAGATAGCTAAGCGCATAGATAAAAGCTAGTAAATAACAAATTTAATATTTTGGAATTTTACAAAAGTTCACACATATTTAAGGAATATATAATCACTTCGGTGCAGAGCAAATATTTTATAAATGTAGCAGGATATTAAAAAGGGTATGGTAGAAAATTTATGAACCGATTTGAATGATTTAAAAAACCGAAATTGGAAAAAGATATTTGTGATAGATTTATGTAAGAACGAGGTCCATAGCTTATATAGGAGCTTCAAAAAGTCTAATAACCTATAAGTCGGTTAACAGTGGATCGACTTAGTTCATTTTTTCCACTCAAAAATTCTTAAAAAAAAATTCCGATCTTTCTGTGAAACCTTACATAGATGCTTCAAAAAGTTGAGAAAACCAAGTATTCCTTAGTTTATTGTTATTGTTTTTCAATACCCATAAAAACAACAAATATAAGAGAATCAGACATTGAAGAAATAATTAGAAGAAATAATAGATTTGTCAATAGCTCGGCTGTTTATGAACCGATTTGATTAATTCAATTCAGAAATTCAAAATATATATGATCGATCTATATAATAATGAAGCTTATTATGACTTGGATATCGGTCAAAAATGAGTATTGGCCGATGTATCTGTAAGCAATGGACCGACTGAGTTAATTTCTTCGGTGAAAAAATTCAGAAAAAATTTTTCGATTTTGTTCTGCGTATGCATATGTATATTTATATGTATATATACGGCAGTTATCGGTGGGCTTTATAAACTCTATTTTAACTGACGGACAGACAGACGGTCACCGTTCTATCGACATCATTTCTTATAAGGATCCACAAAATATAAACGTTTTTCCTCTCCGACAAAAATTGTGGAAATTACAAACTTATATTGTCACCTAAAATGCAAAAGGCCTTAATTACACTTTTTAATTTTTTACAGCAGAAGCAAAAAACTACAATTTTCAATTTTTTGCTTTAAAAATATGCGATTAAGTAAAAATTTTTAATCGTTCACTTAAAGTAAAAATAGATACATATATCATAAAACACACTTCAAACTAAATTTTTCTCAAATGGAATACATTTTACGACTGTTTCAGTTATGAACTTATGAATATGATATTTTTGTATAGATGTATTTTGCACCTGTGATTTTTCAATGGCTACGACCTTTTGCATTTTAGATGACGATATATAACCTTTACACTGTGTTAAAGTGTACAAAAATACTAAAAAAATGAAAACACAAGTGTCCATTCAATTTATGACATAAAGATTTGTTAAACATTTTTTAATTTTTCTACTTCATTGGTAGAAACATAAGTCTAAGTTTTAAATAAAATGAATAAAAACTGAAATTATGTTAATTTTTCTAAATTAACTGTTGATTGTTGATAATAGTATAATCTACATGATAATAATATAATCTACATCTACATATAATCTCAAAACAAAATTAAAAAAATCAAATTTATGTTAAATCAGATATAAAACTAAGCCTACGGTAATTAAATTGTATTTTATGATAGCTTAAGTCCCAGTAAATTATTGTAGACAATAAAGTGTGTACACGAAATTATGGGTATTACAATGTGTAGAAAATTTATTTAAGTACGACCATTTATATAAATTTGAATAAATGACAATGGACAACACTGGTCGGCAAAAAAATTGTTTTTCATTCTCATTCAAAAAAAAAATATGTGATGTGGGAATTTAACCTGTTAAACGCGAATCTACTTTCGGTTTTTTCCATCAGGTAATACTTTTTTATAAGGCGAATTGTCCGATTAGGCAATTGGAACACAAAAAAATGCAGGCAAAAATGAAATTTAAGTCATCTTAACATTATTTTTTTTTATCTGTCCTACAGTTTCGGAGTTATTTAGAAATTAGTGTCTGAAAAATAAATTTTTCATGTAAATTTGAAAAAATTTTTTCTTAAAAATGAAATCGGCAAAAATGTGCAGTTTATAATCTAATGTAATAAATTTGGTAATGCTATGAATTAAATAAGATCTCTATTTTTTTGTCAAAAAAGAACTTTATTAAAATTACTTTTTTAAAAACTATTGTTAAAAACATGAAATGTTTTTCTTTTTCTAATTATCTAAAATACTACACCTTAAAATGGCGTGTAGATACAATTTCTGAAAATTTTGAATATGTTGACATGGACATGAAAGTGTAGACACTTTTAGCACTGTTCAAATATAAATATAAATAAATATAAATAAGATTATAACTTTCGGAAATTTTTAGAATTAAGTTATATAATTTGATATTCTGCTGATAAAGTTGATCACACGAGATGAACTTGTGAAAATGGAAAGTCTTGCGTTTGCAAATTTTTAAAATTTGCCATGATTTATATTTTAGTTAAAATTTCTTGTCAGATTTATTTACTATATTTTATTTAAATACATTTATAATACCACACATTATATAAGTGATGTAATAAGACTAACCGAAATTTTGTTTAACATAAAAATGTTAACATTTCGTTATACAGTAAAAATTATTTAAAAGTTTTGAATTTTCATCATTATCATTTTTCGTGGCTAGCCGTGACCAGGCGAAACAAATTAAATTTTTATTTATTTTTGTAACCAATTTATTGATTTAGTGGATTCAATTTAATTGATTAAAAAACGTTTCGAAATCTAGTTAGATTTTTTGGAATTAATAACTATATAACAACCCACTTATTACATAACTAGTTACAATTAATGTAGATGGAAGCTAACCATAACCAAAAATGATTTGAAAGTAATGCAGGCGAATTGTTGATGTTAAAAAATATGTTAATCGGTAACTGCTTATTTTATTATCCACAAGATAATATAATTCTTCTTTTTTGTAAGTGGATATATTTACATTTGAAGATGAAAACTTAATTTACTGTATTGTTTATATTTTTTTTCTGTAGATATAAATTCAAGCTGTAAACTTTTGTACGATATCTTGCAAAATTTTCCGCTATATGACGACAATTTACCTACAATATTTCTGCCTACTTTTTAAATCGCTATTTAAGTTAAATTTCACTTAATTCAGGTTAAGGTCATAGAATTACGACCACGTTGTTTTTTTATGTTTGGGAAAAATCATAAAAACAAAACTCAAAGCAACAACAAAATTATACATTTACATTAATACAATGATCATTTATTAAGAATTATCATGCATATTGATTAAAACATCGCTAAATGCTATTAGAAAAAAAAACGAAAAAACTGTCAAAACCTCATTAAATTATCATGATACATTAGGGTGGTCCAAAATTCTTTTTTGGAAGCTACATTTAAACGTATCAAAAATCATGAAAGGGGACATCATTGAGACAAACAATAGCTTAATATATATTTTGTAACATTTTAAAAAAGGTAATATATAAAAAAATTACTCAGCATTAACAATAACTCAACTAGCAAAATTTTTAATAAAATGCTATTTTTTTTTTTTTGATCCTATCAACTTTTTTGGAAAAATTAGGAAATATGAATTTTTTTATTAGCTATCGTGTGGTGGTTATTTGTTAAGCACAAATTTTTTACGATTTGTTCAGAAATAATTAATTAAATGGCCGTGTAGCATTCTGTTCCAAACATCGTAGGAAATTGAAAATTTGCAAAAATATTCCTAAAGATGTCCTCTTGCATAATCTGAGTTATTTTTACATGTGCGATATACTTTGGACTTCTTCATACGATATTGAATCACCCTAATGATAGATGCATTCATTATAGTCATAAATAAATATTTAAATATTAATAATCTTTAAAAATGTAAATAATATTATATATTCATATAAACAATTCATAGGCTGATTAAAATAATAATAAAAATCTACAATATATCGAACATATTCAAATTAGGAGTTTCTAACATGAAAATGCTTTTGTATAGAAATTTAAAATAGTAACTTGTACATGGTCAAGTTGATGTTTGTTGGAGACAGTAAAAAGCATTTAGGCTTCTATTTTAAATATATTTGTTATAAAGACTAATGAAAAAATACAAAAAAAAAATATATATATATATATATAATTAAAACACTTCATTGGTTGAAACATTAGTTTAAGTATTATCATTTGAATAAAGTGTGAAATTATGTTAATTTTTCTAAACTAAACTATTGTTTATTGACAATAATTTAATCTAACTTTTAATAACTGCCATCAAATTTTTAGCTACAGATACGGTACTTGCTTGAAAACAAAATTCAAAAAATCAAATTTATATTTAATCAGATATAAAACTGAGCTTAAGGCAATTAAATTGTATTTTATGATGACTTAAATCCCAGCAAATTATTGTAAACATTAAAGTGTGTACATGAAATTATGGGTATTTCATTGTTTGAAAATGCAAATAAGAAAACATTTAATTTATTTACGTAATGTCTGTACTAGACATATTCTTATCAAGACAAAAATTCCGAATCAATGCAGTTACTACTTTTGGTTGTTACGGTTGCCAAACTGCATATAAAAAACATTAATGAATACGCCTTGTTGTAGTTCTTTGGAAATGATTCCACCTTGCATAAATTCTGGTTAATTTTGACGTTTGTCTTGATAAAATATTGATATTTTTCCAGTTTATAACTGGTCGGCAAAAAAAAATATCCTCCTCCTTCAAAAAAAAAAGAAAAAAAGTACGAATCTGCTTTCAGTTTTTTATTTTCATCAGGTCGGGATTTTTTGTATGGGTATGTTAAATATCTTCCCTTTAATAAGGCGAATAAACGATACCATAACTCGAGAACGGGTTGTCCGATTTAGGCAGCTGGAACACTAAAGGATGTAGACGATATTATATTTAATATTATATTTAAGTCAACTTAATTTAGGTAGCTGGAACACTAAAAGATGCAGACGATATTATATTTAATATTATATTTAAGTCAACTTAACTCAACTTAACATTATTTTTTATTTGCCCACCAATTTCGGAGTTACAACAAATTTACTATTAAGTGGAGACACACGGTGGGCAAACAATTTTTTAGGTGGAGTTTGAGGTGCTGAACATGAATCTTCCTACAGTTATTTCTATCAGGTCTTGATTTTTTTAAGGGAATGTCTATTATTTCCTCATTTTACAGTATGTTTTGCTATAATTCGAGAACGGGTTGTTCGCTTTAAACAATTAAAACACAAAAAGATACAGACAAAAATTGTATTCAAGTCATCCTAACATAATTTTTTATCCGCTCAATATTTTCGGAGTTTTTCGAAAATTAGTGGCGAAAAAAAATGTAAACTTTTCATAAAAAATTGGAAAAATTTTGCTCCTTATTTCCTAAAATAGTGACCGGATGAAAAAATAATGTTAAGATAACCTGAACATAATTTTAATCGACATCTATAGGAATTTTATCTATCTAAGTTTGAAAATCCGTTCTTGTCATAATAGTCACGTAAATAAAAAAATATCAGTACGTGATAGAAAAAAAGCAGATTGTTATTTAGCTCATCAAATTCCATCTAGTCTACCTATTTTATTTAAGGAAGAAAAAATGTTTATTTGCCCACCCGTATATCACCACTTAATTGTAGGTTAGACTACCCATGAATACATGGTAGGTGAGGCTAAAAAATAATATGTGTGAGAAAATTGGTTCGATCGGTCGTAAACCGGCCTGCCGACTTTGACTTTTGTCGTCAAAATGTCTTAAAAGTAACTACTCGTAAAATATTTAATGTGATATAACTGTTTAATTTAACATTTTGCGAAAAGGAACTATATAAGCTTTTTTATTCAGAATACAAATTATAAATTTTTGACATATAATTTTTTAGCCTACTATGACTCGTTGTGGTGTTATAAGCAATCAAAGTAAAAATTTATATATGGACTTTTTAAAAAAAAACCTTGTTTTAATATGGACCTAGCCTGTTAGAAATGGTTTATATTATTTTGTACCGCAAGATTTTTAGTTTTCATAAAATTTTGCCACATATGCCAACTATTTTAGCGCAGATCCAGACCAATATCTGGATTTGGGGTATACATTTTTTACTTATTATACAAACATTGGCATCAAATGCTGGGTGTAGCGTGAAATTTTCGATCATTACAGCGAGTATTTTTATATTGTTATTGGATTAAATAGTTACAAGAAATTTAGCTGTTGCCGATTAATCAAAAATTATAAAAGTTGACATGTTAAAATTTTTATATATGAACACCTTTTTATTTCTTCTACCTTAAAAAACGGCAAGATATAATGAAAACAGAAATCTGTTACAACAGCTCGCAATTTTCTTTAATAGTCGTAAAAATTTAAAACTAAAACAGCAAGTGTATGACGAAAAAGTACTAAATATGGAATAGAAGTTACGTAGTTGATGATTCTGGTATTTAAGTAAATAACACTTCTTGATAAAGAAAAATACTTCTTTATAAAGATACTGAAGCTGAGATGAAAACATTATATTTTTAGTCTTCAAAACAAGGAGTTACGGAAATAAAACGGTTTACTTTTGATTAGTCTTTATAATGTCATATGCTCTCAATAGAGATATATAATGAAATAAATTGCATATTTGTTCCTTTTTGAACGATTATTAGAATAACAGACAAAAAATATTTCTTATGGAATTGAAACAAAATTAAATTTCGTTATTCTATGAATTTTATTAATATAACTGAATTTGCTAGTATTTTGAAAATATATATTTTTTATTTATTTACAAGCTATTATGAAAAATGTTTATGTTTTTATTATATATCACTGATTTTTAAGGTACAATAAATAAAAGAGGAGTTTATCTGTAAAAACATTAACATATCAACTTTTATAATTTTTGTTAATTGGCAACACTTAAATTTCGAGTGACTGTTTAAAAAAATAAATATCTAAAAATACTCACTACAATGATCCAAAAATTCACGCTGTACTCTGCATTTTATACCAATATTTGTGTAACAAGTAGAAAATTAATAGCTCAAAGTCAGATTTTGGTCAATTTGTTTTGGAATAGTTTGCCTATGTGTCAAATGTATTGATTTATAAAAATTAAGAAATTTAGTTCACATCTTCTGGTGTATCAATAGAATATTATACGTTATCTTCAACGAATGCCACTCCCATATTTTACGCCCACTTTTTTAAAACTTTAAAACGGATGAACCGATGTGCTTAAAATTTTTACAGCATCATCCTGTGCGTCCCTAAATTCAAATATGATATTTAATTTTTTTTGATCGGAGCTGAGATACTAGTACCCCCAATATAGAGCAAATATTCATTATAGCATATCTAAGGAACTACCACAGTGAGAGCCCTCAAATTTCGTGGGAACCTTTATCTTATTATATTGCATTGATGCAATGAAAATAGGAAGGATAAGTCCAGGAGGAGAGGTAGCTCCCATACAAAGAATATATAAATTTTCTCATCTTAAGGACTATTACAGTGAAAGTCTTAAAAAGATTTAAAAGTAATTTTCATATCAAATTTCGAATAGAACGGATAGGTCCAGGTCCCATATAAAGTAAATATTAGATATAGCATCAGATAAAAGGTAGTAAATAATAAATTGAATACTTTGGAATTTTACAAAAGTTTGGATATCTTTAAGGAAGATATAATCACTTCGGTACAGAATAATATGTAAGACAATATTAAATTGAATAAAAAAGGTATGGGAGAAATTTATGGGCTGATTTGACTCATTTAAAAAACTGAAATTCGAAAATAATATTTATGATAGATCTATGCAAGAACTAGGTCCGTACTTTATATAGGAGCTTCAAAAAATCTAAAAACGCGTATTGACCTATAACTCGGTTAATACTGGATCAACTAAGTTAATTCTTTCAAAATCCGAATTTTCTGTAAAAGAACGAAATCTATGGCTTACATGGGTGCTTCAAAAAGTTGAAAAAACCAAATATGCCTTAGTTTATTGTTGTTATTGTTTTTCAGTACCCATGAAAACAACAACTATAAGAGAAAAAGTCATTAAATAAATAATAAATAAAAAAAAATAGATTTACCAATAACTCGGTTGTTTATGAATCGATTGGATTGATTCGAAAAATCGAAATTCAAGAAAAATATTTCCGATGATCTATATATAACACGCCAAAAATGCGTTTTAACTGAATTCATTTCTTAGCACAAAAATTGAGGGAAAAAAATCAGATTTTGTTTTGCAAAAGCAAAATCTCTAAATTTATATAGTTGCTTCAGAAAATCAAAAACCGGTTTTTTTAATATCTACGCTATTTTTAAACCTGGTTTTTCTGAACTTCAAAAAAAAGTTATGGAAAAGATTTCTGATCTTTTAATATATATGTCATATATATTCGTTGTCGGGGGGCTTCACAAATGCCATTTAAACCATTTTTAAGTCGAAAAAACTCAAAAAACCGGGTTTTAGACATATCTCCGAAATTTATGAACCGATCTTGGTAAGTTTCATTTAAAAAATTTTTGAAAGAATTTCCGATCGTTTGATATATATATATATATATTATGTATGACAGTTGTCGGTGGGCTTCATAAACGCCATTTCAACCGACAAACGAACGGAAATGTGCTGTTGACAGCATTCTTTACAAGGATTCAGAAAATATTAACTCTTTTGATCTCCGACGAAAATTGTGGAAATTACAAACGGAATGACAAACTTATATTTATTGTATATTTATTTATTATATATTTACATTTTAATTTTTAAACCCATATAATCTTTCCAGTAAATTAATGGCAAAAGTAATTTAATATTTGGTAGGCTGTGTGCATGGTTTTAATATATATTAGGCTAAGGGTACATTCAGACTGGTGAAATATTTGACCCCAACCTATGGTGGTGTGAGGTATAAAAATCTGTTCAACCGTTTGAGAATTTTAAAAAAGTGAATGTGAAATGTATATGCGTTTGTGCTGATGTTTGTAACGCATAGAAAAAATCATCCAACATGTACCTTAAAGTATACCAATCGACTCAGAATTACTTTTTAAATCGATCTAACAATGTCCGTCGATCCGTCTGGCTGGATGGAAGGACGGCTAGCTGTCCATGTAAACCTTATGCACAAAGTACAGGTCACAATTTTGAAGATATTTCAGTAAAATTTGGTACGTGGAACTTTTATGATACAAGGACGAAGCCTATTGAAAATGGTTGTGATCGGTCCATTATCTCACCTAGCCCCCATACAAATGTCCCCAGTTTCAACACTCAAAAATACCTTAAAAATAAGAATATTTTAATGAATTAACGAATGTTAATATCAAGTTAATATTCGACACAAATAAGTTTTATGTAAGTAAAAATAATATTGCCAAATTTTATGAGAATCGGTCCATAGTTTACCATAGCTGCTATATAAACCCATTTCTCTAAATCGTCCTAAAGTGCATAAAAACATCTATATGGTTCAACGCATTATTCTGTATTTGTATATTTTATTTTACATTTAGAAAAATTGGCCACAGGTGTTATATAATTCCCCTTCTCGTACACAATGGTGTAGGGTATCATATAGTCGGTCTTAACCGACTATATCTTCCTTTCTCGTTTTTTATGGTAGTGTCTCAAATTTCGACTATAATAAGGCCATTACACGAGTATATTTTAACATAACTCAAGAACGATGTCGACTTATCCTTCCTATTTTCATTGCATTAATGCGATATAATAAGATAAAAGTCCTCACGAAATTTGAAGGCTCTCACTGTAGTAGTTCCTTAGATATGCTATAATGAATATTTGCTTTATATTGGGAGTACTAGTATCTCAGCTCCGATCAAAAAATTAAATATCATATTTGAATTTAGGGACGCACAGGATGATGCTGTAAAAATTTTAAGCACATCGGTTCATCCGTTTTAAAGTTTTAAAAAAGTAGGCGTAAAATATGGGAGTGGAATTCGTTGAACATAACGTATAACATTCTATAGTGCAAGCACTATCTGTGCTTGTGTTTCGTGTAAACAGTTTCATTAACAACGCGCGAAATTGAAAAAATAAATTTTATTTAAAAGTAGGAGTAAAATGTGGATGTGACATCCAATCGAGATCTAACATAGCCTACAATTACCTCCGGCACTGGTACTATCTGTGTCTCAAATTTATATAGTATAATTTATATAGATATAGTAGAATAGGTAAATAAATTTGCAATTACATCCAATATAATATTTTTCATTTTCATATAGCATATATATATAAGAATCGACATAGCCGAATGTAGCACTCCAACTTGTTGTTTTTTGTTGTTCCTCATTTTTTTAAGACTTTAATAGAGTCTTGTGAGATTTTGATATGAAATTAATTAGTTATTTTGTACGTTCGTATTTTGTTTGTTTATTTTTTTTTTCTGTCTCGTCTTTTTATTTTTTGTTAAAATGTAAACAAAAAACTAACATGACAATGGAATTATTAATGAACGAATTATGACCAAATTTGTGATCTTTTCTTAACTTTTTTTATATTAAAAATATATAAAAATAAGTTTATTTAGTTCATGCTTATTTAATTAAAACATATTTTATTATTTTTTATTTTTTTATAATTTTTATCATTTGATGAAGATGGTACAATTAATTAAATGATCATGATTTTTATTGATTTCTTATTATTATGTTTTTATTAAAAATTATTGGATTTTAAAGTATGTATTATAAGCAACTGATTCTTTTTTAAATGTGCAGTTTTGCAATAACTAGATTAATGGAAAGAGTTTTTGGTTAAAGCGGAATTTAAGATTAGATGAAAACCACTAAGATTAATTATATTCAGTTATGAAGAATATTTATAGCCGTATACAGCGTGTACGATTTCAACACATGCAGAGTTGACACGGACTGAATAATGGCATGGTATGTAGTCGATATTTCTTTAAGTGCATAAACACTGTATTTGCTCGTGATTGCACTGAGGAGAATATGATGGTATATTCAGACTTCATAGGGAGCTTAAATCAAATTTTGGGAACCTTTTCACAAACAGATTCGAATGAAATTAAAAAAATTTCAATTTCTTGTTTCCTAGAAGTAAATGAATTTCTGAAGTTGACATTTTATGAAATAAAGTAATACTACATAAAAAAAGCAGAAATTTCATAAAGATAGCATAATTGTTAATAAAACGGAAGAAGCGCTATGAAAAGTTTAAGTTTTCGTATTTTTATTTTCACACGACTAAATTTAACCTTGATCTTATGCATACTCACATACTCATATTCAAAATAAATTACAAAAAAAATATATTTCTGTGGATTATTTTAAGCATATTTAAACTTGCAGCTACAAATCATATGAATATAAAGTCTATAAAAAGTTTAAGCAACTTTCAATAACAAATTATAATTGCTTTATTCAATGGAAACAATGAGAAACGCCAAAAAAAGCAACAAATTGCATTAACACTTTAACACAAAATTATGTGCTTGTAATTCATGGAAATTGTCTTTAACCATTTCAAACATCTTTATTGTACATTTCCTAACCAAAAAATAAAAAAAAAGCATTAACTTTACAAACAACTGGTTACATCTTTATATTTTATTGGCATGATTATTAGCTGAAGTGTTGAAATTAGGCAAGAAAATCTGATAGACGTTTCTGGCTTTGTTTGGGGGACGCACAGTGGTTCAAAAACTCTCTTTTTTAATAATTCTATAACTTGTGAACCGTTGGAAATATCTCAATAAAATTTCACCCGACCAGAGACGAGGTGTTTTCGGGTTGATTTGAAGAAGCACAGAATTCCAGTGGTTCAGTGGGGGAGTGGGCAGACCTCCTAAGTTGGTCATATCGGGTATGCATTCTTTTTCATTTATGGTTTGACAGAAAAAAAATTTGACACATAGATAGTCTCTATAAAAATAGTTACATGTGTAGGTTATTTAACCTACATGTGTAGATTATTTCTTTCAATTTAAGAGACATTTACGGCAATATAAATTTCACTAATTTTTAGCCTCCTTATTTTTTTTTAATTTGGTGGCAATATCTTTTTTTTACTTATAAGATTTGTTTTTTCTGACCAACATAATATATTTTTTTTTTTTTTTTTTTTTGTTTTCAAAAGGAATTTTAATATAGATGCGCATAAAGTAAACCTAAGCCCTATCCAAACTTTGTCAATTTTCCAAAATCTTTTCAAATTTGCTTGTAAAATTCCCAAATCGCAAAGCTGGTATTAAATACTTCCATATGATGTTAATTAAATACTTCCATATGATGAGAAAACACACAAAAAGTATTTTCTGCTGAACGACTTTTAAAAGATGTTTTTCCAAGATTGCGGCTTTGAACATTTTGGTAAAAAGGGGACATTTTTTAATTCTTCAATTTTATGACAAGTTTATCCACATTATGTCAAAATTTCAATAAGATATCTTTTGTTCGTTTAAATTTAATTTCAATTTAAATATTAACATTATTTTTTACAAAAAGTGCTTCAAATCTTAATTTTAGGGATTACAAATCGCAAAGCTGGGACTAAATAAAAATTATGTTAATTAAATACCACCATATGTTGAGTAAGTACGCAGAAACTATTTTCTGACAGACGCCTCTTATAGCGATAGTGTAACCATTTGAATGGAAAAAAATCAAGTTTTAAAACACGCTTTCTCCGTATTGGAATTTTGGGTATTTTGGTACAAAACAGTGGTGTTTAATTTTTTTAATTCATTAATTTGAGAGCAAGTCTATCTATATTTTGTCAAAGTTTCATTTGAATATCTACTAGTTTAATTATTATTTAAATCTAAATATTAACATTATTTCTAAAAAATGTACTTAAATATAAATTTAAAGTTTTTCAGATCATGGTTTGGAGAAATTTGACCGTAGAAAATAATTTATATAGTATTTTATTTATCTAGAAAAAAAATTAAAAAAAAATTGTCGAAAATTGGCAAAATTTGGATTGGACTTGCCACAAGCACCTTCTGACTTAATTTATACGCATCTACATTAAGATTCGATTTGGAATCATTAAAAAAATCATATGGGCCAGAACAAAAAACAATTTTAAAAAAATATTGCCACCATTAAAAAAAAAATATAAAAAATTATAAAATTTAAAAAATTTAGGGCCAATATTGAGCCCGCCAAATTAAAAACAAAAACTAAAGAAAAGGCTAAAGAAGCGAAAAATTTATTTCGAATATAAGCGCATTTTTATACGGATTTGCAGGGACTATCTATATATGTATAAAATAATAAATGAATTTTAGCGATTAAAAAAATAAAAATTACATACCCGATATGTCCAACTTTGGAGGTATTCCTACTCCCCTTTACCCGCTAATAACCTGTACTCGTTCAAATCAACTCGAGAACATCGCATCTCTGTCTAGGTGAAATTTTATTGAGATATTTCCAACGGTTCACATGTTATAGAATCATTTCCAAAGAGAAGTATTTTGGAATCACTGTGAGAAGAGAAAGCAAAATATTCAAAACCAAAAATCACAAACCAACAGAAAATTTTTCAAAATGCAAATGTTGGGGTTACAATATTACAGCAATAAAAATTTTGTACGATAGGTAGAGAGATAGACAGACCGACAGATTGAAAAACATACATTTATGCATAATAATGGATTGCGTTGATGGTTTTAGTCAATTGGGCATAAATCATTTTACATCTTTTTGTTTAGTATTTTAACAATGTTGGTGCTAACGTTGTTGCTAATACTCTCATTATTTTTGTAGCAACATTACACTTCTACACCTACACACACGTACATTTCAAAAATACAGTTACAAAAAGCTGTAAAATTTGCTTCTTGAATGTATCGGAAAAAGAAAAATAAGCCAATAAAACTTAGTAAAGGAGAAACAATCCAATAAAAATTTAAGTCGTTTTTACTGCACAACAACCAGTAATAGAATTGTTATATTAAAACTTTTCTTTTAAATGCTAATTATAATTAAAATTTAAATAGTAAAGATTAAAATCGCAACTTTTTAATACATATTATACCTATGAATTGATATTCTGAATAAGACAAAAAAATTAATTTTAACTTTCACCAAAATAGTAATTTTTGAGATAATATGAATTGCAGTCTCCAGAAAAATGTTACTTCCATCTTATCGTATCTCAAATTAAACCCATTAACGATTAAGAAAAATATCCTTCCCCAAGAAGTTCTAGGTAAGAGCATAATTAACATATCTGTTAATTATATGTTGTAGAGAAGAAACAATGCTCCAAAAATCATTAGCGGTCTATTTTTACAACTATGTCACGTTAAAGTGCTATCCTAAGGCTTTCTTATTCAGTATGCCATTTTGTTGAAAGTTTTTTGAAGCTTTGAAAATGGAGTTTTATTTTTTGAAAATCTTCGTTTTTCAGTGAAAGTTTATGGAAATCATGCTTTGGCTGAGGCAACTTGATAGACGATTTAAAAGTGGTGATAATTCCCAATTTGTTTCATTCGATTCAAAATACCCTATCTGAAATATGATTCACTTCAGAACAAGGTTTCAAAAAGCTGATTGATCCTTTTCTGACCTCAAATGGTGAGAAATGATTTTTGGATTGAATCCATAATTTGCCATAAAAATGGGAAAAAGTCGCAGCATCCTTTTATTTGAACTACCTTTATATTGAACTAAATATTATAATATTATAATATCAATAACAATAGCATTATTAATTTAATAATATTAAAATAATTTTTGTTTTTAATATAACAAGATTTAATACTTTCAAATTAGACAAAAACTGTAGAATTTATTCAATTTTATCAGTAATAACTTAGTTAAACTTTCGACATATTTTTTCACAAAATAAATAATATAAAATAATTACATTGCCTTAAAATATTTTTTAATAAAGTTTAGAAAACGTTTAATAGCTTTTTGAGTTTTTAAGCGATTTTGTATTTTGTTTTATAAGTCGATTATGTGTGGCAACCGAACTTTAGTTGTGTTGCCTACTGGCAATGCAACCTACAAGTAAATTTATATTGTGAATAGCAACTCCACTTTAGTTGCCAAAAAGTTATCGAAAACACAATTTTGAAAGCTCAGCAACTGAAATAACTGTAAATAAATTATGCAAAAATTTCTGAAGTAGTCGATTCCAAGTTGTGAGATTAACCAACACACATCACAAATTGTTAACTTAATTTATTTTTCTCTTGGGTCAGGTCTAATTTTTATCTTATCATTTTTGCATTTGCGAAAATACTTGTAAAAATTATAAAATAAAATTTCTAGCCCTTGCGCATTAAAAATTTTACACATACAATATTGATTTATGATATAAATTCCAATTACACATAATTTGTAATAATTTCCAAAATGAATTTTCTCCTTTTCTGTATGTGGTAACGATTTTGTTAATTGTTTACAGAAAATCAGCCTGGGCAGCATAAAATTGCATCAAGGGTCGCAAGTGGCCCAGGCCTCACAATGACTACGTAGGAAAGCGAATTTTTTAGTAATATTCTGTGGCAAGATAGAAACATTTCATGCATAAGTAGTTTTTTTAATCTTTTCAGGAGAGCAATTTAACATTTTTATTTTTCATATAGCACTATTAAAAATTGTATGCCAATATCTCCTGAAATACCTCTTAGAATTTTGCAAAAAAAAAAAAAAATATGTAGCATAGATTTGAATATAAAAAACTCAAATATGGGAAAATGTGATTTTTGCTTATACACAAATATGATAACTAATCACTATAAGTTTTATAATTTACATAAGATCTCTAAACACATTTCTTGCCTTGTCTCGCCTTAGAGTCACACAAGATAAAATTCCTTGGGAAGATCGAAATGTCACCAAAGGAAATATACGATCTCTCACCAGCAAGGAATGTACTCAAATATTTAGATTTAGGTTTTATAAGAGGAATTTAAGGCTTGTACACAAACAAAATCCCTTTGGGTCGCATTCGATGAAATCTTTCTTATAGAAAATAACTATCTTTAACACTTGAAGACGAAATTCTATAAAATTTCATCTGTGGTCATTTTAATTCCAATGTTATAAAAAAGAGTTGATTATGACTTTTTGGAATTAAGGTAGCCTGATTTTAGAAAAAAATGTTCAGTATTTATTCCTTATGACGACGTATATTGATTTGATGAATAATCTAACAAATATATTTCAAGCTTGTTAGATTATTCATTAATTTAAAATCAAAAACTGTGTTTCCACGAAATCCCCATAATACAATTGAAATAACATAGAAAACTTAATGCAACCTAATCATGTTGGCAATCGAATTTAACTCAACAATTAATACCAGGAAACATCTAAAATTAATTATTTTATGAAAACTGGTATTAAAATACTTATCAAATATATAGTAATCCTTCAAATATTTGATATTAAACAAAATTACATTGCAATAAAAGAATTTAAGTTGAATAAACGTAAACGTATTACTACTTTTCACAGCATTTATGCAAATTTTAAATACTGTATACACGCAGAGAAAAAATATGGTTACAGCATTAAAATTACATTATGTTCTCATTGTTAATTTCATTGAACTTTAATAACTCTTTGTTCATGGTAACAATGATTTTGATTCAATTTTGTAATTTAATGTTTACACTCAATAAGAATTTTAATAGGATTGAGTGCAAAAATTATATGTTTTTTAATATTTTTACCAGAAACAAATTTTTGTTAATATGAAACATATTATTACTTCTACAATCATTAAAAGTTTGCAGTCCTTTCCCTTGTTCTTAAACCATGTTGTGTTTTTAAACCATATTAATATTATTATTCCTATAACAATAAAATGTTACAAATAAATATAATACTTATCCTTTTCACAAACTAAGTGGAAAACTTCAATACTTGTTTATTTTTAAATATATATATATATATATATATATATATATATATATATTTCTCTTTTAATATTTGTTTTCTAACTTCAATCTAATTCTCATTTAGTTTATATATGTGGTTCAAGCAATATAAGATATTTTGCATTTGAACCACATATTGTGGTACAAATGAATATAATAATAATGAATAATATATATATATATATATATATATAATATATATATATATTTGACGGATTATATATATATATATATATATATAAGATTGCATAACTATATGATAACATGTGGTAACAATATGATAAAATGGAATCAAAATATGACAATATGATATAATAATATAATAAGATTGTTCAATTATGTGCAAAACTACAATCATAACATGAAAAAACAAACCATAAAATCGGATACAATATGACAAATTAGAACCATAATAATTATTATTTATAATCATTTCTATTTTTCGCTGTGATCACATGTTCCAATCTTAATATGTTGCTTTTAGATTATAGTCACTACAACTGTATTAAGAAAATAACATTGTTTGGTAATATTACACACACAGAGAAAAAATCTGTAGCAAAACGGAAAAGTTTACGAAAATTTAATAATAATTTTTGACCTAAGCTAAATTCATATTTATATTATAAATATAGTTTGCAGCAATTAAGACGCTGCTTGAAATAGCATTTTTCTTTTAAAACAAAATGCTATCAACAAGGACCGGAAGTTCATGCAAATATATGTTTTTTGCCTTTACTTCTAGAACAGAGTAAACTAAATATCTTTGCGAATTAGAGAATTTGCTTTAAAATGGCATCGATTTATTAGTGCATATTTTTATATACTTTATTGAAAATGCATTTATTTTTTTGCATATTTTGCCATAAGTGCATATTTTTGTATCATATTTAGTGAAATATTATAATTTAAAATTATTTTTTGTGTAGAAAAAAAATATTTCTGTGGAGTTTTCATAAAAAGACTTAAGTCTACATTTCAAAATTTTTACAAGAGTTAAAAAATGTTTTAAAATTTTAAAAATACGATGAACAAATTAATACCACATATTCTATAAAACTAACAATCACGGAAGGACATTGATTGTTGCAAAAGGTGTATAATCACAAGGTTTCTTATTTACCTCGTATTAAGATGCAAAATTACACAGAATAAATAATTTCGTTTCAGAGAAGTATTATTCTAAAATATTCGACAAAATTATATCACTGAAAAAAGTTTTTGGTATATCAGCCTTTGGATAGCCTAAAACATTGAGATAAATATAGACTTTCAGGGTCAAATGTCCAGTCATTTATCTAAAGGTAGAACAAGTTAGTTTAATATCGAGTTATATATACGAAACATTTGTTTTGGTTGTCATACGTTTTTGTAAAATATCGAGAATTGATTAATTCTTTTTCAAGAAGCTACCAATGAGATTATTCTGGCTGAGAGCATAATAAGCTGTATAGAGCTACTCTTAATATGATTTTAGAAAAATCGATCTATCATTAAGACCACAACCATTGAATATTGTAACAGTTGTTACAATTTTAGACTCAAACGAAGAAACAATGAAATCTTTCCACATCATTTAAAAATGCAACCATCAGATTTGTTGATGTACAAAAGCTGTCAAAGGTCTTTATTGTATATTTATTATTAATTTAATATGATACTGAATCAAAATTTTATATTTTCTTTAAAAAAAACAAGTTAAGAAATAAATGCATATATATTTTTTATGGCATATTTTTACATGTTTAGTGCATTTATTATACGCTTAAACACACCTTTTAAATGCATGAACTTCCTGTCACTGGTTATCAGTAACTATAATTAATCAGAGTTGTCAGATTTTTTTTTAGCTTCTGTTACCAAATGGTTAACCAGAAATGGCCAAAAATTGCCAAATTTCAATTTTATTTGGTTTTTTAAAGAAAAATAAAAAAAGATAACAAAAGTTTTTAGTGTCAAACAATTTTTAGTGCTTAAAATTTTCCATAATTTATAAATGTAAATTCTGCTTCAACAAAACCAGCGATGAATAGCTAATAGTAATAGAATAAAAAAAAGTATAACTTAAGTATAACATTTTCTTACATATAGCTGCACTTTAGGGCAACATCTTTAAAAATTTATTTTTTAAAATTATAATTCTAACACTAACTCTGCTCCCGTATTATCCAGATTTTACAGGAAAGTGCTACCGTACTCAGAATGTCTTTACATTTTGCTCTTTTTCTAGCCAATTCTTATTAAAGCCGGTAAATTAAAAAAGGAACATTGGTCCTATTTTTTTTATTTAATCTTGGTAATGAAATATAATTTCGTGCAGGCTAAAGTACAATATATTAAGTTAAATAATTCTTAGAAGATTACAATTTTTATTATAAAAATGAAAACTTAAAAGCTTAAAGGTCTCATGGGTTCAAAAAATGCCGAATGTTTTTTTATAACATTTACATCATGGGAGAAATCAATAAGATGGTATAAAATATTAAAATCATTACACTTCTTCGAAAGGGGTCAAAATTGAAATAATTGTTATGAAAACATTGGAGTTTGCGATGATTTTCCTTATTGAACGAAATGGGACAAAGAAAACAAGCTTACGAAAAATATTGTTTAGGTTTCAACGAAACCAAAATGGATAAGACACTACGAATGCTGATGAAGTGTGTAGCTACAGAGAAAATTCGTATTCCATTCTGCTGGTGTCTAATTATAGTCCGCAAACTCTGCTTTGGTACTGCCAAATAGAGATAACAAGGCAACTTACGATTGCAAACTTGTTTAAATATTGTAAAGTATATTTTTGTGGGTGAAATTTCTATATCTATGTTGAAGTTATTTATAAATTAAGATAGACAAATACTGAAAAAAGTCGAGTAAAAACGTATTAAGAAAATTTTAAAAATTTGCCAAATAAATGGCTATTTATAAACTGACAATAAAATTCGCCATGTCGTCAAATGGAAAATTAAAAATAACCACGTATGGCGAAAAATCGCCACATCTAGTTTTGTTTAAAACTACGTGCTTTTTCCAAAACTTGCCAGTGGAAATGTATTATTACTGATTGAAAAATTAGAAAATATCTTTTAACATTTTTATAATTTTAATAGTAATATAATAATAATAATAATAATAATAATAATAATAATACTCTAACCACCAATGGTGGTGTAGGGTATGAAAACGTAGAAAAATAAAAATAATTTATAAAAAAATATATAAAATATTTTCTGAAATTTTAAGATAAGAGCAAATCTACAAAAAAATGCATTATAAATAGTTATTATGAATTTTACAAATTTTTATAAATGTAATTTCCTTCAGTAATAACAGATTGTTTATCAAAAAAATTGCCGTACTCGTATCATAGGAGCCGCTTGGCCATTGCCGCACACTGTCGTGATTTCATATAAAACTTGGCCAAAAATAGAGTTTTCGTAGGTGAATAAAAATTAGTATATATTGCTTTTTTGCTTAGGAAAGAAAAAAATGTATGAAAATCAACTTAGGGACACGCCTAACTTCCATACATCCTAAATTATCAAAACCGTCTGTCCAAACACGGTTTGAACATAAATTTATTTTTGAAGTTTAATTATTGATTGTTCTTATTGAATTTATTATATCATATAATAAGTATCAGCTGTTTACGAAATTACATCAAATGTCATCTCGCCAGTACGAACACTCCAGATTTCAGTCGTAATTTCGGAATGAATTTTCGTAATTTCGCACCGGTCTGAGCAAGGCTTAACAGTCAAATGGATTTAGTACTCGTTAGTTTATCATTAAAATGTCAAAAAAAAATTATTGTGCGACAAAATGAATTGCAACAGAACTAATGTCATTAAATATATGCTAATATTAATTTATAATAAATTATGTACACTTACATTTCAACTACCAAATGGTGAGCAACACTTTATTCACTTACTGAATTCCCACTAATCACTAATCTCAAATTGTTTTTGTACTTTTTCAACTTAACCAAAAATTTATAATTTCCTGGGAGTAATTATAACCCACCGATAAATAATACATCAAATACAATATACATCCACATTACATTTACATATTGTTTACACATCCAACCGTGTAAACTATGAAAAGAATTGAGCAAGTTTTGGTATAATTTATTGCATTTTCATTTAGAAAAAATAAAATAAGTTTTATGAAAATCGGCTCAAGAACACACCCAACTCCCACCCACCGTGAATAACCAAATCGTCTATATTCTAAAATTTTAATTCGAATTAAACAAATTTATTTTTGATAATATGTTAACTAATTCGCTCTCAATATATTGACATATCCCGAAATGTATTACTAGATTTGTTTCTGTACATCTTGGGTAATGTGCGCTAAAATGAGAAAAAGCTAATTTTTCTCCTACAAAATTACAACAACGTACAAAAGTACGGGAACACAAAAATCCAAATTGTTTACCCAGAAATAAAACCTCAAACTGTTTTAAAAAATCGTATGTGAACGTAATTTTATTTTTCAGCATATTTGAATGTTTTTAATTTTTTAAATGAAACGTTCATGTTAGTTATTTTATTCATATTCATTCATATTTTTGATTGTATATTTTTATTTTTTAATTATTCGACAATTTACATAATCTACCCAAAAAAATTCGTTTACCAAAACAAATCTGTTTTCTCTGCGTGTAGTTTAAAATTTCACTAAATAAATATTTACTACAAGGTGGTTTCTTGTCACCATGATTTTTTTATTTTTCAGTAAATTGTTGATTGTGTTATATGCCTTTATTATAAGTATTTTGTTGCACATCTATGACTATATTTGCTTAATCAAAACATCAAAATTTTAATTTAAATACAAGTTTATAAAAAGATTAAAAATACAAAACTTGTATGTTTCCGTAATATTTTTCACTGTTTGTTGTTATTTCTGTTTTGAGTTGCTGCCAGTGTTGCCAGTTTAGCCTTTTTATGTTGATTTTAGCCTTAAAGTTTTCGTTTTAGCTTCTAACCTTTTGATTATTAAAACTGATTTAAAAAGACTAAAATGTTAGTATTTCAGCAACGAAGAAAATAATTTCTTATTTGTTAAAACTAATATTAGTTTTACAAAATCATTCATCTAAGCATTTTTGTGTATTTATTCACGTAACAACTAATTTTATTTATTTACTATATTAATTATTGTAATAGAAGCTATTTATGAATATAATTTTAAAAGCATTCTTATAAATGTGAAAAATTACTCACAAATTTGGAAATGCTTAATCCAAATGGAATTATAGTCCAAAAACTACAAAAAAACAATTCAAGATATTGAATAACTTTTCATATGAAATATAACCCAAATTGATGTTGAAATTTTTTGGGTGATTTTTTAATGGGTTATATATAAAAATTTATTTCGAAATGTGTTTAAAATATGAAAAACTACTGAGAATGAGAAAAAGTTATTATTTTTTTTTTCTTTTTTAATTAAAAAAATTTTAACTTTTTTCAGGAATTATTATTTTAATTTGTTTTTTGCTAGCATTTAGCCTTTTTGACCTTTTTTAAAGTTCATTTTAGCCTCTTTTATCTCACCTCGTGGCAACACTGGTTACTACAAACAAAATGTATGTATAAATGAAAACTTAATTAAGATACGAATATGATGTTCATGCTACAGTGCACAACTGTGCAACTTTTTCTTGAATAAGATGATATACATACATGCACATACAGATGAATAAGATATGTAGTAATAATTTTGAATATTTGTAGGGAGTAATTCAATACAGTCGAGCACGTTTATAACGAACTCGAAAGGACCGAAAAATTTAGTTCGTTATAAAAGTAGTTCGTTATATTACCAAACAAATTTGTTTGTTAACAAAATATACACATTTCATTATGACACTAATATTTGTAATTAAATCGTATTTGTTTCTTTTAAAAATGGGCAGTATTTATGATTTTTAAATATGTATTATTAATTTCAATATATCAGGAAGAATATTCTCTGTATTCATCAGTCATTTGACAAATGGCAAATTGAAATTAATTATACTTTTTATACTACTTAATTGTTTTCATTTATTAGCGAGATTTTGAAATTGGCATGTTTTGAGATCTTTAGTCTTCGAGGAATAGCTATCTTCTAATATATCTAATATTTATAATTTATTTTTTTGTTCAGCAATTATAACTTTTAGTTTTTTCAGATAATTTAAATCGAAATTAATGAAAATTATTTCTATTTGTCCAATAACTTAAATTTAAATTAATAAAAGGTATTTCTGTTAGTTTTTATATTTTTGAAAAAAAAAAAATTGCAATTTTAATTATTTAAATCTAATATTTGTAGGAGTGCATTATATATATATACATATATTCTTCTTGCGCCTTAAAACTGTGTTCGTTATAGAAAAAGTTCATAGTAGGCCATAGTTCGTTATAGCCGTGGCCAGCTATAAGTGAATGAGATTGACTCATTGCGAATTTTATATAAATACACCAATTTTCTTAAAACAATAATAATAATAATAAGTTAAACAAACATTGTATGAAAATTGTGAATACGAATATTTTTGAGCATAATTTCAACAAAATCTTTCTGCGATTCAGACACCTTGAATTTAATAATTACTCAAATTTTCTACATCTATGATAAATACATATGAAAATCCTAAATACATACATACAACATTAAATACTAAAAAATTTTTACTTTTAAACAGGAATTTTCAAAATAGAGGACAATATGTCTAAACCCAGAATAGAAATAACATGTCAATAATGAGTGATTTCATATCAAAACGGCAAAAAAGATATTTTTAGATTTGATATCTCCGATTTCAATGAAATTCACTACAGATATTACCTAGTGCAAGTGTTGCTCAAATCACAAACTTTCAGAATGAAAACCCTTTCCGGTCCAAAAATATGATGTTTTAAATATAGAAAAACAGTCTAACTTTTCCAAAAGTCTACACACTTTATTGTTCATAACTTCTGAACTGTATATTCTAGAATTTTAATTTTTATTTCATTTAATAGGAAAAGATATTGACTTCAAAATGACATTCAAAGGTAAAAACCGATAATATATAGATCAAAGCTGAATATATCAGAAAACGGTATTTCAAAATTCCTAAAAAATTATATATTAAAAATTTGACTCTACTCTATACTTGTGCCAAAATTCAAGTTAGAAATTCTTTTGGTTTAGGAGTTATAAAGTAAAATATGTATAATAAAAAGCAAATTTTGTGTAAAATATTTATGTTTTATTTCATTTTTTTATTTTAAAATATTTATGTAAATTAATTTCAAAGTATGTTTTTTTATGAACTCATATTTAAAAAAAAACCGGATAGGGACATAAGTCTAAAATTTTAAGAATTGAGAAATACTACCAATGCCCAATGTCTGCAGTGAATTTCATTGACATCGGAGATGTCAAATCTTATTGCTGTTCGTTTTGATATAGAATCACTCTAACGTAATGTATATATAGATAATTTTTTAAGACATTTTTTATTAGTATACCAAATAATAAATTAAATATCATAACATATTGATGCTGTTATTTGAAAATATTAGAATACATAGATAGAAAAATTATTTTGTTCAACTACCAATACATCGTACAGTTACTTGTAAAAATATTAAACTCATTTGTACAAATTAACAAGGATATATATTAAATTACTCTTTTACACCCTACAGCAGAATGAGTGGTGAATTATTATATATGCACATTTTTTAAAAAAAAATATTTATGTAATTGCTGCTTTCAAGTCAACTTAGCCATATCCGTTTGCCTATGGAAAATATTATTTTTTCTTAATTACAAAACTAAAATTAATTTAAACTAATCTAAAATGTTTATATACAATTTAAAAATTATAATTAAAATTATAAAAAATTATAAAAATTATAATTTTCCTAAGAACTTTGGTATTAAAAATCAGTAGTCAGTGTATTAGAAAAATGTATACATATATTTTACTAAAACAGTTCCTCAAAAGCTTCTGTTGAGTACAAACAGAGCAATCCCAGCAGGAAAAAAGAGCTAAAGAGACATTCTAAATTACTTTATTTAGCAGCCACTATGCGTGCCACTTGCGTTCCAACATTCTTTCCATTTTGCACGACATGTCATTGTAGGCAAGGCATTCCATTCTCCATTCCAAAAGAAGTGAGTCAAGGATTTGCTTTTAAATATATGGCCTCTTTTATGTGCAATGATATTTAAAAAGAGTGTGAAATTGAATTTTATTAAACAAAAAAATATTCGGACTATCTCCTTTAATAACAATTAAAATAAGACTAAATGATTTTTAGCTTTGTGAGTTTCGCAATTAAAAATATTTCTGTTTGTAATGAGAAAGTTAATAAAGTGCGTGATAATACACCTTCTACTAAGCATCTTATGCAAGGGAAACAAGAATTAGTACCGGATATTTTGAAAGGAAATCAAGGCTTTCTTTGAGGAATTGTCATAGAAGGCATAATGCAACGTGTTTTAAATTTTTTCGGAAAGGTCTATAGGGATTATGCACTGTCATATTTTCCTGCTAGGATATGTGTTCATACTATTGAAATTGCGTGACAACTATTACATATGTATGCAGTTATCACGTCTACGTAATAAATCACGACGAAACTTTTTTACCCATTGAGAAACTTAGTAACGAAACGGACGTATCGTTAGCGCTAACCAAATTATCAATAAATTTCTGAGTCAGACCTAATACTATAATATTCTAATCCTCACTCTCCAGAAATTAGAAAACTGATTTTTCACTTGGCTTTCATTTAGAGCTAAACATGGTGGTATTTTGAGTAGCCCAATTTGATTCAAAAGGTATTTGAGCCACGTTAAAAATCGTTACGTCATCAACGCTAAGGTTATAGATTAATCATCAGCCAACATCCAGTTCGAAGGACCTTAAACAAAAATAAATTACTAATTGCTCCAGTTATATCTGTTAAGCGATAGAAAATAGAGTTTGTGGACTATAATTAGATATCCGCAGATCGTGTCAGGCGAAAAATCCAATTTTAAGTATTATTTCGCTTGGAGTGTAAAAGATGCATCGATGAAAATGTTTTCAAAAGTACAGGAGAAAATTTGCTAATTTTGCAGGTACATAAAATCGAACGAGTAGTTCATATATATATATATATATATATATATATATATATTAAATAACGTAGACTTATTTTAATTTTCTCATCGATTTATATCAATTAGAATCTTTACATCTCTTCTCGGCACAAAGAGAGGATGTACAATATTGAATATGTTTTGTTAAACCTGCCTTGTTGAAAGCTAGAACAAAACTAAATGATTTTTTTATTCGCTGTCAATTGTGCACTCGGCCCTTGAGGGCTATAGGTGCCGATGGCAGCTTTACACGGACCTTACGTTTAATTTTCTCATCGATTTTTATCATTTATCAGTTGGTATCTTTAAACTGGAAGAGAAATAACAGATACTTCATCTCCGAACGAACGATGATAAATCGTACTTTTAATAACACTGATCGGCAGAAAAATCCTCCCTTAAACAAGAACTATATGAAATTTGACGTGCTAAACACGAATCTGCTTTCAGTGTTTTTTGTTTTTTCTATTGGATCCTGATTTTTTTTTTTTAAGAGCGTGTTTAATATTTGGCCCTTAATAGGGCGATTTGATAATGGTCCCGATGGTCTTTAAGCTATCTTTGCATTATTTTCTTATCAGAAAAATAGTTTAGGAGTTATTTAAAATGAATGCTGGAAAAGTTTTTTTTTTTTTTTTTGGTTACAAAATTGAAGAATTTTGCTTCATTAAAAGTTCCTTTATGAAATAAAAACGGCGAAAAAGTTCAGTTTTTTATCCTGCATCTTAAGGTTGGTAGTGCTACGAATAAAATAAGCCATGTGTCATCAAAATTGATGCACAAATCTTGATTTTATTCAAAATTAAGTGAAAATGCACATGTATATCTTCAGTCAAGTGACACATTGATGGGCAAAAACAATTTTTTTTTTTTCTTCTTTAAACAAAAATAGCTGTATTAGATGGATTTTAATGTTGCTAAACAAGAATTCTATCACTTATAGCTTTTTTTTCTTTATGGTAATGACCCCTTTTTGATTCGGTCACACTAGTATAACTTGTCCAATGCGGATATATATAAAAATCCTATAGATGCGAATTAAAATTATCTCCAAGTTACCTTATCATTATTTTTTATTCACTTAACATTTTCGGAGTTATTTCAAAATTATTGGCTAATAAAAATTCATAAAAAGTTGGAAGAATTTTGCTCCTTGACTCCGAAAATATTAAAAGGATAAAAAAATAATTTTAAGATAAATGAAAGATAATTTAAATGGCATTTATAGGAGTTTAATTTTTCTAAATTCCACAAAACGTTCTCGAGTTATACTAGTGTGGCCAATGGTTATTGAGTTATGGTGTAATTGTCTTATTAGAAAACAAGATCAGATTGAAAACAACTGAAAGCAGATTCGTATTCAGCACATCAAATTCCATCTAGTTCACCTATTTTTACTTAAAGGAGGACAAAAAAAATGTTTTTTTTTTTTTTCGCCGAACATTGCAATTAATCTCAAGAAGTACTGCACTATAGCAAATATTATGCAGCATATAGCAATTCGGTCTAAGAATATGATGTGTTGATTTATTATATCTTCTATTCGTCTAAAGGTTTTCTATTTATCAATTGCACGACTTGCCGTAAATTTACATAGTTGTCAGTTTAATAGTTTAACACTTTCTAGTTTTCTCATACTTAACATTGAAAGAGGCACCACCAGAGGTTCCAAACTTTTAATTAAACTTCACATAAAATGTCTTTAAAAATATAGGATATTATAACCAATAACCATAATTCATACTACATTACAATGACTAATTGAATAGCATTAAAAATTCTCATTTTAAATACAATTAAAATTTTACTAATGTATTGCGATTAAAAATTCTACATGCTATTTAATAATAAATTACAACTCTGTAGGGTTTATTTTGAATCAATCTGAAACAACACCATCAATAAATACTACAACATTTTTGATTTGCTTTGCTTTACGATAGAAAATACATTAACCCCAAAAAAAAAAAAAAAAAAAAGAAAAAAAAACGAAACAAAAAAAGCAGAATAAGAAAATGTTGGTAATTGAATTTGACGTAATTGATACATTGGTGGCGATTCGTTTATTTTGATGTTTGGTTGCTTGGTTGGTTGTTTGGTTGCCGCAACGCATTATTATTTGCAAATTAATTATAATCTTTATACCATTAGTTTCAATGATTATCATATTAATTTACATATTGAAATGAAGCCATTAATGCTATTAATTAAAGTAATTAATTTTTTAACATTAAAAAAATATATATGAATGCTAAATTTATTCATATATATTTGAAACTAAAAAAATATTTAAAATTCACACCCTATTTTTTTTTTTTTTTTTTTTGCAAATCATGTTGACAATATCATCTTTAAAAAAATATATTTTAATAAAAATGTGTGTCAATTGTTTTGTCTATAATTAATTAAATAGGAATTAACTTTATATTTTATTTATAAATATACATGTATTAATTCAACTAATTGTTTGGCAACAAATTTTGGTGGTTCGTTTAATAATAATATATCTTTTTTTTTAATTTCATTTAAAGTTTGCAACATATTCAAACTTAAGTACCCTAAATAAAAGTTAAGCTATAAAAGTTTAGAGCAATAATTGATATTCAAGTGTTTTTTCTTTTTTTTTTTTTTTTTTTTTTGGTATTTAAAGTTCAAAATGCCATTAACGTGACTGAGCACATGCTGTGCGATTTTGCACTGTAATATGTTTCTAGTTTTTATTTTACTATACTTGTATTGGAGCTGGACATTGAAATGGGCCAAAAAAAATTAGTTAAATTAACAAAATGTTTTTCTATGAAAATTAGAGCAACAAAAAATGCTATGATTGGTAGTACAATTTTATACAATTGTACAATTTTATACAGTTGTTATACAAAAATGTGTAATAGTTTAATAATTTTATTTAAGGCGTAAAATGACTTTAATTCATAAAATTGTCAGCACAAATGGGAATTAAAATTCAGCACTTTTTTTATCAAGAAAAATATTAATTATGAATGATTGCTTAAAAATGTTTACCTTAATGATCTTATCAACTTAAAGGATTCAAATTATCTTTGAAGATACTGAATGTGTAATAGTTTAATAATTTTATTTAAGGCGTAAAATGACTTTAATTCATAAAATTGTCAGCACAAATGGGAATTAAAATTCAGCACTTTTTTTATCAAGAAAAATATTAATTATGAATGATTGCTTAAAAATGTTTACCTTAATGATCTTATCAACTTAAAGGATTCAAATTATCTTTGAAGATACTGACGATAATATTAATAAGCAATGCGATTTTTTTTTTATAAATAATACACCATTGAAAAGGTATTTATGTATAAATATTCAGAATATATATTTTATTAAATATTTGTGTTTTAATATAGTTTTCCTAAGGAAAAATGTCCAGTTAAATAAACAAAAGTAAAGCAAAGGAAAACTAGTTTCTATTATAATATAATACAATAATTATTAATCTTAATCTGCATTCAATAAAGTAAATTCCATTTGTGTTTGTTATTTAATTTCTTATGAAAATTCCAATTTACTTAAATCTCCTTATACAATTATATTTTAATTCGCATTAGATATGCCAATTAATTTATACATAAATTACACGCACCTTTTCGCTCTTATCTTCTTATATCTCACACATATCTGCCTCTACATCCTTTGGGGCATTATTTGCAAATAAAAATACTCATATAACATTCATAAAGAAAATTTATAAATTTACTCTTTGGCCACAATTTTCACCATAAAAATTCAAATTAAAAGAAACAAAATTATTTACCCAACACTGGTATTCACTGAATGTTTTTTTCAACGTAGTACGTGATATACAACAGGTGGTTGAATACCAACCACACTGTATTTAAATAAAATTTGTAATTCACAAAAAAAGTACATAGTAATAAAATTAAAGGAGAGCAAATCTCGGTGCAGATAAATTTGTAGTATTTTACTTAATTTAGTAGCAAACAAAAAAATAAACTGAAACAATATGCACGTTTTATGTTCATTTAGAGTTGGTTTGTTGAATTTTTTTTTTTTTTTAATTCGCCACAAAGCGTTGGAGATTAATAGAAATTTTGTTAGATAAAAACAAAAAAACCAGGAATAGGAATAAATAATGCTATAATAATGTTTTTTCTTCACATTTTATAAATTCAACTTTTGCTAAAAACCGGCTTCTTCAATGAAAAATATCTGTAGAAATTTTTTGACAGATATGTCTGAAATTAAGTTGCGAAAAAAATCCCGATTTTTTATATCTCAACCGATTTTAAAGATTAAGATATGATTAAAATCGTCTAGCCGAGAACTAAATATTTCATAGATCTTTTTTAATATTTCTTTATTTAGTTAACACCAAATTATAAAATTGTGTAATAATAAAACTGGTGAAAAAATCTTTACGAAATCATAAGCAATTAAGTTTTGAATTTAAAAAACAAAAGTTTTTAGTTTTTACACTTAAAACCATAAAGCTAAACTCTATATTACAAATAATTAAAAGCATATTATTCGTACATCAAAAGCTGTGTGTTTTTGTAGTCGGCACAAATATCCTTAAACTTGTTCCCAAGCATTCGCCGTGTGAAAATTTAATAGCTTGTGTTTTGTGACGCAAAGCGTAGGCGGATGTTTCGAAAACATTATCTTGTCATTTCATGCTCATATATTAAGAAGATAAAAATGAAAGTTTTCAAAAAATATTTATATACCATGTAAGTTGGCAATGTAAATATAACCGTTGCCGATTTTGCAATGCATTTTTTCCTTCAGTGCATGGTTTTTGAATTGTGCAATCAAAAGTAGTTTCTAAAGTTATTTAGGGTGCTAAATTTGAATCTTCATTCAATTTATTAAAATTGAATTTATGCCCTAATTTCATAAATAGCCTGCGCTGAACGCTTCAAATACACTTCACTTTCTATTACCAACGTTTGATTTAAAAAATGTAATTTTATAAATCACTACGACTTTGCGTTGAAATTTTACATTATCACTGATAACTGACAATATAATAATAACAATAATAATAATTGTAATAATAATAATAATAATAATTTCAGAAAAATAAATTTTCTTATCATAGCGTGTGCAAACGGTAGCAAAGTTCTGTGAAAAATTTAAATTTTCCTATGCTGAAAAGATTTTGCTGTTTTGCTGTGCCAAATGAAAATATTTTTCCATTATACATTTCGACAAATTCTTTAACGAAACTGCAACACTTTTTAGAAAATTAAATGAACTTTATTTATTTACAATCTTTTGTGAAAAATACGAAATGATTTTAAAACATGTTATTTTATTATTTATTTTATGATTGTAAAAATTTTCTATTTATTTGTCAAAAAATTTATGTAGCCCTATTGCATAGAATACAACCTGAAGTCCATGTGAGAGGCACTTCGAACTAAATTTTCAAAAAATTTACTTTTTTTCAAAACTATATGCATTTTGTTGTTGCATGTATTAGGTTTTTGACAATCGAATCAGGTTTTTATCTCTCACATAAATATCAACTTATTAATCTATGCCCTATGATCTAATGAAATTTTATTCTGTCAAAACTTTACTTTCCTACATACTTTGCTACCGTTTGGCACACACTCTCAGACCCAAATTTATGTATATGTTTGGCTATCCTGATAAAATGTTAAAACAAAATCAAAACAAATAAGAAAAAAAAATAATTTACAAAAATAAAAATGTAAAATATTTTTATAAAATTATAATTTAAAAGTTTTTGTGTTTTATTTTAAGTGAATTTAGAAATTAAATATGAAATTTATATGGAGAATTCTCCTTTTATGTTCACTTTTAAGAAACCGATCTTAAACCTCTAATATTTTTTTTATATTTTTTTTTTTTTTAATTTATATTTAGTAAATTAATTTTTGATGCAATTATGGGAAAATCACCTCGTGGAATAAAACAACAAAAATTCAAGATCTAAAACAAGTAATCGCAGATTCTAGCATATTTATCCAATTCCTCCAATGTAAACTACAAACACTTGTCGAAATAGGCCAAAATTTAAAAAATTTTAATATTTTGCAGTTTTTCGATTAGAAAATTTGCGTCGTTTCGAGTATTGCAAAATATTACTCTTATAATTATGAATGTACTCGTTAATGTACTCTTAACAAAAACACAACAGCGGGTGCTAAAAATTGGGGAGAAAAAACGTGAATGTCTCCAATACCTGCTTTTTTCGCAAGGCATACTCTCAGTGCAATTTCAATGAAAATAAAGTATCACGTAATCAAAAAAGTTTCCAAATTACATTTTAAAATCATAATAGTGCGATAAAATATTAATCTGCAAAAATGTTATAACTCTTTAAAAGCCATCTAAAATTTTGCGTAATTTATATTAGCATTTTTTTTACATTTTATTTGAAATTATATTTATAATAAGTACATTTACAATAGGTTTCAACGAAAAATTGCATAAAAAGTATTCATGACCTGAGATCGCGGTGTCTTAATTATTTCACAAATCGTCTAGGCACACAAAAGGCGGCATCAAGTGGCACTCAAAAATTTAAATTTTAACATTTTTGGGTGTGTATTTTTGTCATTGAAAAATTTATTTTTTAGTTATAAAATATATGTATATATATATATATATATATATATATATATATATATATATATATATATATATATATGTATATATAAATAAATATATAAATAAATAAATATATATATATATTTAATAATATAAAACTTGCCGAACCTCTTTTAATTTGTATTTTATATATGTACGTCCGTGTAGATTACACATGTGCATTTATTATTGATATCGGACTTAAAATGGAATTTTTACAATATTTTTAAACTTCTGAATGTTAACCACCATGACATAAATGGTCATTAATATCATTTAAAAAAAATTTTGATTGTCAAATATTAAAAGTATATTAAAAATTTTATTAAATTAAATGTGATAAATTTTTGATTTTTATCTCTCACGACTATGTACTTTGGTGAAGTTCTTTATACGATAAAGTTCTGTGAAGCGGTGACTTAAAAACATTCTGTGAGCCAACAAATGATGAATAGAAGACGTTTTTTTTTTTTCGTCACAATGGATTTCGAACGACGCAAATATTCATCATATAAAACCAAGAACCGTAACGATTATGAGCAATTATTTTTGGTTAAATATAACGACTATTTTTGATTCGTATATTTTACTTAAAATATAGCGCTTGGTTTTTTAATTAAAAATAACGATTATTTTTTGATTTTTATTCTTTGTTTATAAAATAACGATTAATCTTTTTTAATAATTTTTCTCTAAAATAATCATAATTTTTAATAAAAATCAAAAAATAATCGTTATATGTCAAAAATAGTCATTAATTTTTAACTACATGGAGGAGCAACTTATTCTTCCAAATAAAAATAATAACGAATAAATATCGTGAGTTCTACTGACTTTGTTAAGATCTTTGTTAATCTATATTTTGTCTATATTTTGTAGACATATATATAATTAAACAAATTGGTTTCCTGCAAGTGTATTGGAATTGGGACGTAAGGTCAAAATGAGTATTCATTTTCATCATCAATGATGATACTCGAAGCTAACTGTAGCTGTAACAAAATAAATATAAAAGTAACTGCGAACATCTGTGTTCAGCTGCAGAAAAAAGAGATAAAACTTCTATATAACAATGAAGTATGAAAAAATCAATATTTCCATCAAACTAGAGCCCACACATAATGCAGGACTTAAAATTTTTTTCTCAAAAGGACCTCAAAGTTTCGAAAAATAAACAACTTTAAAACAAAAATTATAAAATATTTAACATAATTATATCAATCCAGTATGGATGTCAAATAAAATCTATAATTCCCCCAAATATAACAAAAGTTTTTATTTAAATATTGCAGCACAAAACGTTAAGGAAATATACTTTATAGAAAGTATATAATTAACTAATAAATATAATATTAAAGGGTCAAATTTTCAGATAAATATTTTCCTCACTTTTTTTACTGCAACATTTAAATAAAAGGTATGACGATACATGCAGGAATTCGTAACTTCCATTTGACATCAATATTGGTCCAATGTAATCTTTGTAAATATTTTATAATATTCTTAAAAATTGCACATCTTTCGAAATTTTGAAGTCCTTTTTGAGAGAAAACTTTACACTCTGGAGAAAAACTGGATACACAGTTTTACCATAGATGGTCTCTAGTTTTATTTACACGTATAAAAAAGGTATAGTTATGGTGACTATAATCTAAGAGCAACATATTATGATTGAAACATATCATCAGAGCGAAGAATAGAAACGATTATATGTAATAATTATTACGATTCGATTTTTTCATATTAAGTCCGATTTTATGGTTCGGTTTTGCATGTTATGACTTTAGTTTTACATATAATTGAACAATCTTATTATATCATTATCAGATTATGATTTGATGTCATTATATTATTATTCCATATTACTATACCACATTGTCATATTATTATTCCATTTTATAAAATTATTATCTCATACTATCATATAGTTATCCAATTATATATTACTAATTAGTAAAATATTATTTTTATAAATTTTTTAATTGAAAATAATAGAGAAATGTGTTCATTAGCCAAAACAAATCATATTATTTGTTCATTAATTATATTAATTTGTACCACCATATGTGGTTCAAACGCAAGATATATTTTTTTTTAACTAACCTTTTAATGGTAGTTAATCAATATGTTATATTACTTGAAACATTAAATGAGAATTACAATGAAGTTGAAAAACAAACATTAAAGGCAAAATATATTTAAAAACTAACAAGTAATGAACTTTTCCACTAAGTGTGTGAAAAGGATTTTTATTGTCATGGGAAAAATAATAATAATAATAATATGGTTTAAAAGCAGGATACGGTTTAAGAACAAGGCAAATATTTAATGGTTGTAGAAGTAATGATATCTTTCATATTAATAAAGTTTTGTTTGTGGTAAAAATATTTAAAAACATATAATTTTTGCAGTCAACCATATTAAAACTTTTATTGAGAGTAAACATTAAATGACAAAATTTAAACAAACACATTCTTATCAGTGAGAACATAATATTGTTGTAGTGATAACGCTATAACCATGTTTTTTTTTTTCGTCCATATAATGATTTATTCACGGGTAAAAATGACATTTTCAAAAAAAAATATTATATTACAGGGCTTCTCATCTTTCGTTTGACATCCATGCTAAGTTGATATATTATTCGTAAATTTTTTAAAAATATATTTAAAACTGTGTATCCTTAGAAACTTTCAAGTCCTTTTAAGATCAAATTTGATGTCCTGTAGAAAAATTAAGTATGTAGTTTTATGCACATATCGATTTTCTCATGTGTGAAAACGACTGTTACATGGTTTTATCAACCAAACTTTTCTCTATTTAATATATTCCTTACTAACTAAAAAACAGTTTGTTCAAAAGCTATGGAAAATATGATAAACTACAAAATTTAGCCCATCAATATATCTAGCACATAAATAGAAAGGTCTAGAAGAACAGTGTAGATGTTCCTTTGGCAAGGATGAAATAATGACTTTGAGCATTACAAAGGCATTTGATAGAGTCTGGCATAATTTCTAATGACAATTTTCTCCAGTTATCACATCTCAGTACATAATTTCAACATTATTTCAATATCATCAAACTATTCAGTTTGTAATCCTACCATCTTACCTCAATTTACATTTAGAAAACAGTGACTATAACGAAATTTGAATGACGCAATAGAACTATTCAACGCAAATTGAATAAACAAATACTACAAACACTTATAGAGAACAATAATATAAAAAGAAATAATAATAAAAACATATAATTGTGTAATATTCACAAAAATCTAATATAAATTTCCTGCTTTGATATGTGTTAATTTATGTAATAATCAAATACAAATTTGATATAAGAAATTTGCGATTCACACAACAATGAACCCACAATTTTGAATATTTGAGTAATTTGTAATAGAAATTAATGAGCAAAAAGAAAAACGTTTTAAGATAAACCAAAGTAACCTACATTTATTCGTATACAATTTAATAGATATGTTACATATATTAGTATAGATTATCTCTTACTATTACCAAAAAAAAAAAAAAAAAGTAATAAAACTGTTTTTAAGCTATAGTTTGAGAAATATGTACAAATAAAATGTATGGCTCATTAAATTGTAATGAGTAATTTGCATTATTTAAGATTTTTCTTTTTTAATTTTTGTTTTCTTCTTACATTTTTATTTCTTTTAGATACACATAACCTGCCTCATATTGTTTTTATTGGCCTCACATCGGACTCTGGCAGATGAGGATAGTTCAACGGAAACCAATGAGATTATACCACGTGAGGCCATACAAAAATTAGATTATTCGGTAAGACAAGCCCTATTACGTGCCATAGATAAATTAGAACAGGAAGCCAGTGAAGATGATGATAATGAGAATGAAACTAATGTTGAAGATAAAACAGAATCTACAACAATTGTTCCCTCTAGTGTAACAATACAAAGTACTACAGCTTTGCCGTTAACAACACCAAACACCAAAGATGAGATACTGGAAGAAAGTACTAGTTCTAGTGATATTTTTCCTTCAGTACAATTTTTTACTGCCACTTATGATGAGAATAATGCTCAAGAACAACCTTTGGCTCTATTTATCGATAAATCTAAAAATAAACCCAATAAGAATTTTGGTTCACCCATATTAGTGTCGACCAATGTCAAGGAAGAATCGAAAGCTAATAATCAAGCTGCCCGTAGTGTCAACAATAATGTACAAACTAATGAAATTTCTTTAAATTCTTTGGATGAGATTAAATTTGAAATACGTAATACCAAGTCAAATCAAAAAACTTCTACTACCACAACAACGACCACATCTCGTCCTAGAACTACAAAAAAACGTACTACTACAACAACGACCACAACTACAACAACACCTCGACCCACTCATAATGAAGATGGTGAAAATATTGAAGTTGTATCCAAAGATGATATACGCATACAGGCGGCTCCTTTAGTAAGTGCCTTTACTGTGGACTTGGATGAATTGGGTTCGGCTAAAAAAGTTATACCGATTATTGATAGTCCTGCATCGACAGTAGCCACTGTTGTTTCAAGTACCCAAAGATCATCAATATTTCAGCCGCCTTTGTTTGGTCCAACTATAACCAGATTAAATGTTTTACCAGCCGAAGCTCAAAGATCAGCTGCTATAAATTTAGCTAACAATTTGCCACCTGCAGCAGTACCGACACAGGCAACATTTGGTTCATCTACTGTATCTAATATATTTTCAAATATTGTACCGACATCGGGTCATTATATAACGGTAAGTATGGAATATTAATATATTTTAATTTAAATAAAGAAATTTTAATATTGTGTTTGATATTGATATACGTCATATGATATAAAATACAATTCAAATGCTGGAAGAAAACAAAAATTTTCAAATCCGAACCGAACTCAACATCTCCAATTTTAATAAAATATGCAGTACACACACATTACGTTAATATAAAATTTAAAGTTCTCCAAAATTTAAAAACTTGTTGCAGTTTAGTTTTTACTGTGATGCTGACTCTTTAAGGAACATGTCGGAGAGAAATTATAAAAATCCAAAGGTTATTAGAACAAAAAAGAGCGCCGATTTTTTTTAGCATATAGCGTTAAAAAAAAATTAACTTTGAACCGCAACAAAATCTAAACTGTAACGAATTTTTAAATTTTGTAAAACTTTAACTTTTATAATAATTTGTATACTCTGAGATTAAAAATTCGCTTTTTGTTCGATCATTTTTGTTTCAACCTTATGTCCCTTGAACTGCATTATTTCGATAGAGGGAAAATATAATGTCATTTGGAGTAGAGAAGAATATTTGACATTTGGGCTTTAAAGATATATTTTAAATCCTATGAAAAACTATAAGATGTCTGCTAAATCTTACACTTTAGAGGACATTTGGAGTCTCTTTTTAGAAATCAGCGTGGATAAAAGTTAAAGTCGAGTAAATCTCTGCTAAGATTATAAATAGCTAATTTATTTACGAAATATTCTAATTCTATAAAGTTAAATTAAACATATCATAGCTTTTCATTGCGAATATTTCGATTCAAAATATTTGCTAAAATAAATTATTTTTATATTTAATTTATATTTTTAGAAATAAAATGGTTTCAAATCATTTTTTACTCTTTATAAAACAATTTTCAGTTACTTCCCAGCAAAAACTTTGCTTTCCTGGTAAGCTAGCAGGTATAATTGGAAACAAAAATAAACTACTTATTTTTTGCCTGAATAACTAGTTATTTTTGTTCGACTTGTCCACAAATTCATGTAGTTATTTTTTGACTCTAGGGGTACTCAAAAATATGAACCTAAACGAAAACAAAAATAAAAAAAAAAATTTTTTGCCGTAAGTCAGACTCGAACTTGGACACACACTAACCATTCGCTTTTACTGACTAACGTCTTACTCAGTACACCATCTCGCACATAACATCCTAAGCGACAAAAACTCTATTTAGTTTAAAATATCTTTTTAGACATTTTGTTATAAAAAACTAATAGCTTCAGAATGGGGTTGAACCAACAACCTTCTGGTTGTTAATCCGGCGCTCTAGCCAACTCATCCACGTGATTGCAGTATTACTGCGCTATTATACTATTGAGTTCTTATTAATGTAATACAGAGTAGGCAAATAATAATGACGCCTCATCACCAAGAAACTACTTTAATAAGTAGTTGTTATTACCGAAAACCAAAAAGTTTTTGCTGGGTTGAAATTAATTTGGAATAAAATTATTTAAATATTAATCCATTTGTTAACAAGTCAAATTAGAAAAAATTTCGACAAATATTATGTTATTTTATAAAAAAAAAATTTATTTTTGTTAATTTGATCAGAAGTAAATTATCATTATTCGCAAACTATAATCGATAATTTTTTTTTCTTTTTGTTATGTTGGTAGAATAATAGTCCTTAAGAAATGGTATGTTGTGTCACTGTACCGTTTATACCTGCTGTCTTATTTTAGTAAAATTTGAATTTTAGTGGAATAGAACTTTTGAAGGTCAAAAGAGGTTAAATAAATTCTACTACCAGAAAAAAACGAAACATCATATATACCTTTGTACCTGTATGGACCCGTCTGTAGAACCTTTCTCCATTTGAATGAAATTTTTCCCAAATGTTTTTCATGAAACACATACTGATTAGATTTGTATTTTAAACCTACAGAATCTATTAGAAACAACGACAGCAATAACGAATTAAGAAGTTTCAAAACGAAACACGTTCAGACGAATTTTTCAAATATGGCTTGATTATAGATCAACCAAAACAAGGATCAGGCAATACGAATGATGAGAACACAGCAAGAAGATTCTTTAAAAAATCCCGAAAGAGCATCTGATAATAGGTGATGATATAAATCTTATTTCAAGATTTACAACAATTATCGATGTACCTATCTATGCAATGAACAAATTGATGCTAGAAAATTTTGTGATTTGTGATTATGGTTTCAAATCATTTTTTACTCTTTATAAAACAATTTTCAGTTACTTCCCAGCAAAAACTTTGCTTTCCTGGTAAGCTAGCAGGTATAATTGGAAACAAAAATAAACTACTTATTTTTTGCCTGAATAACTAGTTATTTTTGTTCGACTTGTCCACAAATTCATGTAGTTATTTTTTGACTCTAGGGGTACTCAAAAATATGAACCTAAACGAAAACAAAAATAAAAAAAAAAAATTTTTTGCCGTAAGTCAGACTCGAACTTGGACACACACTAACCATTCGCTTTTACTGACTAACGTCTTACTCAGTACACCATCTCGCACATAACATCCTAAGCGACAAAAACTCTATTTAGTTTAAAATATCTTTTTAGACATTTTGTTATAAAAAACTAATAGCTTCAGAATGGGGTTGAACCAACAACCTTCTGGTTGTTAATCCGGCGCTCTAGCCAACTCATCCACGTGATTGCAGTATTACTGCGCTATTATACTATTGAGTTCTTATTAATGTAATACAGAGTAGGCAAATAATAATGACGCCTCATCACCAAGAAACTACTTTAATAAGTAGTTGTTATTACCGAAAACCAAAAAGTTTTTGCTGGGTTGAAATTAATTTGGAATAAAATTATTTAAATATTAATCCATTTGTTAACAAGTCAAATTAGAAAGAATTTCGACAAATATTATGTTATTTTATAAAAAAAAAAATTTATTTTTGTTAATTTGATCAGAAGTAAATTATCATTATTCGCAAACTATAATCGATAATTTTTTTTTTCTTTTTGTTATGTTGGTAGAATAATAGTCCTTAAGAAATGGTATGTTGTGTCACTGTACCGTTTATACCTGCTGTCTTATTTTAGTAAAATTTGAATTTTAGTGGAATAGAACTTTTGAAGGTCAAAAGAGGTTAAATAAATTCTACTACCAGAAAAAAACGAAACATCATATATACCTTTGTACCTGTATGGACCCGTCTGTAGAACCTTTCTCCATTTGAATGAAATTTTTCCCAAATGTTTTTCATGAAACACATACTGATTAGATTTGTATTTTAAACCTACAGAATCTATTAGAAACAACGACAGCAATAACGAATTAAGAAGTTTCAAAACGAAACACGTTCAGACGAATTTTTCAAATATGGCTTGATTATAGATCAACCAAAACAAGGATCAGGCAATACGAATGATGAGAACACAGCAAGAAGATTCTTTAAAAAATCCCGAAAGAGCATCTGATAATAGGTGATGATATAAATCTTATTTCAAGATTTACAACAATTATCGATGTACCTATCTATGCAATGAACAAATTGATGCTAGAAAATTTTGTGATTATGCAAAGAAAACGGAACAAATATATATACACTGCCTGCCACTTTAATAAGGAATCACATTTTATTAACTTTAATTAAATAGGTCTATTAAACTAAAGTTCAGAAAAAAATAATTTTTTGCGCAACCAAATTTCAGAGTGTTGGCTTTACTTTCCTGAAGAAATAAAAAATATACATATTTTGTTATACTAAAATTTCTGTGGTACTATTTCGTGTGTCACTTGAATAAGGAATTATTTTAATATTAATCAGGAAGGCTATGATTTGAATTTCTTTCAATATAAACGGCTAGAGAATTTTTAATTTGGTAGTTTTTAAATAGTTTTTATTCAAAATGGGACGTGGTAGGGCTCTTAATAACTCTGAAGAAGAAAAAATTCTGATTTTGAAATCTCATGGTCAGAATCCGGTCCAAATAGCCAAAGACATTAATAGAGGAAAGATAGTTGTGTATAATTATTTAAATAACGTGGAAAGATATGGAAAAAACATGAAAGGGCGGAAGAAAATGGCAATAACTCCAAAAGAAAGACGAAAAATTCTTAGAATTGCATCAAATTCTGCCATGTCGGTATCAAAAATACGTGAAAAAAGTGGAGTCAGTGCCAGTCTAAGAACAGTGCACCGTATTTTAAAGTCGTACCCATAAATAGTCCGACGAAAACTGTAAAAAAACACCACTTAATGAAAAACACAAATCACAACGTTTACAGTTTGCCAAAACTAGTATGACATGGTCCGACAAATGGTTTAAAGTTTTATTTTCCAATGAAAAATCTTTAATACTGATGGTCCCGACGGGTATAACTATTACTTCCATGACCTAAATAAGTACAAATTATTTTTGAGCCGCAGACACAGCCGAGAGAGCGAAATAATAATAGAATTGGTTTTTGTATCCAACAAAATGACTGCAACGGCTTACAAAAACATTCTGGAGGAAGTATTTACAATATTTAATGATTTCTTTGGACTCATACCTTGGACGTACTAACACGCTAACCGCCAGAGCAGTAGAACAATGGATTAATCAACAAGGTGTTCAACTTTTGGATTGGCCCCCAAATTCACCATACCTGAATCTAATATAAAATGTCTGGGGTTGGCTTGCAAGAAAAGTTTATGAAAGAGGAAAACAATTTGAGACGATAGAATCCTTAAAGAATGCAATAACGGAAGCGTGGAGTTCAGTTTCACTAAATTACTTAGAGTCATTATACAAGTCGATGTTAAATAGCATTTTTGAGGTTATTTCTAAAAATGGTGGCAGTACTCATTACTAATTGAATGCTATAAGATAATAACTTTTATTTTTATAACCTAGAATTTAAAAATGAATTACAGTTTGCTTAGTTTTAAAATATTCCTTGTTCAAGTGACACACGAAAAAGTGCCACAGAAATACATATTTTTAAATAAATGCGTAATTTATATATATATATATAAAAATATAAAATATATAAATATAAAAATATAACAAAATATGTATATTTTTTATTTCTTCAGGAAACTAAAGCCAACACTTTATAATTTGGTTGCGCAAAAAATTATTTTTTTCTGAAATTTAGTTTAGGAGATATACTTAATTAAAGTAAAAAAAATGTGATTCCTTATTCAAGTGGCAGGCACTTGAATAAGGAATCACATTTTCTCTTTCCAATTCTTTCTATAGTTCCCATACGACATAGAAAATTTTAATCCGCCCTACAAATTCTAACGAAATCAGATTTTTAAATTTTTATCAGGAGCGGAGATACGCAGATCTATAATAAAATTCCTAAGCCTGTTTTCCCTTTCCACAGCTTCCTAAAGCTCCCAGAAGATGTAGAAAATTAAAATTCGGCTTACTTATTTAACTATTTATCCTATAAAACCTAACGGAGCCACATTTTGAAATGTCTATCAAGCAGTGGAAATATCTACTTATATAATTTCCAGAGACTTTCTCTTTCCAGAGCTATCTGAAGCTCCCAGGCTACGTCAAAAGCTAAAATTCGCCTTACTTATATTCTACTAATCCTAATGGAGTACAGATTTTAAAATTTGTATTAGAAGCGGAAATACGCAGACTTATTTTTTATTTTCTGTAATATTTTTAAAAGTCGGTTTTGGTTTTAAAATATTTAAATTTGCTATACTAATTATTTCCTCTTCAAATCTTACCTGAAACTCATTTTGTATTTCGATTAGGGAGCAAATTTATGGCGATTATTTTTTTTTTTTTTTTATTATATTTTACATTTTAGTACTTTACGTATTATTGACCGTCAAATTATAGCAGGGCAAGTTGTAAGTGTTGTGCAAATGAATTTCCATTTTTCAAACTTGCACACATTGCACAGTTTGCGAGGGTTTTGCGCATTTTTATGAGGACCCTTACTATATTTTACGAACACTTATATTGGTTAGAATGTTGAAATATTTTCACACAATAGTTCATGATATATTAGCTTGACAGTAAATTAAAAATTTTATAAAATGTTCAAAAAAAATTTATGATCAGCTCGTATTCTAGCATTTTCCACAGTGCAGTGGTTAGACTTAATTCTTAATTCTTGTTGAAACGAGATGGATTTTCCTGCACAAATTCATGGACAGCGGCGTTGTCTCTTCCGATATAGAGTTCCTTTAATATATGGGTGTTAGATGTTTTTTTTTTTCCCCAGCCGATAGTCTTGAACTTAAACACCAAACATTTAGCAAACCGCATCTATCATAAAATTAGATGTTAACATTTGAACTAACGAAAACATATTTTTATTAAAATCTAGGGACGGTTCATTGTAAACGTCTTTCTTATTTTCTATTTCTCCACGATTCAATTGTTTAAAAACTCTTAATTTGTTACAATTTACTCGTACTTTTCTCTAGAATTTTTTGAATGAAGGTCTTATAACAATTGTTTTAAATTAATATGCGTAGTATTCTCGACCTCCTAAAATGCTAGTGCGGACCCCTTGTGGATTATGGACCCCCATTTGAGAAGAGTTGAACTATACAATTAAGAAGTATGTAATTTAAATAACGCCCTTCTAAGGCCCGTGCTGACCCATGAGCTCAGTGGCCAATTTTGGAAAAAAAGCACATCTTTAGTGACGAGAAGCATTTTTCTAAGAAAGGTGATAATGCATTCACAAACAAGCAACTGCTTGGTGACATTCGCAAAAGGAGACATTTTTATGTTGAGAATCAAAAAATCCTCTTAGTAGATACTAATACTCTTTTAATGTCGGTCAGAGTTAGCATTGAAGAAATAATTCAGCACTATAAAATGTTGCAGCAAAAATAGAAGTTAATTTTATTCACTTTTGGTTGTTTTGATATTAAAATATTTGACAGTGTGATTTTTAAATTACACAAGTGTATAAAAGGATTGAAAAAAGTTTTATCGAAAAAAATATTTTTTTCCATCCTTCAAACAAAAATAAGTGGACTAAATGGAATTTTATGGGCTAAACACGAATCTGCTTCTTTCTACCAGGTCTTGATTTTTTTATGGGCATGTCAAATATTTTCTCCTTTTTAGGCGGTCACATTAGTATAACTCGAGAAGGCTTAGTTAAATTTATATAAATAAAACTCCAATAGATGCAGACTTACAAGTTATCTTGAAATTATTTTTTTATCCGCTCAGTGGTTTCGGTGTTATTCGGAAATTAGTGGCGGCAAAAATCCATTTTTTATGTAAAAATGGAAAAATGTTGCTCCTCAAAAGTTATTAAAAAAAATGGTGATTTTTAAAGCTAGATATATTACGAGTAAAATAAATCATATATCAGGAAAATTTATGAACAAATAATGATTTTGAAAAAATCGCTCCACATCCTGACCGGTCATTAGTGCTGTATTTTAAGAAAAAAAAGTCTTAGTGCAAGTCCTAAAAATGTATTATTAAAGACATGTGGTATTTCATCTTATTATAAATTTTCAACAATTTATCATATTATTGAGATTTATTGTTTTCTTTAAAGTTTTCTGTGACTGCTATGAACGTTATCCACGCTTATTTATCTACATCGTCTAATCCCAGCAAAAAAAAAAAAAACATCGCACAGTGGGGTCAAACGCAAATTTTTTGGTAATAAATCTGAATCTCCTAAACTACTGGTCGGATCAAATTGAAATGTATGGAAGAGTTGTAGAGGAGGACCTAAGCTTTCAGAAAAATCATCCTGTAGTCACCCTGTGATAACACGAGATAAGCTACAGGGTGTCAAAGTTGACTACCTCGAGTATGTAAAAGTTAAAAAAATCGTCACTTGTACAAATGAAGTCCGATTTTAAAGATTTTTATATTTCTGGAAAGTGCTTGGCAAGATAAAGAAAAGATAAGCTTTCTCATCTAAGGTATCTCTTACAGTAAAAAGGATATTTACGCTTGAATTTTGAATTTTTGATTTTTTGGCTCGACTTTCTTTCGTTTTTCGGGAATAAGTCCGGAGATATATGAGGTAAAAATTTTTTAAAAATATTTTATAATTTGCTACATATTTCAAAATCATATCCTGAAAGAATTTTTGGACTATCTCAATTCGTCTAGACGTGAAAAATATTCAAAATCAGCACTCTGAAATTGGCATGAAAAATGGCTATTTTTTTACAAAAATATAGTACAATTCATTCACTTTTTTCTCATAGTTCCGTTAATAAAAAAATTTTTTCCTTATTAATTTCAAAAGATAAGGCTCCATAAATGGTTAATAAAGAAATTTTGAATTGATTTAAGTTTGCACGTTTGCACCCTACATCCAGAATTGGCCGAAAATTGTCAATTTTAAAAACTATTTTAATTTTTATCGATTAATAAAAAAAATATCACGCGAGCTTTTTTAAATTTAGTACCCATATTTTTTATAGAAATAGATTTAGAATGATATAGCATTAAACTGCTTCCCGCCCGGCCAAAAACGAATGCAGGAGTGGAGATTTTATGTTAAAAGTCAGTTTTTTTAACGACTATTTTTAAAAGCATATTAAAAGCATATTAGCATAATATTTTTAATATTATTTCTTATGTCATGTATAAAACACAAATCAAGCTTTCATTTGTAATTTTTCAAAAATAAATTTTTTTTAAAAAAATAGCTGAAAATCCAAAAAAATTTAATTTTTTTAATACAACTCCACTAAGTTTGCAACTACTTTAAAAATGTTAAAAGAATATAAAAATAGACTTATTTACCAATTCAACGATATATAAAATGTTGATATAGGTCATTCAGTAATAGTAATATAATGGCCTCAAAACTACCAAGTCACGTCAAAAATTGCAAAATTCACTATTTTGTTCCGTATTTCCATATGTGTGTATACGTAAAACTCAACTGCATTGCTTATTTTTGTTACGAGATAATAATATTTTTTAATGAATTTATTTAAAGTGTTCATAATTTTTTTCTACTGAAAAGGTTTTTACAATTACCTAAGTACATACATATATAAGTATATTTTCCTTCGTTTTTTATTACATTTTTTTAAGTTTTTAAATAATTTACCTAGCTACTTAATTAATGTATTATAATAAAAATGATTTTTTTACAATCGCATAGGTACATTTTTTGACGTACCTGTTTAACACTACAGGTCATAAAAATAAACTGAATGAAATTGGGGGTTCTGAGCAAAAATTTAAATTTTTTAATTCATTTTTGCCTGTCACCATTTACCTGATATAAATATTATTTTTCTATATATAAGTATCCTTATAAATATGCAGATTTATTAGTGAATTTGCCATTATGGAGATTACATTAAAACACTTTTCTATTTGCAAAGTAATCTGGGATAATCTATCTGATATTATAAATCGTCCAGAAATGTAATATATGTGGAAAAATAAGTTCACAATTTCAGGATAATTCTGAAGTCCTTGTTAATAAAAATTCTTTAAAATTTGGAATATCACCACTCCACGCAAGGATAAGATTTTTGGAGTTCTGCTTACATCTTGCATATGATATGAAGTACAGAAATATTCCCGGAAATGGAAATACAGCAAGACGTTTCTTTGAAAATCCGGAAATTGTGAACTTATTTTTCCACATATCTTACATTTCCATGTAGATGTTGTATCTGTTATAGCGTTTGCAACTTTTCCATCAATCATCGTTAATTGTTGTTGAAATGTAACTTTAATAGTTCTGTTTGATACTTTTACATATATTGGGGGCAATGCTTTAATTTCTTCTTCCAATTGGTTGACAATGCTGTTTATTGTAACCGTGGTTTCTTTTGTGTAATTAAAAAGGATTGGACGGCACAAAAATTTTTGAACCTGGAGTTAAATTTATCCATATATCATCAAAAAGCGAGTCATTTCTTGTCGATGAGGAAGGCTTATTTAAGCGCATTCGAAGTGGTACCAGAGACGCTATAAACAGCGAGGAATAATTATTTCCAGAACTACTTCCATCCAGTTGTTTGTATTCCGAAAATCCTGATGTTCCATCGCAGCCCCATTTGAATATTAAAATAAGTTCAGAGTCTTTGCATTTTTCAATGTTATCATTGCTGAAGGTAGATATAATTCTAGAGGCAGTATTTTCAAGTAATTGCAATATATTAACTTTAGCACTTTTAACAGAAGCATTAACCGGGTGCTCCATGGGCTGTAAAATATTACTTTTCCCTTCTCTCACTGATTTGCTACTGGGAAAGATATCATATCCTTTTTCGCTAACAGATTTCCTCAAAATCTCGTATTGGTTTCTTGATAATCCTAAATTTAATATTAGAGCTAAAGCATCTTCAGAGGTAAAGGACGATGTTGATTTCGGTGTCACTATGCTTTGGATTATCCGATGTAATCGATTGGGAGAAGCTGTTGGTAACACATCTATAACTTTTTCTACTTCCTTTGGTTGCGTACGTGTTACTAAAGCTTTAAAAGTATCTTTTATTTCGGCATTCGTATGTGAATTTAGAATAGATTCCTGTTTGGTCCTCTTTGTTATTAGCTGAACTTCATCGTAACTTTTTTTTGGTCGACCCTTTTCCTCCTTTCCATTGAAAATTGGTATTTCTCCCTCCAACCACTCTTCATTTTTCTTCTTGAACTTTGGTATTGACCAATCTGAAGCTTGCATCCTTTTTTTGTATGATTTATAAAAATTTTCGAGCTTTAAACTATCTTCTGCAGTAAGAGTTAAACCAAAAGATACTACTGTATCAATGAGTTTTCTCATTTTTTCTGGACGATTTATAATATCAGATAGATTATCCCAGATTACTTTGCAAATAGAAAAGTGTTTTAATGTAATCTCCATAATGGCAAATTCACTAATAAATCTGCATATTTATAAGGATACTTATATATAGAAAAATAATATTTATATCAGGTAAATGGTGACAGGCAAAAATGAATTAAAAAATTTAAATTTTTGCTCAGAACCCCCAATTTCATTCAGTTTATTTTTATGACCTGTAGTGTTAAACAGGTACGTCAAAAAATGTACCTATGCGATTGTAAAAAAATCATTTTTATTATAATACATTAATTAAGTAGCTAGGTAAATTACTTAAAAACTTAAAAAAATGTAATAAAAAACGAAGGAAAATATACTTATATATGTATGTACTTAGGTAATTGTAAAAACCTTTTCAGAAGAAAAAAATTATGAACACTTTAAATAAATTCATTAATAAATATTATTATCCCGTAACAAAAATAAGCAATGCAGTTGAGTGTTACGTATACACACATATGGAAATATGGAACAAAATAGTGAATTTTGCAATTTTTGACGTGACTTGGTAGTTTTGAAGCCATTATGTTGCTATTACTAAATGACCTATATCAACATTTTATATATCGTTGAAGTGGTAACTAAGTCTATTTTTATATTCTTTTAACATTTTTAAAGTAGTTGCAAAATTAGTGGAGTTGTATTAAAAAAAATAAATTTTTTTGGATTTTCAGCTATTTAAAAAAAAAAAAAAATTATTTTTGAAAAATTACCAAAAATAGGTTATTGGAGCTATTTTATTGATTTTTTTAGGAATGAAAGCTTGACTTGTGTTTTATACATTACATAAGAAATAATATTAAAAATATTATGCTAATATGCTTTTAATATGCTTTTAAAAATAGTCGTTAAAAAAACTGCCTTTTAACATAAAATCTCTCCTGCATTCGTTTTTGGCCGGGCGGGAAGCAGTTTAGTGTTGAATCAATCTAAATCTATTTCTATAAAAAATATGGGTACCAAATTTAAAAAAGCTAGCGTGACATTTTTTTTATTAATCGATAAAAATGAAACTATTTTTTAAAATTGACAATTTTCGGCCAATGCTGGATGTAGGGTGCAAACTTAAATCAATTCAAAATTTCTTTATTAACCATTTATGAAAACTTATCTTTTGAAATTAATAAGGAAGAAAATTTTTTATTAACGGAACTTTGAGAAAAAAGTGAATGAATTGTACTATATTTTTGTAAAAAAATAGCCATTTTTGATGCCAATTTCAGAGTGCTGACTTTGAATATTTTTCACGTCTAGACGAATTGAGATAGTCCAAAAATTCTTTCAGCATATTATTTTGAAATATGTAGCAAATTACAGAATATTTTTAAAAAATTTTTACCTCATATATCTCCGGACTTATTCCCGAAAAACGAAAGAAAGTCGAGCCAAAAAATCAAAAATTCAAAATTCAAGCGTAAATATCCTTTTTACTGTAAGAGATACCTTAGATGAGTAAGCTTATCTTTTCTTTATCTTGCCAAGCACTTTCCAGAAATATAAAAATCTTTAAAATCGGACTTCATTTGTACAAGTGACGATTTTTTTAACTTTTACATACTCGAGGTAGTCAACTTTGACACCCTGTAGCTTATCTCGTGTTATCACAGGGTGACTACAAGATGATTTTTCTGAAAGCTTAGGTCCTCCTCTACAACTCTTCCATACATTTCAATTTGATCCGACCAGTAGTTTAGGAGATTCAGATTTATTACCAAAAAATTTGCGTTTGACCCCACTGTGCATCGGTCAAGTGCTTCCACAAAAGTAAATAACTTCAAAAGTAGAACTAATAATTACTTACATAATGGTAAAAAGAAAACAATTTTAAGAGAAATACTTCGAAAGCAATGAACAAGAAGCATACAAAAAACATTCTGCCAGCGATAACCATGGGTTAGAAAAAGAACTTCTAAAGATCTTTTGCATCACTTCCAATAACGACACAAAATTAAAATCTAGACTTCTTAAGCTCTTCTTTCCACTGAGATACTGAAAACTAATGATAAGTTCTTTATTAACTTTGATATTAGCCTCGATGAGAGAAGGAAATATTTGGTTCAGGAAGTTGCAGTTTGGACTATCATTGACTAGAGCTTTTAACAAAGCAATTAAAAAAAAATTTTATTACTTTTGAAATTTGCTACCAATTAATAGTTCTTTAAAAAAAAATAAAATAAACTGAGCACGCAGGGGCTCACTTTTTTGGTAGTTCAATTTAGATTCTTTAGTAATTTTTATGATTTGCGATCATATATTTGTTATATTTTATACAAAGTCTCTACTCATTTTGCCACGATTGTATGAAGAAGAAAATTTTTAATTTTTTATACCTTATAAACTCCTAAGGGGTAAATATATTTCCTCAACAAAATATATTTCACATATTTGCTGCAGATTTTATCTAAATAATTATAAAGCTTAAAAGTTTCTTGGGGAAGTAAATTTTTCTTATTCGCCAATGGGTTAAATTTAAGAGGATTTGGAATGAAAGTAAAATGGATATTTCTTTGAAATCTGAAACATATTCCCCACGATTTTTGGTATACCTACCATCCAAAAAGATATGGTGTATATTGGGTTTGTCATTCCGTGTGTAACATCTCGAAATATTCGTCTAAGTCCCCATAAAATATATATATTCTATGTCTATGTCCGTCCAACTGTCCGTCTATTAAAAGCTAGCGTATTAAAAAAACGATATTTTCAGAAAACCGGTTTTCGAGGTATTCGAAAAATAGTCTTTTAAAAAAACCCGTATTCTAATTCGGTTTCACATAAAAAACCATAGTCGAACACTTAATATACAAATATATTCAAATGCCCAAAAAATAAGGCCTCTTTTTTTAATTTTCATTAGTTTTTTTTTTTTTTAATATTTTTCTAAAGAAATTGAAACAAAATTTATAAATAACACCCAGCAAAATTACTCAATGAAAAATCGTTCAAAAAATTCCCATACAAATTTGGGTTATATTTCATATGAAAAATTACCCAATATTTTGAAGTGATTTTTTGTCCTTTTTGAATTATAATTACATTTTAATTAAGCATTTTCAAATTTTTGAGCGATTTTTCACATTAATCAGATTTTTTATAAATTATTTTCATAAATAGTTTCTATGGTTGATGAAGTATATTAAAAAGTAATTACAATAATCAACTTAGAAACGCCACAAAATGAGTTAGGACAGTTTTAATTTGGAGAATGAATCGTCGCAGTCGAAATTTTTTATTAAATATAACTAATCTTGATTTTTTTATGCTAATAAGTACACAGAAATGCTTAAATGAGTGATTCTGTAAAATAAAATTAGTAATGGCAAATAATAAATTATTTAATTCGTTATTGAAATACTAACATTTTAGCCCTTTTAAGGCACTTTTAAGAACAAAAAAAGGCTAGAAAATAAGCATGAAACTAAAACAAGAATTTTGAGGTTAAAAGTAAAATAAAAAGAATAGATTTAGTCTTACAAAGAAAGGCTAACCTGACTTATCACATATGTCATTTGTAATGACAAGTAATATAAAAATAAAAAGTCATATTAGCTGCAAAAGAGCTAAAGGAGAATGCTCAAATTTTTTATTTTTGAACTGAATTCTGATAACGCTTCTTCTGATGCAATTTTACCTATATACCTATGTATTGAAATTCACCTTATTCTTGTGACAAGTGATAAAACTAAAATTAACTTTTTACCTAGATTTTGTTAATAAAAATTAGCTAAAATCTATTAAAAAAATATACAAATCTCAGTTCTCAGTACGTAGGGTGTTACTCAAATCTCAAATTAGAAATAAAAAAAAAAACTAGACTTAAAGCTTTATTAGTTCATAATGGAAATGAAAAATACCTTCAAATAAGGTATTTTAGGGTCTGATTCACTACAACAAGAAAATTGTTTAAAAATAAAATTTTTATGAAAACTACTCAAAAAATTTTTAATTTTCATACAAATTTGATTTTTAAACAATTTGATACTTTTAATGCATCAGGCCATAAATAAGGTTCAATTAGCAATTATAAAAATGGTAAGTATCGGTTAATTTACTAAAAATAAAAGAGGGAACATTTCATAAAAAACCGTTGAACCGACAGAAAAAAAAAACCAGTTTGTCGAATTAATCGAAAATAAAAATTATTCGAAACTGTTTCCAGTATCGATTTTTTAATATACTAGTTTTAAATACATTAGTTTCGTGCTGAAAATGGCCAAAATCGGTTAATAAACAAGGAGTTATGGGCCAAACACTAGAATAACTTATTGTCCGTCGTAACTCTAGTTAATACTTTTACAACGAAATCATGTAAACAAAAACATATACGACAATGAAATTTTGTACAAATAGTTCAAGGATTGATGTAAACTCGGAAACCAAAAATGTGTGATCCGCCCACCTATAATATAAAGTGAAATTTTAAATTAAAGTGGCACAAAAAGTTGCAGATGGCAGGTGTAATAGATTCGACCAAGCCGAATATAACATTCTTACTTGTTTTTTGCTGGTAATACATACATATGGATATACTGAATTTGGTAAATTTACGAATTTGAGAAACTCTTTATATAGTGGTTACTTATCATTTTATATGTATAGAGGAAACTTTGCTAAGTATATTTAACACTGAATGTGAATCAATAAATTTTCTAAATTTTTAATTTAGTTATTTACTTTTTATTTATTTATTTATTTGTTTATTTCAAAAAATATATAAGTAAATTAAATTAATTATAAACTTAATTCATAATTAATTACATCAAATTTAAATGTTCTCAAATTATTTACCTCCAGAAACAACCACTGACGACAAATTTAAATCAACATCAAACACCACAACAACAGCAGCAACAGGGTGGCGTTGTCAACAATTATTTGATTGAAAAGCAACGGGAATTAGAACATCAAATCTATCAATTAAAATTACAAGCCCAACAGCAACAAGAACTTATAATAAGACAATTAAAATTATTAGAAGAACAGACCAAACAAAGAAACAGCAACCCAACAAGTGACATACATCTACCAGTAACACATGTGCAACAACAACAGCAACCCCAACAACTGTCTTTAGTACAACAGCAACAACGGCAACAAGAATCAGGATTTACAATAAGACCTTCTGTTGAATTTATACCAAGTACACAGTCAAAAATTACCCCCATTTTTCCATCCTACACATTGGAGCAACAATTACCCTTGAAAGATTCAAATGGCAAATACATAAATGGTTTACAGCAACAACAAAGGAATAATGGATTTTCAAATAACATTGTACAACCACAAAACCAACAACAACAGCAACAACAACGTTTGCCAATTGAAAATAATCCAGTACAACAAGTATTCCAAAAATTGCAAAATTTACAAACATCAAATACACAGTCAGGAACTAGTATTTCGAACATACAAATACAGCCATCGAATCAATTAAATATTGCACCAACCTTTGCGTCATTGTTGCCACCATTGCCAGCCGAATTGTCGCTAGTGCAACCATTACCGCAACGTAATCATCAACAATTTCAACAAAATCCTCTTGTACCACAATATGTGACCAATGCATTATTGGAACGTCAACAACAACAGCAGCAACAACAAAATAGAGCTCGTTTATTTCGCCAAGAGGGTGATACAGCAAATTTCGGCATAAATCAAGTACAAATTCAGCCAAGCAAAAATGTTTTCACATCATACAATCAACAACAACAGCAGCCGCAACAACAACAACAACAACAATCTACAAATAATTTTGATAATCAAAAATTTTATAGACAACATTTAATACCAACATTTACCAATCAATTACAACAAAAGGCTCAACAATTTTATCAGCAGCAAAATCAACTACAACTTCCACAAAATCAGCAGCAGCCTCAGCAAAATTCTCAAACAGGTAATTTTAATTACAATCAACGATTTCATAGAAATCGTTATAATAGTTTAAGCAATAATTTAGAAGAATTTAATATAATTAATAAAGTTTTAGCTCTAAATCATGGTATTAATAATTTTGCACCACCATCACAATCTTCAGCATCAGGCACGCAACTACTTGCACAGTCAGCACGTTTCAATAGCAATATTTTCTAAACAATGCCAAGGACAACCGTTTGTCAAGGACTTTAAACTTTATCTACTTTCTCTTTAAACTCCCTCTTTGTTTTCGACTAAAGCTGTAAACATCATCTCTGAATTTGTCTCGTCTATGCACTTTGTATTATAAACACAGTTTACCTAGAAAACCTTTTAGTTTTGATTTATTTCTCTTGTAGCCTCCAACCAGCACAAATTTTCTTACATTTAAACTATTCACATTTTCTTACTAAAGCTTTCATTACAAATACAAAATTGTTTAATTTAAGTTATATTAAGTTGAATTTTATGTTTATTTCCTTTTTTGTTATTGTTATATTTTATGTTTGTGTTGTATTAAATTTTAATTAATTTTATACAATTTGTTTTACAATAAAATATAACTATTAATTTGTAATAATTTATTTTTAAAAATAAAATGTTTAAAAATATATATTTGCGTCTTGTAACATATTTTGTTTATTTGAAAAGGTTTGTATTAAATTTAAGTATTCAATAGTAAATCTATTTGTGTTTCTCTACTCGTATGTTCAAACAACATAGTTTATTGGAAACGATTTCAACATAATAAAAGACAAATTTTTATTAGAGGATTAAAGAAAGCAAAATGTTCTTATCATTTATTTTCCGGTAAAAAATAACTTCCAAAAACGATTAAGAAGTCCTCAGAAGTCATGATTTTAATATTGTAAAAAAATCTAATTTTTATATAGAGCAAAAAGAGTGAGCATTTATGATCACCAGGGCAGCCAAAAATATAAACCAAACTGTTAGCTATTTATTCGTTTTAGAAAATTTTACATAATTTTGCCTTCGATTGGTTACAACATATTTTGGGCTTAACATCATATTTTAAAATATTTTCATGGAAAATTCTTATTTTAACAATCCTACACTCAAGAACAAAATTTTGCATATTTTGAACTAAAAATAATTTTTAACATAAAATCGGCAAAGTAAATTTTTTCTAGTTCTTAAAAAATATCTACACAGAACCAACAAATATTATCTACTAATAAATTAAATAGGGTGCAGAATTGAAGAAAACTAGGTTAATATAAAGTCAAAATAAATCAAATCAACAAACAATTTTAATTGATTTTTTAAGTTTTCGTAAATTAGTCAAATTGAAGAAATTTCATCAATTTGACTAATGGAATTTATTTCTTTATTTAAAATGACAAAAATTTAGTCAAATTGAATTAAAATTTTTATTCCATTTACTCAATTTTTTCAATTCTATAAGCCTTTAGTCAATTTGAGGATATACATACATACATACATATGTATATGAGCATTTCTTCAAACTAGTTTACTTTTGGTTTCAAAAAAATTTGAAAATTAATTTAATGGCACTATTCAGCACTATTTAGTACTAATATTAACTAACTTTAATGATACACAAATCTGTTAGCGTGAATGACTTTCACCGAACGGCGTTAGTATTATGGAGGTTTAAGATAAAAACAAGATTTGAAAATTTACCACACGTATTTAGTCCACATCAAAATGTCTAAAATACAAATTAAAAGTGATAATTGCGATCATAGCAAGTTTTTAACATTTCATTAAAGTATGCATTAGGCCACCCATGAAATGTATGGAATTTATGAAAGTTTTGACTTTGTTTGCCCCACCGGCAGTTTCTGGTATATGAGGCTAAAAAATAATATGTGTGCAAAAAAACGGCCAGTTGGCTTTGACTTTTGTCCTATAAAAGGTCTTAAAAGTAACTAAAATCTTTGTTGCGCTATAACTCTTTAATTTAACATTTGCGATTTTTTATTTTTTTATTCAGAATAAAAAGCAGAAATTTTTGACATATAATTTTTTAGCCTTCTATGAAATATTGTGATGTTATAAGAAATCAGACTAAAAATTTATACATAGACTTTTTAAAAAAAAATCCTCTTTTTAATATGGCTACAGTCTGTTAGCCAAAGATTTTTATTATTTATAGAGTAAGATTTGTAGTTTTTATAAATAAATAAAATTTGACTCATATGCACAGATGGACCAAAATCTGGCTTTGATGTATTGATTTTCTACTTGTTACTGTACTCTGCATTTTATGTAAAGTACAGTGCGAATTTTTGGTTCATTATAGTGAATATTTTTAGATTATTATTGGATTAAGCAGTCACACGAAATTTAAATTTTTGCCGATTAACCTAAAATTATAAAAGTTGACATGTTAATATTTTTACACACAAACACCTTTTTTATATCTTCTACCTTAAAAATTGGTGATATATATTAACATCGTTCACAATAGCTTGCAAATAATCAAAAATATATTTACAAAATAACTAGCAAAATTATTTATATTAGAATAAAGGAATTTAGTTTTGTTTCGATTCCATTTGAAATATTTTTTGTCTGTTGTTTACCTCTTTTGAGAGTTTGGGACATTATAAAGGTTAATTAAATGTATACCATAACGTCCATAACGTTTTCCTTTGAAAACTTGAAATATAATTTAGTCATCTTTGTCAAGAAGTATATTGTATTTATTTACTTAAATACCAGAATTATTAACTAAGTTACTTCTATTCCACATTTAATACTTCTACATCATACACTTGATGTTTTCGTTTTAAATTTTTGCGAGCATTAAAGAAAATTGTTATTAGTATTACATACTAAATTGCCAGCACTTTACTGCAAAAATGGCGGCAAATTCAAATCTTGCAATAATTTTTGGGACACCCTTTAAAATTAAACAAAAATCATTTTCGACCAAAAAACGTTAGTCTGGAACTAACTAGTTGTAGAACTAAATTTTTTTACTGGGTATTAATAATTCAAGATAAAAAATACCTTCAATATAAAAATGTCTTGATGTCATCCCTTTTACTATACCCTTTTACCCTACACCTCCATAGGTGGTTGCGGTATTATGCACTTGTGCTGATGTTTGTAACAAACAGAAAAAATATTCCACTACCCACCTTGAAGTATATTAAGCAACTCAAAGTCATTTTCTCAGTCGATTTAACGACATCCGTCTGGCTGGCAGCAGGCTGGCTGGACGGCTGGCTTCTTCCCTTGTAAACCTTGTGCTCAAAGTACAGGTAGCAATAATTAAGATAATTTGGGGAAATTTGGCACATACATTTATTTTAGCATAATGAAGCTTATTAAAATTGGTTATGATCGATCCATAATTTCACCTAGCCACCATACATATACTCCCCGGATAAGGTTTTAACACTTACGAATGCCTATTCTATTTCAATAAAATTTCGTACTCGAAAATCACTAACTAGTATAAATCGCACATAAATGACAATATCATGATAATATTTGACACAAATAAGTTTAATATAAGCAGAAATTATACTGTCGAATTTCATAAAGATTGGAGCCATAGATCCATATTGAATCCATTTCCAAAAATCTCGAAAATCTTTTTAAGGCACAAATGCAATGGTGTAGGATATCATATTTTCGGGCTTGATCGACTATAACTTTCCTATTTTTTCATATTTTTTTATTTATTTTTTTTTTTTTTTTTTTCAATAACTAACTGTCACATTTTTTATAGAAAACTGAGTTGAGTGATTATTTTTGAACTTTTATTATTTTTTCTTGCAACAATTTGAGGTCTACCATATTTATTAGACTGATACTTTTAACTAAAAAAAATCTCAAAACAGATCCTTAACGGCGGAGGAATCCTTAGTTTTCTTCGCTTTTATAATTATCGAAATGAGTCAGTAGTATAAACTAGGCTATTTTAATTGTTAGTTTTGTTTTTATTTCAATTAACAAATGCGCTGAAGTAACTTTATTTTGTGTATATCGTTTGATGGGGTATTTGTGCCTGATTAATTTTATGTTGACGTAGCGCTCGGAGAATAAACACAAGGCATAAGTTTATTTTTTACTTCCCGGCACAATTATCCGAATAGAATATTACTCCATCAGTATTCGACGGTTTGACTAATCACAAAAATTTCAAATATATCAAAACAGATAATCATAACAGCAAATCCAAGTCCATAAAATCCGGAAGAGCTTCGTGTTGTTATTAATGAGGAAAATTAATAACACCATTTTACTTAAATTAAATTATACTTGCAGTGTACAGAAAGACTTCAACTTATCTTTAAAAATAAAAATTATCACAATCAGGGCTGTCATATGTGGCGATTTTTCGCCAAAGGTGGCGATTTTCGCCAAAGGTGGCAATTTTTCGCCAAAGGTGGCAATTTTTAATTGCTTTTGGCGACTGAATTTTCCGTTTAGCGACATGGCGAATGAATTTTTTGCCGTTACATAACATGGTGGCGATTTGTTTGGCTAATTTTTAACATTTGATTTAATAGGCAATTGTGGAAAAAAAAAACTATTAAGTTTTATGAAGAGCCTGAATTTGTAAAGAGATTCAATTTAGTTTATGAAATTGTATCCCCAAAAAATATATTTTACAATATTTATGTATTAAACGTTTGATAATTTGTTTTCCATCATCTTGCAAATATATTAAGGATATCAATGATTTCGGTCTCAATGAAATAAACGTTAATGAATAAGTGAATTCTCTGAAACTATATGTTTAATAGGACCAATGTCGTTAAATAATATTAGAATTATTCTTTTAAAAAATATAATAAAGTTCAATAAATTTTAAAAGCTGATAACTTAAATAGAATATGTCAGAAAAGTGTATTTTAAGTTGTATTTTTTTATTCAATTACACTGTGCTCGAAAAAATGACTAATTTTTTTTAACCAATATAGGCACCCACTGGGTTAAACTAAATCGGCGACTCTGAATTTAGTAGTGTTAATCATTTTTAAAAGCGCTCGTTTTTGAGATATTTCATTTTGAAAGGCTAAAGAAGGATTTAGGAATTCACAAACAACTTTTAAATTTAAAATACATTTTGAATAAAATTTTTCATACAAATTTTGGCTCTAAAATGTATTTTAAATTTAAAGTTGGTTTGTGAATATGGGGGTTAATTTTTGCAATATAAACAATTAAGCTTCCATTGAAGTGTATAATAATGAATTCTTATTATCAAATATATTTTAAACGCTAATAAACAAAACTTTAAACTGGCAAAAAAATATTACTATAATTCTGTAAGTGTTATGAATAAGCAAAATGAAAATATTTCAAATCGCGCTAAAACTGATTTAATTTATGATTGCAATATATATTCAATTGATTTATTGTTTAATATACATAAATAATGTCCCTTTTATTTCTAATTTTCAATTAATTCGCTACTTTCATAATTAAATTTAAACTCAAATATCGTAAAGACGGGCTTTAGTTTCGAAAAACGGACATTGAATTCAGCGTACTCGAATTAGCTTTATCAGTAGGGTGTCCAGTTTGTAAAAATTTGCAACTAGCACAGTGTTATTTATTATTAGCTCTTGTTATTATCATTGGCTGAATTTACATTTACAAATTATACAAAATTTTAAGTACTAAAAATTGTATGTTTTTTTTTATTTTTTTTTTTTTACATTCAAGTCATAAATAAATTTTTGGCGAATTTTTAAAAAATTACATACCCGAGGTGACCAACTTTGAAGGTATACCCTCTACCCCCATGATCCGCTAGGGGTCTGTGCTCCTACAAATCAACTTGAAAACATCTCAGCTGCGACCATGTGAAATTTTATTTACATATCTCCAACGGTTCACAAGTTACAGAATTATTTTCAAAAAAAAGTGTTTTTTGACCACTGTGTACTGCTAATAAAAAATGTTATCTTTTAGTTTAATATTAACCGGAAGTTAAAAACTTGTTATTAAATTTAAATTGGTTTTATAAAGCAAAATCTAAAATTTTATTTTTGCGAACAGTTTTAAAAGTCATTATATTTAAACTTTTATTTGTTATTATATCGAATTATTTAAAGTTATTGATAGGAAATAAATATAAAAAGAATTAGGCTTGTATAACTAAGCCGTACCTGCGATTTTAATTAGCGAATATGAGCAAAAAGACATTTTTTTTTAGTTTTTACTTATATAATATATTTTTTAACTGATATTCAGACTAAAATAAATTATTACATAATAAGATAAATCGTATCTCAAAAAATACATTCTGAAATTTTTAGGAAAATTGAACAAGAATTATCTTTAAAAATTGGAAATATTACAAAAAACATCTCGAAAAATTATTTATTATTTTTTTATTTGGATTTGGATGCAATGATTTCTGTGATAAATTTGTATGGTTATACATGACTTTGCTTGCTATAAAGAGGAAATCATCATTTTATTTGTCCATGATATTAATTAATAAAACTCACTTTGCAAATATTTAACAAAATGCTGACTTTTTTACTGCTAATATCAACGAAGGCCTTTCAAATATATTTCTACAAAATTTTATCGAAATTCAGATAAAAATAAATGATCCATTCTATAAAAGAACGCCCAAAAATGTTCCTTGGGTCTTCGGATTCTCCTAATATTCGGTATACCCATACCCTATGCAGCCGCTTGAATATCACCATTTTTATTTTATTTTTTTATTTATTTTTAATTTTTAAATACTCACAAATTTATTCAAAATTTTCATTTTTTTAAAAATCAAAATAAAAAAATAAAAATAAGAAAAATATGTAACTTTAAACAACAATATCTCTATAAGCTGTAAACGGATCTTAATACTTTAAATTACATATAGCTGATAAATATGTCCTCCTTAAATGCAGTAATTTAAAAGTAATATTATCACTTAAAAATGCATTCATAACGCAAATGCAATTTTAAGATGATTTTTTGAAAAAAATTTATATAAATATTTTTTTCCCTCTGATATTATAAAAATTACAATTTTACTAAAAATTGCAATATAAATTGATCTGGGATAAAATGGTCCACTATTAAAAAAGACAATTTAAAAACATTTTTTCAACTTTATATTGGTTTTTAAATCAATCAAATCCGACGTACAGTTAAAGAATTATGACTACTTAAAGTTATATATATATATATATATATATATACTGAATGAGAATAACCAAAAAGTTAAAAAATAAGAATTTTATGAAAAAAATAAAATTTTGTATTAAAGCCTGGTGGTCATTTTAGTAAAAAAAATATTAAAAATAGTAGATCACCTTATCCACGAAGAATTATTATTGCATTTTATTGCTATTGTTAAACATATTAAAAGAATTTTAATTTTCTTAAAGGGGTAGAAATTTTTCAAAAATGCATTGTAAAACAGCAACTACATTACGAATGCATTTTTAAATAAACAATTTACTCTTGCATTATTGTCTTTAAATAGGTCTCAGTTGACCTTCATTAGAGTCTAAAATCATTCTAATCCATCAACGTCGTAAAGAGATACAAAGTTATGTACTTTGTCGAATTTTCTAATTTTTATAAAAACGTAAATCGTGAATAAATTTGCGATTCCTTTAAAGTTGGAAATAATAATGATTCGAATAGGGTATATAAACAAAATCTGATGACCCTCTGTCAAAAAATTTTTTATAAATCTCTCGTGGAATTTACGAAATAAGTATTCGTTACGTCTTCGTTAACCCGGCGTCGGCCAGGGTTACTGGATATTGGAGAAAATAAATTACGACAAATGAAATAATTAAATTCTTTATTTTACAGTTTTTAAACAGCCAGATTTATTTTAGAACTTCATAAAACATTTTTTATGCACTTAATTTATACAAAAAAATCTCTGAATCTCTGAATTTAAAAATGTATATATCAAATATAATTAGAGGTTATATTTATTATTAATTCTAAGTTGAATTATATTTTAATGTTATACACTTTTATAAAATACTTCTTTTTTCAGAAAATTTTCTCATTTCATTGGTGGGTGAAATTAAATGATAAATAAATAAAAATGCAACGAAAAAAATTTTAGAATTGATAATTTTTTTTTAATTTTTAAATTTATTTCAAAAAATATAAAATCCAACAAAGAATTAGTTAATTTAATTAAAATGTTACTCAAAATTCTAAAATTAATTAGAAATTATCGAAATATTGAAACAACTTGCTAATTAAAATATTTGACAAGAAAAAAAAAATATATATATATGTCAAATATTTAAATTAAGCAAGTTGACAAAAGAATTACAAATTTATTAGTAATAATAAAGATGTTATTAAGCAAAAAAACCCATGTCTTATCAAGACTTTAGAAATAGTGACACACATAAACATATATTTATTTTCAAATAAATACAACTCGTTACTTTTGCAACACATTTATGTTAATATACATTAATTATTAGTTATGCTAACCAGATGTTAAGATTCTTTACTCAAATTCATTTTTTGCTAACGAAAAAATAGAATTTTAAATTAAGAAATACTGATAAGAAATATATAAGTATGGGAGATTGGGGTAAAGTGGAGCATACTTTAATTTAACTTCAATAAAATACCAATCAACAATCTTTTGAAGCCTGCAATGGATCTGTTATATAGAAAGGATTACTGTGTAACGTTTTGCGTAAAAATAATAAGATTAATTTGTCTTTTGTCAACTATTTTTAGGTAAAATGGGAAATGTAGAGGCAAAGTGGTAGATACTAGAAAAATCGCAAGTTTAAGTTTATTTAGTGTTTACTAATTATTTTAAAATGATTTTTGTATTTAAAAGACCACTCGAATACCGAAATTAAAGTATGCGATGAAAACAGGTAAGTAATAAGTGATAAAACTAATAGATAACAATGAAACCAAATTTATATAAAGAAGTAGTTATTTCTCGTTCTTAGAAGAATCTATTGCATAGATATAATAAATTGCTATAATTTTTACACACTTCATATGCACAGACCATTTGCATGACTTTCATCATACCAAGCGTGTATTTTTACTGCATCCACTATTTCCGAGATCTTTAAATCCAAATTTTCTTCCTTTAATAAGCTAATGTTATAGTACATGTTGGTTCTAGGAATTTTTAGCCTTACCCCTTTTGAATTCGCTGAGTTATTACCAAGTTTCATATATTCTATTGCTTTTACTATGGCATCACACTTTTTATAAGTTATTAGATTTTCTTATATATGCTCAAATTGTTGGATTAGTAACTATAAAAAATACAATTATTTATTACATTTTCAGAAAACTTGCAAAAAATGGACAATTTGTATAATTATACATCCCACTTTACCCCAATACATTTTTAACACATTATTCTAATTCCAAAATTTTTATTCTAAATATAGATCTGAAAAAGCGTTATGTTTTTGGAACAAAACCTACTCGAAATTGAAATATGTTTAACATAAAGTATTTAATTTTACATTTGCTGATTTAAAAACGCGCTTGTTTTGGATATCCTCCTCAGAAACATCAGCACTTAAAAAAAACTTTTTTAATATATTTTATTTGTTTGCTCTCGAAGAGCAATAATATCGGAGATTTCATAAGTGAAATATAATTTAGAAATATAGTGTAATAATGGCAAACATATACCAGTAGACTTCTTTGCAAAAAAATTAAAAATGCGCGAAAAAAGTAAAATTTTCTTCATTACCCCATATGCCGTAATACCTCTAAGTATATTTTTTTAACCAAAAATTATTTTTAAAAGTACTAAATAAGGCACAATAAGATTTATTAAAATAACATAAAATACATGGTCAAGGTCGGTAAATCACAAATTAAATAAGAGTTGCGAATTGAATTAGATATTTAAAAAATGTCCTCTTAATTATCACGAAGAAAATATAATTAAACTTTTTGTCAATATTTTTTAATAAATTTTTTGGTTAAAACTACAATTTGTCTGTTTAAATTATGAGATTAGTAAAGATTAGACTTATAAAATAAATAATTTCCTCTGTATTGCATCAATTAAGCTATGTAGAATTTTAACGAAAAAAGGTATTTAGTTTAACAGATTTTTTCTCAAAATCAATATAATTTTTCATCAGATCAACAAATTTTCTTCAAATCAACTAAGAAAAAAATTGTTAAAAATATTTTTTGTTAAAATATGTTGATTTGAATAAAATTGTATTTAAAAAATCTGTTTAATTAAAATTAATTAAATTGGCCTAAAAACTTTGAAATATTAAGTTTTAGGCTGATTGAAACATAGTTTTCTCCAAAATATACTGGATATATGTGCCAAATTTTATTTGACTTTTCAAAAAAGAATTATTTACAAAAATTGGTAGTGACATATTTGTTATTACATCTTATATTTCCCTTCAGAGGATAATTGAAAAAATACATGCAAAATATCAGTTAAACCGGATGAAAAACAATATGTACACACACATTGAAATTTTTTATTTTCATACATAATAAAGAAGTGCTCCGTTGGAATCATTGAGGCAATATTTGATGATCCAAAATTTATTGCATGTCTATAGGTTCATTGATTTTAACAAAAAAATTTTATATCCCTTAGTTCACGTGATCCTGTCCAAACAGCATTTCAACTCGTCTGGGAACTGAAACGCTAACAAGAAATGGAATCTGAATTACGGGCTGAATGTGGAATGAATTTAAATACTAAATACATAAAATAAAAGGAAAACATTAATTTTGTTTATTTTTTTGCAGAAGATTGATCGGGGTGTACAAGAATTTGTAACATCATTATTAGATCATGCCAGAACATCAACGGAACTTGAAATAATGTTAAATTATAATCATTAAACTTCCCAGGGCAACGATAAACTTTGGAAACATTGAAATTGGCTATTAAATATAAGCAAAAGACGGTGCTTTTTATACACAAGTTTAAATAGTCTAAGTATGCTTCATACATTTGTACAACAGCTTTTGGCAGTCATTTGCTATGAGGGTTAGCTGGCTTTTCGACGTAAAAAATGTTCCCAACAAATTAGAAGTTGTAAAATTCGTTTCCCATTTACAGTATGAATTATCTTATGGCTCCCGAATCGGATGCTGGAAAATTTATGAGAAAAACATTTGTTAAATTCCCACTGTCGGACACTGGCAGTGTCCAGGTATTTGTCATTATGTTGTTGTTTTTTTAATTTAATAAAGAAAAGAACTTTTTGAATTACTTGCATTTCATGCTTGGCGTAAAAGTGTTCTGTTGCTAATGAATTTTGTGCGACAAAATAAAGTGAAACTTTACTAAATTCATTAATTTGGTTTCTAATTTTCAAATTTAATGTCACAAAATGGAAGGTAGATGTTTATAAACTAATAAATTTAAAAATTGTATTAGAAATAACTCATTCATGAAATATAATACGATAAGAACGTATTTATAACAAATATATTATACACTATTTATAAATTGTACAAAATAATTAATACACAGTTCAAGTTAATCTGTAGTATACAAAAAAAAAAAAACATTAATATGCGTGGAATAAAATAAATAGAATCATTGCACGAGTGATTTAATACGAATATTACTTAATGAGTACAACACATATAGAGGGCTATATTCAAATCCCTCTATTTCAGGTTTTCATGAAATTGCGCTTTTGATGCCATTATTAAAGTGTTTGGTTTTGTATGAAAACAAAAAATGTTGAAAATGTACCCCTCTGAAATTAAAGATTGTTATATTATAAACTAATCCCCTAGATATTTTGGTTCAATTATTTTGTTCCAGTGAGCTGGACAATTTTTAAGATACCCCCGAAAATATGGTTTTCGATAAACTGTGTACACAATATTTAACATTTTGTCATAAAAAAATTACAATATGCAAAAAACACATGTCGACTAATACATAATCAGCAAAAATTGTTTTAAAGTTTTAATTTTCGGGAAATGAAGACTTCTACGATTTTTTTTAATATAATTTTATTAAAGTTTGCATATTTCAGACATTTCCATCGTAAATTAGATTTTAGAGCATCATTGAAATGATCTTATTCAGTACTATTGATATACATATGTATTCATTTAACCCTTTAGCAAAAAGTAATTGTTATGGCAAATAAAACGTTACTTTTATTCGATTATGTCCGCATTTTTAAATGAATTTATTATATTTTTTCATAAATTCATTGATATTTAAGTATAATAAATACTTCGATATAATTTATTTAGAAAAATTTGCTGATTTAACCTTTTACGAACCTAATGTATAAACATTACCTTATTGCTTTTAAAGGGTTACTTATCTCTAACTTTCAATAAATCAGAACAGACCTTTCTAATGCTACCTTAAAATCCACAAAATTAACAAAATCTTAATATTTCGCCAATAAAGAGATCTAATTATTTAAATGCATATTCCATGCATTAATATGTCTCCATAATATTTTGAAGTTAATTTTCTTTTAACGAAGATTTTTATAATGCTATTGAAAGAAATAAGTATTTTTAGAGGTGTTTTAAAAAATGGTCCAGCTCATGTAAATAAAAACATTCAGACCTCATATTTTGGGAATCATATAAGAACATAATATTTATTTCAAGAGGGGTACATTTGCAACTTTTTTCATATATTTTCATTATATTATTTATAGTAACCCTCATCGATGATATAAATTTCAAATGAAAATTCTTAGTTTTTTTTTTTAATTTTATCATTTTTTTTTATTCCTCTATCTTACAAAATAAATATTTTATTTTTATTTTTGGGTGCAATACCCTCTACCTCTCTGAGTAATTATTTTATTTCTTAATAATATAAATATAAAATATATCATTTCTGACTAATTTATACATGCTAAATATGAATCTAACCAAAAAAATGAAATCGGTTTTATAGTTCTTTCGATATACAATAATAATTATTCACCTTGTATTACGGCTACTACCCCCTGTAAACCTATCCTACCTATTTTCATCTCAATTGTGAAACTTGACAAGAAAAATATTCCCACAAAATCGTGAGACTATCACTGTACCAGTTCCTTAGATATGCGATAATTAAGATTTATCTTTTATGGTGGGCTAACAATTCCCCTGTAGCTACCCGCCCTGTTTTCATATCAGTTATGGCTCTTAATAACAAAATTATTCGTACACAATTTTAAAACTTTTGCTCTATAGTTCTTCATTTAAGCGATAAATAATTTTTACTCCAATAATAATAATTCCCTCTGCTCAGATCCCAAAAAGAAGTTGCCTATTTGAATTGTGTTAGTTTTAAAAATTTCTAATTAGTTTAAAAATTTTAAAAATTATACATTAAATGGTAATTAAATGCTTTTTTACAATTCAAAACCCTCTATATCGTGATTTTATTCATACACATTAGATATTTTAAAATTGCAAAACCCTTTATCTCTTCTTAAAATTGCCAATATTCTAAAATATTAAAAACAAATTATATGTATAATTTATTCGTAGTTTTAAATAAAGATTTTAAAAGAAAAATTTTTTAAATGCAAAATAAATGAAGAAAACAGTTTTTTTTTTTTGCTCTCCTTTAAAGTTGTATTTTTCGAGATAGATGGTTTTGAATATAGACCCTCGATATTCTCTTTAAAGATAGGCTTACGTATTGTGAGCTCAAAAAACAATATGATAACGAGCTGCCAGATTGGAATGTGATTTTAGTGAAATAATTATCAGAAGAAATTCCAATATAAAAGACACTACAAATTACATTTAGTGTAGTTAAATTTTCTATAGAAGGTTTTATCTTTATTTTTTCTATAGAAAATTGTATCTGTCGAAAAATTTTCTATAGAAAATTGTATCTGTCGAAAAATTTTCTATAGAAAATTGTATCTGTCGAAAAATTTTCTATAGAAAATTGTATCTGTCGAAAAATTTTCTATAGAAAATTATATCTGTCGGAAAATTTTCTATAGAAAATTGTATCTGTCGAAAAATTTTCTATAGAAAATTGTATCTGTCGAAAAATTTTCTATAGAAAATTGTATCTGTCGAAAAATTTTCTATAGAAAATTGTATCTGTCGAAAAATTTTCTATAGAAAATTGTATCTGTCGAAAAATTTTCTATAGAAAATTGTATCTGTCGAAAAATTTTCTATAGAAAATTGTATCTGTCGAAAAATTTTCTATAGAAAATTGTATCTGTCGAAAAATTTTCTATAGAAAATTGTATCTGTCGAAAAATTTTCTATAGAAAATTGTATCTGTCGAAAAATTTTCTATAGAAAATTGTATCTGTCGAAAAATTTTCTATAGAAAATTGTATCTGTCGAAAAATTTTCTATAGAAAATTGTATCTGTCGAAAAATTTTCTATAGAAAATTGTATCTGTCGAAAAATTTTCTATAGAAAATTGTATCTGTCGAAAAATTTTCTATAGAAAATTGTATCTGTCGAAAAATTTTCTATAGAAAATTGTATCTGTCGAAAAATTTTCTATAGAAAATTGTATCTGTCGAAAAATTTTCTATAGAAAATTGTATCTGTCGAAAAATTTTCTATAGAAAATTGTATCTGTCGAAAAATTTTCTATAGAAAATTGTATCTGTCGAAAAATTTTCTATAGAAAATTGTATCTGTCGAAAAATTTTCTATAGAAAATTGTATCTGTCGAAAAATTTTCTATAGAAAATTGTATCTGTCGAAAAATTTTCTATAGAAAATTGTATCTGTCGAAAAATTTTCTATAGAAAATTGTATCTGTCGAAAAATTTTCTATAGAAAATTGTATCTGTCGAAAAATTTTCTATAGAAAATTGTATCTGTCGAAAAATTTTCTATAGAAAATTGTATCTGTCGAAAAATTTTCTATAGAAAATTGTATCTGTCGAAAAATTTTCTATAGAAAATTGTATCTGTCGAAAAATTTTCTATAGAAAATTGTATCTGTCGAAAAATTTTCTATAGAAAATTGTATCTGTCGAAAAATTTTCTATAGAAAATTGTATCTGTCGAAAAATTTTCTATAGAAAATTGTATCTGTCGAAAAATTTTATATACACAAATTGTATCTGTCGAAAAATTTTCTATACACAAATTGTATCTAAAAAATTTTGTCTACGTAAAAAATTTTATCTACATAAAAAATTGTTATAGAAAATTGTATCTATCGATAAAATTTCTATACAAAAATGTTTTGTATCGATTAAATTTCTATAGAAAATTATATCAATTTATAAAATTTCTGAAATATTTTTAGTTGAAAATTTCTAAAAAGCGATTGGAAATGGTGTGGAGAATGTTTGTGTAGAAATAATAAATGTGGCATCTTTAAACTAAACACACATTTTAATTTTGAAAAATGAGATTAAAAATTAATACAATAATTAATAATAGAATTAACAATTAGCTGCTAACAGTAGTAATTTTGAAGAGATTGTTCCATTAAAACAAACAGTACACACTCAACTGTATAACGGAACAGATCAGACCAGAACTATAAATACAATACAATAATTGGGAGCAAAAAAACGCGTATTACAATAGATCCGATCGATCATCCATTACACGTGCTACATATACTTACAAAAATCTATGTATGTATAAATGTAGTGGTGTAATGTTTCAGTAATCGTAGTACGGAAATATTGTTTGTAAACAAACGGCGTTTATAACAGTTACACATTAGAATTTTAATATTAGTCTTAATTAAATTGTGATACAGATGAGATGCAATAAATTATAATAAAACAAAAACAAAATATTTAAATTATAATAAAAAATGTATTTTAAATAATTTAAAATAATAGAAAAAAAAACATAAAAATTTAATCAATGTATGCAAAAAATACCTTAATAAATACTTAGAACAATCAATCGAAAATTCATACTATTAAAATAATGATTAAGCAAAGTAATTTATTTCTGTACGTCTCTATCTTACTGTTGGCTACATTAAATTTATGTCTTTCGAAACCTACGACATCTGACGGCGGTGATACAATCGATAAAAATGACACTGAATCTAATGGGATGTCAACGTCAACTGTTAATACGATTATAAATATTTTGGACGAAAATAATGCGGCCAATACCATTTCTTGTGCAGACAGCGATTATCGCAGTAATTATGCTGCCCAAATGTTGTCCTACATGAATCGTTCTGTATATCCTTGTGATGATTTTTATGAATATGCCTGTGGCAATTGGAAGAATGTGATTGAAGAACGTCAGGCCATAAATAAACGTAATAATATTTTAGATTTGACATATAAACTGATCAATATTGTTCAAAATTTTTTGCAAAGAGACCATATTAATGATGTGGCACCAGAATACGCTAAAGAATTTGAATTGGCTAAACAATTCTATAGCAATTGCCTAGAAGCTAAATTGCATCCTATGCATGTATCTTCGGAATATTTGACAATTTTGAAAGAAATAGGCGGTTTTCCAGCCATGGAATTAGATTGGAATGAAGAAAGTTTCCATTGGCTTAATATGAGTGCCCACTTGAGTAATTACGGCATTAAGAATTTTGTAAATGAAGCCATTTTACCCGAATATCCATTTCCACCTTATTTCAAGTTACCAGAATTTGGTTTTGAGATGGAACTGCACTATGATACGGTAGTAAATACATCTTCGAATGCCTACAAAGAAAATGAAAAACGTATGCGCGAAATCTTGTCTATTTATGGTGTTGAGGATAACCGCATAAATGACACAATCACTGAGATATTCGCTTTTCTAAAGGAAATTCTAAATATTAAACAGCTGATCAATGAAGATGAATTGCAATGTGAAGCTTTATCGAATTTTATGGACAAATCTCAAATCAAAGCTGTAAAAGAACTGTGGGTCACGTACAATGAAATTGCTTGGAAGGGTAAAAATTGGTTAAATCTTAGCGAGGAAATTGAGGAATGCTGTACTCCGTGTATTTTTATGTATGAAAACATTGATAAGATTAATAGAGAACATAAAAAAGCTGCTGCTAATTATTTGTCACTTAAATTTCTACATCATATGGATGCTCATCTTGAAGATAGAAAATTTCAAAAAGAATTTTGCACTTTAAGCATTAAATCATCAATGATATATTTTTTTGACCATTTATATATGAAGGTAAGTCACTAATGTTAAGTCCAAAAATTTTTTAATCTGTTAATTGATTAATCGTTTAGGAAAACAAATTAATACTAATAATCTAATAAGTATACAGATATATCCAAATAGGTACATATTTACATATATATGTATGTGTGTATCTGTTTTGTTGGTAAACAAGTATATATCTAGTACAATTAGCGACTTTTTTAAAGGGTTTAGTAACTAATATATACGTATAATTTTCATGTTACATTTTTAATTGTATAGTTGTAAACTGGTTTGATTTACGGCCTACGTCATAAAATTTTAATAACTTTGTTATTAACTGTGCTATGTATATCATGAATTCCAGGAAAAATCGATGAAAAAATGCAACCCGCATTTTATGTAATTCGATTTTTTTTAAATTAAGCAGACATTTACGCTAGGGTATAAAATAAATATATATATTTTTAGTTTTCATAATGTCTAAAAAAACCGCGATTTTATTCGCGAAAGTGGTCAAAAATATATGAAGCATCAAGGTTCATTCATAACTTTTTAAGTTTAAATCCGATTTCACTGAAATAGAAAGCGAACGAAAAGAAATTAGGTCCTCCTTAAATCTCATAATTAAAGAAATAAAATTAAATAAAATAAAATAAAATAAAATAGAATAAAATAAAATTAAATTAAATAAAATATAATAAAATAAAATAAAATAAAATAAAATAAAGGGGTCTTACATTAGACCTGTGGCCTATTGTGGACCGACATTTTTATTAAAAATAAAATAAAACATACGAACACAGAATATGGCGTTGATGCGAAAATTTATATGAATTTTTGCACTTTAAGGTGATTCTCGAAATGAGCCTAATATGAATGCTATTGTAAATTATGGACTCATCCTTTTAAAATTTCGCACCGTTGTTTCTACTTATATAAAACTTATTTGTGTCGAATAATAACTTGATACTAACACTTTTATGGGATTTATGCACTTTAAAATAATGTTTGGAAGAGGGGTTTATATGAGAGCTATGGTCAATTATAGACCGATCTTCATGGAATTTGGCACAAGGATTGATACAAAACTTCTTTGAACCGAATTTCATTAAAATATTGCGTTACTTAAGACATTTATGATCGATTAACCCCCATCTCCATTGTGTGGGGACTAGGTGAAATAATGGATCGATCATAACCAATTTCATTAGGTTTCGTCCTTTCATCAAGATATCTTTAAAATTGAGATCTGAACTTTGTTCACAAGGTTTACATGGACAGACAGCCAGTCGACTAGACTGACGGACGGACATGGTTAAAACGACTCAGAGAAGAACGGTATACATTAAGGTAGGAGTCTAAAGATTTTTTCTATGCGTTACAAATATCAGCAAAAACGCATAATACCCATAACGCATAATATGAAATACTGTTTAAAAAATGTGCAACTACATTTTCAGATGCATTTTTGAAAACGTTCTTACCTTTCTATTTTGAATTTGTTTATTTCATCTCAATAAGTGATTTATTGGTTCAGCAATTTAATTTAGGTTTTTTGCGACGGAAAATTTTTTTAAATTTTTGGTGAAAAATACTATCAATTTCTCCCATACAAAATATAATTTTTTGCAAACATTTAAATTTTTTACTTTTTACGTAAAAACTGTGCAACTATAAACATATAAAACTCAATACCTATTTTATTGATTTAAAAAACATTTAAAATATGCTGTTATATACTTTAAGCTAAGTTAGTCAAAAATGTGAGATTTGTTAGAAATTGCATTAGATGCATTAGTGCATTTACATATTTTTAAGTGCATTTTTTGTAGAATTTCTTCATAAAAAAAAAATTAAAAAATTTATAGTTTTTCTAACTACTCAATTATATTTTCATTTCGGCGCATATATCCTCCATTTTTTAGAATTAAACCAAAAAATAACCTATACAAAAATTTAATATTTAAAATCGTAAAAACAGGTCTACAAACATTTGGAAGATATCTTCCTAAAAGAAATTTACGAAATATCTTAATTTTATTATTTGGATGAAAATCATCAAAGCAATATTTTTCTAATATTGTATTTTTATCAGTTTAAAGAAAATTAGGCAATAAACAACAAAAAATATATAAAATTTTATTTTTTTATTGTTTTTATCCTCAAAATATCGCCCTTTTTCAGTAAGGTGATTATCATATATTAATGATATCCCACTTAGATCATCTGGAAGAAATTAATGCAATACTTTTATTTTTCAGTCATAACTTTTTCAGTTGTCGAAGAATTGTTCAAAAATGAAAAAATATTAAAGAAATTTTCTATATTTTAGCAAAAAAATTTATATATTATGTGAGCGTTTTAGTTTTCGTGCTTTATGATATTTATATTTATGTGCATGTATGTTTTACAAGATGTAAAAGTTTTTCACCTAAATAATTATCTAACAATATTGCTTCTTTTTCTTCCAGGCGTATTGAATTTTTATAGCTTAGATGTATCGCCTATGTCGCACAATCTCTCTCGATGGGGGAAACTTCCGCAATACGAATATGATTATTGCGAATCTCTTTCGTATTATTTCGCTTGTGGAGATTTTTTTTAAGTAAATGAGTTTTTATATAGAAAAATTCGTTGGCGTTTTTTGTAAAAAACTAGCTTTAACCGGTAAGCTTTGATGTTCTTAAGATTTTCACTGTAATACTCCTTTAGATATGCGAAAATTAATATTTTCCTTGTTTGGGGCTACCTCTCCCCCTGGACCTATCCGTACTATTTTAATTTTATCAATGCTATATGATAAGCTCTCACCATAATGGTTCTTTCGATATACCATAATGAATATTTAGTTTGTACGAAGGCTACCACTCCCCTGCCCACTTCCGAACTGCTGTGAAACTTTTCAGCCGTTTGATAGTTTTAAAGAAGTAATCGTAAAACGTGGGCGTGGTATTCAATCAAGATCCAACATAGCCTATAAAATTCTGCAATGATGAATTTTATAGGCTTTAATAATAACGTGCAAAATTTAAAAAAATAGATTTTCTAAAGTAGGCGTACTATCTGTGTGTACTATTCGTGTGTAAAATTTCGTGAAAATCGGTTCAGCCGTTTAGACGTGATTGATACACAAAAAAACAAATTTTCACTTAATTCTTTTAATATACTACATTACTCCGGTGCGCTTCACTTCCCTTTTTGATGCGATAACTAATATTTATATTATTTATATGGGGGCTAAAACTCCCCCTCGAGCTATCCGCCCTATCCAAAATTATTCAACTGTTTAAGAATTTCACTACATTACTATTTTAGGTATACGAAAATTAATATTTGCTTTATATGGGAGCTACCCTTACCCCTGGCCCTATCCGTCTTATTTTTATTTCATCAATACAATAGAATAAAAAAGTAGTTTGTATTAGTTATTAAGATATGCGATAATTAATACTTCATTTGTATGGGGGGTACATGCCTTCCTGCTCCTAATGAAAAATAAAGCAGCGTATTTTACTTTCGGGGCCTTCTGGATGATTTCAAGAAAATCGGACCATCGTTTTAGCTGTGTATAAGGTACAAACAAGCACAGAACTTTCCGTCACAAAAAAACTTAAACTGAATTATTCAGTCAGTCTACCAATTTTTAAGTTATTTCAAACAATAAAAAGTCGTAGGGAAAGAACGCTTTCAAAAGTGCAAAAAAGCATCGGCATTGGAAATGTATTTTTCTAAAAAATTAATTTTTCTATTATTATGATATTTAAAGAATATCGTCAAAATTAATAAAATCGGACTTCAGCTTCAAAAGATATGGATAATAATTAAAAATATGACTTTGTGAAATATTTTGATTGTTTATAAAATTATAATCGTGGATAAAACCGCGAATTTTTTGTTATTTGCAAAAAATTAAAACTGTTATGTTTTATTAGTGGTATATTTTGTGTGTATGCTAAATATGAATCAAGTCGGAAAACCAAAATTTATTTCATATATGATGTCTCATGAAATTCACGATATCGATTAAAAAAGTTTAATAATTTATTCCAAAGAAAAATTTTTTAAATTTCTTATAAATTTATGGCATTTGCTACTTACATCCTAGGGAAAATTTTAGATCTTCTAAAATTACTTTATGGCAAAATTGCTATACTGATTGCATATGGACATTTCTTCAAACTCGTTTACTTTACAGAAATATAAAAACAAAAATTGCAATTTTTGCGTAAATTTCAAAAAGTCCATAAAATTTTGTTATCAAATTTATTTTTAATGCTTCTCCGATTTTATTGTGTAAGTGTAACGGTTCTTAACAGTTCATATTCTTTAGAATATACGCTACTTATAACACCGGCTAAACTTTACGAAAAGTGGGGAGATTTTTTAAATTCTTCAAATATACAGAAATAAATTTAAATAAATGAAAATACATAAAAAAAATTAAATAAAGAAAATGTAAAGGTATTTTATAAATGAGAAATCAGATGTAAAAATTTTCCCTTCTCATTAACAACCCTTGACCAATTCATTGTAATGTCGTGAATAGCCCACTAAAATCTTAACTTCCAGTATTTAAATTTTTCGTGAAATGTTGAAGAAGATTTTTACAATTGCATATTTTACACAAACGTAGTATTTATTTTATAAATGGTAAAAAGATACTTTTATTAATACGTATCATTTTGAAATTTAACGAACAAATATAAATTAACAAAACTTTTTAGTATAATGATAAGTGTATTTGTAAAAGTTCTTACCGAATTTTAACTAACTTTTATTTATTTATTTACTTTTATTTTCGTAAAATGGTTTTGTTACAAGACTAGATATAATTAAGTTAGAAATGGTTTATTAGAACCTTACATCTATATTATTAGTATTACATTAGTGAGAAAAAAAGCTATGTATAAAATTAGAGTTGAGAAGGAAAATATTTAACAAAAAGCCTTCATTAAATAAACAAAGAAAAAGTATATATATACATACTTTCACATATACATACATACACATACATATGGCAAACACACATATATGTATACATACACACACATATACATATATATACACATACATACATATACATATATATATATTATATACATGCATACTTTCATACATACAGACATGCACATACATATATATATATATATATATATATATATATATACACATATATACACATACACACACACATACATACACATATACATATCCACACATATATACATATACACTTATATATAATATTAATAATTGTAATATGAAGTTAGGAATCCATTAAATTTTTTAAATAATTATTATTACTAGAGGAGCATCCTATTTCAAAATTTTGAGTAATATGTAATATTCTTTCAAAAATCAATTTGACCCCACTTATTTCGTGGAGTCTTCTCGTGCTAAAATGCCATGGTAGTTTTAACATCATTTTCAAAATTTTGTTATGACAAACTTGAATTTTCTTAATATGAGTTTTAGCACATGATCCCCACACTGGACATGCATACTCGTATAAAGCTATAGACTGAAAGATTGTTTTCATAATAATTACCTTATTTGGTATATTTAACTCTGATCTTCTAGTAGATTCAGAGCTATATTCATCCTTTTGATAATGTGAGTTATTTGATCGCGATATGATTGATAAGATATACGCCAAGATATCTTACCGTACCAGACCATGAAATTTCATTTCCAAACATTATAATATTTGTACTCGGGATATGGCAAGACTTTCTTTTTCTTGTGAAAAAGATAGTTTGGCATTTCCCCGTATTGATTTTAATTTTCCAGCTCCTACAAAATTCTTCTATCTTGACTATAGAGTATTGCAAGTTATCAAGAAGTATTTTGTTCTAGTAAACCTGAACAGAAAACTACTGTGTCATCTGCAAAAAAGGCATATTTGCAGTTACTGATTTGGGGTAAATCATATGTATATATGATATACAGAATGGGACCTAAAACAGAACCCTATGGTACTCCTGCAGGGATGGAACGTAGTTCAGAAAAATGTTGTTTAATTTTGACACAAAAAGTTCGTTTACTTAAGACGGATTGAACTATCCTTACTAAGTGTCTTGGGAGTTTTAGTTTAATTAATTTGTATATAAGACCATCGTGCCACACCGCATCGAAAGCCTTTTCAATATCTAACAATATCAAAGCTGTAGAATTTCCTATTTGAAAATTTTGTTTTTGTTTTTGTTAGATATACGCATAGTCTAGTGGGTTGTGCTGTGCGAAGGTCTAAATCCAAATTGTTCATTTGGAATTATATCATTCTCTTCTATAAATTGCCATAATTTTTCCTTAATAATTTTCTCATAAAGTTTATTTATGTTGCTTAGCAAACTTATAGATCTGTAGCTACTAAGCTGATTGGGTAGTTTCCCCGGTTTCGAAATTGGTACAACTTTTCCTATACGCAATACTTTCGGGAAGTATTGAACAAGAATTAAATATTTCACACAATCGAATTTGACATGTTTTTAAAAAACTATTTCTTATCCCATCCAAACCAAATGATTCGTTCTACTTTAATTACTTCAGTAGAGATTTTACAGCACTTATAGACACGGAAAAACTTTGATTTGGAACCTCCGAATCTAAGGAATTAAACTCACTGAGTACTTCATTAATGATTCAAAAGAAAGTGATTGGAAAAAGCTGTAGCCTTCTCTTCGTCACTTATCATTTGAATTTTTTTATCGGATATAACAGGTACATTGGAAACTTTCTTTTTAACTAACTATTTTTTTAAGTCACCAAAATTGTTCTCGTTCCGACTACCGCAGACCTGTTGTCGATGGAGTCGAGGTTGAGTAAATTTCTGTTCAGCTTTTCAGGTTTAAATTGATTTCTTTTGTTTTAGGTTAAATTTTAGTTAAAACTTTAAAATATGATGCAGTGTTTTGTGTTTATATTCGTGGTATATGTATTTGTATTAGAGTGTATAGAATTTTATTATTATTTTTTTATTATTTTTTCTTTTTTTTTTTTTTGTCAAAGTTTATATATAAGTAAATTTTTATATGTATTTACATTTTTAAAATGGAAAATTTAAAATCCATTTTTGGTTTATTTTAAGTTTAAAATAAAAATAATTAATTTTGTTTCTTTGTCGTTTAATTTTATGGAAATTTGCAAACAAAAATTAAAGTTTTTGATAAAAATTTTGGTTAAAGTTCCAAATTTTTACGTAATTTCATTTTTTTATATTTTTAAATCATCACCAATATTTTGTTTTTTTTTTTTTAATTTCGCCTAGATAAAATATGTCGAATATTCACATTTGAATTGGAATTTTGCGAATATCTTGAAAAATTTTCTTTTTTTTAATATGACGCCAATATTAAACCAGATATTAAATCTCAAATTGGAATTTTACAAAACTGGGTTTTCCAAATAAATATATTGGTTTTTCTTTCCACAATTAGTTTCAAATCTGTAATTTTTTGTTTATATTTATAAATGTATCCCAATTTTTATCTTCTTGCAAAAATACATTACCTGTTATTAATTCTTTTGGATTTATTCAGCAAATTTTCGAATATTTATATAAAAAAAATCAAATTTTCTTGCACAATACTAAAGATTAAAGTTATCTGTTTTTCTTGAATATTTTAATTTCCAGGAAAATTGTGCTTCCTGTTCGATATATTCAAAGTTTTGAAATTAAAATTTTTCAAACAAGTTTGCAATTTAAAAGAAATGTAAATTATAATTTTCTGACTCGTAAAAAAAACATTTAAGTATTTTAAAGGCTAGAAAATTCGTATAAATGCATGTTCTCACAAAACAGAAACAGCTTAAGAATTCACAAACCGACAACTAGTTCTGTAAAGGACAATGAATTGGCTCTATCCCATGTTAATCAGAAATATCAATAAAAAATTTTAAACTGTGTTACATTTTCGTCAAGTCCATATGTCTTTGGCGTGATATATTCCAATATTTTCACTGTTCAAGTCTTTTAATTCATAATTTACCTGTCCGATTTTCCGAATCACTTTCGCTTTCACTCCAACTGAAGCTAATTTAGAATTAAAATAATCAATTTTTGAACTTTGTTTAAAATTTCGTCTTATAACTTATTTTCCGATTGTGTATTCTTTTGTCCTAGTCCGTAAATTATATAACAAAACATTTTTCTCATAAGCTTTCTTCATGAAATCTCTAATTGAACATCGTATTATAAAAAATTGGTCTTGTCTCTCAATTTATAAGTCCATTTCTGCCAAAAGATTTAATCTTGCCAAAAGTTTGTAGTCCTTCCCGTGTGTTATCATAGTGTACTTTAATGAATGCGATTACGTAGTGCAGAATTAATACAATTTTTATAGGTGTCCTAGTTTCTTTGATCATTTCTGACGTATGATCGAAGAACCCTTATTTATCGGCCTGTGGACTGTATAGTGTCGTAAACATATGCTGTACACCTGAATCCTTTTCTATGATCTACTCAAAGGTTTTAAGAGACTAAAAATTTGATTACGTGCTTTTTCATATTCTCTCAAATGAATACGGAATGGTCTCATCAACGGATGAACTATTTTGTTTGTTCCTAATATTTTTTTTGTCATTATATAAATCCTGTTCTATTGTTTGCTTCAAATTTTCTATAGATTCGGATGTCAGCTTTATTTTTGTCTTACGTAACTTTGGGAGTTTCCCCGTTTCCTACTGCAATTAAGGCATGATGATCTGTATGTATTCTTTAGCAGCCATAACAGAATATCCGTCTGGTCTGATTCATACAATCAAAGTACGTATATCCAACTCTGTCAGAATTCCAACATTTAAAATTTTGAATAGCACAAATTTCATTTTCGTTGTATGTAAAATCTTTTTCGCCCTGTCCAGTCAATACCGATATATGTCCTTTTGTGGTCCTGCGAGATTCCAAAATATGAATATCCTTCATAAATTTTTCGTATTTCTTCACTTCTCTACATAGTTGTGAAACACTAGTAATTTCTAAATGAAGAAGTTCATGCCTCACTTCATTCTTTAAATTTCGAATCAAAATTTCACAGAAGTCCTGGTCTGAGATAGATGTCCGTAGTTTATCGGCCATGGCCGATATTATGTCCAAATAGTCATCGAAGTTTTCGTTAGGTTTTTGTTTTCTACGTCGTATGTCCTCTAAAATGTCTAAGTTATTGTAGTCTACCTTAAACTGTTTTATTAAAGCATTCGATAACCAAAACCATACTAAAGCTTTTCCCTCAAACAAATGTGAGCATGCTTGCAAAGAAGCTGGAAAACTCCCTTCAGATTGTTACATGTCAAAACATTGACTTTATAAATTAATTCGCCCACTGTCATTTCATGATCATGTCAGCATAGGCGCCAATTGTGAATAATATTTAAAGCCTTCTCGGCATGGAAAGCTTCTTGAAGTAAATCGAAATTAGGTTTATAGATGAATTTGGTATAGGTCAATTTTCTCTAAGTGGTGGTGAATTTATGTCTATATAATTTCTATTAGAAGAATTGGGAATATCAGAATTCGATTGTTCAAATTCTGAAAGATTGTTCGAATTTCGTTTGTAATCATAGTGGTCATTTCATTACGATCACTATACAAGGATTCGGTAACTATTTCCCTAATACAATTGTTAGCGTCATCTGTACTACGTGAAGTACTTGCATTCTAAGTTCTATTTCTACCTCTTGAGCGATGGATTGTCTTGATCTAAATTTACTGCGAAACTAACTTTACCTGTTCGATCCAAAACTGCCAAATTTTCTTGACTTCTAGTCAATACCATTATATCAAAATTATTTAAATATGATATCAGAAATTAATTAATTTACATTGCACTACATTGACAAAATCTCTAATAGAACAAATTCAAAACAAAAATGAAAGAAAATGTAACCAATTTCATATGAGAGTAGGTATCTAAATTGATATCAGGAACAAAAATCTCCATCATAATCGAGAACGAATATTAATTTCAGATAAAATAAAAAAAACTCCAAATTGCGTGAAAAGTGATTGTGAGTACAATACCGAAGATTCCAAGATTACAAATCTCCAACAACACCGAACACAAATTAAATTACATCTCATATGGCATTTGGTGTAGAAATCTAAAATTTTAAAATTGCAAAATTTCCATATATAGTAGAAAATTTAGACTAACAGAAAATTAATATTCAAAGTTTGAATAATATATATGTATCTACGTTACCCATTAAATTTGGAAGCAACAACATGATAGAATACAAAATAATATTGAACTAACAAAAGTTGAGAAACTATTGAAGCTTTTATTTGCTGTGCACAACGTTGGGCGCCAATTAATTCATATTCTTTAGTATATACGCTACTTATATTTCCAGCTAAACTTTACGAAAAGTGGGGAGATTCTTTAAATTCTTCTGAGTATGAATAAATACTTTACAATGTAATTAAAACTTAGGTAGCTATCAATAGTGTAGATACAAATATACAGAAATAAATTTAAATAAATGAAAATACATAACAAAAATAAAATAAAGGAAATGTAAAGGTATTTTATAAATAAGAAAGCACATGTAAAATTTCTTCCATCTCTTTACCTACCCTTAAACCAATGCTATTAATTGTAATGTCGTGAATAGCCCACTAAAATCTTAACTTCCGGTTTTTAAATTTTTCGTGAGATGTTAAAGAAGATTTTTACAATTGCATATTAGCTGTTATTTATTCTTTTTGATTTATTCAGCAAATTTTAGAATATTTCGCACTTTATATATATAAAAAAATTTTTTTCTTACACAATATTAAAGATTAAAGTTATCTGTTTTCCTTGAATATTTTAATTTCCAAGAATATTGCGCTTCCTGTTCGATATATTCTAAGTTTTGAAATGAAAATTTTTCAGACATTTTTGAAATTTAAAACGAATGTAAACTATAATAATTTTCCGACTCATAAAAAAAATATTTATGTATTTTAAAGACTAGAAAATTTGTATAAATGTATGTCCTCTCAAAAGCAACAAAAACTAAATTCACGCAGTAATTCATGATATTCTATATGAAACTGTGAATGCGCCTCGCGAAAAACTAACTTCATAAAAAATTTTCGCTCTTGTTTTCCAAATTTTGGGACAATCTACTGCGTTGACTATTTACCGTCGAGGGGCGCAGAAACTCCGCCCAAAAAATCAAAAAAAAATTAAAAAAAGAAACTCGACTACTGTGTATTTAGCTGTTGAAAGTCTGCGTAATAAAAAAGATGGTGCAGAATTTATCCACGAATATTTTAGTTTATATAAGATCGAATGAGATCAAAAAGTATAAACACGCGAACAAAAAGTGTAGAAGAATGAGAAAAAGTTAAATAATTTTTAGCCCTTTTTCTAAGTTTTTAAACTTTGAACAACAATCATGATCACAAAATCTATGTTGCTAATATTTTGCACTCTGTTATTCAAGTCAGTTTCAGCTAGATTATAATTTTTGATATAATGGTCCATAGTATGTATATTGTTCAGACTAGTCAAATATTTGACCAAAATGACGTAACCAATATATAAAATATTTCCTAATTTCTCTTTTTTAATGGAAAACGATTTTTTACTTATGATTAATCATAAATGACATTTTATTGAATTTTATTTGACGCTGTTTTCTCTTACAAAGTACTTGCAAGGTCAAACAATGGCAAACAATATTTCTATAAAACTATTGATCATGCAATTTTGATCAAATACTTGCCAAATGTGAACATAGCTTAAGTTATAATAAATTAGCCTATTTTAAATTTGAGGATTACAGATTGCTGCAGATTCAAGAAAATTGATTTAGCTTTCTATAAAGCCCAAACAAACAAACAAACAAATCAACAAACAAACACAGATTCTTTATATATATATATATATATATATATATATATATATATATATATATATATAAAGATGGAGGAAACTACTCCTCCAAGACCTATCCGTCCTATTTTCATGCCATTTATGAACCATATTGAGAAAATTATTCCCACCAAGTATTAAGAATTGTTCTGCAATAGTTATTCAACTATGATATAATTAATATTTACTTTGTATGGGAGCTGCTACCCCTAGACTTGTCCGCTCTATCTTCACCTCAATTGTGAACCTTAATGACAAAATTATTCCCACCAAATCTTAAGAATTCCTCTGCAGTAGTTTTTTAGATATGCAGTAATTAAGATTTGCTTTATATGGGGACTACATCCCCTCTACTCCTATCGAAAAACAAAGTAGCCTAATTTACCTTGGTTATCACAGAATGATTTCAAGAAAATTGGTACAGCGGTTTAGCTTTCTATAAGGCCCAAATAAACAAACTTGCAAACAAACACAGATTCATATATCGTCCCTGCGCTGACTTAATTATAATTAATTATAATTAATAATTTTTCAGGAAAGCTAAAAAACTGTTTAATTTTCCTATTTTTTCGTTACTTCGCAAAATGTTTACAAAAGTCTACCATTCATTAAAAGACTTAGTAACACATTTAATGTGTATTATGCAAAATAACCAAATTTTGGCGAGTTTCGGAAGTGCATAAATTTGTTTGAAGACAAAGAATATTGCAAATGTACCAATTAAAATTAAAGATTGATGTGTCATAAACTAATCACCAAAATATTTATTATCAATTATTCCGTTTTCGTGATCCGGACCAATTTTAAATTACCTCTAACAATATGATTTTCGATCAACACTGGACACAACTTTTACTTTTTGATCAAAACAATTACAACATATAAAAAGTACGCTCGGATTTCATTGATAGTATGGTCTCATTACTTTTGTGCCTGGTCTGATTTAATTAAAAAAAAAATAATAATAATAATAAATGCATGTAATTTATTACGTATGGTTGTGATGGCCTAGCTCGACCAACACGACCTACATAATCGTTTGGAGAATATATTGGCTGAAATATTTTTTTGAAATGGACACTATCCACCTCCATCACTGTATACCCCTTTTCCAAAAATTAATTGTTCATATACAATAGAGTACCCCGCTGAAAAAAATTTTTAGGAAGACAATTTAACGACACGCATGGTTTGAATGAAAAAAAATAGCAAAATATAAAAATTTATCTTCAGATCTGCACCAAGTATTTAAAATTAGCTAGGTCTAGAACATTTGAACCAAAAAAGTTTTTATCTTTCTTCACAAATAAAAAATTCCAAATTTTGTTCTTTGTTCTGGATTGGACACTATCTACTTCCATCATTGTATACCCCTTTTCCAAAATTATTTTTATTAAGATGTGAAACAATGATTCTAATATTAAATAGTGTTTTTTTTGTTTAATTTTGTATAAAATTATAAATAAAAAAATTAAATCCTTATAATTTTAAACCATTATACAGAGTTCGTCCTTAAGAACAAACAAACACATATTCATATTAAATATTAAAGAATAATCTGAAACTAAAAAACAGTCGGACGGACAGACACCATTAAAGTTTTAGATGATGCAAATCTGTGCCAGTTAATTTCAATATGACTTGTCTTGTGATATTCAATTTTAGGCGTCATATTATGAACATAATATGTAAAATATTTTATTTATAAATTTTAATATGACTATTTTCTCTAAGAAAATCAATAATATTAACTAATATGAAAAGTTATTTACATAAATAATTTTGTTGAAGCATTTTATATATGGTATTACATAGATAATATTGTAAATCCTAAACCAGTTGAAATATCGACAAATGCTTTGGTGGTCTTATGTATGAATAGTAGGTGATCTAAATGCACCAATAGAAAAAATTTTAAATCTTTACATAGGTAGTCAAGTCAGCGCAGGGACAATATATTGATAGAATTACAAAAGAACACATTTTAAAAAAATGACATAGTAACAACAACAAAGAACAATTTTTATAACAAAAACAAAGTTATTTAATCCAATTAACTAATTTTTTTAGTCAAAACTAACTTAAAATTTACAATGTTTTTATCAAAATTATTCATTGGTTGCTTTTCTTCCTCAAAATTATGTCTTACAGTTTTTATCAATTCAATTATATTTTTATTTAATATTTTTTTAATTTCCGATAACAAATTTTTTAATCAAATCAACATATTTTTTGGTTAAAATTAATTTTAAACTGAATAATCTTTTTCAAGTGAATTTATCGATTGATTTTTAGCTCAACATGATTTTTGACTAATTCTTCTACCAACTGAACTATATATTTAAATACATTTTTATGTTGATAAAACCAAATTGTTGGCAATTTTGGATTTTCTTTTTTTTTTCTATTTACTACAAAAAAAAAAACTTTTCAATAATTTACCTATAAATTGAATAAAAGTAAAGAAATTTCTTTCCAATTTGCAAAAAACAACTCGAACTTTATTCCCATGATATAATTTTTTGGTGACTACTTTTTAGGCTCCATGAATATACAATAGAGTAGGAATTTGTAGAAAGACGATTCAAACGATGCAGACTGATGAGTTGAATACAGAAAAATAGTAAAAAATATAAATTCATCTTCAGTTTTCCACCAAGTATTTAAATTACCTAGAACTAGAACATTTGGACCAAAAAATGTTTATATTTTTCTTCCGAAATGGCTATTAAACAATATCTAATTTTGTTCTTTGAAATTTAGATATATTTTTTGTCAAAATTTTTTTCCTCTTTCTAAGTAACATATATAAAAGTTATGTTGTAGTAATTATAGATTTAAAAAATTTGTTCATAAAAATGAAATAAAAAGTCCTCTTTAGAAAAAATTTCAAAACATTATTTCGAGAACTCAAAATTACAAATTTTTTTGAGACCCAATTCGAGAAAAAAATCGAAATTTCTTTTGGCTTAAAAGTATGAGACTATTTTTTAGTTTTGCTGTATTTTGCTCAACAACACGCATCGTTTGATTTGTATTCCTACATCAGAATCTCAAAACACAATTTCTCGGGACACTCTAATACACAATAATAAATAATATAATTAATTTAGTTATTGAAAAATAAAGTTATAGTTAAAGTTAAAAAAGTATTAAATTTTGGGAATATATGCCCTTCGCCACCTATTCTAAAATTCTTGGCACCTTGATATTTGTGCTAATGTATGGCAAAAAATATGAAAAGTTTTAAATTATAAGAAAAAATATATTAACAATGTTTTTTTTTTTATTTTAAAGCTTATGTATTATTATACACATAGTTAAGATAAATTTATAAAAAAAATTATCTACTTCCTATCTCTTTGTCTTCCAAACTTTTTCCGATACTTTAGCCATTGATTTCCGAATCCCCCCTGTTTTTATGGTTTTTAGCTCTTTTTTTATTTTTTATATGAGGCAGTCCATATTTTTTGCACGATAACTATTTAAGTTACACATTTGTAGTAAGAGCCTGGGGCGAAATAATTTTGGGAAAGAAATCTAAGTCTCTCATTAATAATTTTTTCTTTCTTCTCTGTTATTGCGGATGTCGTTTTTTTTCTTTTTTTTTCTGAATGACCATAGACTATAAATATTTTTTAACTGTATTTTTGTGGCATTGCTACTTTTATCTCAAAAACGGCCCACGGTTTCAGTCTTCAATTTAGAGCGAACTTTTAAGTTTTGCAATATGTTTCTTGCCCGACGCAGGTTTTCTTTCTACCCCTTTTTTATTCTTTACAAAGTCTACTGTCTTGTAGACTTTGTGGTTCCACAATTGTCCATATGATCAATGTAAGATCCTCTTCGAAAATAATTTTGACGCACTACCCTACATCATTTTAAGCGACTTTTATATATTGGCAATTTCTTGTATTTTAGCAAAACTTTTATATTATGCATTTTTCTTGTATTTCAGATATTTTTTGTAATTTGGCGATTTTTTTTTTTTTTTTTTTGAATTTTATCAATTTTACGGATTTTATAAATTTTTTTATATTTCGATAATTATTTGTAATTTGCCGATCATTTTTGTTTTAGGTAATTTAGCGCATTTTTTCAATTAATTTTTTTTTTTTAATGTTCAAAGCTTTTAAAAGTCGAGAGAGTAAGAATTAATCAACATATTTAGAATGAATAGAATGAATTGCTAATCAAAAAAAAAAAAAAAACAAATTTTTATAAAAATAATAATTTTTATTAGCAATTTATGATTTAAATACATTTTTGTAATATCATTTAAAAAATTTTTAATTTAATATTTACCTTTGTCATTCTTGCAGCTTTACTTCAGCGATGAACTACAAGAGGAAGTATCTGCCCTTATCAAAGAAATACGTCAAAGTTTACGTATTGTGTTACAAGAGGCAAACTGGTTGGACGAGAGTACTCGTAGAGCAGCGCTACTTAAAGAATCAACAATTGTCGAACACATAGGACGCTATGAGAATATGAATACTACAAAGCTGTTAATAGCGGAAATTAAAAAGTTGCACTTCGTTAATGGCAGCTATGAAGCAAATTATTTAAATTTGCGTAAATTCAAACAATACATGATCCGCTTCAATGGTCTAAACCATGAAAAATTGGGTAATACAACGAAACCATTAGATTTATTGGTTGGCATGCAAGTCAACGCATTTTATTATAATATTGACAATTCGATTTATGTAATGGCGGGCTCTTTACTGCCACCTGTTTACCATAAGGAATGGCCCAATTCATTGAAATTCGGCACATTGGGTTATTTGATTGGTCATGAGTTTACACATGGCTTCGATACGGTGGGAGCGAATTTCGATGAAGCTGGTCAAGACAATTATTGGTGGTCCAATAAATCGGGAAAGGTATTTAAAGAACGCTCCAATTGCTATGTGAATCATTATCAAAGTTATTTAATACCGGAAATTAATCGTAATGTTAATGGCAATCTAACGAAAGATGAAAATATTGCTGATGGCGGTGGCTTGCGTGAAGCTTTAATGTCTTATCGTCGATATGTTAAAAATGTTACTAAAAATTTGGACTCAATTGCAGCGTTTTACAAGGAAGAACAATTACCCGGCATAGATTTGTTACCAGAACAATTATTCTTTTTAGGTTTTGCCCAGTTGTGGTGTGCATCGTACAAAGAAGCCGACTACTGGGAAGAACTAACGAATGAACATACAATCGATAAGTATCGTGTACTGGGTGCTCTATCGAATAATGCAGATTTTGCGGAAGCTTACAATTGCCCTGTGGGCAGTAAAATGAATCCTTCATCTGAGAAATGTGAAGTGTGGTAACCATAGGGTATCAAATTATTAGTTTTAAGTGTATTAGTTTTACACTTCTTTCGTTATTGTTAAAAAATTATTTTGTAAATAAAATTATGAATGTATAACATACATTCTATACTTAGAAAATCTAGTAAATCTTCTTCTATATATATAAAAGAAAGTGATGTTAGTTACTATTGTTATAACTCAAGAACGACTAGACCGATTTTGATGATTCTCACCAATTCGGACCGGTCACCGGCCAGAAAAGGATAATACGAAAAAAAATTCGCGAAAAATCCGCGATAAAAAAAAAACTCTTTTTTGTCATAATTTCTTTGCCTTAATAATCATTAAAAATATTTTTTTTAATACAAATTATAACAATTACTGTTTCTGTTTCTATCGAAACGCTTACTTTTTTGTGCAATTTGTTTTCTGGTGGTGGTGTAGAATTCTATTTCCAAACGGTAAGTTCCAAGTAAAGCTCATCATTTAGTGAGGTTGTGATATTTAAAACCATTTGTTGCATTTTTGGCATTCGTTATTAAGTGTTATTCACAATGCCGCGACCCCGGAGATCTAATATTTCGCGTCGAACACGTAATGCAAGTACTTATCGTAATATCGTCAATCAATTGAATATATATGAACGAGAAATCGCACGAGAACAACCCCGTATTAGTTTGGCCCGACTTCGTACATCACAAACGCAGGAAGAAAGGCAGGCGAGAAATGAAACGGCTCGGTTAGCAATGAGAAATCGTCGAGCAAATGTAGCAATTCAACAACTTTAAAATTTTTAATCAACGCATAAGAAGAATTGCTTCAAGTTCTGATTTGAATCAAGCAGCGTTCCATTACAACTGCAATTTCGACTACAGCTCTCATAATTCCGTTCAAAAAAAAGACATTGTCTATCCGCTAACCTTAAGATGAAGTAATAAATAAATATAAATTCAAATTTGCCTTAAATACATGCGTATATTTTTTGATTGAGCCCACATCTACATCATATTTAAATTCTTCTGTAAAAAACACTTTATAATAGGTATTCCTTAGATTTTTATTTAAAGGTAGTAAATTTCGTTAAAATATCAACTTAAATCGTTCAGTAATACAACACTAATGTTTGCTTAGGGCCAGCAACGCGGCTCGGGTTAGCTAGTTTATTATAATTTTGCTAAAATAGAATTACGTATGTTAAAAAGAAATAATAATAATTTGAATTTAAAAAATCGGCAAAAGAAGAATTTTATCTTTATATACGAAGTAGGATTACAACTTTTTTGTACCTCAAAATACCATATCACCACCTTACTGCCAATATTTTCCTGATAATAAAAACCGAAATTTTTAATCGATTTGTACAAAATACTTCAAATTCTTTTCTAAAATGCTTTCGTGTATTTTTTTAATATTTTTATTTGAAATTTCTAAATATTTATATTGTAGAACTTGGTATCAAGTATGAATTAAAATAACTTTGTTTTATATTCTGTTTCTACCTATATAAGAAAAATATTGTGATATAATCGAGAAAAATACTTAGAATCCAGCAAAAAAGGAACTGAAAAAGAGCTGAAAAAGTCATGAACTTAGTTACAAAATTACCACCCATTCCTAATTTTTTATGAGAGTGAAAAATAGAAGAATCGTTATAGAAAGACGTTAAACCGACTCATAAATTGATTCTGAGTTAAACGGTGTGCTTGAAGATGGATGTTGAATAATTTTTTATAAGTTTTTTTTTAATTATTTTGTTTCATTCTGAGCTGTTTATGAAATAAAGTGCCAATAATTTGTATTTTGCTCCACTTTTGTACGTTTTACATCTCTAAAAAAATTTAACAGCACTTTGTTAAGAAAGTGCTTTCTTTATTTCAGATATTTTGCTTATAATCACGAATTTTTTTCCTGTCTTTAAGTTTAAGGAATAACGCTCTTATTTAGCCTTATAAAATGTTGATAGATATACGTCCACAAACTTCCAAAAATGTTAAAAATATAATTTTAATCGCTGTTTTCTTCAGACAACATAATTTTGATAAGACATTTTAAATTTGTAAGCAAGTCTTAAAGTTCTCATTATTTACCAATTTCTAATTTTAGATATTAGAAATTATATTGTTTACGGATAGCTCAAAAACAAAAAGTGAAAAAAATAGTGTTAGAATTAACTTTTGGCTTTAAAATTAAAACAATAGATAAAAACAGAAAACTAAAGAAACGTTTTGTAATTCGCAGATAGCCCTTTTTGAATATAAGACCTGTATTTCTACAAATAGAACTTCTAGGTTCTTATAGGTTCTTATATTTGTTTCCTTTTTGCCCCTTGATAATATCCAGATCGATATGAATATTACTGGGACTATCCATCATATTCGGAAGTTCATTAAAAATGAAAAAGAAACGATCGAAGTTTCTTGCCACTGTTGCATTGACACCTTGCAACTCATTAATATATCTAGATAGCAAAAGTTTGATGATTTTCCTGGATGTGACCCGGTTAGCCCTTATCTCTGGGGGAAGTTCGGCAGCCATATGATATGGAATATCATATGGCTGCTATATGTATTACAACACCAAGACTACGTCTCATTACTTGTAATTCTGTTTGATCTCATGGATCCCTTACTGCTGTTGCAAGGGATGACAAGACATAGTATATCTTAGGCCTGATGAATCATGTATGGAAGAACAGAACTTGGTTAATAATTAATAACAATATGACCTTCGAAAGAAGTCATCAGCGAACTGGAAGAGTGAACTCTGATGAATGTTATGCAATGATGTTGTAAAAATTTTTAAAAGATTAGGTGACAAAGTACTTCGTTGAACGAAAGTATATCATATAAGCGCTCATAATTATTATAATTTTTTATTATTGGCCTTCTTAATATCAGGCTGCCATCACTTGGAAGTTCCTTATCTTGAATCTTTGAACGGTGTTAATAACATCGTTAATGTAGTGCGCCGTTGTATAAAGGCTCCATTATTGTAGCGTAAATGCTACGAATTAGCTGACACGTTTTGTTTATGAGAGTTAAAGCCCAACCAGTGAACAAAAAATCATCGTATCGCAATCAGCTGTTTCAATCTGCTTTATGCAGATATATGTAAGTAGCTATTCATACAAAAATTCTAGGTAGCGTATCGCAGTAATCCATACAAAATAGATTTTTACGCAGCTGCGTGACTTTTTGTGTAGTTTATTTTCTTTTCAAAATAACCAAAGAACAGGGTTGTTCTCACAATTAATGTTCAAAAACATATGATACGTTTACTTTTGTTGGCTATTTGTACAAAATGTTTCACGCTACTTTCCTTCACTCTGCGTTGCGTAGCAAAGTTGACTGGTTGGGCCTTTACATAGTGTCTACATTAGAAAATTTTTTATCAAGACAAACGTCAAACTTAACGCGAATTTATGGAAGGTGGCAACAGTTGCACAAAAACAACAATATGGCGTATCCCTTATTGTTTTTTATATATGCAGTTTGACAACTGTAACAACCAAAATAATAATCTGCTGTTTAACTTGTATATATCGCACTGATTTTGACGTTTTTTTTTTTTTTTTTTTTTTTGATAAAAATTTTCCTAATGTAGACACTAGATCATGTGTACATGGGTCCTAAGGATGTCAATGACTAAAAATGTAGTTGTTTAGTGAGTGGGAAAAATATGCAATCAAAGAAAAATTGGGAATGGTAAATAAAAAAACGTCAGTTATACATGGCACTTTATTATATAAAATATTAATATACAATTTATTAAAATTGTCATAAAAAATATAATTGACATTCCTCCACTTTATCTTAAAACATTAGTATTAAAGAAATTGATGATTATTAATTACCAAACAATTTATTTCGACGACTAAATGAAAGAGAGTAAGAATACATGTGAACTCAGCTATATATATATATATATATATATATACCTTTTTTGGAAATTCTGTTTTTAGTGGTCTAGAACTAAAAAGTTCCCTCGAGTTCCAATTTTAAAATACGATTGGTATATAAAAGAACATCCATAAAATATATTTGATAATACAGGCTGCTACTTTTTTGATCTTTTAATATATCATAAAAAAAGGACTAGATCCTGCCACACCTACCTTTAAGGTATTATTTCTTTAAAAAGAATGTCCGAAATTAAAAAAAGTCAGCATGGGAGTGGCAGTGATTCTATTCGCTCATTTTTAATGGGATTACAGCCCGTCTTGACGTAACATAATGATTTGAAATCAAAGTTCTTCAGACGATGTTTTAAGAATTTATGTATAAAAATTTAAAAACATTCACATCATCAAACATGAATGCAATCGCTTTTGAAAACCCTCTTGGATATGCGTTTATTAAGTTTATATTTATGATTCAATGCTCTTTAAAAAATGAAAAAAGCCTACAAAAAGACCTGTGTTTCGGTGTCCATTCCTCAAGATTAAAAAACACTCCTGATTATGCGTTATGAAATTTATGTTAAAAGCTTCAGTTAAACATTCATTTTATAAAATGTCTGTCCAGAAAACGAAGAAAAGTATATAAAAACGTATGTCTCAACATGGAAAGTTCAAATTTTTATACGAGCCTTTCTTGTTTACTTTAGCTTTCGGTGGAACTTTTCCAGCTAAAAGTTTAGTTCGGAGCTGAATATTAGAAGTAGTTATTCCCATGTTTGTCTTAGATTAGTTCTTTTTCAAGAACCGAGTACAGGTATACTGTCAATCAATAGATCTTCATTGAGCTGTCTGATCAATTTGTAATCATGCTGTCTAGTCAATTTTAGAATTTTTCAAGTCCCATTTAAACGATTTGAAAAGTTCTCTTGGTTTTGACTTTGCAAAATAATATGCAGCTAATTTAGAAAATTCAATGGACAGTTTCCAAAGATAATTTGATCGAGATATTTTGTTTAGTACAATGACAGCTCAAAAAGTACAATTTTTATTCAATTTAGTACAATATTGAAAATCACATTTATCATCCCTGGTATAAATTGCATTGTTCATTAAATTTTCACTCCATTACATACATATTTTAATATTATTATTTGCTGTTATTGACCATAACTTATTTCGTGTTACTAACATAAATAAGAATAATCAAAATATACACATAGCATGAATCAGTTACGTTAATTTACGTAATTTAATTTTTAGTTTTTTTATATTCGTAATTATATGAATGTTTTCTTATGTTAATAACATATCACTGTTTTAATATAATGGAGCTTCCGTCTTAATAACATAATGTTTTAGTGTTAAAAATATTTCATGGTGACAACAAATAGTTTTAATGATAATAACCTTTTTGGTTTCATGTTAATAACATAATTCTTGTTCATGGTGTCTATATTTATCACTTACATTTTGTTTTTCTACTAAAATACTTAATTTTTTATCGATATCATAATTATGTTATTAACATTTCTTTTGTTTTTGCATATGTATATAACATTGACGTTTCATGTTAAAAATTTACCATATACAAAGAATCGAATATAAATTTATAAAATGATATGTTAATAACATTATGAACATTACATAACATATTTTACTTTTATTTTTTGTTAATTAACATTAGTTTTATTTTTATTAATTATAAAGTAAATAATTGTTTAGTGTTTGAAAATTCCCATTCATTTAAAATAATTAAATCTTTATTTTTTTAAATATTAAATATAAAATAAATAACTGTTTATTGTTTAATTTCAATATTATTTGGTAATTCTGTATTAGTTTAAATTTTATGATACGTTAATGTCAATTCATAGGAAGATAATTGTTGGGCTATCTAGGATTATTCAACAAGGATAGCATGGTGGGGTGGGTATAGACATTTAGAAGAGGAAATTAGATCTATCCCTCTTCGACTAAGTTTCTCCATTTTCACTTCTCTTTCTTCCTTCTTTCTTTCTTTGTTTTTAGTTTTATTTTTTTTTTCTTTGCTTTCCTATAATATTTTTGGTCAATTCAGTAGGTACCTAATTTTATATTGTGTAGTGAATCGTAAGCTATCTCAATAGGGACAAGATCCACTCCATGAACACGGCTGGTACTATAGGTAGCATAGCCCCTAGAGAGATACGTTCCTGCGGTTAAGATCGTTACACCTTCCAGAATTTTGCGTCTCACTCGCACCGATGCAGTGCATTACAATGCACAACAGTAAAAGTTATGCATCGTTTATACTGACCGCGTGCTTTTATCTGAGTGCTACAGCTTCCTGTATGAAGATACGGGTCGTCTGGGAGTCGGATCAACAACCCTCTAAATAAAAGATCTAAGCGGTCCAGCTTCCTATATGAAGATATCCCCCCAAAAGTGGTACCATAGACCCAGTATCTCACTTTTTAATACAACAGTCCACAAGGTGGATTTTACACATCATTGAATGTATCAGATAAAGAAGAACAAATTACTTGCTACATTTAGGTTTTTTAAGTAAGTAGACCTAAATTCTTTCTGAACGCCAAGGATATATCCGGAAGTAGTTTGTATTTATTAATAGCCTCAGCGATCTGTATTTTTATCAGGTGCTCGTCTTTTTTTGTTTCTCATACTGAAAAGATGATTGAAGATAACTCGCCTTTTTGTCCCACCATCCCTTGGGAATATATTTGTTCCTGGAGCCAATATTTAATGTGTTTTCTTTCTGAGTTCATAGAAATGATTTAACTCGTTAAATTTAATTTTCTCAAGACTGTCTCTTAGACCATTGTTCTCGATGGAAATTAGAATAGGGTGGTGATTACAATACGAAATCTTGACATTTAATACCCTCTATATTACATTCCTGAAAGTGCAGTCGATGATGAGCTGTTACCAGCAGAATATGTGGGACACCCGTCATTTAGATACTTGCATTGGTGATCGTCACCAGAGATCTTATTAAAAAAACCTCTGGGGTATGGTGCCAAAGGGCTCCAAGAGGGTCCTAGGCGTTAAAATTTCCACATATTATTGTTCGGTTCCTATAAGCGCTACCATAAATAAATATTTTCAGCACCTCCAAGTTAAATTCTTCGATGCTGATTTGAGGGAGATATAGCTTATTTTGAGTTTTTTCACCTATGTTCAAAGGCGAATTTTATATTAGCAACAATACCTAAGATCGTTTTTCCAACAAGGCAATTATTTAAAAGAGCGAATAAGATAGCCGTAACACATTTTGAAAACTTCGTAGGAAAGCCGCGTATTTTTCCGAATTTCTGCTTTACTAAAATTTCAAAGTCCTGGCATTAAAATAAGTCCTCAAAATCACTATCAATACCTAACATTTTCCAAAAATTTTCGTAAAAAAGTTTAACTGGTATAATTAGTATGAAAAAAAAATATATATTGATTTATTGTATCAATCTCCCAACCCACTGTGCAGCAATTAATTCACAGCTGATTTAAATACCGCTGTTACCACTACTTTTAGGTTAAGTTTACACAACAATAGAATAGTTTAATTTTTAATAAACTGTAATTTTAGAAAAAGAATATGTTTAGACTTAATACTTTAAGACAATTGCCACAAATTACTTTAATTTCTTATGCTAAACAAGCAATAAGACCTGTAAAACAATGGTGTGCTACAAAAGAACTGAAACAAAACCCACCACAACTTTCTCTCCAAGGGTCAACAAGAAATATTTACATTTCTTCTTGTTTGGAGAAGTACAAACGTAAGTCTGGAACACAAGATACAGAAACGGATAGTGAAGATGAGGAAGATGCAGAATTTAAAGATGAAAGAGATTCGAAGGTAACTAAATCAAAAGTAAATTCATTAAGAGCTGATTTGCTGTTAAAAGCTGGACTGGGTATATCGAGAAAGTAAGTAGGCTAGTACAAAATATATATTATTTATTTATAAATTAATATTATTAAATGCACATTTTATAATGTTTTAGCAAAATAGAAAATATCTTTTATGAAAGTAGAATACGTGTTAATGGAAAAAAGTTGAACAAGAAAAGTGTCCAGGTAAGTTCTAAAAAATTACACAAACTAAGGTGTTTTTATTTAAAAATTTGTATTTTACTTTTAGCTTAATGAAGGAGATGAAATCGATGTCATACGAGGTTTTAGCCAACAAAACCCTTCACATTTGGTAGTCTCCCGTGTGGTTATTCTTTCAGCATCAGAGCGTGAAGAAGGTTATAGCGTAAATCTGAGACGTTATAAAAGTTTATTAGTGGAAAATTATTCCGGTGCAAATGCTTTTAAATCGTCGGCTGTATCTGATAACTAAAAATTTAAACTGGAATTCTTGCGTAATAAAAACAATAATATAATTTTGAGTTATGGCCTTTAAAACATGGTCTCTGTATTAATTCATCGTTACTAAATTACTTACGATTCTTCAAATTTGTTTAAAAACAAAGATTCAAAAACAGGATCCCGAACCGTTGTAAGGTAGGAATTACGTAACTCCTCCGTATAAATGGTTCTAATGGTGACAATTTATAACACACATTAATTAAAAATCTATCCCGATATCCGCTCTATAGAATAAGTACACAGAATTACATCTAGATAATTTCTATCAAAAATGATTGAGGAATTATAACTCACAAAATCTTAAAAAAAGGAATTTTAAAATAAATTCTCCGTTCGAAATTAATTTCATCTTGAAGAATCAAGTCTATTGAAATAAAAAGTGAAGATTACAGTTATTATCTTTGATATTGCTTTTCTTACTTATTAAACAAACTATTATATTTTGTTTGTTTGTTTCGTTTTGAAGAGTAATTATTTGGCCGCGGAATAACCAATAATTCCATCACTAATTACGGCAAAAACGCCCAAAGAGCGTCCTCCGAAAAACTGCCTTCGGCCTACACATTGGCACAAGAAGTCTGCGTCCCCGAATTAAACTCCTATTCGCAATCAAAATTGAGTTTTGTTTGGTATTTCACCACGTTAAGCCATTGAAATTATCAGATTTCATTAAAATTTGCCTTGCTTATACTATCCAAAAATAACACATTTATAATTTATTTTACTTGATTTTTCTTTTTATTCTTTTTGCGTTTCTTTTTAGGTTTCTTATTTGGATTACCTTTTATTTTATGTACCGTTAAAGCCTTATAATCACCCAGAAAATCATTAGAATTATCTGAATCCTCAAATTCTTCCAATACTTTGTTCTCATTGGTATCTCGAACATCTTTATCACTATCCACCTCCATTTGTTCACATTTCGCTTCCTGTTTAGTATTTGCTAAATTTGTTGCGGGTATTTTATCCATTATTTCTGACAAAGCATCCACTGCTTTATCGCCATCTAATTTTGGGTTATGCATTTGGCCCCGACTTTCATTACCAAATGATATAAAATCAGACCAAGATTTTTCTTCCTGCTTTTGAACTTTATTCTCCTCTTCAATTTTAACTATTTCTTTAGGTTTTTCTGTTTTCGGCTTTTTAATTTTATTTTTTATAGTTTTCTTTTCATCTATAACTTCTCTTTTAGTTTTTACTGGTTTCCTGCGTTTCTCTACCCATTTGTGTAGATCTTCACTAATTTCCATTACATCCCTTGGCAACACCATACACAAAGCTTGTATGCCAAATAATTCTGCTATGAAGTTTTCCAATTTTGGCTGAGCATACACCGGTTGGACTTCATTTTTAATTTCAGCATTTCTTGCTATTAAACCAACCAAATAATTGGGTTTAATGCTCAGCGATATGAAAACACAACTGCTGGTTTGATTATTTATCTTACGCAAGGAACTTTCTAAACCCAAGGATATGCCTTTCTGGGTGGCAAATTTTTTGGGCTCTAACTTACTTTCTGACATGGCAAATTTAAACAGAGTTTTTAGATGCTCCATTTCTTGGTCGTCTAAAATGGGACTGAAGTTAAATAAGAGAAATTAATGTTTCGATTTTTAGATTTAGTTTTTTTGCTTACCATCTTGTTTTATTGGGATTTGCTAATATAGCTTTTAATTTTGGCAGCGGTTTTTGTTTGCCTTTAATTTCTTTGGCTTTTAATTTAGCCAAACTCATATTTTTTTATTTTTAAATGTAATATTTATATTTGTTTTATTACAAATTAAACAAAAAACCATGTAATCTACGCAAAAAATTATTCCCCGAAAAGTGTATTCGTGCACATGTTTTGTTTTGTTTTCGTATGAAGTGTGTTCAGTGTATTATTCGCGGTCCTCACCTAACAGCCCATTTACACGTAACAGAATATGTAAGATTTTGCTGTCAAATAGTGTCAAATTCGTCCACTAGCAGAATTATCTCACGTGTAGACCCAAATATTAGTATTATAATAAGTATTATGAGGCCGTTGTGATGAAATTTCTCTACACAACTATCTAATAAGATGAACTGTCAATATATACATATATACAAAAGTCTGTTTCTGTGTCTGCATGTGTATTTTGGAAATTACTAAAAAACAATGGTTTTTGTAAAATTGACGCATTTTAATAATTGTTTTATATTTTAAAAGCATTTTTATAAAAATTGCTTCAAAAAGTGTGAATTTCTTAAATATGTTTACTCTGATTGAAAATAATTATATCTTATATGATTTATTAGAATATGTACGTGTAATCCTTATTTAAGATTTAACATAATATAAACAAAATGGTCACCCTCTTCTGCTAACGTTATCTCACATATTATATCAGCGTTAATCTCAGTTGTAGACTTGGGCTAACATTTTATTTATTTATTTATACTCCATAGAGTTTGACGTTAAACACGATTATTTAAGCAAATCATTGGTGCGCTTTTAATAACTTCGGAACTAATCCAGATATTTTAAATTATATTAAAATTGATCTTCCAATAAATCTTTCCGATGGTTCGAATAAAAAAAAAAAATCGAAAATTACACTTAGGACTTTTCGTCAACGCACCGACGAAATGTCAACAGTGATCCCAGTTTTAACAGAATTGGACATTGTTACACTACTTCTACACGAAGAAATTTTTATTTCCTAACATAAGAAATAACGTCGGCAGAATAATGGGAAGAAATTTTTATTTTCAGCTTTGTGTTAGGGGAAATTAAAATTTTAAAATGCCTTTTTTACCGAAAATTTTAATTAAATCTTTTGACAGAATTCTAAGTTATGCAGTGTATTGTAATTAATTACAATGCCGTAAATATATAATGACACCAATGAAAGAAATCATTTAACTATTAATTTTACCTATCTTTTTATATATCCTGTGATATGAAATTTTTAGTTATTGGACCTACACTTCAATACAGTATGAGTCCTTGAAACTGGAAGAGCCTTAGACCATTATGTTCCATATTTTCTGTAAAAATCAACACTAGGGTTATAACTACTTTTGAACATCAAAATATCATAGCACTTCTTATAGTCAATATTGTCCTGATAATAAAAACCAGTTTTTTACATTGTGAGGCCGTTCAATTATTTCTAGCACTATACAAAAAATCATTCATAGTAGTTTTAAATTTAATTTCTTATATATTTGAAATTTGATTCATAGAAAAAACCTCTTGAATGAAAAAGTTTATAAACTTATATATAACTAGCTGACCCGAGCCGCGTTGCTGGCCCTAAGCAAACATTAGTGTTGTATTACTGAACGATTTAAATTGATATTTTAACGAAATTTACGACCTTTAAATAAAAATCTAAGGAATACCTATTATAAAGTGTTTTTTACAGAAGAATTTAAATATGATGTAGAAGCTGACCCGAGCCGCGTTGCTGGCCCTAAGCAAACATTAGTGTTGTATTACTGAACGATTTAAATTGATATTTTAACGAAATTTACGACCTTTAAATAAAAATCTAAGGAATACCTATTATAAAGTGTTTTTTACAGAAGAATTTAAATATGATGTAGATGTGGGCTCAATCAAAAAATATACGCATGTATTTAAGGCAAATTTGAATTTATATTTATTTATTACTTCATCTTAAGGTTAGCGGATAGACAATGTCTTTTTTTTGAACGGAATTATGAGAGCTGTAGTCGAAATTGCAGTTGTAATGGAACGCTGCTTGATTCAAATCAGAACTTGAAGCAATTCTTCTTATGCGTTGATTAAAAATTTTAAAGTTGTTGAATTGCTACATTTGCTCGACGATTTCTCATTGCTAACCGAGCCGTTTCATTTCTCGCCTGCCTTTCTTCCTGCGTTTGTGATGTACGAAGTCGGGCCAAACTAATACGGCGCTGTTCTCGTGCGATTTCTCATTCATATATATTCAATTGATTGACGATATTACGATAAGTACTTGCATTACGTGTTCGACGCGAAATATTAGATCTCCGGGGTCGCGGCATTGTGAATAACACTTAATAACGAATGCCACAAATACAACAAATGGTTTTAAATATCACAACCTCACTAAATGATGAGCTTTACTTGGAACTTACCGTTTGGAAATAGAATTCTACACCACCACCAGAAAACAAATTGCACAAAAAAGTAAGCGTTTCGATAGAAACAGAAACAGTAATTGTTATAATTTGTATTAAAAAAAATATTTTTAATGATTATTAAGGCAAAGAAATTATGACAAAAAAGAGTTTTTTTTTATCGCGGATTTTTCGCGAATTTTTTTTCGTATTATCCTTTTCTGGCCGGTGACCGGTCCGAATTGGTGAGAATCATCAAAATCGGTCTAGTCGTTCTTGAGTTATAACAATAGTAACTAACATCACTTTCTTTTATATATATAGATATATAATTATTTAAACAATTTTAACAACTTCATTAATAAGTGTTACGAATTTTGAATTGGCAAATTAAATATTGATTTGAATTTGATTTAGACGAAGATTCTGTAAAGTTTACAGATTACATTTGAATATTTGCGGAAAGATATCCGAAGAATAATTTATTTGGCAAAACAATTAGTTTTAACGGTACTAATTTATTAAGGATTTTATTAATTTATTTATTGTGCAATATTCATAAAAGATTTGCTATATTCGAAAGATACCAGAATGAAAAACAAAAGCAAGATTCTAAAATTTGGAATAAATCAAAATAAACCTTAACAAGAGAAGACAAATTGAGATACAATGAATAAAATAATAGCTTAAAGCAACTATAAAAAGGAAAGTTCATTAAGTTCAAATTTAAAAATATAAAAAAATACTCATATTAAAACTCATACATACACACATTTACACAAAACACTTAAAGAAAAATTATTTAAATAGTTCAATTTTTTTATTATTATAAATAAAATATAAATTTTAATTTTTGAGAATGTGATATGGATAACTTTTAAATTCAATTGCGGAAAAGAATATTGAAAATACATTCAACAAATAACGCAAATTGAGACATCAGGTCTGAAGTCATCGATAGAATAATATGGTTGGTGAGTTTAAAAATAGTAATTTTATTACTTATTGAATTTAAAATTTTTCTTAATTAACATTCCAAAGATAAAAAAAGAAAAATATATAAATATTGTTTAATGGTTAGATGAAATATTTATCTATTTTTAAACATAAATTCAACATTTAAAATTTCATATTTATACATATTTAGTTTTTTTTTAGTATTAAAATAGTTAATTTGTTAAATTAGAATAATTAGAAAATAGAAACATAAAACATGACATTAACCATTTCTTTTAAATAAATGTTTTTTTTATCATGAATATATAAAAGCGGGTCTTAGAGAAATGGGAATAAAATCATCTCTTCCCCATTAGAATTATGCATTTCTTTTTGTTTTATTACTGGTTTAATTTTATATATCGAATAAATTTAAAATTAGGTAATTTTAAATTTATTTGTGTCGGTTCTGTGTTTATCTTTAAGAAGAAAACAACCCCCCATTTTCCATGAGCGCAGCCGGAATTATAGGTAGCATACGCGACTTGAAGATGAACCACTGTACTCGTGAACAGTTACAACATCGATTCGGACAAAAAACTTCACGCACCGGCCGCGATTTCTAAAATGATTTTTGATCAATTTTTTAATATTTTTATTTTTATATTTTTTATATTCAGTTCAATGGTACAATTTAAGAACATAGTATGGAGATTACAAATACCTTATTTTATGTTTTTTTCTACTTAAATAAGAAAAACATTACGATATGGTCAATCATTAAAAAAAATCTTACAACATGTCAATTATCGAATTAAATATAAACATTTTACTATTAACTAATTAATCGCAACTTTTTACATATTTTGTGAAAAATTGCGTAGAAATAATTTTTCGTTAAAACCTGCATCAAAAAATGTCAAGACATTAAATATTTAGTGAAAAATACCGTTAAAACTTAACAAAAATTAAATTAATTTCTTTGTTTATATATTTTATATTTATATCGCGGTTTAACGGAGATTGGAAGCAACAACTTGCAAGAATTTCTATCTCACGATTCGTTATAATGCACTATTTTCATTTGAAAGAGTATCGATTCTGCATAGTATGATTTTGAATAAACTTGAGTGCAATAGTTCAAGTTTTCTGTATAAAACACCTTCATAGATCAAGAGAACATGTCAACCATAAGTATTTAAAAAATTCAAAAATGATATCCATGACTCGGTTGTAATGCTAGTAGCGTTTTTTTTTTTCTGAAGAAACATTATGTGTAAAATTATTTAAAGATTATCCTCACACTCTTAAAATGGTAACCTTTTTATGATTTTTATGATGTATATTTTAAAGTACACGTTTATAAGAAAAAAAAAATAATTGCATGAGATCGGATTTTTGTGTAAATTTGAAAATATTGCTGAAATTTCAGATTTTTGTTGAAATTTAGGATTTTCGGTGAAATTTCAGATTTTTGCTAAAATTTTAAAATTTAGATGAAATTTAAAATTTTTGGTGAAATTTCAGATTATTGATGAAATTTAGAGTTATTGGTAAAATTTTGGATTTTTTGTTAAAATTTTGAATTTTCGTTGAAATTTTGGATTATAGATAAAATTTAGAGTTTTTGGTAAAATTTCTAATTTTTAGTGAAATTTAAAATTTATAGTAAAATTTTGAATTTTTGGTGAAATTTGGAATTTTTTTGTAAAATTTCGAATTTTTTGTGAAATTTTTGATTTTTGGTGAAATTTTGTATTTTTGATGAAATTTAGAAATTTTTGTGAAGTTTTGAATTTTCTTTAATTTCCAAATTTTGATTTTTTTTAACGAATTTTCGAATTTTGGTAAAATTTCGAATTTTTGGTGAAATTTGGAATTCTTCGTGAATTTCGGAATTTTTGTAAAATTTTAATAACTTTATGGAACATCACAAAATATTGCTCATAAATTCTTCTCGCAAAAAATGTTTGAGTCTGGTGTTAATAAAGTGAAGCACACTCACCCCCTATTTAATTTGGGGATAAAACATGTAAAATATTTTTTAAATTTAAGGGCAACACTATTAGAAAAGAATATCTGAACTATTTATTTTTTCAGCATAGAACACAAAAGAGAGTAAATGGCAAAATAAATGCAAGATTTTAGTCAGAAAAGAAAACGCCATAAGATTCATGATTCTAAATTTTTTCCTTTTTTTTCTTGGATATTAACAGTCCGAAATCTATATATATATATATATATATATATATATATATATATATATAATGAATAGATATATAAAGAAGGTGCGATTCAGACACCAATATTATAACCATTCTCAACAAAAAGTAGTTCAAAGGGATGTAATATTTTCGTGCTTCCTTTGAATTCAAATGCATTTTTATTCCTTAAACGAAATTAAATCGTAATAAATTTATCATTTGTAAACTCATGAAAACAACATTCGACGCAAACGCTACTTTTGGAGTTTGACTTTAACTCAATTGTACTTGTAAATTATTTAAGATTATGGATTTTTATATTTAAATTAAAAATAAACTTTAAAAATGAGTCCTATTTATTAATAATTAATAAATAAACAAATTTGTTTAATATATGTCGAAATAATCTTTTGGTATATAAATGTCCATATAAAATAATGCTCACCAATGAAAAAACATAATCGAATCATCAAACTTTCATTGGTTTTAAAAATTCATTTTGATGACGAGTTTCCCTATAGTGCTGGGATTCCTATGGGAGTTAGGATACGAGTACATATTTTCATTTTTCGGATTTTGTCACTTTTGGTATTACATTTTGATTTTTCGAAATTTAAAAACCACCAAGTTTATATTAAGTCTATGTAGAATCCCACAAGTGCACTAACGCAGTAGCGGCTTAAATGCTAGTTTATTTTTTATTTAATTTTTTTATTTTTCTTAAACCTTAATTTAACTTAAACTAATATAAAATATAAAATTATAATAAATTATTTAGTTTAATACTAAAACTACGTCTTTAAGCCTAAAGAAATTTACATGAATTAAAAATCACCTAAGGATGGCATTACATCAGTGGCGTAGGTGAATGTTTTCGCTTTACGATTTTGTCTCCCGTTTTGACGATTTTCGAAATGTGGTACGGAAAGTTCATCGATCACGTTTTCTGATAAATGTAGTTGATCTTTGGATTTCTCCAAATTTGTGTTTAACATATCAATTGAATTATGTGAAAGAGGTATTTCCGATGTAAATCCATTGACTGCATTAACATTAGATTCGTTATTTGAGTCATTTGAAATATTGGTAACATTATTGTCTGCTTGGTTGATTAATTCGTTAAAATTTGTTCGGAATTCTTTTAATGTTTCTCTTGGAAGTTCAGTAGATGTTTCATTGGTATTTGAAGTATCTACGCTTACTGTAGTTGTTTCATTTGTTTGTGGACTATCTTTCAACGATTCATTGGTAATGGAAATTTCTGAAGTATTCAGAAATATTGTAGTTGTTTCAATTGTTTGAGGAGTTGTACTTTCTTTGTTGTATTCAGTTGTAAATGCCTCTACTTTTTCGGTCGTTGTGTCTAAGCTTACTGTAGTTGTTTCAATTCTTTCTGGACTATTTTTCAATGATTCATTGGTAATGGAAATTCCTAAAGTATCCTGGAATATTGTAGTTGTTTCAATTGTTTGAGGAGTTGTACTTTCTTTGTTGTATTCAGTTGTAAATGCCTCTACTTTTTCGGTCGTTGTGTCTAAGCTTACTGTAGTTGTTTCAATTCTTTCTGGACTATTTTTCAATGATTCATTGGTAATGGAAATTCCTAAAGTATCCTGGAATATTGTAGTTGTTTCAATTGTTTGAGGAGTTGTACTTTCTTTGTTGTATTCAGTTGTAAATGCCTCTACTTTTTCGGTCGTTGTGTCTAAGCTTACTGTAGTTGTTTCAATTCTTTCTGGACTATTTTTCAATGATTCATTGGTAATGGAAATTTCTAAAGTATCCTGGAATATTGTAGTTGTTTCAATTGTTTGAGGAGTTGTACTTTCTTTGTCGTATTCAGTTGTAAATGCCTCTACTTTTTCGGTCGTTGTGTCTAAGCTTACTGTAGTTGTTTCAATTCTTTCTGGACTATTTTTCAATGATTCATTGGTAATGGAAATTCCTAAAGTATCCTGGAATATTGTAGTTGTTTCAATTGTTTGAGGAGTTGTACTTTCTTTGTTGTATTCAGTTGTAAATGCCTCTACTTTTTCAGTCGTTGTGTCTAAGCTTACTGTAGTTGTTTCAATTCTTTCTGGACTATTTTTCAATGATTCATTGGTAATGGAAATTCCTAAAGTATCCTGGAATATTGTAGTTGTTTCAATTGTTTGAGGAGTTGTACTTTCTTTGTTGTATTCAGTTGTAAATGCCTCTACTTTTTCGGTCGTTGTGTCTAAGCTTACTGTAGCTGTTTCAATTCTTTCTGGACTATTTTTCAATGATTCATTGGTAATGGAAATTCCTAAAGTATCCTGGAATATTGTAGTTGTTTCAATTGTTTGAGGAGTTGTACTTTCTTTGTTGTATTCAGTTGTAAATGCCTCTACTTTTTCGGTCGTTGTGTCTAAGCTTACTGTAGTTGTTTCAATTCTTTCTGGACTATTTTTCAATGATTCATTGGTAATGGAAATTTCTAAAGTATCCTGGAATATTGTAGTTGTTTCAATTGTTTGAGGAGTTGTACTTTCTTTGTTGTATTCAGTTGTAAATATTTCTACTTTTTCGGTCGTCGTATCTTGTTTAAATGCCGTTATTTCTGCATTTTTAGTTGATTGCTCTAGATATAGTGTAGTTTCAGTTGTTGATTCCCCTGCCTCTTCTGTTGTTTCTCCGGGAGTAGTAGCAATTTTAGTGGTTGAAAAATCATTTATATTTTCCGTTGTGGTATGTAATAATTCTGACACGGATTCCGAAGTAAATTCTTTCAGGTTTTCAATTGTTTGGGAAATTATTGATGAATTAATAGTTACATCTGTTGTGGTATCAAAATTGGTTGTTGTTTCAATTGCAGTAGCAGGAGTGATAGAATCTTGGGGTATCGTGGATTCGTTTGAAGCTTCCGTTGTTGACAAACCATCTATTTCTTTTTCCGTTGAAATATCCATGGGATTCATGGTTGTAGTTCCTTCATATACTTCAGTTGTTGAATCATTCAATTCAGAATTGAAACTTTCTTCAGTTGTAGATTCTGAAAGAGTTTTCGATTCATTGGTACTTGTAATTTCATTTGAAGCTTCGGTTGTTGAAAATTCTTCCGTTTGTCTTTCTGTTGTATATTTCATTGGACTCATAGTTGAGGTTCTTTCATATACGTCAGTTGTTGATTCTTTGGAAGACTGATCTACTGTTGTCGAGGCTACATTAGATAAATTCAAAGTGGTAGTTGTTTCAATAAGGTGTGTTGTAGACTCATTATTTGCATCAATTTGCGCTTGATTTGTTGAAGTTTGAAATAAAAATGAGGTTGAGGTGGTAGTATCTAACTTAGTTGAAGCTTCTGTAATCTCTACATAGTTTTGTGTATAGTTTTCTGTTGTTGTGCTGCTATCTGGCGAACTAGTAGATTCATTATTCACATTAATTTCTGCATTAATTGTAGACGTTTCAACTATAAATGATGTTTCGGTGGTTGTTCCTAATTCTGCTGCATTTGGTATTTCAGTGGTCCCTATGAAATTTGGCGTTGAACTTTCTAAATCAGTAGAATCTCTTTTAGTGCTAACTACCGAAATTTCTGTTGTAAACTCTGGTAATATTTCGGTTGTACTTGTTGGTGGAAGATTTATATTTTCAGCTGTTGTTCCTTCAGCAAAAAACATCGTTGTGGAATCCAAATTATCGATCGTTACAGTGGTAGTTGAATCAAATACTTCATTGGTGTTTGAATTTGTAGTTGCAGAGATTTCCGTGATTTCCCCAAATGAAGATTCTGTAGTACTAATATCAATATTTTCAAGTGAAAATTTCTCGGTTGTTAACTCTGTGTTCTGTTCCGTTGTATCAAGTACTTCATAACTATTTACAGTTGTACTTTCAAACCTCTCCGTTGTTTCCTTCATAGAGGATTCTGTTGTTGCAAGATCATTATTTTCCAGTATAATACCCTCGGTTGTTGAAGATTGTATATGAGCCAAAGTAACATTCTTCGGCGCAAATGAATTTTCAGTATTTGAGGCAAAAACTGATTCAGTGGTACTACTTACAATCTGAGTTTTATTTTTTAACGTTTGTAGTAAATTAATTGAATTTAGTATTTTATCAACATAATCTTTGTTATAAATAAACGTTTTCTTAGTAGGATTATACGGCTTGTATTGTTTATAATTATAAGGTTTTTGATTTTTTATATACTGTACTGCCATTTTAACGAAATCTCCGCGAGTTTTAAATAAAATATAAGGATGTTGTCTCGTTTCTTGCATGTTGCTTATACTTCCTAATGAAAATCCAATATTATCAGTTTTATTTTTAGCTACTGAATTTAAAAACTGGCCTGTTACTCTTCCATAACTTAAACAATCGACCATTGCAATTATTTGGAATATGATAAAAATCCTGGATGTCATTTTGTTGTGAGTGTGAAACGTTAACTGTTGAGGTTTACTGCTGGTCTCTTACTTTAAATACTTGAGATTATTTTTTCCACTAAACACTTTTACCTGTTTCATTTTAAAACCAAAGCCGCTATTGTTATGTATTTACTTAATGCCTTTCATTGTAAAAAGGGGTTTTTCCATTTGTTTAGACACTTTTAAATTAAAAGATAAGTACCTTTCTACCTGATCCTGTCCTTTGACATTACGAAACTGTGCAAGCAAAGTAATTTAGTTTTATTACAATTTTTTTAATGTCTACAGGTATATTCTAATGTCTTGTGCATTATTCCTAGTGGGTGGCATGTTTTGAATGCAGCTAATGAGAAAGAATTCCAGTTTTATGGAATTTTTCTTCACCATAAGAACTCGCATGGAATGGTAAAAATATAATAAAATTATATTTGGGAAAAGCCTATTGTTAAAGAAATGTGTGAAAATTTTGACGTGAAATAATAATTAGAGTAATAAATTTTCAAAAAGAGGGAATTTTTAAAATTCTGTATAAATTATAACCTAATTATGGATAATAATTTTTAATAGGGCCATAATGATATAACGGGTTTTCTTAAAAATTAAACATCTAAACATTTCAGTTTAAATATAGAATAGTAATAATAAAAATGCACCCACAAAATAGCATCGTATTGTTAAAAGAGTAACATTTTCACCACTTCAGAAGCAGAACTAAATTCATACCTTAAGCATTTTTGATGTTTTATAATAACTTCTAGAAATGTGAAAAGTACTTCTACAAAATAGCAAACATTTTTAGCAAGCAACTAATATCTCTTACAAAAAATTGAAAAAAAAGTGAAAGAAATATATGATCGGTCAAGACCGAGTATATGATACCCTATGCCATCGTGCACGGTCATAAAAATTCGGGAAGAGGACTTATATTACACCTGTGGCCAATTTTACTAAATGTAAAATAAAATATATAAATATTGAATAATTCGTTGATAATAACATCTGGATGATTTTATGCACTTTAGGGCGATATCTAGAGGTGGTTTTATATGGGAGCTATGGTAAATTATGGACCGATTCTCATAAAATTTGGCAACATTGTTTCTACTTACATAAAACTTATTATTGTCGAATATTAACTTGATACTAACATTCTTATGGGATTTATGCACGTTAAAGTGATTCTCGGAAGAGGGGTTTATATCGGAGATATGGTCAGTTGAATTGATCTTCATAAAATTTGGTACAAAGATTAATACTTGTACAGAACTTCTTCCAACCGAATTAAAATATACTTATTTTTAAGGCATTTTTGAGTGTTTAAACTCTATTCCGGGGGGACATTTGTATGGTTGCTAGGTGAAACAATGGACCGATCACAACCAATTTCAATAGGCTTCGTCCTTGTATCATAAAAGTCGCACGTGCACAAGGTTTACATGGATAGCCAGTCGTCCAGCCACCCAGATGGACGTGCGGACGGACATCGTTGCATCGCCTTAAAAAGTGATTCTGAGTCGATTGGTATACTTTAAGGTGGGTGTTGGATAACTTTTTCTATACGTTGTACAAACGTACAAAAACTAATTTCTTATAACCTTATATACAAGTTTCACAAAGTCCAAAAACACGTTTTGATCGATATCTCAGTTACTAGTGAACCGATTTTGTTTTTGGAGACCATTTCGGTTTTTTGGCGATGTCTCAGCCATTATTTATTTTATTTATCAATAGACAGGCGGACATCGTTATTTCAACTTCTCTATCAGTAAGGATCCAGTATATATATAGTTTTTAGGGTCTTAGTTGAATATTGTAGAAATTACAAACGCAATGACAAATTTATGTATACCTTTTACACCTGTGGTGAAGGGTTTAATAAAAATTAATAAATTAATTAATTACAAATGTACCCTCTAGAAAAGAAAATTAGTCTGTTCTTATATGATTCCCAAAATATTATACCTGTATGCTTAAATTCACGTGAGCTTACCATTTTCAGTAGCGGAATGTTAAGATTTTACTAACGTTTTTTGTCATATTTTCTTTATTCAAACACATAATTTTATATATTTCGGAAATTTTTCAACATATATTGGGTTTTAATATACCATCGGAATGGTAAATTTAATGCATTTATTTCCCAAAAGGTTAAATTTGCAATTTTTGAAAAATATATCATACAGAAGTATTTATTATACTTAAATATAGATGAATTTATACAAAATATAATAAGTTCCTTTAAAACCGAGATTATAATCGAATTAAAGAGATTTTTGAAATTTAGTCACTATTTTACACGAATTTATAGATTTTACATTTATCGTGTTTTTAGTGACATTAATTTTATTAACCATTTATTTGATACAAAAATTAAATTATTTACCGGAAATTCCAAAATACTACTTGTTCAACTAAAGGGTTAACTGCATACATACATCAATAGTATTGAATGAGACCTTTCTAATTATGCAGTAAAATATAAATTACGATGGAAAAAGGTCCAAAATATTCAAACTTTAAAAAAATAGTGTTTGAAATAAATCATAGAAAATTTTGTTAAAATTGAAATTTCGAGATAATAAAAACTAGTTTTAAATATTTATTTACATATGTATTAAACATCATATGTCTGTAATGTGTTGTAATTTTTTTGACAAAAAGATAATAATTATATGCACTGTTGATCGAAACGAAATAATTTTCTGGGTCCTTATAAGAAATTATACCGAAAGTACTATGTCTGTCTGTCCGTCCGTTGGTTGAAATGGGGTATATGAAGCCCACCGATAACTGCTATATATAATATATATAGCATCGATTTGAAATCCTTTCAAAAATTTTACCATTGAAATTTAGCAATATCGGGAGATATGTCTAAAAACTGTTTTTAAGGTTTTCTTGACTTAAAAATGGTTTAGATGGCGTTTGAGAAGATATATATATATATATATCTTCACAATATATATTGATATATATATATATATATATATGTATATATATATATATATATATATATCAAAAGATCAGAAATTTTTTCCAAATTTTTTTTGGAATTAAAAAAAACGGGGCTTCAAACCGGTTTTCGATTTTCTAAAGCCCCTACATAAGCTAGGAACTTAGTTTTTGCAAAACAAAATCAAATATATATATATATATATATATATATATATATCAAAAGATCAGAATTTTTTCCAAATTTTTTTTTTTTTAATTAAAAAAACGGGATTTTAAACCTGTTTTCGATTTTCTGAAGCCTCTACATAAGCTAGTTTTTACAAAACGAAATCAAAAAAATTTTTTTTTGAATTTTTGTGCTGAAGAAATGAACTCAGTCGGTCTATTAATAACAGAGATATCGGCCAAAACGCATTTTTGACCGATATCCAAGTCCTAAATAAGCTACGGAATTGGTTTTTATATAGATAGATCACAAATATTTTCCTTCAATTTCGGTTCATAAACAACCGAGTTATCTGTTTCTTTTCTTAATTTATTTAATGTCTGCTTCCCTTATAGTTGTTGCTTCCATGGGCACTGAAAAACAACAACAATAAACTAAGGCATATTTGTTTTCTGAACTTTTTGAAAGACCCATGTAAGCTTGAGACTACGATCTTTCACAGAAAAATAGGAATTTTTTTTTAAGAATTTTTGTGTTGAAAAAAGAACTCAGTCGATCCAGTATTAACCGAGTTATAGGTCAAAACGCGTTATTAGATACACATACAAACATATATAAAAACATTGCAACGACTTTCAATGTTGTTTTTTGTATAAGCATACACACAATAATTTGTATACACACAATAATTTGTATACCCATACCATACCATAGGTGGTTGGGGTATTATACGTTTGTGATGATGTTTGTAATGCATAGAAAAAGTTATCCAACAAACACCTTAAAGTATACCAATCGACTCAGAATCACTTTTTAAATCGATCTAACGATGTCCGTCCGTCATTCTGGCTTGCTGTCCATGTAAACTATTGTGCACTAAATTTTAAAGATAATATGAATGTATGAAATTTGGCAGGTGGGACTTCTATGATACAAGGACTATGCCTAACTAAATTGGTTGTGATCGGTCCATTATTTCACCCAGCCGCCATACAAATGTCCCCCCGGAATAGAGTTTAAACACTCAAAAATACTTCAAAAACAAGAATATTTTAATGAAATTTGGCGCAAGGAAGTTCTGGACAAGTATCAATCTTTGTACCAAATTTTATGAAAATCGGCCCATAATTGACCATAGCTCCCATATAAACCCCTCTTCCGAAAATCACTTTAACGTGCATATTCGACACAAATAAGTTTTATTTAAGTAGAAACAGCATTGACAAATTTTATAGAAATGGTCCATAATTTACCATAGCTCCCATATAAACCAACCTACAGGAATCGCCCTAAAGTTCATAAAATAATCTAGATGTTAGTATGAGCGTATTATTCAGTATTTTTATTTTACATTTAGTAATAAAAGTCCCCTTACCGAATTTTTATGCTCGTACACAATGGTGTAGGGTATCATATAATCGGTTTTGAACGATATATTTTTCTTTTTCCCTTTATTATAACTCATTAGGTCACGAAAACCATTCCTGATTAACGAAGCTATTTAAAATTATGGGCTAAAGTGGTGCCGTTTTTATAATTTTTTTTGTGTTTTCAAAAATGTGACAAATATTGAACAACATTGTGGAAAATAGAAATATCAAAAAAAAAAAAAAATTATTTATAAGCAAATATATATAGTTTTTTATTTACAATATACTAGATGCGTATAAACTGTGAGTTCAGTATATACAAATAGCTTTATTTGTAAATAAGAAGTGTGTATAAATTAAGTATATATCTTCCTTAACCTCTGTATTAGACAAATTTTTGTCAGGACAAACGTCAAACTTTTATCAGTATAAAAATTTATCTCATGTAGACTGAATTTGTCAGTATTATTGCAGCGTTAAAACAAATTTGCCAGCGCTCGAGTTCTGACAACTTTGTCTTGACGTTGCTTGGCAAAAGATGCCATTTTGATTGTTGTTAGTACTTTTTACATGGCTTATTATGACAGATGTTTTTATGTATAATTGATAGAGATAAAACATTATCTGCAATTCAAACAAAAATTTGATGTTTGTCTTCATAAAAATTTCTCATGTATAGACTCGACGTATATATGTAAAGTTTTATAAAATTCCAAAGTATTAAATTTGCTATTTACTAGCCTTTACAGGTGCTCTTCGATACTCTATTTGATACGATAACTAATATTTGTTTATATGGTAGTTACTATTCTTCTTGGACCTACTCGCCTTATTCGAAATTTGATATGAAAATTACTTTAAAAACTTTTTAAGCCTTTTACTGTAATAATCATTTAGATGAGAAAATTTATATTTTCTTTATATGGGAGTTACCTCTACAGTGCAAATACTATATGTGCTTCAAGTTTCATGTTAATTGCTTAATTATAATAAATATATTATAAAAATATATTTTTTCCAATCAAGATCTAACAAAGCCTATAACATGCCTCCGGCACCGGTACTATCATTTATTACGTTTATACGCACTATTATTGCAAATAAAAAACTCACTGTTTATACAAAAATTGCATAAAAAAAATATATTTTCTTATTTGTCGTGCCGGATGGGAAAAATACAACTGTTATTATCGAAAATTCTATGAACCTAAAAGGTTCATGCAATGCCGAACGCTTTATTTACAATTAGTTTCACTAATCACAATTAGTTTTCGTGAGTTACTAACTTGTAAACAAAATATTAACTCACCGTTTATACTGCAAAATTTTCATTTCGCAATATTTTTAATTGCAAGTAAGAGGTCGATATAAATATAGTATGTGTGTCAAATTTCGTGAAAATCGGTTCAGACGTTCAGATATGATTAATACACAAGAAAATAAACAAATTTACAACACCTATATTTATAATATATATAAGGATATAAGGATTTATAAAATCTTGATTCTATTTTAACTTTATTTGAAATTATAAATTATTTAAAGTATTTAGTGTTTACATAGATATACAATATATGCAAATATATTAGTAATTACGTCCAATATAACTTATCTGATTTTCATATAATACATATCAATACGGGTGAAGGGTATAATAATTAATTAATTGAGATTTCCAGAAAGAATTGCGATGCTTCTTAAAAAAATGAATATAAAAAAACAACAAAATGAAGTTTGATAGCAAAGTAAATGTATCTTCGTTCGAGCTCTGCCAATTATATCATAACGCATAAAAGACCAACTACACGTGATGAATTCTTATCATGATAAGAATTTAATATTTGTCATGATAGAAAAATTTCTCGTGTAGACCTTATGTAAACCTGCAACAAATAACTAAACGAAACGTTAACCAACACTGATATATCTATTTTCACATTCTGCAACACTAGTTTTACACTGAATATACCCAATGGCCGGCATAAAGTGACATCCAGCTAAAAGAGAAATTTTGTTTGTTGATATAGTTTTGCAACGCGTTTTTTATAAAAAATATAATAAAAGCTGGTAAATATTAGTAATAATTTTATAAAACAAAAATGAATATTACAAAACCTTAAAATCTGCTAAGCATCCATCAATGCATAGAGTTTAATAAGTGAATTAAAAAATTAAACATGTGCCTCGCACTAAAACGTTTATCAATGTTTTCCATTCTTAGACGGGAGTTATAAACCATGGATTCGGATTTGTATGATGAATTTGGCAACTATATAGGTCCCGATTTGGACAGTGATGAAGATGATGACCAAAGTATTTATGGACAACAGGATCAACAAGATGATCATGATGTTAGTACTGAAATGTGAATCTCTTCGTTCTCGTATTTAGTTTCTTGTTTTCTTTAGGAAGAGGCCATGGATGAGGAAGAAGATCATGTTGAAGATGAAGATAAAGAAGTTACTGCTGTGGTGTTACATGAAGATAAACGTTATTATCCTACAGCTGTTGAAGTCTATGGTCCCGATGTTGAGACCATTGTGCAGGAGGAAGATGCTCAACCTTTGGATAAACCTTTAATAGAACCTGTCAAGAAATTGAAATTTCAAATTAAAGAACAAGAACTACCCGAAACCACCTATAACATGGAATTTATGGCCGATCTTATGGATACTCCACCCCTTATACGTAATGTGGCCTTAATTGGTCATTTACATCATGGTAAAACTACATTTGTTGATTGTCTGATTCGCCAGACTCATCCACAATTTGAAACCAATGAGGAACGTTCTTTACGTTACACTGACACTTTGTTTACGGAACAAGAACGTGGTGTTAGTATTAAAGCTACACCGGTAACTTTGGTATTGCAAGATGTCAAGCAGAAAAGTTATTTAATGAATATTTTTGATACGCCGGGACATGTAAATTTTTCGGATGAGATTACAGCCGCCATGCGTATGTGTGATGGTGTTGTGGTATTTGTTGATGCTGCCGAGGGTGTCATGCTGAATACGGAGAGATTGTTGAAGCATGCTGTGCAAGAGAAAATGGCTATAACGTTGTGTATCAATAAGGTTGACTGTTATTTGTTATTATTATTATTTTTTTTTAAATTTATTATATTTTTTATTTTCAATTTTAGATCGATCGTTTAATCTTGGAATTGAAATTGCCACCCCAAGATGCTTATTTCAAACTAAAACATATTGTAGAAGAAGTTAATAGTTTGCTGAGCACTTACGGCAATGCTGAGGAAACATCTTTGGTTTCTCCTATCTTGGGAAATGTTTGTTTTGCTAGTTCTTTGTATGGCTTTTGTTTTACATTGAAATCTTTTGCTAAATTATATGCCGATACTTATGAAGGCGTTAATTATGTTGAATTTTCAAAGAGATTGTGGGGTGATATGTATTTCCATAGTAAATCGTAAGTATTTACTATCAACCAATAAGTTAGGGCTTCAACAATGGGTTCAACTTTCTATAATCGAAATTTCTAAATTCTAAAGATTTCAAATTATAAGATCACAACCAATAACTAAATTTAAAATTCCTTTTTTCAGGCGCAAATTTACTAAAAAACCTCCACACAACTCAGCCCAGCGTAGTTTTGTTGAATTCATTTTAGAACCCATGTACAAAGTAATTGCCCAGGTGGTGGGTGATGTTGATACCACCTTAGCCGACACTTTGGCTGAGTTGAATATACGTATAACCAAAGAAGAAATGAAATCAAACATACGTCCTTTACTACGTTTAGTTTGCAATCGTTTCTTGGGTGATTTTAGTGGCTTTGTCAATATGTGTGTGGAACACATACGTTCACCGTTAGACAATGCTAAATCTAAAGTAGATCACATTTACACAGGTCCCAAGGAGGGTGATATGTATCAAGATATGATTAAATGCAATCAAAATGGTGCTCTCATGGTTCACAGTTCAAAAATGTACCCCACGGATGATTGTACATTTTTCCAGGTTTTGGCTCGTGTGGTATCTGGTACTTTATATGCTGGTCAAGAAGTACGTGTCTTGGGTGAAAACTATACTCTACAAGATGAAGAAGATTCCCGCATATTGCAAGTAGGACGTTTGTGGGTCTACGAGGCTCGTTATAAAGTTGAATTAAATCGTGTACCGGCTGGTAATTGGGTGTTAATTGAGGGTATAGATCAGTGTATAGTCAAAACTTCCACTATAGTGGATGTTAAGGCCACAGAAGACCTATATATTTTTAGACCTTTGAAATTTAATACCCAAAGTATTATAAAAATTGCTGTGGAACCTGTCAATCCTTCGGAATTGCCTAAAATGTTGGATGGTTTACGTAAAGTTAACAAATCTTATCCTTTACTATCCACCCGCGTAGAAGAATCCGGTGAACATGTTATTTTAGGTACAGGAGAACTTTATTTGGATTGTGTTATGCATGATTTGCGTAAAATGTATTCTGAAATTGACATTAAAGTGGCCGATCCTGTGGTGGCTTTTTGTGAAACTGTAGTAGAAACCAGTTCTTTGAAATGTTTTGCTGAAACTCCTAATAAGAAGAACAAAATTACTATGATTGCTGAGCCTTTGGAAAAGGGTTTGGCTGAAGATATAGAAAATGAAGTGGTGTCGATAAATTGGAATAAAAAAAAGTTGGGTGAATTCTTCCAAGTTAATTACGATTGGGATTTATTGGCTGCGCGCTCTATATGGGCTTTTGGTCCGGATAATACAGGGCCTAATATTTTAGTCGATGATACCTTACCCTCAGAAGTAGATAAGAACTTGTTAACATCTGTTAAAGATTCTATAGTGCAAGGTTTTCAGTGGGGTACCAGAGAAGGTCCTTTATGTGAAGAGCCTATACGCAATGTTAAATTTAAAATATTAGATGCTGTTATAGCTAATGAAGCTTTACATCGAGGTGGAGGTCAAGTTATACCTACAGCCAGAAGAGTAGCATATTCGGCGTTTCTTATGGCCACACCTAGATTAATGGAACCATATTTATTCGTGGAAGTACAAGCACCAGCAGATTGTGTTTCAGCCGTTTACACTGTATTAGCTAGAAGAAGGTTTGTTATAATTCCGTAATAACATTAAATAATATATTTAATATTATATTTTTCCCTACAGAGGTCATGTCACACAAGATGCTCCCGTCTCCGGTTCCCCACTCTACACCATCAAAGCTTTTATACCCGCAATTGATTCCTTTGGTTTCGAAACCGATTTACGTACCCACACACAAGGTCAAGCTTTCTGTTTGTCAGTATTTCATCATTGGCAAATTGTACCCGGTGATCCTTTAGATAAATCGATTGTCATACGTCCTCTAGAACCACAACAGGCTTCTCATTTGGCACGTGAATTTATGATTAAAACCCGTAGACGTAAAGGTTTATCAGAGGATGTTTCCATTAATAAATTCTTCGATGATCCTATGTTGTTGGAGTTGGCTCGTCAAGATGTTTTGCTTAATTATCCTCTATAAAGATGTGCTATGCATTCAGTAAATTTTTATTAAAATAAATAAAATATGTATGTCAAACAGTAAATTTTGTGTGTTTTTGTGCTAAAACTTCTTCAAAAGCTTTTAAGGTATTAAAGTAAAGTTAAAAATTTTGAGATTTTGAAAGTTTATTTACGTTTTAAAGGCTTTTGGTGTGAAGTTAAAAAGTTTTAATATTAATTAAACAACGTTTCTTTGTTTGCCAATAGATGTCCTTAAAATAGTGAGACATACATGCCGCACACTCATGATTTTATGAAAATTGGTAGATAAAGCTTTTGTGCTTAAGAAAAAAAGGAAGTGTAATGAAAATTTGCTCAAGGACACGCCCACCTTCCATACATTATAAATTATCAAAATATTCTATATTCTAAAATTGCATTGAACAAAATTTGGTACAATTAATTTTTGATAATATGTTAACAGATTCGTGATATATAATACTTTGTCAAAGAGCATGCCCACGATATATTGACATATCCTAAAATGTTTCACTATGAGAAGAAAGGAAAATATATTATTTAATATCCCAATAAAAAACGATCAAATGCTTCGAAAAAGAAAATTTTCACCACTCCAAAGGTATAACTAAAAAAGTAAAAATAAATGTATTTTTAGCAGGAAAAAAGGTTAATAATTTCTAAGAACATTAAAATTTCCCAAATTTAAAAGTATTTTTATTATTTTATAATAAGGTTAAAAAAGAATTTTTATAAGAATTATAAACACAGTTTTAAGAGAAGTACTTCAAGAGCAATGAAAAAGAAGCATAAAAAAGAACATCCTACTAATGACAACCATGGGTTGAAAAATAACTTCTGCAGCTCTTTTTCTGCACTAAGTACTTCTTTCCAATAACAACACAATATTAAAATTATGACTTTTTCATTTATTTTTTTGCTGGGAATAGTATTTTTAACTGTTCCATCTTTAATACCTTTGTTACAAAAAAAAAAAAAAAAAAAAAAAACATAAGCTTTAGAAAATATTATATGAGGAATTTTAAAAATTAAAAAAATTTTGACTAAAAATATCAATTTTTTTCTTTGATTCTTGGTAATGGCAACTACTTGATGAAGTAGTTTCTCGGTAATTAGGCGTCATTTTTATTTTCGTACTCAAGATTATATAAATAAGTGCTCAATAGTATAACACATTAATATTGAAATAACGTGTGTCAGTTGGCTAGAGCGCTGGATTAACAACCATTCTGATGCTATTAATTTTTTTTAGCAAAATGTCTAAAAAGATATTTTATAATAAAAGTTTTTGTCACTTAGTTAATTAAGTGTCATATGGTTTACTGAATAAGACGTTAGTCGTTAAAAACTAATGGTTAATTTGTTTCCCGAGTTCAAATCTCACTAACGTCAACTTTTTTTTTGTTTTTTTTTTTGTATACCCTTCACCACAGGTGTAAAGGGTATATATAACTTTGCCATTCCGTTCGTAATTTACACACTTTTCGTCGGAGAGCAAAAAACTTTATACAGGTTGAAAAATAGCGGTTTTTCAAAACGGTTTTTGATTTTCTGAAGCTCCTATATAAGTTAGGGACTTCGTTTTTGTAAAACAAAATTGGAAATTTTTTTCTGAAGAAATCAACTCAATCGATCCATTAGTTATAAAGATATCGGCTAAAATGTATTTTTGACCGATATCCAAGTCCTAAGTAAGTTACGAACTTGGTTCTCATATAGATCGATCACAAATATTTTTATTGAATTTCGGTTTTTTAAATCAACCGAATTGGTTCATAAAGAACTGAGTTTTATTGATAAATATTATTTTATTTATTTAATGTCTGCTTCCCTTATAGTTGTTGTTTTTATGGGTATCGAAAAAAAAACAACAACAATAAACTAAGGCATATTTGGTTTTTCAAATTTTTGAAGGATTTTTTTAAGAATTTTTGTATTGACAATTAAGTAAGCAGATACAGTATTAAGCGAGCTTAGGCCAGAACGCGTTATTACATTTTTTGAAGCTCCGATATAAGCTATCGGCCTCATTCTTACATAAATCTCTCACATATATTTTTTCGAATTTCGTTTTTCTAAATCAGTCAAATCGGTCCACAAATTTTACTCCATACTCTTTTTTAATTTAAGATTGTCTTACATTTATAAAATATTTGTTCTGCACCTAAGTAATTATATCTTCCTTAAATATGTGCGAACTTTTGTAAAATTCCCAAGTATTAAATTTGTTATTTACTAGCTCTTATCGGTGCGTTTCGCTATCCTATTTCATGCGATAACTAATATTTACTTTATATGGGAGCTATACTCCCCCTGGACCTATTTCACTAGATTCGAAATTTGATATGAAAATTAGTTCTAAATTTTTTTAAGACTTTCACTGTAATAGTCATTTAGATGAGAAAATTTATATTTTCTTTGTAATGGGACCTATCCGCTCTTTTTTCATTTCCCACTAAATTTGAGGGCTTTCACTGTAATAATTCATTCGATATGCTATAATGAATATTTGCTTTATATGGGTGGTGCTACACCCTCTGCTCCGATCTATTTAAAGCTAATCGGTTCATCTTTTTGAGAGTTTAAAAAAAGTGGGTATATATATGGGCGTGGAATCCGATCAAGAACTAACATATTATATTAAACGATGAATTACCTAGGGACCTTTAAATTTCGGAGCCAGTTTATCTGTGAAATTATCTGCCGCGCTGGACAAATGGTGCTCTTTCACCCTAACGAGTTCTCCAAGTCTCGGTTTCCAATTTCCACTGCGTATATTATAATAACGCCTTTGATCCTTGGCAGCTTTCACGAGATTCTTTCTTACGAGACTAAAAATTTGTTTTAAAGTTTCTGCTTTTTCCGTATTTGTGTTCCAGTCCCAGGTGTTGCCTCGTCATATAAGACGTTAGGAAGTCTAGGTTCACTTCCTTGTATCAGAAATGTTGCGCTATACTGTGTGGTATCTGATTTCGCGTTATTAAGTGCCAGTTGAATCTCCGGTAAAACTTCATCCCAGGTTTTCTGATTTGTTATAGCGTATTGTACGATCATTGTTTTTATTGTGCGATTTACCCGCTCTGTGGGGTTTTCCTGGGGCGAATAAGGGGCTGTTATTTGGTGCTGCACTCCGATGTCTTTTAAATAGGCTGGAAACATTTTGCTGGTGAACTGCGAGCCATTATTCGTAATGAGTACTTTTGGTACACCAAAATTCGCCAGAATTCTTTCTCTGAAGGCTTTCCTAAGCGTCTGTCCAGTGGCTTTACTCAGTGGTATCAATTCCGACCACTTGGAAAATTTGTCGGCGAATACAAGCATCATTGAATTTCCGTGTTTTGATCTCGGCAAAGGGCTTACAAAATCTGCGCAAACGATCGCTCAAGGCTCCTCCGCAATACTTGATAACATGTGTCCTGCGGGGAGTTGTTAGTTCGGTTCATACTGCTGGCAGGTTTGACAGTTTCGGACGTACTTCCGAATGTCCCTGAACTTTCCGGGCCAGTAATATCGGTTAGTTACTCTTGCAATAGTTTTTCTTATTCTACAGTGAAAGCGCTATCTGTGCGTTAAATTTCATATAAATAGCTTCTTTAATAACGTGTAAAATTTAAAAAGTAGATTTTTTTTTAAAGTAGGCGTAAAATGTGTGTGTGACGTTTAATCGAGATCAAATAAAGTGTGAAAATCGGTTCATCCTATTTCAACTCTATATGAAAATGCAAATTATTTAAAGTTTTTAGTGTTTACATATATATAGTACAGGTAAATATATTTATAATTACATCTAATATAATATATTTAATTTTCATAGAACAAATCTTAACACGGGCGAAAGATATATATAAGATTCGGCACAGCCGAATATTGCACTCTAACTTCTTATTTTTATTTTTGTTTAAGTACATATTTTGAGTACCCCTATAGTTTAAAACATGAATTTGTGGACAACTCGAATAAAATTAACTAATAGTTCAGGCAAATAATAAGTGGTTTATTTTTGTTTCCAATTATACCTGCTAGCTTAACAGGAAAGCAAAGTTTTTGATGGGGCAGTATTTATGCATCAATTTGTTCACGTTAATCATTTTTATCAATGCGCGCAAAAGTTTTGGAGGTTTAAGCTTGAAACATTCAAAAAATTCTTAAAAATAGAGTTATTGCTTTATCGAAACCAAAATACCGAGATTTTTTAGAACTTCTATAGTGCTTTCAGCATTTGCCAAAACTATTACTGCATTTTAATTATTTATCGATGTACAATGAAAAGAAAGCTTTATAATTTTATTTTTTGCACGACTTTGTATATAGCAAAAATAATTTTTGTTACTTAAAAATATCAAGAAATATCAAGAAATGGTAATAAATCTATTAAACCTAACTACTCATGATAATATTTCATAATATTCCTTACAAAAAGCGTGATTTTAGTTTTTTTTAAGTGAATTTCCGCAAAAATTTTTTAGTGATAAATTTTACATTGAAAATAGTTTTTTTTCTCTCAAAAAACTATCTAGTTATTAATTTCTTTTTTTGGGAATAAAGAAAAATAAGAGTATTCAATTAATGGTAGAGCTGGTTCTAATTACAACAATTTCTCACCTTTTCTTGCAGGGAAAAATCCAAGAATGAGGTATACTTTTGTTTTCAGTTCAACTTCAGTTTTTTTTTTTATTACGAAGATTTCTTTCTTAGATTTAGGTAACTTAGGTTAAGGTAAGTTTTAGGAATAATTATAGTAGAGTAAGTATTATTTGTGACGCTCGTGATGGCTCGATAGTAGGATGGTACGAGTAAGTTGGTAAGTGACTTTAAAAAATAAAGGCCATTCGTTTTTAAAGCCTTCTTTTGGGTTTTCATAAAACTATCGGCTTTTTAACGAAAACCGATAACACTACTTTTTTTTATTAAAAAAAAATCAACTTATGGTTTTACCAGATTATTTTGTTTTTAGTAGTATACACTGCGAAAAATTATCTTATATTAATTTATTATCATTAATACGAGTAGAAAAATTATAATTTAATTATAATTTAAGTGTCCAACTTGATTGGACATACGTGAAAAAATTAAAATTTTCTTCATATAACATAATATACGCAACAATACTCCAGTTTCTCTTACACATTTTCAAAACAAAAAAAAAAATTTTAATTTTTGATAGAGAATAAAAAAGGATAAATTTGGTATTTTTTTTAAATTCCCAAAAAGTACCAATTTTAAACAAAATTTAAATTTTCAAAAATGGTAAAAACAACATTTATAATTAGCTGTGTTTTGTTGCTACCGTTGAGTGCTAACGTTGATAGTTAGTATCACTTAATACTCAAACAAAAGTTGCACAATAGAGCTTTATATTTTGTTAAAAAAAAAAAAAATAATAATAATAATATAAATTTGTTTTCATTATATTCATTTGTATTTTTATATTTTTTGATTTATTGACATTCAAATACCAATGATTCTATTTTTTTTTTTTTTCATAAACTGACAGCACTTTTATAGATGTTAAAGTCAACATGTTTAATTCTACACGTTAACTCCTAATGTATGTATATAAATTCAAATATTGTATGAAATTGCCTATGAGAGTTAACAACAAAAGATAGCTATTATTAAAAAAAAAAAAAAAAAAAATGCCGATTTCCAAACAAAGTTTTAATTTTTAAGAAAAGTGGAGATGTTTTACGTAGTAATATTTAAAATTGTACCAAAATCAATAAAAGCATATATATATAAGGAATTTAAAAAATTTCCGAAACTCTTTCAAACCGACTTTATGTGTATTGTGCTTCTTAAGTTTGCTTTGAAAACAGGGAAACAGTTGATGCATTTTAGCAGACCTTACGAAATAACTAAGAAATCCAAAGTTTTATATAGGTTAGGTTAGGTTGGAAAGGGCGGCGCATTCACGCCTACACCCAGAGGCCAAACGGCCCATTGTGATCCCTTTATGAAAAGAAGAAAAAGAAAAAGAGAAAAGTGGAACCTATACCCAATCAATCAGTTATGATTGTTCCTAAGCCATTTTATCCCCATAACAAACCCTATGAGGTTGACAAGTCCTTTGCCATTAACCTCACCTAGTTCATGTAGTGTATGGCTTCCAAACCACTTCAACCTATTACGCTGAAGCCCTACGCAGTGACAGAGTATGTGCTCCACTGTCTCTAGCTCCTCAACATCATCGCACGTTCTACAGAAGTCTGATGTGCCAATGTCCCACTTACACATCATATTCCCTATTGAGAAATGACCCGTAACCATACCTACTATGACTCTAAGACTACCACGACTCATACCTAGAAGATGCTTGGAATCCGCCAGTTTTAAGCTAGGCCATAATGTCCTAGAAACTCTGCAGTCCGATCTGTCACTCCAGGCTCGATTCGTGTTGTCCAGAGTCCACTCCCCTATGGCCCTAAAGAAGGACCCAATTGGAATCTTAACAGATGACTCTATGAAAGACCTATCTAGCTCCGAGCCACTGCGAGCTAGCTCATCGGCTATTTCGTTGCCAAGAATGTCACAATGACCAGGAACCCAACATAGTCTCATCATATAGGAATCCATTAACCTTCTCAATTCCCTTCTGCACTCAAGTACCAATCTGGACCTAACAAAATGACTAGTCAGAGCCAATAACGCCGCCTGACTATCAACATAGATAGTAATCTCAGACCCCCGTTCAACATTCCCTTCAATCAAGCCGAGAGCCTTATAAATGCCAAGAATCTCTGCTTGAAAGACACTACAACTGTCAGACAATTTGTAGGATCGTCTGATATCAGTTCCCATAAAGTATACACCTGCACCAGTGCCAACTTCCATTTTCGAACCGTCCGTGAAGACCGCGCACCCCGAAGTCAATCGTGGTCCCGACATAATCCGTAGGCTCAGCCAAGGATAGTGTCCGACCGTTGAATCTGACTTCATCTAGTATGCTGACATGCTCCGCTCTAGAGGAACCTAATAAACCCAGTTCCTTCAATCTAAATAGGCCACGGACAGCCATACCCCTCACGAATTCCTCAATTAGAAGAAGGTGGAGGATTATGTCCAGCGCCGCCTGAGGTGTACTTCTCCTGGCACCTGAGATGCCAATTGAAGCACACCTCTGAACTTTAGAGAGAAGTTTCCTGTACGTTTCCCTACTCAATACCTTCCACCAGACTGTACAGCCATAAGTAAGAATAGGTCTAACAACCGAAGTGTAAATCCAGTATACAACTTGCGGCTTAAGACCCCAATTCTTGCCTATAGAGTTCCTGCAGGTGTAATAGGCATTGAGTCCCCTCTTGACCCTCTCCTGAGTGTTTCTCCTCCAAGACAATTTACTGTCCAAGTACACACCCAGGTATTTGGCCTCACTTGACAATACAAGCTCAATCCCGTTCAATACTGGCAAGCTAAAATGCTCAACCTTGTATTTCCTAGTAAACAAAACTAGCTCCGTTTTCCCGGGGTTTACCCCTAATCCCTTACTGTTGGCCCAAAGGGACAGATCACGTAAACCTGTCTGCATGACCTCACTGATCGTAGATAAAAACTTACCAGAGACCAGTAAAACAACGTCATCGGCGTAGGCCACAATCTTCCGTCCCTTAGCATCAAACTGTCTTAAAATGACGTTCACGGCCAAGAGCCACAGTAATGGAGAAAGGACCCCCCCTTGCGGTGTGCCCCTAGTCACGAGTTTCCTCATATAAGTGCCTCCCATGTTTGAGTTGATAACTCTGCTGCTAAGCATCAGAATTATCCACTCAACAAGAAGCTTACTTATATTCAGCGAAACAAGTGATTCCTCGATAGCCTCTATCGTGATATTATTAAAGGCCCCCTCTATATCGAGAAAAGCCGCCATGGTATATTCCCTCTGCAGCAGACCTCGCTCAATGTAACTCACAACGTCATGCAGAGCACTCTCAACGGACTTACCCTTGAGATAAGCATGTTGAGACTCGCTAATGACCTGAGTTCCTATACTAGTCCTAAGATAAAGATCGATCAGTCTTTCTATTGTCTTCAATAGAAAAGACGATAGGCTGATCGGTCTGTAATCCCTGGGCTTCGAGTGAGTCGTCTTACCCGCTTTGGGTATGAAAATGACCCTTACCTCTCTCCACCCCCTGGGAATGTACTTCATTCTAAGACATTCCCTAAAAACCTCCGTCAATAGAGAGATGGCTCTTTCATCGACATTCTGTAGCATGGCCGGAAATATTCCATCCGGGCCAGGAGATTTGTATGGCTCGAATGAATTTACCGCCCATAATACTTTGTCTCTAGTGATCATCTCCCTTATCACATCGGTATCCCCAGCATCTGATTCGGGTTGTAGGTTATCACTGACGCTACCTGTCCCTCCAACAGATTCTATATCCCTACAGCCTGGAAAATGAGTCTCCATAAGTAAACTGAGGGACTCTGAGCTAGACTCTGTCCACGAGTTATCCTCACGTTGTATGTATCCAGGTGCCACTGGGTCCTTGGATAATACTCGCCTAAACCTAGACAACTCGTTAACAGAGTCCACCGATTCACAGAAATTTACCCATGAAGTCCGTTTCGCTCGTCTAATGTCCTTCTTATACTTAGAGAAACTATCCCTATAGCTATTCCAATCCTCATCACTCCTCGTTAGTTTGGCTCTATTAAACAGCTTCCTAACTGTAGACCGCTGGTCCCTAAGTTCCCTAGTCCACCATTTCGGCTGTTTCCTTTTCCCAGGATAAATCACTGGACAATTGAGCGCAAAACTATTCCTAATAACATTCGTGAAATTATTCACCGCCAACTCGATACCCTCAACTGAATCTCTCCAGTCCTCAGTATCCCTAAGGTCCCTACAGACTGACCTCCTGAAGGACTTCCAATCTGTCCTTCTCGAGTTCCTATAGGGCTGCTCCCTCGCCTTCTCAAAGTCGAGACCAAAAGATATCATGCTATGGTCAGAAAAAGAGTAATCCAAAACTACTCTCCAATCCCTAACATAATTTCCCCCACGGTTAGCCAGCGTTACATCTATAACTGCTTCCCTATCTTTCGCTCTGAACGTAGGAGTAGTACCCCTATTACAGATATGCAGATCATAACAAGTTATAAAATCGTATACCAACTCACCTCTTTTGTTGATGTCCCTGCTTTCCCATTGATAGTGGTGAGCATTCGCATCACATCCCAAGACCATGTACGCGCCTTTCCTCCTAGCGTGCTCCGCCAACTGCTGCAGAGCGATACCTGGTGGATCGGCTGCCTCATACGGCATGTACACAGCCGCCATTATAAGCCCGCTGCATCCTGCGGCTTCCTGTTGGACGACTGTAAGGTCCCCACTGCTAAAGGAATGAAGAAAATTAATATTTAGATTATTCCTAGCCAGTATACATGTCCGTACCTTTTCCGTTGTGGATGGTATGAACAGGTTGTACCTCGTGACCCTCAGACCACATACCCTGGTGTTCTTAATCCAGGGTTTTATATATTATATTATTTTTGGATGCAAACGAGAGACAGCACTTTCGAAATTTATGTATAGCAAGTAAAAATTTTAAAAATGTAAACAAAAATTAACGATTTTTTGAAATTTTTGTAGTTAGAGAACAGAATTTTAAAGACGAAGTGATTCTCTATAGTTTGAGGTATATTTTGTTGATGTCAAGAAACCAGGTATCCCATACCATCATCACAAACTTTTATGCCATTGGCATAAATGTTTGTTTTTCGCTACTGACAAATACCGCTTTTATAGATTTTTCCCAAAATATCGCGTAAACAGATTTCTTTTTTAATAAATGACACTTTCAAGTCAAAGTCTCGTTAAATAATTTTAAAATGAAAAACTTTTATACACTTTTTAAAATTTTCACCAAATTTTAAAATTTTGTTACGTATTTTTTTAAGATAAGATAAGATAAGATAAGATAAGATAAAAATAGTTATGAGTTTGGATTATCAAAAAGTACCTGTGAAGAATTATCTTAATGGTTAAAATTGATAATGTGAAAAAAATTTAAGAAACACCTTTAATACTTCCTCAAAAACACATATCGGTTGCTGACAATTAGCACGAAATATAAATTACTTCTATATTAATGTCAAATAAAAGTATTTTATTTTCTTAATACTAAACTGCAGGGGGCGTTAAACTTATAATTGTATAGGCCAGAAAAAAAAGATGTTCTTAACCCCAAAAATCAGCCCCACATATTTCGCATTATAGTTCCAATTTTAAAAAAATATTTGAAATTTCTCATATAGCAACTCAAAAAGTTATAATTTTCAAAAAAAAAAAATATATATATATTAAAAAAAAGTTATAATTTACTAAAAAAGAACAACTTTTTGTATAAAAGTACGGCAAAAAAAAGTTCATAATTTGGAAATAATGTTTTTTTAGTCTACTGGACAACGTCCATTGCAATTTTGAAAGTAATACGCATTTTTTATTATTACAAAAATCATAAAAATATTATTAAATTATTCATATGTTTTTAAAATAACATTGATGGTTATTTGATTTTTTTTTTGTTTTGCATTAATATCTGTTTTAATGGAATTTTTTTCAAAGCATATAAATGCTTTTTTTCTTGCTGTTTAATTTTTAATATTAAATAGGGCAGGATGCTCGAGATACACATAAATTACATATTTATATAAATTAATGTATACAGATATGTGAGATAATTTATATATTGATACGATTGGTACTAATAGTATAAATTAAAAGCTGTAAAAAAAATCGAGAAAAATGCAGTAACTGAATGAATTAAAAAATAAAAAACGCACACATACTTGCGTAACCAAATTATTTATTTTGTATATATATATATATATATTTTTTTTTTTTTAATTACAATTACGCAATGAATAGCGAACGGTCAGTTATTTAATTTACCTTGAGAGCAGTGATATTATTTTCAGATGATGGTGGCAATGATGATGATGATTGTAGTGATGATGACCCAACCACTATTGAAAAGTAATCAATTTAAAATGTATGCATTATTTGTAAATTGAGTTCAAGCGGAAACGGATGATAATAATAACGACATTATATTATAACGGTATTTAAAAACAAATTATTTGACATTTTGTTATTTGTTATATGGCTTCTTATTTTTATACCCACTATCAAAAATGTTGGGGGTATATTAAGTTTCTCATTCTGTGTGTAACATGTCGAAATATTCATCTAAGAACCCAAAAAGTATATATATATTCTGGGTCCTTGTAAGTGTCTGAGTCGATCTAGCTATTTACGACCGTCTGTCTGTTGAAAGCAGGATAGAGCTTGGGTCGATTCACCTAGGGGACGAAATTTGTCTAAAATAATTCTCTCATATAATGTTTGTTTGGTGTTGAAAATGAGCAAAATCGGTTAATAAAAAAAAAAACATATGAACCAATTACTAGAAAAACTTAGTATCTATCGCACTATGTCCTTTTTTGGCTAAAAACATAAATGTTTGAATAATTTAAATTTTAATATTGATCTTAAGGTAAAACATGCACAATTTTCTAAAGCTGTTTTTGGTTTTATTGTATCTATTTCAGTTGCAAAGAAATTTGGCTATGAAATCAGCTAAATATATCAGAATAAAAATATAATTTTTGATAGAAACATTGTTAATATTTCGGTGAGAATAATTTTCAAATAGTTATATACCATAAATTTCTTATTATTTGTTGGAATGATACGTTCATTATTTATTAAGTGCAATTTTGATTATAAATTTTTGAAAATTTCAACATATACATTTTTGACCTTTTAAAAACCTTTCATGCAATTTTTTTGTCTTTACCTAAGCTTTTAAATATTTTGCCAAAACCAGCAAAAAATGCAACTTTTAACTTTACTTAAGGAAAAGTAAAGGAATCTCTTAACATTACATAAAAAATTGCATTAAAAAAAAAAAAAAAAACCTAATATATTCTTTAGGGCTATAACAAAATTTTGGCCCTAGCACCATGAGATGGCGAATGTTGTGTTACTTACGAAAAAAAATTTTCGGGTTATTTTGGAATAAAAAAAAAAAATCTCAAAAAGTACATTCATTTTATTCCACAAGTCACAAAGAGAGATAATTTTATACTTCTCTTTTTGGAATGACGATATTCGGAATGTTTCTCCACATTGTTGTGCTGTGGCTATATTTAAATTTAGTCAAAGCCGTTGTCTACATTTTAGCATTTTTCAAAACGCCTAAATGAATTCTTTTAAAACCCATTATTTTTAAGTATTAAACACAAACTCGGAATATTTAAAACACGTAATTATATAGAAAAATTAAATTAATAATATTTTTTGAATATTAAAAACAATGACATAACGTGACGTTTTTTTTAATGATTTCCAAATTTACGCGTTTTGTGGGTGAACTATTTTGATAACCGCGAAAAAGTAATACCATTTTTTAAAATAATTTTCAATGGTCTATTCGACTATGCTAGGGCCCTTTTGATATTTGCAAAAAATTTAAAAAAGCTATAGCCTTAATATCCATGTTAAGGTGAATTTTCTGATGAAACACCTCATGTGCATACAATGGTAGTTAAACATTTCATTTAAATAAAATAATTAATTTTATTTTAATAAAAATATGAAATCTGCACTATCATCTTTTATTTAATAGAACGCTTTTATTTTATAATTCAGATACAAATTAAGAAAATATTATGAAAATTAGTTACCTAATTTTCATAATATCATCATTTGATAACTATATGATATTTTAAATATGTCCGTCCGTGCGTTCATCTGAAGTTTAACTGCCGTATTAAAAAAAAAAAAATAAATAAATAATTTATATATAAATCACAAAATAGTTAACACACAATTTATCCCTTAAAGTCTTTATTAAGAAAATCTTATCCAAAACGGTTTGCAGTTTACATTAACTAATAGACTGTTTTTTGTTAATATAGGCAACCCTTCTCTGTGTATTGAATAGTTAGAATGAATTATACGTTAATTGTTTTAATTCATTATTATTGTTGATGTCCTAGAACGTTTTTATGGTAAATAAGTTTTTTATTAAGAAAAAAATCATTATTTATTTATTTAAATATATTTATGTATAAATGAAATACTTTTATTTAATTTTTAATGGTTGTAATTATAAGTATCCGAATAATGAATATTCTGTGATAAAATCAACATCAGTATTTCATGTTTGGTTTTATTTATACAATTTTTTTAAAATTTTGTTAAAATTTAACTATTTTAAGTATTTTTAAGCTATTTTAAGCGCAGTTGATACACTAGATTAATCTCACCTTAATCTAAGATTTGTACATATTAATGTACTATTTGGAATTACGTGGAAACAGCAAACAACAAGAAAGTCGAACATACATACATACATGATTGTGGCGAACATTTGGTTGACATGCGTACAGCCGGAATATTGGTATTTTAATTCAAAACAAAAAAAAAATAGACTTTTTCCTGTTTATGTTTATGATTTTATTACCAAATAACTTAAATAAAACATATGTATGTGCAGAAAATATTATCCTGTCCCCCATTTCAATTTGTACTTTTCTAAATAGCATTTCTCTTTTATTTCGGAACGAATCTTAACATCCGGAAATTAAAAAATGTGACCTTTTTGTCAAAAATTTACGCATGAATACAATAAAAAGAAAATTTTTTATTGAAATATGTATGTAACGGAAATAACCTTAAAGTAGCTTTGAAGTAGGGTCGAACTTACTTTAAAATACTTAAAGTTAACAAAGGTTTCTAAAAGGTACATTAAGCGAATCATAATTTCTGAATACAAATTTAATGAATTTTGCTTGACAATAGTTAGTAAACCTGCAATGTTTCTTTTTTTTTTTTTTTTAATACGGTTGTAAATATTTTACCTCAATATGCGATCCGTTAGCATTGTCTATATTGGTTGAAGTTTTAAGTGTATAAGTTACAGACGTATTACTTCAATTTTCTGGTCCACATATTTCAAAACTCAAAAGCATATATATAATATAATACATAATTTTAGTTGCAATTTTACAAATTATGTTGAATTTTACATAATTTGTAATGGTTATTTATTGTATTGTATGTTAACCTGTTCAAAATTTATGGGTTTTATATCACTCATACCCATAAAAAAGTACACACAGTAATAAATATAAATTTTCTTAATCATATTAGTTTCCGAAATTGTTTTTTTTTTTTTTTTCATTAACAAATATAATTTTTTTCATGTTATATATAATTGTGAATATCAATAAAGGAAACAAATAATGTTACAAAATACATTACTGAATAAATATTTTATATATTTGGCGATTCTGCTACGATTCTGATATAAAATATATATTACATTAAATTAAAAAAGGAGAATTTAAATACAATTTTAAACAGTACATATTCATAAAAAATTCGATCAATATTAACGATATATTTGCTGATAAATATTCAATAAATTACACAGTGCGACAGTGAAAATATACTTTTGAAATGACAGAGTGTACGTTATGTATCATATTGAGTAGATCATTATGTCATTCTTAAAATTTTCTATACACCCTAAAAATCTGAAGTTATCGATAAAAAACGATTGTTTACGACTTGACGGAATAAACAATGTTTTAAAAATTCATGTTTTTTTTTACCAATTTTTTATTTTTTAATCGTTTTAGATAGAAGAGAAATCGAACTTTTAAAAATATATATACTTGTTTATGTTATATGAACTTTTGCTGAAATATTGTAAAAAGTATCTTCAATTTTCTTTTCTTTTTTTGCCATTATTTTATATGAAACCTTATTTTTTGCAGATTTATTTAGAATCTGCCATACCTAATGAATAGTGCAAGTACTAATTTGTGAAAATCAATTAAGAATTGATGAAGTTACAATATTTTAAACTTGTTCATATGAAGTATTTACTCGAAAAAAGTTATAAAATAAAAAAAAAAATAATAAAAAAAGGGCTTAAATTGCTCGACATATAATACAAGTTTTAAATAAATTTTCAAAATGTAAAGTTTCATATAAAATAATAGAAAAAAAGCCGATGAAGTTGAAAATATTGGAATAAGAATCAAAATCGTTCCTACAATGCGAAAAAAAATATATATTTAGAAAGCTTGATTTCTTGTTTATTTAAAGTTGTTAACTGTACGCCTACACGAAAACATTTTTATTTCTTAACATTAGAATTAACGTCGGCAGAATAAAGGAAAAACAGTTTTATTTCCAACTTTTAATTTATTACACATTTTTATTCTTTATTCGTCTTTTCAAAACAAAATTAATTATTTTGCACTTTTCTTTTTTGCTAAAAAGGGGCAAAATTTGAAAAGAGAACAATAAATTTGACAGCTTATGTTAAACATTATTGCTCAGCTTTCTGTTTAAACATTTATTGGGAAATACATTGTGCAATATATTTTTTATTGGTACAAACGTAACATTTTAAAGAGAGAGATAGAATTTGACAATTGCCAACATAAAAAAACATACGTGTAGACTAGGGGTAAAAAATTCAAAATTAGTAAAAACTTGAATTTTTAAAATTTTTTCATTCCGACAATTGGTAAAAAATCGTTTTTTATCGATAACTTTAGATTTTCAGGGTGTACCGAAAAATCTAAAAATTATCTAGTCAGCTAGACTTTGAGCCCACACTAGGTCAAATCAAAAGTGTATTCAACTTTTTCGATTTTGTCACATAGAGTTATAAAATACTCAAGATCCTCTAGCGATAAGAAAATCAGTTTAAGAAAATTGTGTGTTAATAAATATGTGTTTCGTCCCTTTCTGTGCGATAACTAATATTTATTTTACATGGGTATTCAAAATTTTATATGAAAATTATTTCTAAAAATTTATAAGAATTTTGCTGTTGTACTCCTTTAAATATTCGAAAATAAATATTTGCTTTCCATCATATTTGCATTCCAAAAATGCAATATGATAAAGTGGTGTTTCCGACGAAGTATGTATGCTCTAACTGTAAGAGTTCCTTAGATATTCAATATTGAATATTTGTTTTGTATGGGAGTACCCTTTCACCTGGTCCTACCCATTCTATTTTGATTGTATAATGGTAGTTGTTGAGAAAGTTATTCCTACAAAATTTTAAGACTTTTGCTGCAAAAGTTCTTAAGATATATGATATTTAATATTTTCGTTATATGGGGGTACTATTCCCCCTGGTCCTATCCTTTCTATTTTAATCTCAATTATAAAGGATGATAAGAAAATTATTTCCTTAAAATTGTAAGTTTTTTGAGGAAATTCTACTTAAGTTATGGGTTAATTAATATTTTCTTTGTATGGAGAGTTCCAAACTCACTGCTCCTGTTGAAAATAAAAAAACCTATTTGAATTATGGGGTTCACGGAATGACACAGTGAATATTTAAAGAAAATCGCTTTAGCGGTTTAGCTGTCTTTAAGGTACAAACAAGCACAATACATATATATATATATATATATATATATTGGGGGAAACTACTTCCCTAAGATCTATCCGTCCTTTTTCATTCCAATTGTGAATATTATTGAGAAAACTTTTCCCACCAAATTTTAAAAATATTTCTGCAATAGTTCTTCAGCTAAGGTATAATTAATATTTGATTTGAATGGGAGTCACCACTACCCCTGGACTTGTTTGCCCAATCTGTCTATGGAACATCATAAGAAAATTATTACCACCAAACCTTAAGAATTACTCTGCAGTGGTCCCTTTCGTATGCAATAATAAAGATTTGCTATGCATGGGGGCTACCACTCACCTTAGACATTTCCGCCCTAGCTTCATCTCTATTATGTATCTTGGTAAGAAAATTATCTCAACAAAATTTTAAGACTTTCACGGCTACATGTCTTTAGATATGTATTAATTAAGATTAATATTGTATAGGGGCTACCACTCCCTCTAGACCTACCAGTCCTGTATTCATTGTGAATCTTAATGAGAAAACTATTCCAAGAAAATCTTAAGAATTTTTCTGCAATAGCTCTTTAGACATGTAGTAATTAAGATTTGATTTGTATGGGGGCTATCACTCCCCTTTTCATCACAACTTTGTAACTTCATAGAAAATTATTTTTACAAAATCTGAAGGCTGTTACAGTTCTTGAGATATGCGGTAATATTTGATTTGTACGCGGGCTACCAAAACCCATAACATTGTCCGTCCTACCTTCATCTAAATTGTAAATCTTAGTGAGGAAATTATTCCCACCAAATCTTAAGAATTTGTTTGTCTTTAAGTATGCAATAATTAAGATTTGCTTTGCATGGGGACTACCATCCCCACTATTTCTATCGAAAAATAAAGAAACCTATTTTAATTTTAGATATCATAGAATGATACTGTGAAAATTTCAAGAAAATCGGTCCAGCGGTTTAGCTTTCTATAAAGCCCAAACAAACTAACAAACACAGGTCGGATATCGCTAACACGTGCCGCATCGACCTTGAAGTTTATAGGGTACTTTTATATGGGAAAATTTCGACTTTTTTACAGTTATTTGAACAAATTTGCCATTATTAACCATAATCTAGATATACGAGGGCGGATCAATATTTTTGTAACTTTTCGAACTTCCCTCGTAGTTATATGAAATGCAATACTATTCCCATGAAGTATCACCTGTTAATAGACTACTGTCAAATTTTGAGCAAGTGTCGTCATTTACTTTGCGTTTAACAGCTGTTCAAAACATACAACATCGTGTATTTTTCTAAAAATGGAAGTGAAGTGAATTTCGAGTGCTCATTAAGCATTATTTTTTCAATCAAGCCAAGGAAAAGCTCGATAAATACTATGGGGACTCTGCACCATCGATTTCGTTGTGGTCGCACAAGCACAAATGACGCTGAACGTTTTGGACGGCCAATTGAGGTCAGTACACCCGAAAATGTCTAAAAAATCCACGATATGGTGTTGGCCGACCGAAGAGTAAAAGTGCGTGAGATTGTTGATGCCATAGGCATTTCATATGGCAGTATGGTATCGATTTTAAATGATCAGCCGGGTTTAAGAAAGTTGTCTACAAGATGGGTGCCGCGCTTGCTCTCAATTGACCATAAACGTAAACGTGAGGATTGTTTGGAGTTGTTTAACCGCAATCCGAATGAGTTTTTGAGGCGTTTTGTAATTGTGGATGAAACATGGATCCATTACTGTACTCCGGAGACTAAGCAGCAGTCTAAACAATGGGTTTTTCGGGTGAACCTTCTCCAAAGAATTCCAAGGCAAGTTAGTCGGCCAATAAGGTGATGGAATCAGTTTTTTGGGATGCACGCGCTATAATACACATCGATTACCTTCAAAAGGGAAAAACAATAAACGGCGAATATTATGTGAACTTATTATACCGATTTAATGAGGATTTAAAAAGAAAATGACCCATATGGCCAAGAAAAAATTTCTTTTTCATCAAGATAATGCACACGTGTGCAATCTCAATGGCAAAACTCTATGATTTGGGCTACGAATTGGTACCTCATCCGCCATATTCTCCGGATTTAACTCCTAGTGACTACTTCCTATTTCCAAACCTAAAGAAATAGCTCGTTGGAAAGAGATTCAGCTCCAACGATGAAATTATTGACCAAACAAATGCCTATTTTAAGGATCTCGATAAATCCTATTTTTTGGAAGGGATACAAAAACTGGAGAAACGTTGGACTAAGTGTATTGAGTTAAAAGGAGACTATGTTAAAAAATAAATTTTTGTTTTGCAAAAAAAAAAAAAAAAAAACTGTGTTTCATTCAAAAAGTCACGGACTTATTGATTCGCCCTCGTAATTATCTATCAAACAAGGTAAAAAAAGTTAAAATCTGTTAGAAAATATTAAAGTTATTAGAAATTCCCCAGACCGTTAACATGTTTTCGAACACTTGTATAAGCAACTAACAGACCAGTTTTTAATTTTTATGGAAATGTTGAAATGAAATGATATTTTAAGTTATATTTTCAGTATTTATGAAAACTAAGCCCTGAATGCAATAGATAATATAATCCCCTTTTCATACTTTATTAAAAACTTAGATTTTTACTATGGTTGTTTCAAATCACTAATTTAAATTTTTTAAAAATTTTTTTAAACAAATTTCAGAAAAGTTAGGAAAAAAACTATAATGCTTTAATACCACCACAAAAAGTAAAAATAAAAAAGAATTAGGTCAATATCTCTTATAAATTCACCCCACTTTAGATTAGAGTTTTGCTGATTTCTTCAAAAAGGCATTTTTTGGTGACTTTTGTGTTGTGGAATAAATTTTTTTTGGACTAGTATACAGAATATTAAAAATTAAAACATAAAAAGATATAGAAGAAAAAAAATATATATTTCGAAATTTTTAACGCATTTCAACAATGTTAACCCTTAAACTAAGAAGATAAAAAGCTAAATTTTGGTATATTTGAGAATTTTAACCAAAATATAACTCAAAATTATTTATTTTGATCTGGTTTTTGTTAGGCCCGGTATTATACTGCTCACTTAGTGGCAAAATCGTACTTAAGTTCTTAAAATTATTTTATGATTGAAAGCTTAAGTAATATTTTTCTATCAATTAAGTTTTTCCTAAGTATGCAAATTGTTTGACGTTTTAAAACATATATTTTCAGTAAATATTTTTTAAGACGTCAAAAAAATGAATAAAAATACAAAATCTAAGAAAATTACTTTAAATTTAAAAAAATTTTAAAATATGCTCTAAATTTATATTTTCTTTGTGGTTATATATTTTGCACCAACACCTTTTTAATTTTACAGCCCATAAGCTTAAGATTTCTTTATATCTTTCAAATTTGTTAAAATTGCTTGCATTTTATTTGTTTTTGGTGCAACATTAGGGGATCAAAAATTTTTTTGACCAAAAAAGTAAGTTTGATAATTATAATGATTGTTGACATTACTATAAGCAAATAGTAATCTAAATTAAAAATTTACATAACTAGGAAAAACATTTTAGGATAAACAAAAAATATATCTTGACTTTTAGTTAAGTTAGGGCCACCCTATTGTAGATACAAAGATCTTAAAGCTCCTTGTCTATTTTCTTGTCAACTTAAGTTTTAAACTGTAAAACAAACCATAACTTGAGTGTGAGCTTTAACTTAAATGTTTCTTAACTACACTAAGGGAACAGTATAAAACCGGGCCTTAGAATAACTTTACATGGCAAAATGAGTTAAGTATATTTTTCCTTGTCCATGATATCAGTTAATAAAATTTACTTTGCATTGTTTCCAAAAATGTTGACTCCAAGTTCAGTTGAGGGTTAAATATATGTTTTTGAATTTAGATATCACTTATTGTTTTTTAGTTATGTTGTTGTAAAATTACATTGAAATCTAGCTAAAAATAAATAATTTTGAGTTATATTTTCGTTAAATATCTCAAATAATCCAAAATTAGAGTTTTGACCTTTTTGCTTTAAGGGTTAACATTATTGAAATGCGTTAAAAATTTCGAAATATACCTTCTATATTATCTTATTAATTTTAATTTTTAATGATCTGTATACTAGTCCAAAAAAAAAGAAATTACTCCACAGCACAAAAATTACAAAAAAAAAAAAGAAAAAATGCCTTTTTGCAGAAATCCACAAAATTTAAATTTAAAATACGGCGAGTTTATAAAAGATATTGACCTAATTCCCTTTTGTTCTTACTTTCTGTGGTGTTGTCTATAAAACGGCATAGTTTTTTTTCTAACTTTTTTGAAATTTGTTTAACAAAATTTCGAAAAAATTTAAATAGGGATTTTGAAACAATCATAATAGAAATCAAAGTTTTTTAATAATGAAAGAAAATGATATTATATTATGCTGCAGGGTTCAAAGCTTATTTTTCAGTAATTATGGTCTAAATTTGTCTTAAAATAGCATTTTATTTCAACATCTCAAAAAAAAAAAAATTAAAAATTTATCTGTAAATTGCTGACACAAGTGTTTGAAAACATGTTAATAGTGTGGGTAATTTCTAATAACTTTAATATATTTTAACCGATTTTAACATTTTTTTATCTTGTTTAATAGATAATTATGTCTAAATTACAGTTTCTTTAAATAAAATTACAAAAAGGAGTTCATAATAATAAATTAAAAAAAAGAAAACTGTGAAAAAGTCAAAATTATCCTATATAAATGCACACTACAAACCTCATGGTGATGGGACACGTGTTAGCGACATCCGATCGCTATAATATTTTGCACACTATATTTTTACATAAAAAAGAACAATTCTAAGAGGAGTTACGGCCGAAATTCGAAAGTCAGCTTTCTTTAAGCAGTCTAATACAAATATAGAATATTGACAAACAAATAGCTCAATTACGATGGAAGTGGTTAAGGCTAAAAGAAATATTTGCAAATTCAGAAAATATTTATTCGACGTACTAATGACGTAGCTATTTCAATAAAATTATAAATAATGCGCTACACCCCTTCCCTGTATTAAGTGCCATTTTTGGCGTTTCTACCCCAATGTGCGGCGTACATGTAATATGCTGCCTGTAAATTTCAAGTCTTTTAATTCTATTCCGTTTTCTTAAAGCTCTCATTAAAGCCTTTTATAAACATGATTACTTCTGCTATTTATATTTTATAGTTAGAGTTATTCGCATTTGAAATTTTATGTTTTCATAAAACCTGGGCACAGAATTTGAAATTTGCAAAACTTATAAATTTTTGGCAAAAGAAAAAGCGTCACACCTTTGTTTGTAGTAAAAAATTCTTAAGATCATATCAAGGTCTTCATGGTAAGCACGTCCAATTTCCTAACTACATCAGGCTAGATCCTTCTGAATTTGTTCTATTTTAAATCAAAATTTTGATTTTAGACATTATGTTTTAAAATTGCCAAGAAGGTATAGCAAACAGTATACGGTTTTAGAAAACTTAGTATGTTTAAAACCGTTTTTAAATATCTTTTATCAGAGGAACAATGAAAAAATTTTCCAACAAAATTCAAAAAATCATATTTTTGGGGCTTTAGACAGTTTTCGGGAATTGTGGGGTTTTTATTTTATCAAAGTCTTATCTAAAATTTTATTACAGATACATTATTTAACATTTCGACAAAAACCAATTTTTTTTACCAACATTTTTTAACTTTTTTGTTGATGAAGCGTTTATGTCTATTGTTAATACCAATATACTTTTTATACGATACATTGATATTCAACACCTCAACTAATTTTTTTTTTAGGATTTTTCTGCCGTGCAATAAGTGGATTTAATTAATTAAAATAAACCATAAATAACTTACAATATCTTTAAAATTCCTCAATAATAAAGGGCATTTTATTTTCGAATAAGTCCTTGAATAAATAAATTTTTAATTGAATTGAATTTTGAGTGCATCTGGTGTAGTTTATAGGTTAAATTAAAACACATGCATTAAAACCAAATGAAAGAGTGTTTGTTTGTGGTTTTTAATGAAATTAACAATCACTGTAAACTACACCTTTTTACAAATATTTTATATACATACTTGCATACACATATGCATATGTGTTATAGTACATACTCTTACTTACAGATTGTGATACCAAATTAAAAAAAAAGCAAGTGAGAATGTTATATTCGGTTTGGCCGAATATATTATACCCACCATCTACAACTTTTTATGCCACGCTAATTTAAAATTTCACCATATATAGGATGTGGGCGGATCACGCCCATTTTTTTGTTTCCGAGTTTACATTCACCCTTGAACTATTTGTAAAAAAATTTGCCTACTTTCAACATCAGACAAATCTTATATGAGATAAATTGCTCCCACTTAGGTGATGCGCCCCGGTCCCTATACTACTTTCAACAGACAGACGAACGGACGTAGCTAGAACATCTTAGAATTTCATGAGGATTCAGGATAAATATTATTTATGGGTTCTTATATGAATATTTTGATATGGTACAACCGGTATGACAAACTCAATATACCTTCCTCCTTTTTTTAGATGGAGTATAAAAAATAAAACAACAGCATGATTTATTTTTAACGTTTTTCATTTTTGTTATTATTGTATATATTTTTATTTAAAAAATACTCATATTTAATTATGATATACGTTTGAATGTATAATTTTGTGTACATACATACCAACAAACGTATGAATTAATAACACGCAAATTGTGGATTTACAAACATAAACTTTTTTTATTTATCAATATTAACATTTTTATTTTATTTATTTATTTTTTTTTGTCAAAAAAGGAACGAAAAACTACTAATTGAATGGTAAGGGAAAATAAGATTTAATGTTTTGTTGCATTGTATTTGTTTTTTATACAATATGTATTTTATTTTTTATTAAAAAGGGAGTGGGAAGAGGTAGGAACAGTTAAGGGGAAGGTGGGACGATGTACATAATTTGCATGTTTATGTTGTTTTTATTGAACCGTCTCCTTACAAAAAATGGTAATGTTTGTTGTACTTGTATTATATATTGTTTATTATGATGTTGTGTATGTGTGTATACATTTGGATATTGACGAACAACATTATTTGGCCGAAGGGTGTATGTGTACATACACTTACACACACATAACAGCGTGTGTTTGTATTTACATGCCACCATTTTGTAAATCAGCTTCATATGCTTCACGTTCTTCTTGTTCTTCGTCGAATTCGACATCATCGTCAGTGGTTGCCTCCTGTGAGAAATTAAAAAAAAAAAAAAATTAAAACAAACAATAAAACAACAAACAAAACAACAAATAAACGAAAAATCATCATCAACAATCACCACCTCCATCATCGTTGTAATGTAACGACGTGATGAAGGTTTAACAATAACAAAACAATATCAACAACAACAAGTTAGAGTTACATTCGGCTGTGTCGAATCTTATATACTCTTCAGCCGAGTTGACACTTTATTAATTTAAAAAGGGGTATTTTGAATATTTATGGAGCGATTAGATTGATTTAAAAATTCGCAATTCGAGAAAAATACTTGCGAAAAATCTTCAAAGGTCCAAAAAACGCGTTTTGGCTGATATACCGGATACTAATGGGTCTGAAAAAATTCCGAATTTTTTGGGAAAGAACAAAAAGTTTAGCTTATATAGGGGCTTGAAACAGTTGAAAAAAAAAACAAATATGAAGCTTATTGTTGTTGTTGTTTTTCAGTGCCCATAAAAACAACAACAATATGTAAAGCAGAAATTTTAGAAAAATATTTACGACAATATAAAAATGAAGTTTATATAGGAGCTTCAAAAAGTCTAAAAATGCGTTTTTACCGATATCTCGGATACTAATAGACTGATTTTGTTCATTTATTTCGCAAAAAATTCAAAAAAATATATTTCTAATTTTCCGTGTAAGATGAATATTGTTCCCGGATGAATATTGCAGAAATTACAAACGGAATGACAAACTTATATATACCCTTTACACCTGTGGTGAAGGATATAATAATGCGATCCATCAGCATCAGGAACAAAATTGAAAAATTGGTTTTAATTAAAAGTAGCAAATGGTTTCTGTTTCCTATTCTACATACATATGTATACGTATTATGCATAGTTATGACTTTTACAGTCTGGAGAAATACAGCTTAGAATAATTTTGAAATTGAAAGAGTAGTAAAAAACTCGACCAAAAAATATAAATGAAATGACAGTCATCAACAGTTTCTAGTTGCTTACAGATTTGGCAAGGTCTTCTTCCAATTATTTGAAGAAATCGTGGAATACTTCTCGACACGCAAGCGAATACTACGACAGAGAGAAATCAATGATTTGTATATACACCACAGGTTATGTCTTAATATCAATGATCCAACGCATCTGACATGGCATTGCAAGTACTCTTGGGAATGGTAAGCTTTGCGAGCCGAAGTAATAATGATCGAAGTGTACATCATGAAAAATATCGAGCATGTCCATTTACAAAATGACACCATTCATTATCAATAGTATGCCGACCTCATATGGGTACAAATTGTGCATTGTATGGTCAAATCGATAACGAAGAATTGATATCGCATTGATATAGTTGTCAACTTTACAACGTAATTTTTTTTTTCATTGTAAGTAGTTGCACTTAATGTGGAATATATTCTCTATGATCTTAATATCTATGTATCAGAACTTCCGGTTCACTGCAAGTTTTTTGATGTAATAATTTTGGCAATTAAGAAAGTTTCCTATCTGCCATATATGTCTATTTATTTCCATAGAGCTTAACTAATTCACCAGAGTCAAGAGTTCAAATTTAATAAATTGGCTGCCAAATAAGATTAAGCACTAACAACAAATACTTGTTATCACATATTTACTTTACTAAACAGTGCACTTTTGCTCGTCACTGTCCCTAATAGTCTAACGTTATGCAATATTTCCTTACTTTTTATATACCTTTACAGTCAACACAATCATCCTCTAAATCATATAAAGTTTTTTGTGTTCTTCTTCATATTTTCCTTCAGAAAACGGTAACCATACACACATTGTTATCCTTTCTCTAATTTGTTATTGTGAACATTTACATACAATCATATTTCACACACACGTAAACATTTACATGTGTTTAATTACATACCTGGTATTGTTGATATTCCGATATTAAATCATTCATATTCGATTCAGCTTCAGTGAATTCCATTTCATCCATACCCTCACCAGTAAACCAATGCAAGAAAGCCTTGCGACGGAACATAGCAGTAAATTGTTCGGATATTCTCTTGAAGATTTCTTGGATAGCAGTAGTATTGCCAATAAATGTACCAGACATTTTCATACCACGTGGTGGTATATCACAAACAGCAACCTTAACATTATTTGGAATCCATTCGACAAAATAACTGCTATTTTTACTCTGTACATTGAACATTTGTGTGTCTACTTCTTTCATTGACATGGGACCTAGAAAGTTAAAAAGGGGGAAATTTAGGATTTATAGAAAAGTTAATAAATATTAATAAATAAAAAAAAACTCTTGTATAAAAAATATAAATTTTACAGTAAATTTTAATTTTTTTTAGGAATAATACCAACTAAAAAGATAATACATAAAATTTGTATTTTTCGCTGTGATCGTATGTTCTAACCATAATATGTTGCTCTTAGATTATGGACACTACAATTATTTTTCTTCTCTGCGTTACTTAAAATATGAAAGAACTCTCTTAAGATATGCTACTTGAAGGAAGTAGTGTTGATTTGCAGTTAACAATGTAGATTTAAAAAGACTGCGACTCCCTCGTACTATTTCCTTGAGCTATTAAGTACCGACTGCACACAGTGGTCGAAATCACTGACCCAGTGGCATTTAATTTAAATTTTGGAAGCTTTAAATCGATAAATAATTTATAGTGTACAGATTACCAATACTTCTCTGAGTAAATTGACACCTTTACTTTTGTTCTAAATATTCGCACAACTGTAAACGGTCAAAAATAGCATATGTTGAAGCAAGTGTGTTGAAAGAATATGACACCTATTAACTCAGTGTGTGTTTTTTGCCATGTTATTAAAGGTGTTTATTAGTTTTAAAAACTAAAGTTTTTTTTTTTCGAAAATTGAAGGTACATATGGGGAATTCTCTTATTATCTTTACCTTTAAGAAGCTGACCTTAAACCTCAAATATTTTTTTTTAAATTAGATTAACTTTTGATGCATTTATTTTTATTTTTATTTGATGCAATTATATTAACAACACCTCGTGGAGTAAAATAACAAAAATTCATGATCTGAAATGGTTCCATGTGGTACCAACAAGCACTCAAAAATAAAAAATTCGAAAAAGTATTTTTTCTTTCTTTTAATTCTTGTAATTGAGAATTTTAGCATATGTGTCCAAATATTTGTAGAAATAGGCCAACTTGTGTTCAATCAATGTGTCTCTGACCAGTGTCAAATTATATTGTGGGCAAGTGGTGAAACCAAAATTTTAATTTTTTGTAGTCTTTTGATTAGAAAATTTGCGACGTTTCGAGTATTGCAAAATACTGAATGATGGTTTATTGCTCTTGTAATTGGGAATCATCTGAGATACGTCTTGTTAATGCACCCTCAATAGCAGTGCTATAAGGGGTGCCCAAACTTGAGGAGGAAAAATGTGAATGGCTCTAAGAGGTGCCTTTTTCGCGAGAACAAAAAAGATTTCCAAACTGCGCTTTAAAATTGTTGTGGCGCGATAAAATATTGAATTGCAAAAACACTAGAATTCTTTAAAATCGATCTAAAATTAAAATATTTTATGTAGTTTGAATTAGTATTTTTACATTTTATGTAAAATTATATGTATAATAAGTACATCTGTTCTGTTTTAGTTAACCAAAAAATAGGTTTCAACAAAAAATTGCATAAAAAATATTCATGACCTGTGATCGTGGTTTTTAATATTTCATAAATCGTCGAGGCACATCCAAGGTGCTAATTTAAATCAAAATGTATACCAATCTATAGCTTATATTACAGCTCATATTGAAAACAAGTGGCATCTGAAAAATAATGACGTATTTGAATTTAATGCAACTTTTAACATTTTTTGAGTGTGCATTTTTGTCACTGAAAAATTTATTTTATAGTTATAGTTAATTAATATATGCAACATTTTGTACATGAACTTCATTTAAATACTTTTTTGTAGTTAGATGTGAAAACTACATCAGCGAATTAAATGCACTTAAACTGAGAAAGAAAGTTATAGTCTGTTAAGATCGACTATTGAAAGCCTACAGCATTGTGTATGAGTATAAAAATTCGGGAAGGGGACTTATATTACATCTGTGACCAATTTTAATAAATGTAAAATAAAATATACAAATACAGAATAATACACTGATACTAACACCTAGATAATTGTATACACTTTAGGGAGATTCCTGGAAGTGGGTTTATATGGGAGATATGGTAAATTATGGACCGATTCCCATAAAATTTGGAAATGTTGTTTCTACTAACATAAAACTTATTTGTGTCAAATATTGATTTCATACTAACATTCATATGGTATTTATGAACGTTAAAGTGATTTTCGGCAGAGGGGTTTATATAAGAGCTATAGTCAATTTTGGACTGATCTTCATAAAATTTGAAGATCAGTCCACAATTCTGTGCAAGGAATTTCATTAAAATATTCTTATTTTTAAGGCATTATTGAGTGTTAATGTGAATTAATGGCCCGATCACAAATAATTTCAATAATCTTCGTTCTTATATCATACAAGTCCTACGTGCCAAATTTCATTGAATTATCTTTAAAATTTCGACCAGTACTTTGTGCACAAGGGTTTACATGGATAGCCAGCCAGCATTCCAGCTAACCAGACGAACGGACGGACATTGTTAGATCGATTTAAAAAGTGATTCCTAGACGATTGATATACTTTAAGGTGGGTGTTGGACAACTTTTTCTATGCATTATTAACATCAGCACAAACGAATAACACCCCAATCACCTATGGTGGTGTAGGGTATAAAAATGTCAAAAATTTATGTACACTTTGTTTTTTGTTCCATATTATGAAGGGTGGTTTAAACAGATTTGTGGTCGTGATTATGTTCAATAATATAAAACTTATTGAACATCATTTAATTTGTATTTTTTACGTCTTTGTAGGTTATTTATTGTTGATATCGGATTTCAAGTGGAATTTTTAAAATATTTTTAAACTTCTGAATTTTAACTACCATAACATAAACGGTCATTTCTTGTCCATTAATATTTTTTTGATTGTCAAATATTAAAAATATCTCAACAAGTTCTATAAATTAATCAATACTTTGTGCATATAATTTGTTTAATAAATTGTTTAAAAATCACTACGATCGCGATTTTCTTCAGTGTCATCAACAATATCGTATCATTTTTAGTTTGTATTTTAGACGTGGATTATGTACGTGTGGCAATTCTTCAAATGTTGTCGAAAATAGAATTTTTGCATTTTTTTATAAATTTTTATTTTAAACCTCTATAACACTAACGCTGTTCGCTAAAAGTCGTTCACACGAACAGAAAAATTTGTCAATTTTTTTGAACCACAAAAGTAAACGAGTTTGAAGAATGAATGCTTATTGCCTACGTTTATCTAGTTTTATAAAAATTTATAAATTTTTTATAAAAATTTATTTGCAGAAAGTAACATTTGTGATAATATATCTAAAGTATTGTACTTTATAGTTTCGAGGACTGCAACTTTTGGGTTTCGGTCGGGATCGGTACATTTCTCGTTTTGTTTATTAATTTGGTTTATTATTATTTTAAAATGTCGAAAAAGATCTGCCCGTTCTTGACAGTTTGTTTGTTAAGGTACTTTTCATACATAGTGAATATTAGAGATATCCATTTTAGAGACATCTTGATGAAATTTACCAGGAATAATTATTTTGGTACAAGTACGAAGGGTATTGAAATTGGTTATAATTGGTTCATTATTTCACCTAACTCCCATTCAAATGTCTTCCCGGGATAGAGGTTTAACGCTCATAAATGACTTCAATATACAAATATTTTAAAAAAATCCCTTACAAATAAGTTTTATTCAAATTTAATGAATATCGGTCTATAATTGATCATAGTTCTCATATAAATACCTGAGCCGAAAATCACATTAACGCGTATAAATCCCAAATAAACGTAAGTATTATGATTATATTTGACGCAAACAACTTTTATATAAATAGAAAGCTAATTGAGAAATTTTATGAGTATCGGTCCATAATTAGCTATAGCTATAATAGTATCAACATAATATGAAATATGGGTGGGTACACAAAATTAATGAAATAACGTGTGTTATATACGAATAAAATTTCATTTTTAAAGGTTCTAAAGTTAGAAGGTAACATTGTCGCAAATATAGGAACATAGTTTTGTCAAAGTGGACGTAATGAGGCGTGGTTCTTACCAAAGAAAACGTTTTAATTATAGAACATTTTTTGTGATAGTCGAATTTGAGTTAATTCTCCTCATCAGTTACGCGAAGAATAACTACTTTAAAAACGACATAAAATGTGGGCGTGGCATTCTATCAATCAAAGTCTATCAAAGCACAAGTTGTGTAAAAATTAGTTATTTAAGTAATTTAATCAAAAAATTAACACTAGACTTCGTTAGTATCCAGTTACTAATTTAATGCCGCTATAATGGGTAATTCGACCACTTTGCAGCAGCACAAGATTTGTAGAATCTAAAGACTTGATTTATGCTTTTAGCGACATAACAGAAAGTATATTTATACCTCACACCACCATAGGTGGTTGGGGTATTATGCGTTTGTGCTGATGTTTGTAACGCACAGAAAAAATCATCCAACACCCACGTTCAAGTATACCAAGCGACTCAGAATTACTTTTTAAGTCGATCTAACGATGTCCATCCGTCCGTCTGGCTAGCTGGGCGGTTGGCTGGACGGCTGGCTAGCTGTCCATGTAAACCTTTTCACAAAGTACAGGTCGCAATTTTGAAGATAATTCAATAAAATTTGCCACGTGGGACTTCCATGGCACAAGGACGAAGTCTATTGAAATTGGTTATGATCGGTCCATTATTTCACTAGTCCCATACAAATGTCCTCCCGGAATAGGGCTTTAGCGATCATAATGCCTTAAATATAGCTATATTTTAATGAAATTCGATGTAAGGAAATTTTGCACAAGTATCAATCTTAGTGCCATTTCATGAAGATTGGTCCATAATTGACGATAGCTCCAATATAAAATATAAAACCCTCTTCCCACTTTAACGTGCAGAAATCACATACACATATTAGTATCAAGTTTATATTCGACACAAATATATATATATATATATATATATATATATATATATATATAATCCATTTGGACATACTGTCCAATTTATGATAATAAAAATGAATAAAAATCATTTAAAGTGATTGAACAAAAATATTAATGTTACAAATATGACATAAAGCCAATTTATCTAATTATAAACCAAAACTAGAGAGTACTTCCCCAGTGGCATTTTAATCTCTGGATGGTAACAGCAACATTCATTTTATAATTAATTCAAATTTTAATTAAATGTAAATGTTTATGTCTAATATGATAATTAATTTTCTACAATATGATTTTTTAGGCTCTTGTTCATTTCGAAGAAGAATAAAAGTAAACATGTTTCTAATTAATGAACATAATTTTATACTTAATAACCGACATTAACAATTCCGTTTTACCTTATAAATAAAAAAAGGAAAAAACAAGTAACGTACAAGAACAAAATAGCAGCATAAAAAAATAAACATTTTATTTTACTGACGAGTCATAAAACAAACAAAAAAAAAAAAAAAAAGAATGAAAATTGTTAAAATTAATATACAAATAATTAGAATTATATCAACTTTAACACCATAGAGACTAAAAACGAAGAAAAAATAAAAGTAAAGGTCGTGCGTGTCTCTTAAATATTAAAACAAATGAACCTTAAAATAACTAAGACACAAGGAGTGAGTGTAATAACAATTCGAGAGGTATGAGAAAAATAGGGTATGTGGAAATGTGCGTAAATATCCTGTATTCCTTTAGCTACTGTAAGTAACTCAAGTTATTATTTGCCACCATCTTACCCGTGGCAAAATAATTAATCAAAATTTATGCGAAAAAATAGTGGTCTTTGGGGAATATACTACATACATACATAGATACAAATAAAGCCTGTCAGTCAGTCAAGCTTGTTTTAAAGCAGTCAATTTCCATTTTGCACTCACTTCTTTTATGGATGTTTTGTAAACACATTTGAACTTTTAACTGGGTTTGTTCGTTTGGTATTTTTTTTTTTTTTTTAATTTATACTTATAAATACTGGCACATAAATACTTCCTATTACATTTTGGATTAAAGTTTTTGGCAGTAGCTGAGGGCCAGTTTTATGTTTAGTGGGGCTTGTGCTTAAAAAAGGTGTCAGGTGCATGTTTTTAATGTTAAGAGCTTTGAGATTTAAAAGATGTTTCAGTAGGTTTTATTATTGTTGGCAAACATTTACACAATTGAAGTCATTTTATTTATATTTCGTTTTTTTTTTTTTTTCATAAACTTAATCTTATGGGTATTATTTTTATTATTATTTTTGTTTTTGTTCTGTTATTTAATGCAAATCTTTGCTAGTTTATGAACTGTAAAATAAATGAGCTGAAATTTTAATATCGTTTTAAATGAGAAATAAGTAAAATAAGATTGCCACATCATGCGTCAAGTGATAAAAAAACTGTTTTATGGGAATTCAATGAATATAGAGGAAATATTCATGTCATTTTTTCAGGACGAATGTCAAAATTTGACCAGACAGATATTCTTAGTATTATTGCAGTCTCAAGGCAAAGTAGTCAGCGCTAGAACTTTTACTTGACAACAGACGTCACTTTGATTGTTGTTGATACTTTCATATTGATAAATATTTTCTCCCATAGTTGATAAAAAAAAACATTTTTCTGTAATTTAGACAAAAATTTGTTGTCGTGTTACAAATTTTACCAGTCAGAAAATGCTATATAAATAATGTACAGAAAGTGAAATGTTTGAAGCTAAACACAATATGTAAATGTTAATAACTAAACAAAGTTTTTTTTTTTTTTTATTGGTATTTTATCGAAAAAGTGAATTGTTTGAAAATTAGTATCTTTTAATGGTATTTTTAAAAAATTTTCAAATATTATTTTATTTTAATATTATTTTGTTTTTATTTCTACAAAAATTGGTTCACTTTTTACCAATTTTTTATTTTTTTGAAAATTGGTATTTTTTTAAAAAAGTTCTTAAATCTTTGAAACTTGATTTTTTTCAACATTGGTACATTTTATAAAAACTGAATACTGACTTTATTTTTATTTTATATATTTTTTATTTTTTAAGAAAGAAATATGAGTAAACAATTGGTAAAAACAAATTTTAATCAAAATATCACTTTTACGAAAACCCCGGACTTGTAATACAAACTAGGAAAAGCCACAAATAGTATACCAATGTACCCAAAAGTATAAAAATTAGGTAATATCTTTTTTGAAAATTGGAGTTCCTCACAATGTCTTAAATTCGCTTCATTTGAAGCTGTAGAGTCCCGAACAGAGGAACAAGCCGGGACAAAATTTTCGGCGGAGGCGGCGCGTAAGAAAATAAGTTACTAAACTCGATAGCAGATGGAGCCACTGCATTCACTACATTTTGCATTGAATTTCAATGAAAACTTAAAAATTTTGACGGCTAATTTTAAGTTGGTGTAAGGCAGCAACCACATCGGTGGCGGCTGATAAAGTGGACAACTGGACGCTCGGCTTGTTTATCAGGAACCTATCTTGCTTCAATTAAAGCTTTATATCAAGTCCTAAATTAGTTCCATTTAAATTAACATAAACTATGGTCTTATAAAATCTAAAAATTGCTTCAACTAAAGAGTTCCAATTAGCTTCAATTATAAATGCTTATAGCTCAAAGTAGATAATTGAATTTAATTGCAGTGCTTTATAGAGATGCAAATTAATTTTAATTGTAGCAAATTATATAGTCACAAATTAGTTTTAATTATTACTTTTTACAAAGTCTAAATTAACAACACTTCTAGTGGCAAATTTATATTAAATGTAAACTTTTCATGAATCTCCAAATTAGTTTCAAGCAACATATCTACAACAGAATTCAAGATAATTTTTTTTAAGTTCCCAAAATAGTTTCGCTTTTTAGATTTTTAGGAGTTCTAAATCAGCCTTAATTATAGATTTTTAAAAGATTTGATTTAAGTTTTCTTTATGGTCTTAAATAAGCTTTAATTGTAGCCTTATTAAGCACAAAATTGTATTTGGTAATATTTACATTTAATGGTAGCTCCGTGTAGATGCTTTAAAAGCTCAACCATATTAAACATTTTAGAGATTTTTAAAATATCAGATTAGCCTAAATCGTGGCTCCTTACACAATATGAAGTAACTATTCTAAAACAGATAAAATTTACATGTTTATAAAACACCTAAGATAGTAAGATAGTTTCAATTGTAGTTTTATATAGCTTCAAGTGGACACTAAAGAGTCCTAAATTTAGTTTGTATACTCCAAAAATTGTCTCCCGTGTGAATGTATATTTTCGAACCAATTATGCCAATTTTGATACCATAAGATGTATATGCAATCAATTAAACAGTTTTTATTCATATATTGATTTCTCAGTAAATCCCATCTGCATTAGGAGGAGTATTTTTAACTTAGTTAAATAATAAGACTTTATTATTGAATGATTCTGAAAAATATTTTTTTGTAAATAGCTTTAAGAATAATATGTATGCTAGCTTGTGAGAAATTGTAATTTCATTGGCTATTAAGTAAATTAAATAAAATAAAAATATAAAATTCAAATAGTATATTTAAGTAAGACTCATGAATTTGTGGGCATCGCCATATAAAAGTAATAAGTTTTTCGCGTGAACAACAACTAAATAGTTACTGCCTTTTGACAATGTAATGTGCTGTCTTACCGAATAAGAAAAATTTTGCTGGGAAGATTCAGCTAAATCTTCACTTTATCACTAATCAATCAGTAAATCGAGAAAAGCAATACAAACTTTAATATCTTATATTTCCGATTTTGTGTCCGATTTGTCTTAAATCGAGAAAAGCAGCTTAATCTCTCACTCAACATGTTTTGATTATTTTTTGTTTATCTATTAATTGTCTGCTATACTTAAACAATTTGGCAACCCCTATATATAATGCCTTCTTATCATACCATAATTTACCTCCAAAAACATTTTAAATTATTAATGATGAGCTTTCTGTGTGCCGTTAAGGGAGACCATTCTAAATATTGCAACAAACAACAAACCGGTACATAAAGTATGACTGTATTGCGTTTCAAAAGCATAAAACGAAAGAACACAGCCAAAGGAAAAAATGTAAAATCTCTCTAAGTTCCTTTGTGAATGTAAAGTTCTGTTTTTTTAATATAAACGTGAAAAGAAGGAGAAAACTTAATGTGTCTACTATATTTAAATATATGAGCCTGTTGCGTCGCAAAGGTAATAAATAGAATAACGTGTCTTTTAATTAAGATTCTTCCTACTTAGGTTTTATATTTTTCTCTTTTTTCATTTACTTTCATTTGTGTTATCTTTATTTATTTTCTGTAAGAATTCTGTTTATGTGTTAAACAATTTGTTGTTTGTTTTCTGTCATTATTTATTTAATGAAAAAAAAAAAAAAAAACAAGAAAAAATTACTTTTTTTATTCCCAGTGTATGTGAATGTATTACATTTAGGGATTATGAGAACTAAATAATATTTTTTCCCCTCTTTTGAATATCAAGATCATATACTGGAAATTACATATGCATGAATATGTGTTGATGTTGTTTTTGTCCCCCTTTTTGCTATTTTTTGCTTTTTTTCAATTTTAGTCCTTTGATAATTATTTAATTACGAGAGGAAAATATTGTGGTATGATTAGCAAAGTAATAAATATTCTAATGGTGTATTCTTGTAAGCTAAATATATTGAGCATGATGTATATATAATAACAACAAAGGGGCTCATCCCAATGTTTATATTTGGATCTACTTGGAACTTTCAGTTATACTCAGGTGCGCGGTAAAGCTATAAGGTCACATTTTTGTTCCGTGTATAAAAAAAATTTCAATTGGTATTTGATGATACTGCTAGCTAAAATACTTATTACATGTTTCTACATGCACCGTTTGGTATCATTTATTTGACATTTGATCTTTTTATAGACAAAAACGCTCAAAATACGAGTATGCACTTTCCAATGAGTCAAAATTATTACGTCAGTCCACTTATTTCTACTAAAATCACATTTTTGGCAATTTATTTTTTTCCCATTTTTATTTATTGATTTAAAGAAGTGTTTAGGAAGTGAATTATTTTAATTCCAGGAGTGTACCTAGAAACTCATTCCGCCCAGCTTTAAAAATTTCCACTCGTACCTATCCCACTGAATACGGTCGTTTTCCAGGATAAAAGTGCATAATTAATAAATAATAAAATTAAATTAACATTAAAAATAGAAAAAACGTTCTAAGTATATTTACTACCAAAGATTTTCACCCCTTTTTTTGCAGAGAAATCGCAAATTTGTGCAGATATTGCGCATAGCATGGCAAGGAAGGAGTTGGAAAATATTGCCGCTATTCCAGACTATCGATTTTATTTAAAAGGAAGTATTAAAGTGGGTTCAAATTATGAGAAACATATCTTAAACTTCTAAGGAATTCCCACAAAATTTAATTTTTTTAAATATATGGATTCCTCTATTAAATCTCTTTTATAGTCTGACGGGCTATTGGACGGGTTATTTAAAGAAAAAAATTCTTACTGATAATTTAGGCATTTTTTTTAATGAAGAAGTATTCTCGAAATTGTTACTTGGAACCACTTATCTGACATGACGTTTTCGTGTTAATTCCAAATGGAGCCACTCTAGGGTAACGCATTTCATTAAAATTAGTAATCTTGAATACCAGCGATAGTTTCTAATTACTTTTTGCCACATCTGGGTGTAAAATGACTAAAACATAAAATTTATCTGCCAGAAAAGAATTGGCAGAAGGCTCACTGAGAAATGGTTTGATTAACCTGGAACGTTTGTTATGTAGCAATCTTAATTTTATTTAGCTTATTTTTGTATTAATAGTACACTTTTATTTTGTCAAACGTGGTTTAATTTAGTGGGATAGGTAAAAGTGGAAATTTTAAAGGCTGTGAGCGATAAACTTCTAGAAAACTTCTGGAATTAAAATAATACACTTCGTAATCACTTCTATAAATCAATAAGTAAAAATGGTCAAGGAATAGTGGAAAAAAGTGGACTAACCTTATAATTTTGACTCATTGGAAGGTGTACATTTTTAGCATTTTTGTCTATAAAAAGATCAAATGTTAAATAAATGATACCAAACGGTGCATGTAGGAACATATTGCAGTAGTAAGTATTTTAGCTATCAGTACCACCTTGAAATTTTTAATATTCTTGGGCTTAATCGTTAATTATACTGATTGTTCTTTTTTGTTCTGAAAAAATAAGTGAACAAGTTCATTCTTTTTGTTCAGTTATTCATTTTTATTCTGAGCTGTTTTACTGAAAGAATTGTTTTATTGAACAAACGGCAAGAATAAGATGACTTTTGTTATTATTGCCATTTTTTGAATCTCTGTTGTTAACAAAAAAATATAAGTGATAATTTCGAAATTTCGATAAATCTTTGTTACAAACTAAAGTAATTTTTGATATATTTTGTAACTAATTATATATTTTGAATAAAAGATTTATAGTCCCAAATAGACCAATATAATATGTTTGTCATTTAAATATTAGTAAATGACTTCAGTGTACTAAATTATTAAAAAGAACAAAGTGAACAAGAATACTGAACAACTACATATTGTTCATCTAATTGAATTGTACGTTCATGAACAACCGAACTCTACTTTTTAATACACGGAGTAAATAAAAGTGACCTTATAGATGCGTGGCAAATATTATTAGTTGTAACTCTCAAAGACCTTTCATAGTATATAAAAAATTTTGTATCTTAATCATGGTCTCTAACAAACTTTTATAACTGCAATTCTTCGAATGAAACCAATGATAGTTGAGGTTCATACACAGCAATTTTTCTGAGTTCGTAGAAGAGAGGGGAGAAATGAATTTTACATTCACTTTACCTCTCTCCCCTAAGGAGTCAGAATTGCAGCAAGAAAAATTGTTGTATGTGAACCCCAACGTAAAAAGCACAGCGCTTAGAGCATCCATGGTCGCATTTAGCTTAAGCTTTTTAGAGGAGGGAATATAATAATTTTTCCTTCATTTATAGATATTTAATTTTTTTTACTCAATTTAAAAATACTTGAAAGTAAACATTTAGCTTGCACCTGGATTTGAATCTGACTAAGAAGAAGTTCCTCTGTACGTAAAAATAATCCTTCATATATGTATATATACTAGTATAGAGACTTTCAACCATCCATTAACAAAACGAGATCATTAATCATTTCACAAAAAAAAAAAAAAAAACAAAAAAAAAAAAACAAAAATGGGAAATGAGAAATGACAAGAAATAGTGTAAACAAACAAATAAAAGTAGGCTTGTTAATATTTTCCAGTTTGAAAATGTCAAAAATATTCATAACAAACGAACTTAACTTGCAATGCAATGTCTCACGTCTTACCTGACAAATGTCTGAACAGTTATTAAAAGGACTTATTAACAAAGTCTTCCAACGACGACAAACACGTAACCATGGGTGGTTTGAAATAGATCATCATATATTTCGATGACAAACTTTTTACGTTTTTCAAATTTGTTGAAATATAAAATATTTATACTTTCATGCGTAGCTAAATGTGTTCATATTTTGTTGACTTTAAAACTAAATGTCCTGAAATGTTTCATATATTTTTTTTTGAGCTATGAACCATGAAACTCAAAGTGTCTATGGTTTGTTGTTAAAAAACTATTTTTCATATTTCTTTCTTGTACTAGATGCCTTCTTTACTAGGGCGGGTAAACTTTTGTATGTAACGTATTTTATTTTATTTACTTTAAGTTAAGTAGTGTGCATGAAGTTTTCTTCTTTAATTTTACATTTGTTAATATTAAAGTCCCCTTTCCCCTTTCCATATTTAACGCATTATTCACTTGGTTTTTGATGACAAAATAAAGTCAAAAAGTGATAAAGTTTGTGGCAGAAAAGTTGTAAGTCTAACTTATTTATGATTACTGCCGTAATGGTCACACAATAATTTTTTTCTTTGTTAAAGGATAAATTTGAGTTTGATTATTTTTTTTTTTGCTTGAAAATGTTAAACTTAATGAAATGTTAAATGTTGTTTTAATGAGATTCTTTAGAGGTAAATACTTAAGTGATAAACGAGCAGGGTAAAGTTTAATGAAACTTTTATTTTGAGATTTGTTCTAAGGCTTTTTTTGTGCTTGTAATTAATATGTATGTAAAGGTTAAAGCAATGGTTTTAAAATAAGTTTTCATGATTCACAAGAAAACTTTATGAACATTTTAAGGGCGCAGATTTTGGTAATAAATCTGTCTCTCCTAAGCTATTAGACAGATCGAATTAAAATGCATGGGACTTGTAGAAGAGGACTGTAATAGAACGAGATAATCAACAAGGTATCAAAGTTGAACATCTAGAGTGTGAAAAAGTGTCGAAAAATCTTAAATTCTACAATTCAAGATTTTTAAAACCTTTGTAAAGAACTTGACGAAATGAAGAAAAATATGCTTACTCACCTATGATATCTCTTGTGGTTAAAAATATATTTGCTCTTGAATTTGGAAATTTCAATATTTTGCCTTGGCTTCATTGGTTTTTCTCAAATAATTTCTTTAATATAGGAGCGAAAATTTTTTGGAAAATATCCTAAGATTCCCAATACATTCCAAAATAATGTTTTGAACATTTTTTGAATTATCTACTCAATTCGTCTAGCCGTGAAAAATTACACGCTGTTATAGTGAAAAATCACTCGAGAAATGACATAATGTAAGTTATAAATCTTCTTGAGGCCATCATAAGTCAGTTTTAAAAATTAGCAATATACCCTCAAAATTTTGAGTTGTTCACAAAAAACTGTTTTTGGGTAGATTATTATATAAATATATTCCTAATTCTGTTACTCTTTTGTTTATTTTTCCTTTTTAAACTTCTTTGGAAAGTAGAAGAAACAGGCTTTTCAACCGTATGTATTTGGTTTATTTTGGTTAAATAATGTAAGTAATAAGTAAAATTTTAAACAATTTCTGGAAAAAATAAAATTTTCCTCAATTTCTATACCTACATACATACATACATACATATACTTACTTTATCCTCAAAAAGTAAAAACCAAGTTAAAAAATATAAAAAATAATTTTAAAATACGAGTATATGAAGAATTTTTTAATAAAGTTTTGAAGAAGTTTTTTGAGTTTTTAAACGATTTTTTTATAAAGATATTTCATTTTATCCTAAAAAAATATAATTTCTAGCTTTGTAAATAAATATGTAGTCTTTTAGAAAAAAAAAAAAAAATATGAGAAAAAAGTATATCAAAGTCAAAATTTTGAAAAGGTGAAATAAATTTAAAAATTGTGAATAATTCATTATTTAATTTGAGTGTATATAACAGATGCTAATACAGTTAATAAGCTACGTCGTTCTGCTTTAAAAATTATTTAAAAAATTTTTAACTGACTAAAATTTATGAAGCTAGGAGATCTATAGTGCAGGTACTACCCTAAAAATTTAGGCGGTGTTTCGAAAATTTTTAAAATTGTTTTGTGATGTCCTCAAGAAGGTCTATAAATCACATTACATCGTTTTCCGAGTGAAAATAAAAAGTGCAATTTTGTAACAGAGTGCAATAAGTCGAAGTTTTAAAAGTCTATTTATACATATAAAAATTGCTTTATTCAAAATGCATTAGAAAATTTCAAATTATTATTGAAATAAATATTTTTTTTAATCAATGTTAATTATCTTAGCATTCCCACATGATCCCACCCTACATTTTTGTACGTTGTTGCCAACACTTTAAGAAATATTAAAAAAAAAAGAATAAAAAAATGGAAGATATGATTATTTAAATATTTTTGCTACAACGACCAATATTGATTTTATTATCCATTTCTTTCCAAAAATGTCATTTTTACAAAAATAGTTAGAAATCAGATTTATTAATCATCAGTTTGAGCCAAAGTTAGTTTAAACTTCACAAATAAGTCTGAAGATATATGGATTTGAAATTCATATGTTTTAAGAATAATTTTTGAAAAAAGTGAACTTCGAATCGCGATAAAAACTAAACTACAAAGAATTTAAAAATTTTGAAGAATTTTAAATTTTTTATTAACGTAATGAGTGTGTATACCAAATTTCATCAAAATCGGAGGTGGTAAGGTTAAAATTTTTTTTTTAGAAAATTTGTGTTTTCTCCTTTGAATAATTTTTGAGAAAAAAATTAAAAAATCAGACCATTTTTTTTGTAAAAAAAATAGAAATTTCTCATACTCAATTCATAGTCTTAATTTTGATAATTTTTGACGGCTAGACGAATTGAGATAATTCCAGAAACTGTTTAACATATTATTTGGAAATGTATTGCGAATCTCAGGATATTTTCAAAAAAATTTAGGAGATACAGAATTAATACCAAAATTTTTGCGATCGTCCTCACTGTGGGGAGAAAATTTCTCTAATTTTCTTAAAAGCTTTACTCTGGTCTTCTTTTGTTATCAACTAATGATTTATTATATTGAATAAAATCTGAAAGATTTTAAAATTTTGTGTATTTTGAAAAATAAACACAAAAATCCTTAATTTTTTTTCCATGTAATCTAAAAATTGATTATGAATTAGTACATTACTTTATCGATTAAAATCTAAAAAAACTTACATATTTTAATACATTTTCCATTATTTTATTTAAAAGTTTGTTTATTTTTAAAAATTAAAACAAAAAGCTTAAAAAAGAGCACTTTGCAAAATATTTTTTTTCACTACTTTTACCAAAAACTGGCAGATGTTCTTTTTTAATTATAAATTAGTAGTCCATAATTATATTGGTTAAAATTAAAAATAAACAGAAAAAAAGAAATATTTTAAGGTGTGAGTTCAAATAAAATATAATATTTTTGTTTTTTTTTTAATAAAAGATGTACGGAATAACTTAGGATTAAAACCAAATCAACTACTTGTAGCATTTCTTCTCCACATTTTTCTGATATATCATTTTATATAAAAATTAATTGCTAACTAGATTATTTTTAATTTTTTTTAGGTATGACTTCTGAAGAAAATGTTAAAGTACTTTTACGATTTTTTTGCGGTATCTCTCTATAAGAATTTAAAATTAATTAAATGGAGCACTGATGGGGCCTTTTTAAATTCGTTTTTTACTTGGATCCAATTCCTTTACAATTGCTAAAGTTCTGGGTGGTTTAAATTGTAGTTATTGAAATACAATAATAATATTACGACATTATTCACCTTCTAATGAAAACGATATAGATTTCCATTCTCGTTCAGGAATAGTATCCACAACCTCTTCAGACTCTGTTGCATGAATTTCTATAAGGGCAGGCTTCAAACGGCAGGCTTCAAATATTGTCTGTTTCGTTTCTAATATTGAGGGTAAATTATTTATCAAACCTTTTAATAACTTTATAAGGAACATGGAATTTTTCTTGAAGTGATTTCACAACGTGATCATTTCTTATTGTGATAAATTTCTTATAGAATATTTTATTGATGATCTTTAACACAGTAAAATGAATGGTAAAACTTTAGTCCATTGCGATTCTTCACGTTGCTTTTAATGTTCTGTGAAAACACTCTACTAATCCATTACAGTTAGGATTGTAGGATGTTGTAAATTTGATTTTTGTTCCCAAAAATTGAGTTAAGTAACGAAAATTATTTGATGTAAATTAAAAATTTTCAAAAAGAAAAATTATTAAATTAAAGCATATTTGATAAAGATTATTTTTTAGATTTTAAATTATAAAGTGCAATAGTAATAATAATATTACCACGGAATAACTTATACTCTGTGGGACTAAAATAACATTCTCAATAATGCATGCTTTTACTGCAACGATAAATTTCTAAATCTGGTTAGAAAATTTAAAAAACACAGTTGCATGTCATGAATGTCATTAATGTTTTTCTATGTCACTCCTTTTTATGATTATTCAAGTTTATTCATACTAAAGAAGCAAAACGACAAATTGTTTTGTAAATTTTGATTGTTTTTTGTTCGATACTATTCACGACTACTTTCTATATTATTCGTTATACAAAACTTGTTCTTTGGAACATGGGAAAAGTAAGCAATAACGTATGTTTTCCAGGCTAGCATAAAATATTGAAAACATTTTTATTTTTTTATTATTAAGGAACTTTGACCACTCTTTGCCTCAGGGTTTTTTCTCAGCTTTGTTATATAATTTTTTTTTTAGATTTGATTGACTAAAGACTAGGCATAGTTTAAACATGGTTCATATTTTTCATTACGTACCAAAAAGTCCTAAGAGCTTCTTTACTTTTTGGGCTTTTAATGCATTCTTGTGACTTTTTCTTTTTCTAAAGCAAGTTTCATCTCATTCTTAAACTCATTCTTAAACTCATTTATAACCCTGAAATGTAATACTTGAGTTAAAATTTACTCAAACAACATTTTCTAGAAAGTTAAGAAAAAGATAAAACAAATCAAATTTTATTTTGTAAAATTTTCTTTGACTGCCATCTATCTGACAAATGACTTGGTTTCAAGAATTTGATCTGCTGATATGTCTGAGATGTCTCTAGAAGATATTATAATCAAGAAAGCTAACGACAGTAATAGTTATCATGAAAATTTTGTGTTATGTTTTATACGAACTCACACTTTAATACCTTTTCAATATTTTTCAACCAAGTTTTGACTATATTTATGATTATATATGAATATTTTTTTTACTATTTCATTTTTCAGTGAAAAACTGATATTTTGCTATTCTGATATATGAAGACCACTCAAAAGATGTGTATTTATGATCTGAATATAGCAAAAATAATACAAAAAATTTAAAATTGGTTTTCAGTTCCCTACCATCGATTGAAAATTACTGAACTTGGTTTTTCTAAATTATTTTTTATCGGGACACTAATGCATTAATATGTACAGTTTTGAAAAAAAAAATTAATCTTAATCCATTATGATTTTTTATTTTATTTTTCCAGATGAAATGAATTAGAGTACATCGAGGGAATATTTTTCAAATTTTTGGAAAATTGCCTTTCATAAATAGCATATCTCTCAAACTGTATTCGAAGCTACAAAATATGTGTTATGAAATAAACAATAAAATTTGAAAAATTTCCTATAAAATTATAATGTTAGGTTTTAATAAAATTACCAAGTGATTATAAAGTATAAAGTTTTTTTTTTTTTATATTCAGTTTATTTGATATTTTTACTTTAATATTAAGACAATATTCAAATGCTATTTACAATTAAAAATGCTTTCATTTTTTTTTTCATAAAGTTCAAAAAAAATAAATTGGACAAAAAACGCTATGAGTTTTAAAAAATTTTTAGAAAAAATAGTTTTCATGTTTAATTCAAGTATATTTTAAAACTTTTTAAAACGTTTTAAAAATATTTGAGAAACATTTATTTGTTAAAGAAACACCCAGGTTAGTTCTAAATTATGAAAGCACTTGAAAAATACAATTGGTATTTGCTGGAAAAAGGCATAGTTTTAAATTTGAAAGTAAAGGAAATTTTGTACTTGAAATTTTAAATACTTTTCAAATGAATAGATATTCAATTTTTTGCTTATTACTTTAAAAATCAATAAAACAAATTTACTTCTTTGAATTTTCTATTGAACAATTTATAATTGTTTTTTGCCAAAGAGTACTTAATATATGTATATATATATATATATATATATATATATATATATATACTCGTATATATATATTGCATCGAAAGGTAATATAGGATATAAAGGATATAATGTTTTTGTTAACGATTCTTTTTTGAAAGTTTATATTCAATTTTGTACATATATTAAGTACTCTGGATAAAACCTTGAACTAAAATATATGTTCGATTCCACTCCAAGTTTTTAGCTCACTTTCAGCAAAAGTCTATTTGAAAAATTTATTATCTAAAGGATGCCAAATTTTATCATACTTTTATACTTTTTTCACCACTGTCATAAAAATTTTTATGTATGTTGAAATTAGTCTTTTAAGAAGCATCCAGTTAGTAATTCCTTCAAGGATATTCAAATGTGCCATGTTTCATTTTAATCGCTTCAGTGGGTTAGGCATAAGGTTAAATGAAGTTAAATTAAGTAAACAATATTATGACAAAGATGGGAGTAAAAAGGGTGTGGCAACAAGAAAAAATCTAGTATAGTAATAGTGGTAATCTAAAATTACATTTGGTTGAAATCCTTTAAATATAATTTATATTGAAAAATGTGGTCCGAAAAATTCGAACTCCAAGAGGACATAAAACCGAATTTCGAAATAACTTTGGTGGTTTTGTTAGACTACTCTTACATTTTTATTTTTTCATTAGAATTATGGAGGCATTTTTTTTCTTGTTGCACTGTGTAATAAATCATTTAAATAAAAAAAAAATATCAAAAAAATTTATCAAAATAAATCGTTTTTTCAATTGAAGCAAATACCTTCAATTATACAATTATATGTTAAATAAAATTTCCTTGTATAATTTTACTAATCTTTTTAATATTTTCACTTTAATCCCTTTTGTTTTTAACGCAATTTATTTATTTGATATGAAAAGAAATTGCAGCCGTATAAAAACAGAACATATAACAAGTGTTCATAGTCATTAATCAAAAAGGATTAATTGTTTAAATGCAACTTAAACATTAAAATGTACACTTAATAAATGAAACGTTATAGATATAAAATAACCATTTTAAATTTAGTTTTTATTTTAGTAAAATATAAACAAAACTTTTAATAAAATTCTCTAACTTACCACGGAAAATAGTGGCCACGGTTAGATAACGGCCATGTCTAGGATCACAGGCAGTCATCATGTTCTTGGCATCGAACATTTGAGCGGTTAATTCGGCTACAGTCAAGGCACGATATTGTTGGCAACCCTTGGCGGTCAATGGAGCAAAACCAGGCATAAAGAAATGTAAACGTGGGAACGGCACCATGTTCACAGCCAATTTACGCAAATCAGCATTCAATTGACCGGGGAAACGTAAACAGGTGGTAACACCAGACATTGTAACCTGTAATTATGTTAATGTTGGGTTGGAAGAGAGAAAGAAAGTGTGAAATGATTGTATGAACTAAGAATATATAATTTAATTAAACGACATATATACGTTTTTTTGAAGTTCTATAAATGAAAACGCTAAAATATTATTAATTAAATGTTATAAAATACACGCGCCATTGAATCTTTTGTTGTATCAACTCCTCTTTTATGTATTTTTTCTGAAGGAAGTAGAATATCCGTTTAAATCCTCTTATACGTGAGTTTGTATCTTTAAGTGTGTATGCAGCCATTTAAAGTGTAATATTAAGTATACTGTTATTTGAATTTATAATTATGTATTGAAATGTTCTGTGTTTTAGTTAGATGTATTATTTAGTGTAGTTATATGGATGAGTAATTTTTACTAAATGCCCTACAATTTATTTAATTTGCTTTCTTTATGAATTATAGAATTAGCCATGTCCACTGTTATATAAAAATTAATCTTTGTTCCATAAAGATTGACATAAGGCTATTAACTTATCAAACTTTTACCCAGAGTTAAATCATAACTTTTTTCATATTTTTTCATACAAAATAATCATTGGGTAAAAATTTGATAAGTTAACAGGCAATAGTTATTATAAAGTTTAGATTTAAAGAAAAATTAAATATTAAATCTAAGGGTATTTAAAATTCTTCGAATATTGCATTCTCATTTAGTTTATTTTTAATGTTCATAGTTTTTTTTTTTAACTTTGCACAAATTCTTTTAATAACTACATATATATTTACTAAACGCCCCCAAATTGCTGCATCAAATTAAAAACAATGAGTTTCAATTATTAAAAATCGATTAAATTGTCATTTGCATTTGGCACTTTCTAATAAGCAATCTTAATAAGGAAGCAATCAAACTGAACATGACAGCCAAACTAAATAACCACAAAAAAAAAAAAAAAAAAAAAAATTAAATTGATCAATTTGTCGAAAAACATTTTGGCCACAAAAACAACAAGGTGCGCACAAACAAATATTGCAACACCCATACAAAAATATATAAAAATGTACATATGCTGAAATGTTCAAACAGTGAAGTATAAAAACTATAAATTAACAAATTATTTGCTACATATGTACACAACAAAAAATAACTGAAAAAGAGCTGAAAAAGTCATGGTTATAACATTATGTTGTCATTGGTAGATGTTCTTCTTTTATGCTTTTTGTTCATTGTTTTTGAAATACTTCTCTCTAAACTATATGTATAAAAATTTGTTAATAAAAATATGGTCTTAGCTTTGTTAATAGATAATAAAAATACTTCTCAATTTGTGAAATTTTTACTATTTTAGAAATTATTTTTCCTGCTAAAAATACAATTATTTTCACTTTTTTGTAAGTAATTTTTATTAACTTCCAAAAAAGTGCAAAATATGCACTTAGTTCTACATTTGAAGTGGCGAAAAAGTTCTTTTTTGGACTCAGTTGCTCGCTTTTTTGCTGGGTATATTTAAAATTCATATTGAAATTCACTATTTTCTAAATATTTTTTAAATAATGTTCAATTGAGAAAAAAAAAAAAAAAAAAAATCCGATGAGAAATCACAAAAATTGCTATAACAGATTTGTCATTTGAATAATATTAGTATTGATTTTTTATGAAAAGTTTTGGTCTCTTTTTGCTTGACCTCATAATGACCACATAGGTATCACTATCACCATTTGTGTCTATAAATAAGATATCTTATTTTTCCTTCAATAATAAAGATTATTCGAGATCTCTTGTGTACGAAAAGAAAGGTTCGGTGATATTCTTTGAGCTGATAGCTGGGCACTGTAGATTTGAGTATAACGTTTGGTGATTCAGATCTAACTATAATGACTATTCTAGAAGTTGTCATAATGAAGATCAGAAAGAAACTATTGTTTATCTTCTCTGAAATTCTGCTGCATTAAAGCAGTGATTCTTCAATAGCTTACACTTCAGTGATCTGCATAAGTTGAAATTATTTATTCATATTGGTTTCGATAGGAATCTGACTAAGGCAATCATTTCCTACTTCTTCTCGTCACTTGATAAATTTTACAATTCTTTTCTTTCCTGTTCTACTTCCACTTCTCCTTTTCCTTTATCAATCTTCTAATATATTTTTAGATAAAACAAAAGGATTTCATTGGACCTAAGTGGGCTTCTCCAAATACAGACGGTTATCTGTCAAGTCTAATCTTCTTTAAAAAACTCATTACTCAAATGTCGAAGAGCATAAATTAATATTCTTTGACCTCGTGTTATTTTAAATTAATTGTATACTTATTTAAATTTTTTTGTTTTTTTTCCAAAACATTTAAAAGCATATAATAAGTAGAGGGAGAGTTATGTAGTAAATTATACTAACGTATACAAAGAGTTAGGTTTTTTTTATAGCTAAATTAGGTTTTTTTGAAAGAGATTTTTAATTGCTTTTCTTTGGCATATAATTAAAAAAATCTTTTTTACTATATTTGCCACACACTGTGGTAAATGTATGTCTTTGTCTGACTTTTTTTCCTTGTCAATTTTAATGTTAAATTGTTTGAATTGAAATAAAATTGAAATGAAATATTTTGTGCCTGAGGCATGTTATTTGAAAATGATTCGAAAAAAATATATGTTAATAAATACAAAATAAAATACAAAATTAAAACAGAAGATACGAGGTAAAGTTAAAGCATGCACAGCGGGGTCAACTGCAAAAAATAAAATAAATAAAAAATAAAAGAAATCTACCTTTCTCTTATTATATACTATATGTTAAATGTTACATATTATATACCATATATTATATATTACCATTATTATATATTATGTAATATATAATATATATTATATACTATATATTATATATAATATATTATATATTATGTACTATATATTATATATTATATATAATATAGTATATATTATGTACTATATATTATATATTATATATTATATATTATATATTATATATTATATATTATATATTATATACTATATATTATATATAATATATTATATATTATGTACTATATACTATATATTATATATTACATATTATATATTATATATAATATATTATATATTATGTATTATATATTATATATTATATATTATATATTATATACCATATATTATATATTATACATTATATATATATATATATATATATATATATATATATATAAAAGAGTAACGTTACTGAGTGATTGACTGACTGACTTACTTACTGTTTTATCATTGCGCAGCCCAAATGCCTGAAGCTGGAAAGATGAAATTTGGACTGTGACAGCATTTTTGGAAATTCAAATTTGTAGAGGGAAAAAATGGTAAAAATGGATAAAGTTTAATAGATATCGTTATTCATTAAAAAAAAAAATCGGACAAGTGTCTGATACTTTCTTGAAATTCAGCTCTTTTAAGGAGAAAATGGTTAAAAAAGTATTTTTGTACTTTTTTTTGGCACCCTATGAATTTTTAATCCAGTAAACGCAGAAATAAAACCTATATCGTATTCGTAACTTATCGAAAAGTGAGAAATTTGGTCCTATTTTGAAAATTTATTGACGTATACATACATACATATATACATACATACATATGCGTATTTTAATATGAAATCCCACTAGAATTTAGAAATTCATTGGAATAAAATTTTCGTTACATCCATGGTGGAATAAAATGTACCAAAAGGGGGATAAAAGTCGGTACTTTTTCGTTCTTCTTACGACACTTTTTGAACTTTCTATAGTATTGAACCTAGAAACTTGAAATTATAGATAGTCCTAACTGAGTGAGAATCCACATGAGAGAACTTTGTGATACTTCTAATGGAACTTTTTGAATTTTCTGTAATATTGAAGAAGAAACTTCAACTTACATATACATGATCTTATGTGGGTAAAATTTCACAAGGGGAATTTTTGGTACTTTATCATTCTTCTACTAGTACTTCTTGAATTTTCTGTAATATATGGTATGGATTTTGTGGTACTTTTTTGTTCTTCTAATATTACTTTTTTAATTTTTTGTAATAATTTATCTAGAAATATGAAATTAAAGAAATATGTGGATGAGAATCTACAAGCCCTATTATTCGTATTCTTCTGTAAAATAACAATAGAAGTAATTTGGTCGCTTCTGAATCTTTGAATGTTTAGAATGTAAAAAACTGGTACTGTATTGATACCTTATGAATCTTCTAAACCAAAAGACATAAAAACAACTTTAAAATTGTATTCTTTCTTTATTACAAATATATAAAACATGTCATTGATTCTTTTTGAAAATCCTATTTTTTTTTTACTTTTTTTAACTTTTTGTTAACAAATATCAGTTTTTAAAAATTTTATTTCATAATTTTATTTTATTCTAATATTTTATTTTAATATTATAACTGTTCCCATGGGAGTTAGGAGACATTGTTTTATTTTTGTTTTTTTTTACTTTTGTTATTAAGTTATGTTTTTCTAAATAAAAAACTACCAGGTTTATATCTGGTCTATGTAGGATCTCGCAAGTCCGCTAACGCAGTAGCGGGTTAAATGTTAGTAGTAAATAAAGATAATGAATTTATAAAATACTGTTTCTATTGGTGCAAAAATTTTGGACAATAACCAACGAGTATTTCATCCCAGCAAAAGCTTTGCTTTCCTGGTAAGCTGGCAGGTATAATTGGAAACAAAAATAAACTACTTATTTTTTGACTGAATAACTAGTTATTTTTGTTCGACTTGTCCACAAATTCATGTAGTTATTTTTTGACTCTAGGGGTACTCAAAAATATGTACCTAAACGAAAACAAAAATAAAAAAAAAACAAAAAAAAAAAATTGCCGTCAGTGAGACTCGAACTTGGACACACACTAACCATTATTTTTTACCGACTAACGTCTTACTCCGTACACCATCTCGCACATAGCATCCTAATCGACAAAAACTCTATTTAGTTTAAAATATCTTTTTAGACATTTTGTTATAAAAAAACTAACAGCTTCAGAATAGGGTTGAGCCAACAACCTTCTGGTTGTTAATCCGGCGCTCTAGCCAACTCATCCACGTGATTGCAGTATTACTGCGCTATTATACTATTGAGTACTTATTAATGTAATACAGAGTAGGCAAATAATAATGACGCCTCATTACCAAGAAACTACTTTAATAAATAGTTGTAATTACCGAAAACCAAAAAGTTTTTGCTGGGATATTAAAGAGATTTAAAAAATGGTATTATCGTAAGAAGAAAATAGTAGCATGTGTTCTAGTATATTTTTTTTTATTAAATAATAAAATTACTTAAGTTATTAAAAACTTTTGATCTGAGTCTGAACGGACAGATGGACGGATATTTTTAAATCGATCTAAGGTGTTATGCGTTTCGAAATAATCCTTATTTATGAATTATTCTTATTAGTGTATCCTCTCTACCCTAACATAATTATTAAGCGCAAGTAGTATTGCTAAAATACATTAATTACATTTTATAATAAAAAAAAGAAAACAAAATAGATTTTAAAATGTATAAAAAATAAATAGTTTATGTTATCGAAATAAGTTTGAAAACACAGAAAGGCTCTTAGTTTCTTTATAAACAGCATTCAAAATAAAATTAAAAAAATAATATTTATGCTTTTTGTGCTTTAAAAAATCTCTTGACTTTTTTCTTGCTTACACATATGAACTAATAATGTTGTTAAAATATTTAAAATACTATTCGCCACCAATGTTAAACATAGGGTGCAAATCTCAATTAAATTGAAAGTTCTTTTCTAAATATTTCTGAAGTTTTGTCTTTTAAAATGTGTTATTGTTAATAAAATTTTGAGAAAAAAATGAGTGTTAAAAAGGTACAATAAGCATAAAAAACATATTTTTTATTTTATCAAGATCTTTAGTTTTATAGGAAAATTCGCGGAAAAAAAATCATGATGTAAAATTCTGTGGTAACCATTGGTTTAGGAGATAATTATAATTTTTTTGCGATCGGTCACCCTGCAAGGTGGTTAGATTCGCCCAAAAATCAATAACTTTGTTATTTCTCAATATAAGAATTGCGTACGAACAAATCTTTACACATTTTCAGACATTTTTTTTATTATATGTGAAAAAATTAGTACCGTGAGATCGCTTACATTTGCTACTATTCTCAGCAACTATGTGCAAAATTTTTCTGTGATATCATATTCGGTTTTTCTTAAAATGAAAATTTAACAAAATTCATGGAAATGCATAATTCAAATTTATATATATATAACTCATGTCTACCATATAAAATAACTGCAGGGGTGCAGATCAGTTAGAAAATTCAGTTTTTTGAGTCATAAAAGTACAAAAAATTCATTGTCATCGAAAGGAACCCTGATAACTGAATAAAAAGTTTATTAACAAACTGAAGGATCGTAGACAAAATAATACGAATTTTAAGAGAAAATTTCTTCATCTCTGGATGGAATGTGACTTATTCTTTAAACTGATTTGTATCTTTTATCAGAAAAGTTAAAAAAAGCTGCCTGAAGACCCACGACGTAAAAAAATTCCTAAAAGAAACGCTTAAGAAAAACTTGAAGACAAAAGGCGGGACGCAAATTACTGAGAATATTTTTTTTCAAAAAGATGAATACTGTCTAAAGGATGATAAAAAGTACGTACTGGCGTACTTTTTACAATATCCTGGTTATGAATTCCATGTGACAGATTTTCTGGGAAATATATCAGATAAATATCATATAAAAAGATTGAAATATTCGAGTAAATTTTAGTCTGCCAAGACATTTGTACATGTGGGGAAAAAATACTTTATTCATAAGAAATGAAAATATTCCTTCTATAATTAAAAAACATAATGAATTTTGATTTGGTTGCCCTCATCTATTTTCTCATTATTACAGCAGAAAAGTAACTGAGTATCAAAAAAATTTTGAAACTACGTAAAAAAGGGACCAATACAATAAAATGTCCAGAACTCAGTCCATATGAAATAATATAATAAATAATAAATAAATATTTAAAGAACGCTTAGAGTTAAAGTAACACTTAAAGTTGAGTAAAGAAAAATATAGAAGTAGACCCATTCTAAAAAAAAAAAAAGTAACTGAAAACACAATAAAGCTTTTATTTAGGGTGTTCCATAAAATATTAACTGTTTTATTGAAAGCGAATAAAAAAATATTTGTTTCAAATTTAAAACTAGAATATAACAGCATTTAACTAAATTTAAATTTCAAAAAGATTAACCCATTTGCTTAATTTTTGCCTTCTAATGATATGTCTCGTAAAATTCGGTGGTAAAATAGATATATATGGAAATTTCTTTATATATGGAGAAAAACATGAAAAAATTAAAATGCGATTAAAACTTTTTTCGGACTTTGATAGCGATTTGAACGAAACAAAAACAATACTTAAGCATTTAAAATCCGTTCGAATGAATCATTATCGCGAGTGGGTCCAAAAGTTATTGCGATTTGAAGTTAAATATTAAAAAAAGAATCAGAATTTCAAAATTCACTTATTTACATTAATGGCATTCATTTAAGTTTCTCATTTGTGCAATTGCGCAAATTTACGCGGCATGTTTCATGAACCCCATTTTCAAATACAAGCAATTGAAAAATTTTGTTAAAATCAAAGATACATACAATGATTTTATTATAATTAACGTAACCGTAACTTTCTAAATGGTAGTTATTGATAGTTTTTAAATATAAACAAAAGACAGATAATTTATAAATGCACAATTAAACAGCGCAAGTTATAAAATTATTATTATTTTTTTTAATGTTTTGAGAATAACAAAAAAGATATCAGATGCAAATAGTTTACATATTTTAAAATATTTTTTAATAACTAAAATACGATTATTTTTTTACTTAACTACGGAATGTTACAATTTGTGCTCTAAGATATGTTTACGATATTATTTGATGAACGTTCAGCATCCATGCTATGTATGCGGAATTTTTTTATTTTAATATAATCGGATTAAACTATATAACAGGAACCAGAAACTTCTTGGATCACTAAATAATTTGCTTTAAAGAAGATTTTATAACATTCTCATTTTTGAGATCACAAAATTAAATTGTTGTCCATAAAATCTACAAAACCTACAAAATGTTTCTGTTTAAATTTGATAATTTAATCTTAATCAAAATTTTAATATGGTTGACAACAAAAGTATTATATTTGGAGAATATTTTTACCAAAAAGAAAATTTTATAAACACTCAAAATTTTAATTAATTCTATAACCACTAAATGTTGCCAATATATTTATTTGTTGTCAGAAATATTTTGTTTTTTACAACTGTTAAATATTTTTTATTAGAAATGTTATGTTTTCCTCAAAGATATAATGTTTGTTTTCAGACCATGTTTTGTTTTCCACAACTATTGAGTGTTTGCTTTTAAAACATATTTGTCTACATAAATATTAAAAACACATTTTTGTATATCAATTCAGACGTTTGTCAGTAAGCAATCAAATTATTTGTGAAGAATAAGTGTTTATGTACTTATTAAATGTTTGCGAATAAAATAGTGCATATTTGTAAAAATAAAGTTAATAAATGCAAAAAAAGAAAATGTAAAAACTTAAAACTTTCAAGAAGTATTTTATACTATATTAAAAATCCGGATAATGAATTCTAATAATTCCATTTGCATTTAAATCTCTTTGTATTCACTTTAAGGTTTTAAATACAGCATCAATAAATCAAGAAAAATACGAGGATGTTTATTTTTCGGTTACCCTTAAATCGTTAGAATTAAATTTTATGGTCTACATTTCCAAAGAAGAAATAAAAATACTGAACTAAGTTCCCATGTAACTATTTATATGTAAGTAATTAGTGGGTAAAGAATTAATATGTAAATTAATATTTATATATAATAAATACTTTTTTTATTTTTTCTCTTTTGTAAAATGTGCAATGGACTTAATAAAAAATTAATAAAAATAATAATTTATATAACACATACATAAATTTTGATAAATTTAGAAGAGGAAACTAATAACTTTTGATGATAAAATGATAAAATAGGAATATATTATGACAAAATCAAATTATAATATGAAAAAATGGGATTATAATATGATGAAATGAAAACATGATATGATAAAATGGGATTATGATATAAAAAAAGTAATGTGATAAAATGGGATTATAATATGATAAAGTCGAATCATAATACGATAAAAAGCCCGACAAATAATTATTATTTATAATCATTATAATTTTTAATTGTAAACATATATTCTAGTCATAATATATTACTCTTATATTATAGTCTCACACCATATTTTTGTCTCTGCGTGCAGTGATAAAAAAGTAGAAAAATATTAAAATAGCTGAAATTTTGATTTCAAAGTTTACCATCGTATAAATTTTGACCGAATAGCAATGGAGCCATAACATATGAAGTAATATTATTCCCATTTGTCCTCATAGTAGTTTTCTTATACAACTTTAACACCAACAATTTTAACTTGTGGAAAAAAGTAATAAAATCTGGTTCGTTTCAATTTCTTTTTTCAAAATTTTAAACTTTGAAGAACTGTGCAATTTGATTGCCTATAGTGTTACTAATATAATATTATTAGTAGGGTGATCGATTATTCGACTTTTTGGAGAAACCGGTTTTAGAATACTTGGAATTTTCAAAAAATCGGTTGCGGTTTTTTTGCAGAAATAAATATTTTTATCACAAGACTTTTTCCCAAAAAAAAAAAAAAAAAAAAAATCAACAAATCTTACCTTATTAAAATTAGGGCCTGATTTTGTAAAACAAAACGAAAATTTCTTTCGATATTTTACATTGCAAATAATAAAAAAATTCAAATTTATTTGTTGTTTTCAATTCAAATTGTTGAAACGAAATTTCGTTTCATTTTTCAGAGTTATAAAATTTATTAAATATAATTATCCCAACAAACCAAATGATATCGTAATGGTATCATAACGATATTATTTAGGTATATATTATTATTATTTGAGTATATATATATATATATATATATATATATATATATATACTCATATATACATATATATACCAAGATTGGTTGAATACGTAAAATTCTATTTAATCAAAAAATAAAATGAGATAATATTAATAAATTAAAGTACATTCTGCTTCAAATAATTTTATATATAATTCGAAACTTCAGTAATTCGAAAACTGTTCCCCTTAAAATCTAACTGACATTTTTTAAAATTCCTCTAAGTACAACATAAAATATTTCTTTTCACTTTATTTCCTGAAAATTTTAAATTTTTTTTTACCAAGGAAAAAATAGTTTCTTTTTTTATACTATTTCGAAATTATGATATCATTAATGATACTGTATCTTGATTTAATGGAATTTTACAAAACAAATTTTAATTAAAGTAAGAAAATAATCATCAAAAATGGGACTAATATAATACGTACAGAAATTATGAATTGATATGGACAATTTTTTGCGAAATCGATTTCTCAGTAGAGCTCTTTCAAATACTACGCCCTTAAAAAAATAAGTAGGCTAATATTACAAATATTGAATTAAACCATAAAATATTTAAATTCTTTGTTAGATTTTTTAAGGTTTTACAAGAGAAAAAACTAATTCTATCGATATGCGTATTTCATTAAAGAAAATTTTTACTTTAATATTTGTTTAAATTTATAGAACTAATTTTAATTTAACCTTAAACTATATTTGTAAAACATAACAAGAATTTAAATTTGTGAATACTAATCAGTTAACGAATTTTTCTTAAATGTCCTTTCAAATGTAATATTTAGTCCATATGTTTTTTGAAATAAAATGTTAGCTCTAAAACCGTTTTTTTATGTTTAGAAAAAGCAATTTATTCGACATTCGAAAAATGAACATTTTGAAAAAATCGACAGTACTTAAACCGAAAGAACTGATTTTAAAACCGATTGGAAATCCGAGTCGATCACCATAATTATTATCAAGGTAACAAAAAATATGCTTTAAAATAAGTTTTTATGTGCATAAAAAATGCTCTTAAAATCAAAAAATATTCTCTTAAAATTAAAAAGATATCCTCTTAAAACATTATTTTTTTTTGGCTAAATTTTAAATTATCTACTATTCGAGCTAAAAATAGCTTTATTTCTATTAGTAATTGCTAAAAAATATTTTCGTTTTTGACACGGAAAAATTATTACCTTGTATTTTTCAATTAACGCAGTTGTTTTATTTTACATTAAAATTTATTTAATATATTCAAGCAACTCAAGTAAGCTTTTTTTCATTAAAATTTTTAACTCATTAAATCATTTAATTGATTGATTTAAAAATTTTTTAACTGGAAAAATTTTCTGTTTTTCATTTTTTACAGTTATTAGAAATTTATGTAATTATTTTGGTGGGGGGTTGTAAATTTAAGCAATTTTTAATTGAACGAGTTATTTTGGTAATTGGTGACTTTCTTCTGATAAAACTAATAAATTTTATCAGGAAATTACAAAATTTCTATCAATTTATAAGATGAGAATTTTTAGGGAATAGGATTTGAAAAACGTAAGTGACTGTAAAAAGAAAATTTCACTAATGACAAAATATACAAAAAATGTTATTGGGTGAACATTTTTTCTCTTAGGTGTAAAATATGCGTAATATGTGTGTATATTCAATATATGCAAAATTATGCTCTTATGTATAAAATATGCAAAAATATGTCATTTAAATATGCTCTAAAATATGGATTTTCTATAAAAATATGACAAAATATGCTGCTAAGCCCAAAATATGCAAAAATATGCTGTAATAATTCGATGCCAAAAGTCATAAAATTGTCTGAAATGGATACATAACTAACAGTTTCGTTCATTTGAAGTCCATAAAAAATATGATTTTGCATATTTTTTGTTGCGTCGGTTATTAGCCATTTTATCAAACACAAAACCATGTTGTAGTATTAGCTCGGTTTTATTGATTGAAACATTTTTGAGAATTTGCTCATATACAAATTTCAACGTTAAAACACCTTGTGAGTACCCAAAATGAAAAATTTTTCATGTAACTTATTTTTGTTTTTCAAAATTTGTATCGGAAATTTTTCAAAATGAGGTGAAGCGATTTATAAAATAAAGGGGTAAGTATTTACACAAATGTACTTAATAATAATAATTAAAAAATATTCAAGTTAATTTCATTATTATTTACTAGTAAACTAGATTTCTAAGCTGTAAAAAAATATTAATTATTGGCTTTATAATGAACTAACCAGTGCAACTAAAAATATGCAAAATGGTATTTTTTTTGGGCTTCAAATGAACCAAATTGTTAGTTTTCCATCTTATCCGTTTCAGTAACTTTTAGTTATTTTGGCATCGATTTTAGCATAATTTGGTCGTAGGAGCATATTTTTTCATATTTTGTGCTTAGCAGAATATTCTGTTATAATTTCGTAGAAAGTCCTTATTTTATAGTATATTTTAGCATTTAAATGGCATATTTTTAAGAGCATAATTTTGCATTTTTTACACTTAAAAGAAAATGTTTGTATATTTTGCATTCAGTAGAATTTTTTAACATAATTTTCCATTAACGACAATTTAGTTTTGCTGCCACATAAGTTTTTTAAATCCGATTCTCTTATAATTTTTATTTTATACAGTTGTGTTCTGAAAACCTTGTGATTTGAAATCATTAAACGTTTTGAAATCACGCCGACGATTTGATGCTGTTGTGCAAATCACGTGGTTTTGAGGTTTTCGGCGCAGTTTTAATTTTTCGAAAACACGAGAAAACAGTTGACTTTTTAAATTTGTGCTTTGTTTGTTTAGCATTAATGAAAATAAATAGTGAACTTTTAATAAATAAAAATGCCAAGAGTTACTTTATTTGCATTAATTAATTTATGAAAACAGCATTTAAAGAATGAATGTGTTAAAAAACGTCATTTACGAGACTTATGAAATCCTATGGATATAAAAATTAATAAAAAAAAAACGAAGTTGCCACTGTTTTTATCGATGAAACTTCTTCATGTTCATTCATGCCTTCATGTTGCACTTATTTATTTCTAAATTTTTTCCAAAACTCCACAATTATTGAATATTATTAAATTTTTTAAAAACAATAATTATATTTTGTCTTAAATAAAATATACAAATTTTATTTAAAATTTATAAAAATGAATTCAATATATTTTACTCGACATTTTACGACATAGTTACATTGGCAACCTTAACAATGGTGTCTATTCTTGAAAGCGCGTCGAAGAAGTGAAATTTTCCATTAAAACAAAAACAAAGTGCAAAAAAATTTTTTTTGTTTACCACATATTTTTAAAATGTAATAAACGTGAGAATTTTAACGCGTTTCTCTCTCTTTTAAAAAAGGTAAATTCCTTTTTATAAATGTACGGTGAACAAAAACAATTTTGTAAACTTTGTTTTTGTTTTAATGGAAAATTACACTTCTTCGACGCGTTTTCAAGAATAGACACCAATATCTTCAAAAGAACAAACCAGCTGACTGCTAAAGAGAAAAAGTAACCACGAACATTGATAAACAAAGCAAAAACAATTTTACATAACAAGCAGTGTAATGTTTTTGTGTAAATAAAACCTAATTTTATTGCAAAAATAAATAGAAAACACATCATACTAATAACATAGAAAAAAGAGGCAAGTGATTTCAAATCGTCAGTCATTTAGCTGACCGCTTTCAGATCGCGTGATTTCAATATTTTTTGTGATCAGAACACTTTTTACGTGATTTTAAATAACTGATAAAAAGTGGTTTTAAGAACATCCCTGATATATTGATAGAAATTTTGTTATTTCCTAATACAACGTATTAGTTTTGAATTTGTAAAAAGATTTTGTTTGCAATTGTTATTTTTAGCATAAAAAATTGTATATTGAAATTTAATCAGAAAATATATATATATTTTAATCTCTATTTCAAGAGCATTTTTTTTATATGCATAAAACACGTTTTTTGGCCGGAATCTTACATCGAATACTGATTACTTTTAAGTGATCTATTTGCCTTAACATTATTTATCAATGGAATTTTGTTGACAAGTGTAATTGTTATAATTTAGGTCTATTCAAAATTTTAATTGTTTTAGCAGTGATATTGGCATTATTTAAATACATCGCAAATGTATCTTAAAGTCTTGAAAAACTGTGAAACATATTTTCTAAAAATTTCTACACTCTGAGAATTAAGTCTTCTTTAACAACTTATAAACGCGTTTTTGCATACTAACATAACATTTTTGTATAACAAGAAACATAATGGTTGTTGCTAAGTATTTTCCAAAAAAATCATGTCTATATCTCAAAGAAAAAAATTAATACACAAAAAAAAAGTCCAAAAAACGTAGGAAATTGCAAGCGAAGTGAATGCTATGCGTGCATTTAATTACTTACGGATACCAAATGATTCAAGTCTTCATAGGTGGGCGAGAGGAAACGTAAACTTTGATAACAAATATCATACAACGCCTCATTATCGATGCAGAATGTCAGATCTGTATTTTCACACAATTGATGGGCCGACAATGTGGCATTATAGGGCTCAACAACAACTTCTGACACCTGAACACAGCAGATAAATAGAGGAATGGTACGGTAGTTTAAAGGTGTTTGTGTAAAAATGTTTGTTGATTGGGTTTGAATGTATAAGCAAATATTAACAAATATATATTTGTGTGAACGCGTATGTGAGTGTGTACAAACATTTAGCATTTATTCATTCATTTCATTTCAAGTATCATTGCAGGAATTTTAATATACGTGTAGGTGTTTAACAACATGAAAGTATGTTGTGTGTAAAAGTGTGTGTTTACATCCCACCATTTATCCGTTCATTTGTTTATGTTGAATCACAATCGTAACATACACATAGATACATATAAATACAGTTAAATACATTTAGGTTCGTAATGATGTTTACATAACCATTATACATACATATACAGGGATATGTTGATACATATTTGTATGTATGAATATATGTGTGTTCATTATCATCACCATTGTTTTTGTAGTTGTTTTTAATGATGTTAATGTTGGTTAATAGTGTTGCAAGAAGAAGATATCATACATATACCAACCAAAACATGAAACACATACAAAGTATTCGATGAAAAAATCACACACCCACACAGAAACATATAAAATCCATTTGTATTTTCCAAATTTCAGGAACATCAGTTTAACCATCATCATCATTTCATAGTGTTTTTGTATTATTTGTTATTGTTGTTGTTTTTACCATTAATGTATTGTATTGATGCCAAGAGTATTTTTGTTTGCAATGAAACATTAACGTTTCAGTTAGCGGTAATCGTCACAGTAGATATACGATGTCATGGCGCGTGCATTCCATAAATATAGGAAGGAGGGAGAGAAAGAAAGAAAAAAAAAATTCATTAGTATAAAATTCGACTTACAGAAACAAGATGATTCAAATCTCCATAGGTTGGCGATGACAGCTTCAATGTACGGAAACAGATGTCATACAATGCTTCGTTGTCAATACAAAATGTTTCGTCGGTATTTTCGACAAGTTGATGAATCGACAATGTGGCATTGTATGGTTCAACAACTGTATCGGAAACCTGTTATTATTGTTATTGTAGCCATATTATAGATAATTATACACAGTGAATACAATAGTACATTGCGTTGCATTGCATTGCAGAATATTCAGCATAAGTTATATATTACCATCGATTGTTGTAGTTGTTTTTTTTTTCAATAGCAGCATGTAGCAAGGTAGTAGTAGTGTGGTAAATAATAATACAAATTCACGTTTTTTTGTTTTCAAGTATTTGTAATAATTTACCAAGAGCATTTTATTTAATTTGCAAGCAGCAATATAGAGCGGATTACAGATAAATTTTTGCATATAAAAGAAAATAAAAAAAGGAATAAAGAAAAATTTTAATTAGTAAATTTAAATAAAATACGTTTTAAAATTATAATTAAGTTAATTTTGTCTGATCTTAAACTAAAATAATGAGACCTTAAGTATAGTTATGCAATTTAATATTTATATTTTACGAACAATTTAGGTTAGAGCAAGAAGATCCGATTTGTTGAAAAGTTTTATTTGTAAAAATAACTGTGTCGTATGATTAATATTTAACATTTCTTTATATAAGTATACGCCCTTGTGTAATACTTAAGCTAAAAATATATATGTATACACACTGCAAAAAAAGAACTGGAAAAGAGTTGAAAAAGAATCATGATTTTGACATTATGTTATCATTGGGAGGAAGTACTTAGAGTTACAGAAGTTCTCTTTTCTGTCATTGGTAGGATGTTCCTCTTTTATGCTTCTTATTCATTGCTTTTGAAGTACTTCCTTAAAACTATGTTTATACAATTTTTTTTAATAACAATATGATTTTGGCTTTGTTAATGGATATTAAAAATACTTCTCAATTTGTGAAATTTTTATTTTCTTTGAATTTAGTCATCTTTTTTCCTGCTGAAATACATTTATTTTCACTTTCAAAATATGCACTTAGTTAATCTTTGAAGTGGTGGAAAAATTTTTTTTGGAAGCTCTTGCTCGTTTTTTTTTTGCAGGGTATGCACATATAGAACTTAAAACATCCCAGATGTATGATTAATATTTATTATTTCTTAATATAAATATAACTAATACTTATAATTATAAACTATAATTTTTAAAGCTAAAAATATTACTTTAAAAAAAAAAACATCGCAAATTTTATACATTTTTTGAATTTATAATTTTTTTTTAGCCTAAACCGCTCGGCTGCCCGTGCAGTAATAGTCATCATAATCTGTAGGTCGCAGATTTAAAGCTAATTTAATTAAATTTGGTACTTGAGTGTTTTTTGAACCAATAATGCAACACAATAAAATCTGTTAAAAAATTAATAAAAATCATTGTTTCACACAGCCCTCATATAATTTTTTCTTGACAATAGGTGAAATACTCACAGATGTCTTAAATATATTTGTATTTAAGTAAAAATCATCATAGATGAGTTTTGTCTAACCAAAAGTCATACTACAAAATTTTTTGAAAATGGGTCCATAATTGACTATAGCTACCATATAAGAATCATTCCCGGAATTACTATTACGTTCATAATTCCTATATAAATGATAGCAAAAAATATAAAATTTGGTAAAAATAGTTCTTATTAAAGTATTAATCTTACAGCTAAATTTCAAAAGGATCGGTTTATAAATGACCATAGCTTCCATATAAGACCCTGTCATTGGCAAACCGACAGACATCGTTAAAACGACTCTGGTAGGGATTTTTTGATACACAGCATAATATAAGCACAATAGGACTTTTTACTGAATAAATAAAAATAAAACTGGATCTTTTAAACTATTGAACCGATCTTGATGAAATTTGGAACATCGATAAAAGAGGAGTTAGGCTTTGAGAATATTGTTGGCTGGAGTACGTATCTGAAGAGCGGACAGCGCCAACTTTTACAAATATATATCGTCAGTGCACTGACCAAGAGAATAGTATTTTGTATCATTATTAGAGATACACTCACCCACAGATATAATTGAGTAAAGAAAAACTTTTATTGTTTTTTGCTACACATAGGACTTTTTGAGGAACAAAAAAATATTAAATAAAAAATGAAAACTTTCCTCTATGTGTAGATTTTAAACATTTTTGTTTGCCATTCGCGGACGACAAAAAAAAATCGTTTTTTTTAATATAATTAATAAATATCCTAACCAAAAATAAACAATTCAAAATTAAAAAAGTATATATAAATTTTTGTCAGCGCTATGAACCAATTTGATATTTTTATATTTCTAAATTTTACTTAAGAATTAAAGAAAAAACATTCTAACTGTATTATATTATATCTTGTGGTTTAAAAGATATTTGGCTTCAAAAATTTATTGCCTCTTTTAAAATAAAACCTGTACAATTTTTTTAAAAGTTTAAATTAACTCAATTTAATAATTACAGATAAATGAAAATTTTTAAACAATTCTCAAAAATTGCAATTTTTTGCTAAAAAGTAACTTTATATTAATTTTTTAAAATAATTTTGTAAAAAAGGCATAATTTTCTGACATTTTCTGAAATACTGGACCTAAGAAAAGAATGTAAGTGAAATTTTTCAAAAGTTTGATCAATTTTTAAACAAGAGTTCAAATTTTTAAGTCTGTACAAAATTTTGATTGTCGATTTCGTCACTTTTTCGAATTCGCTGAGATAGTATAGTATAGTATAGTATAGTATAGTATAGTATAGTATAGTATAGTATAGTATAGTATAGTATAGTATAGTATAGTATAGTATAGTATAGTATAGTATAGTATAGTATAGTATAGTATAGTATGGTATAGTATAGTATAGTATAGTATAGTATAGTATAGTATAGTATAGTATAGTATAGTATAGTATAGTATAGTATAGTATAGTATAGTATAGTATAGTATAGTATAGTATAGTATAGTAAATTATTGTAAAGTTTTTGCGAAAAATTGTGACAATTATCCGGTAAATTTAGTAACACGGGAACATTTGCTGAATAAACTCATATTTTCAATTATAAAAATTTTGAATTTAAAAATATTCAGTAAAAATTATTATATATTGACTTAAACTTATAGTTTTTGAAATACTGCAAAACTTATTTAGATACCTAGAACCATTTCGAAAATATGAAGACTTAAATTTGTGAAATATGTTGTTGTAGATATGATTTGCATTTTTCTATGTTAAGAAAAGCCTTCCATAAATTTTGAAACAGTAATTTTTTTAAATGATATACAAAACATCGATTCAGCAGTTTAAACGTTTTATTATCATTTAGTTTTCAAAGTCTTTACTGTGCATTGTAAGTCCTTTAATTGGTTTGATATTATAACTTTTAATTTTAATTTAAAAATATTTTTCAGTTATATAGTTGATTTTGTTTCATATTAAATGCCGTAAAATTTCCGTAGTTTGATGAAATATTAAAACAGGATAAGTGTATCTTTTTAAGTGTTTGTTTACTTTATTATTGCCTGTTATTAACTAAAGGAAAAACAATATTATACGGAACCATTTTCTTCACATAAAATGTCTAAAATTACATTTTTCTCTTAAACTATTATATAATAAATTAAAATAAAAAATACTTAGGTAAAATAGCTTTGATAATTTAACTCATGGTAATATTTTTGCTATTGGGTAAGCTAAATTTAGTTTTTTTAAATTAAGAAAAAATAAATAAATAAATAAATAAATATCAGAAAAATTATCACATGTTTGCACTCAAAATTATTCTTGCGATTTACATTGAATCATTTAACTGTAATAAAGGAGTGTATGTTTTAATACGTATGTTTGTTCGCCTCAATTTATAAATGTTTATCTACTCTAATTGTTACAATTTAAATAAATAACTATTTTCTAAACATTTTGTAAATTATTGTTATTATTCATATGTATAACTATTTGTATAATACTTTCATTATTTACTTACAAATATTCTAATTTAAATTTTATTAATATAATAAATAAACTTAAGTTACATTCAGATACATACAAAGGCAAATAAATTTCATAATGATCAATATCAAAAATGAAAGAACAAACGAGATTGAAAAATTTGTTAACCGTTAATGTATAACATGTACGTTCATTAGAGAAAGGTAAAATGTAATTATTTATGTTTAAATTTATGCATAAAATAAATTAGCAACATTAATTAATAACTACATGCTAATGCCTGAATAAAGGACATGGACAATAGCATTATTGTACATAAAAAACTAAAAATAAAATCATGGTTACTAAACACGAGAATAAACTTAAAATTCTTATAATGAAAATCTAGCAGGTAATTTAAGTTATTATAAACAATTGATTTTATACAGGCTCTTTCTTAAGAAAAAAGGATAATTTTTGGAAATGAAGAAAACATTTCAAAAATATAACTTTGAATTCATTTCGATCGCAAATTCCAGTAATACTGAAATAATTGTTTGTAAGAGAATATTATTTTCTTTGGTTTTTAGGTGATTTTAAAGCCCGTCTTCTTTTATATACATAAATAAATATATTTATTTAACAATGGTTTTTGGTATGTTGTTCAATATCACACATATAAATATAAACATATTCATACGAAGGTATATAAAATGTTATTCATAATTTACACTTAAACATACAAAAAAGGTAAAATTTATTATATCAACATATAAATACTATTAAGGCAAAGATTTTCTATAAACACATATACACATGTAAATAAAAGGATATTTATACCTGTTTAAGTGTTTAGTAGTTTATTCGTGTATAAGTGTGCATATGTGAATATATCACAAATGAAAACAAGATCAAACAAACAACCAACCAATACATAGACAATTACTTTATAACATGTATGGATATTAAGTACCCGACTAGAAATTGTGAGATATGAATTTCTATCTTAATCATTTTCCTAGACATTTATGTATTGTTTTAATGGAATATAAGTTCTTTTATTTCTAACATATTCAACTTTATGATAAAATAAAAAAAGAAAAAACATTTTTTATCAAAAATTTTTTAAACTTTGTAAGAAATTATATTAATTTTCTTTTTTCGATTTTTCCAATATCTCTAAAAATATTAAGCAAATTTTGCATATCTCGAGAATTAAAGTCAATTCAAACAAAAGTGATTCACAGGCTCAGAAATCCATGTTCACGGGTAACTTAATTGACTGAGAAATGCTATGCCACTGGATCAGTGTTGACCTGTGTTATTGCATAGCTCAACCTCCTGAATGGTATTTGGAAGCTCGAATTTTTTGGGGTATGTTGTATAAAGGTAAAAACGAGTTAAATATATATATATATATATATATATATATATATATATATATATGCATTTTGGTGCTAAATATTTGTTACGCCATTAAATGCTACATTCTATATTTGTCCTTAGGAAGAAATGTAAAAAAAGTTAAAAAAGGACCATCATGATTTAATTCAGTTCGAAAAAAAAGTTAACGTCACAATAAAAATTTTGAAGAATAGTATTTTCAAAGGGTGCAGTGTAAAAACGGGAACATTCACCACTTTTTAGATGTTCTATTCTTATAACCGGTAACGATATTTGTAAACTTTCTTTTGTCCTAAAGACTTAGATATGTTGGCTTTAATTTAGGTAAAATAGGCAAATGGGTGGGCAGAATTGTAAAAAAAAATATATCTGTCTATAACTTTTTTTTTGTAATTTCATTACTGTAATTGATAAAAAAAATAATATATATAGATTCAACATTGGAGCTTAGTAAAAAACAATATATTTTTTTTATTGAAATTGTACGAAAACTAAAAAGTCCCTATGTATAGTGACAAATCTACATCAATTAAAAACTTTGTAGCTGGTTGGGACGTTAATGGAAGTATAAGTTAAGTCCGGTCCACCAAAAGATTGCAGAACGCACTAATAATTTTTCAAATTTTAAATTAATTTATTAAAATAAATGCTATCAATTGTTTTTAATTACTATCAAACTTAAAATACCAGTAGCACCACAAAAATTATTTTCTCAGTTTTCAGATAATTGTCAATTAGGTAAATGGTCCCCTTTCTGTCCTCTACTTTCATTTTAGGTGAATTTATTGTGGTCTATATGAAGTTCAGAGTAAAGTTAACTTTGTCCATCTGTCCGTCTGTTTGTGGGAAGATTTTCACGTCAAAATTATTAATTTTAATTAAATAAAATTTGCCGATATTTTTACTGCAGTTTAAATACCAAATATGCCATTTTAATTAAATTTCCTATTGAGTATATAATTTAGCTAAAGGCATATTAAATGTCCTCTCTTAATTGTATATTCTTGTGGATATATGTACATTAGGATAGCCAAAAATAAAAGGCATCGATGTTCCCGGTATAAATGAAAATTTACTTCATTCTGAGATACCGTTTCTAAAAATTATAGTCCTTATATTATTGTTTTGTGAGCTGGATCCAAATTAAAAAAAGCTCCTTTTTAGGTTTTTTCGAATTTTTTTCATATTTCTGCTAGAGGAATAATAAGAAAGTTTGGAAATGTAAAGAAGGCATATGACATAACAACAATTTTGGACCAGATCCAAATGAGTCCGATTTTTTACAAAAAAAAAACAACTTTTTATTTTCATTTCAATCGAAAAATAATCCTTTGTGTTTAAAAGATAATAAAAATCCATCATAATTTTGTTATTTTCTTCAATAGGTTATTTTTTAGTTTTCATCGAAATAAAAAATATAAATATCATTTCCTACATGATAGGTTATGTGACAATTTTCGTTTTTTTTTATTTCATCATTTTGAACTTTTATTGGACTTACATGTTACCGTTTCGAAGTTAGTAAATTCAGTTTTCTTTTAATTTCTTGTCAAAATTTTATTAGCATATACAACCACTTAAATGTTTAACTATTTTATTTTACCATTTGCTATAAAATCTTATAAAACTAAAGCAAGGATTTAACGAAATTTTTGCAAAATTCCTAAAATTTTCATTATATACAATTTAATAATATCTATGAACAAAATTTTATTTTTTATGAAAAAAGTTTAGGGAAAAAAAGTCATGTTTGATTCATGATTATGAAAAAAAATTTCAAATACTCTTATATTAACTTTTATCTCTGTGTATTTATATTAAACATTAAAATCCTCAACAATTTTTTTTTTTTTTAAACAAACGAAAAAACATTTTGAAGAGTAAATTTATTTATATTGATTAAGAAATGAAAATAAAAAGTTTTCGGGCGCTAGCGATACAATATAATCCTCTGGCAATTATGCCGAAAAGGTTCTTTTTTTAACTCGACCTTTTTTGAATTTTATTCGATTTTTTCGAAACATATTTTTCCTCATATACAAATGTTTCTATATGAGTAGTAATTAAATTAATTTAGCAACAAAATATGGTTATTTTTATAAGCTTTGGCAGAGATATGAAAAAAATTCGAAAACCACGAAAAAAAGTTAATTTTGATCTAACTAACGAGAGGATAATGTCAGAATGAACATTTTGAGAAACGGTATCTTAGAATGAAGTAAGTTTTCATTTGAGCTGAAAACATTGATATCATATTTTCTCTCCATATAAAAGGGGTCACTCTAATATACATGAACATGTACTAACACACGCATGCACTCTTTTATAACACGAAATACATGACCGTGTTAATGTCCATGCTTTTGTACCTGTATGTATTTATTTGTGCATGTATGCATGCATATATGTATGTATGCAAGTATGTATGTATGTATGTATGTATGTATGTATGTATGTGTGTGTGTGTATGAAAAATCCTTCTATACTTGTATTTAATGTTAATACCACCTAAAGGCATAGACATATTGGGTAAGAGAATCTGGTAAATTAAAAAATATAATGCATATATGGATGTGTACATGTATGTGGAAACAAAAACAAAATTTTACCTTTAAGCCTAATAAGTGGATAATGTTAACATATGAATACTACTATACAATACAGGAGAATTTAAATAAAACAATAAATTTGTTAAACGCGGGTGGTGTGAAAAGTTTTATGCTATTCAATTTGAACTCCAATATTTGTGGATACATATGTATACAGGATACATATATATAGTATAGTTGACTTATTTTTTCACAGATCAAAGATGAAAGTTTATATTTTTTATACAGTATTACAGCTATTCAATAGCCTTCAGTTTTTTCTCAGAACGGTGTACTCATTTTTATCTATGTATAAAAAAACATAATGACCCGAATTTATCTATTATCAGATCAATTTAATCATTATCATCTATAGAGGAGTAATTTAATGATTGATGAAAAAAATGTCCCTTGGAAACGAATGGATGCGATCGTTTATTCTTAAAAGATCTATTAATACATTTTTAACCTCTTATAGGGTAAAATATATTATTACCACTTGCCTAAGTTATTTATGGCACCAACCTCATATGACTGCTAAAGCTTTCTAGGTATTGATTTGAATCCATTTTGTGTAGGTACATTATTGTATAATTTTTGTTGTTTTAATGAATGCATTTCTCATGTTTTGCTTAGATTTAGCTAAAGGTCTTTTATGTTCATAAAATAGCAAACAAAAATTTATAATAATTCTGTTATTTGTATAAATTTATGTATTTTAATACTTTTATATATAAATACATATATTTAAATAAATGTTAATAAAATATATCTTAAGTTTATGTATATTATATACATAGCAAAACTTAAAGTTGGCTTTAGATTAAAGAAAAAAAAAAAAAAAACAACATTGGAGTTTTGAATTCGTAACATAGCAGTTGCTGACCAAACCTCGCAAAAAATATATCAATTTGAAATAAGAACAACTTTAACTGGTTATTCCTGAGCAAGAAATCTGATTTCATTAACATTTCAATGGCAATGTTTTATTGGGCAAACAAATTTTTTGTGAAAAATTTTGGTAAATTAGGTGATTCGAAAACTATTATTATTATTAGTTTGATTGATGCAAAGATTCACATTGTTTATCCTGCACAAATTTTATCAAATTAGTTACAAAGTTCTGACCTTTAGTTTTATTTCTGATTTTATATAGATGGACTGCCGGACAGGCAGACGGAAGTAGAGATAGATAGACCAATATAGTCATGTTATTTTCTATGAGAATTATGATTTTAATGAGCTATTTAATTTCTTTGTAGCTTATTTTTTTGAGTTATTGTAATTAACAAATTTCGAAAAATCATGAAGCGGGGGAAAACGATATTTTTTGCGAACCTAAAGCACTTCTCTAATGTAATGCCTAAATTTAAGTCTGTACAATAAAAACAACAGATTCCATGGAGCTATTTGGCATAAATTAGAATTTTTAAACTATTTCACTATAGCGTCAATTTACATAAAATCGATATATAAAAGAGCGTTTTACTGCTGTATATAAGAGTAGTATAAAAACCAAAGAATAAAGAAATAAGAGAATAAAAAATAGAATGGAAACAAGTTAGAAGAATAAATGAAATGAAAACTGAATATTTTTTTTCGAGAATTTTATTTTTTTTGTTGCTCAGAAAATTCAATTATCTTTTCTTTTAAAGAAAAAACGTGGTTTCATAGATACTTATTTTCGATTTTAGTGAAAATATATATTTCACTAAAAATTTCATTCGATTCGAAAAATTATCTCGATATTTATGCATGTATTTTAAGGAAATATGAATTGTTTTATTTGAAATATATCCAAATTTAAAATAAAAGAAAAAATAAATAGAATTTTTAAAATTTGCCTAAAAATCTTGCTGGGTTTTTTTGCTACATACACAAATTGAAACTTTAATAAAATCCCAGTAAAGTATATCATATTTAGTATCAACATTAGACTGCTCCAAATTTTAACGACTTTTGAATTTTGAACATAATACCCCTAGAATCGTTAATCGGGTTGTAAAAAGGTATGGGTTGTATGGTGTGCAATATTATTGAAATCGGATTTGGCGAATGCAAAATGGCGACAACAATTTGTTGTTAAGCCTGTTAATGCTAGGAAAAATTTGCAATTTAATAATAATGAATAAATGAAAAAATAATAATAATAATCGGCATAAATTCGCTCCCTGATAGAAATACAAAATCAGTTTCTGGTAAGATTTGGACAGCAAACAATGAGTATAGATTTTTTTTAACCAAAAACCGACTACGTCATCTAGGAGCTTCAGAAATAGAAAACAGGCTTTGAAAATTATATCTCCGCTCGCTGATAGAAATTTTAAAATCTGACTCCCTTATAGTACGAATAGTACTATAAATACGTAAGCGGAATTTTAATTTTCTACGTCATCTGAGAACTTCAGAAAGCTCTGGGAAGACAAAATAGGCTTATGAAATTATATATTATATATGTTCAAAATAGAAAATGGCAAAACCAATATATGGCATTAATCTGAAAATAATTATTTATTAAAATAAAACATCTTTAAATTATATAAAACTACAAGCAAAGAAAAATTAAATTTGTAGTGACCATAATTTAAGAATAAGAGTATTATGATTGAAACATATGGTCACAGCTAAAAATAGAAATGATTATAGATAATGATTATGATTCATTTTATCATATTTTGTCCGATTTTATTATTCTTTTTTTTTCATGCTTTTGTTTGGATTATTATGTCAAATTATGATTTCATTTTATTATATTATTATTCCATCTTCTTTGTATATAATATATTGTGAAAGATATTTTTTATTAACTAAATCCTTTAATAAGTAGTTAATCAACAAAATCTTGTCTATTTATATTAATTCATGTATAAACTGAATGAGAATTATAAAAAAATATATAACTTCAAAAACAAACAAGTCATGAATTTTTCAACAATTTATTGTTTTAAGAATAATAATATTAATATGGTTTGAAAACAAAATATGGTTTAAGAAAATAAAATATGGTTTGAAAACAAAATATGATAAAGATTGATAATATTTAACGGTTGCAAAAGTAATGATATCTTTTATATTAATAAAATTTTGTTTTTGGTAAAAATATTCAAAAACATAAAATTTTTGTAGTCAACTATATTAAAAATTTTGATTGAATGTAAGCATAATATTATTAAAATTAATGAAAATTAACAGTGAGAACATAATATTGATGTGGTGACAATGCCGTAATCATGTTTTTCTATGCGTGAATTTGAATATATTAAATAAAAATCTTAATAGCAAAATATTATAAATTACACATTCAATCCGCCATTTTGATCGTTTTTTATTTTACTTTAAATTCATTATTAACAATTTCACAAATATATAAAATACATATAGTTTTTGGAATTTAAATACAATATTGTCTTATAGAGCGAAATCAAAAAACAAATTCGTATTCAGTGACCACGGATCTATCAAATGTGATTGTTTAAAATTGCGTCAACTAATAAAAAAATGTTGGCCGCCTTATTGGATCCGCCATTTTGAATTTATATTTTTTACAGAATCGTAATCAATGTCCCCTTAAACCTTGTATATAATATTTGTTTTTTACATAAACCAAGTAATCCAAATAAGGCCAAAATTCAGGGATCGTGGCCCAGTGTGTGGCTTAGTTGTACGAGGCATTCACTTTGTTTTTTTTTGTTTTATTTTCTGTGATGTCTATATACCTGCATAATTTTTTTCGAACTTTTTTGAAATTCGTTTAATAAAATTTTTAAAAGTTTGAAATTAGTTTTCGAAAGTTAAATTTTTTAACCAAGCATGGAATGTAATTTGATTTATCCTGCGGAAATTCCCGTCTCCACAAATACAAAATATCTGGGTATTATACTAGATTAAAAATTTTCATGGAAGCTAAACACTTTACATAGAATAAAGAAGGCTACGGTGACCTACTATACCTGTCGTAAGATGTTCGGGGTGCGCAATAGGGACTAATATAGTTAAATGATTGTATACAGCTATAGTACGTCCAATCCTTACTTATGGATGTCTAGAATAATGAACTAAAACAAAAAGGAAATATGTATTTAGTAGACTAGTTATATAGAATTCACACATCAGTATGCATCGGAATTACAGAAGCACTGAATACTATTCTGCCCCCCGTTCTCAGTGGCCTTCACATAATGTCCACATTTATCAGTAATGCAGTGAGGCTAAAATCGTCCGGATGTTGGAGATCAAAAACATATAGCATATTGTCATCGATCCTAACCCAACCCCCTGATTATGTTTCCCATTTTAATAATTTTGATAGAACGTTCAAAGTTCTCGTTTTCTCGAAATAAGTTCTTCAAATCGTCTTTCCGATTGGTGCTGTGTATTTCAGGCGGAAATATATGCCATCTACAGAGAAAGCACGATATTTTACGACAAAAATATTCGCGGAAATAATTCAAATTTTTTTCGGTAGCCAGGTGGCACTTTTGTCTCTCAAATCTTTCACAATTACGTCTATATTGGAAAAGCTGACCAGGTTAGGTCGACTCTCTGACATTACTTATACTTAAAGTCTGGATCCCTGCGCATAGAGATCACTTTGAACAAGCGAACAAGGTAGTTAGATTAGGATCTGCTTTGCATATTTTCAATGCTTTATCAGTTGCAACACAGCTTGGGACTATTAAAAGCAGTATTCTTAAGTACTTCTGAGACAAGGCTACATGCAGGGTCGCCAAGGTGATGTGGCCCTTCTATAACGTAAACCACACAATATATCTCATAAATCACAGTCGCAAGTATATATCGAGATTGCAAAGATATATGGATTTATTAGGAATACATGCAAGCGGACTCTGACTTCCATTCAATGACTACTGCGCAGCTGCAAGGATAAAAAAAGTCGAAAACAGTTTTCCACATTCTATGCAAATGACCAGCTCTGGAAATCAAGACACATAGATTCCTAGGCAACTATACTGGATCATCTCTATGAAATATCGGGTTCAAAGGCTAATGACCTGTTAAGGTACTTCATAACTACGGGTGTTTTAGTACTTAAAATCATAGGACCAGTATGGTCATGTAAAAACGGGTCTATTTAGGCAGCACATTACTATGAAAATCAACCAAATATTCTGCAAAAACAAAAACTTATTTTTCCGTCATTATGGTTCAAATTCAATTCAAAACAGCTTTTTGCTTAAACATTTCTCAAAAAATTTAATTTCTTTTGTACACTCCTTTTTTAAAATCTTTTAACCAATTTGTTTGTATTATATCTTGTTCGATATATAATTATGTATAGATTATGATTCTTTAACATTTAGTTACAATGCAAAGTATTTAATGGCAACGTTTTTCTAAGAAATGTAAAAAGTATTTTTTCCATATAAACACATCTTACAAAGTTCAGATAAGAGTTAACGATATCTGATTTCACTAATATTTCACAAAATATCTTTCTACAACCTAATGAACGATTCGAGGAGATGTTATGGTCAAAATTCGAAAGTCGATAAATTTTGGTGCAGTCTAATAGAAATATTCTGCAGATTATGTTTCTAGTATACTTTTAATATTTACAAGTATAAATTCTAAATCTTTCGTTTTTATTTAATTATAAATTTTGTATTTTCTGTTTAGTTTTCAAACTGAACTAAACTAAACTATCTATGACAAACATTGGATTTATGATGGATTTTTTGGGCGTATTTACATTAGAAATAAATACAAATGATAGTGAATTTGTATTAATAAATCACAAACCAAATTGTAATTCTAAATAAATATTTCATTGCATACACTTATACACATAAAAAAATCTTACATATACAATAGAATTTTTGCGTATTTATGTGCAATATCATAAATTCAATTTGATTTGTGTAAACGAAATAATAATAAATTAGCAATAGAAAGAATATTTCATTATTTTTTTTTTAATAGAAGAATACGCTTATACAAATTTAAAGTTGGATTTATACAAAAGTTTAGCTGTCCATTAAATCTTAATATGTCATATTTAGTAGAATAAGCTTCCAGTTATAAAGCATTAGGTAAAATACTTTGCAATTTGGTAGGTTTTTACAAAATTTTTAATTTGAAAGCAATTAGAAACGTATAGACATTTTAAGAGTTATTTATATATATGGGAGCAGCGTATATGATTAAATATAATCCAAAGCGGAAAGACAATTATTTATTTTTAAAGAACTTTATAGCTTGACCTTTTACTTTTGTCTGCATTTATTGAAGATGAAAATTTTTATAATACTACATAATATTTTATTGATATTGTAAAAAAATAAAAATTCAAAAAATCGTTTGTGTTTATCAAATTTAAAACTCAATTGTGCAGGAACAAGTGTTCGTATAATAATATATTTGGTCATCAAAACCAATGCATTTACTTCGAAAATTTATTTTAAAAATTTGTATAGGTGTACCGAATTTTGAGTAAAATATTGCATATCATTACTAAATAATGGTGATTTTAATTATTTATTTATAATAATAATTAAAAAAGTATTTGTTAGAAAAAAGGCAACAAATTCAGTGTTCACAACCGCAAATTTTGCAATATTTCTTTTGACATTTTTAAAATAAATTATTAAAAAAATCAATATAACAAGAAGATTTTATAATTTCAAAAATAAATAATAATTTCATGTAATATGAATATTTATTTTGTAGATGTCTTACTCCTGGTAAAGGTGTTCATAATGTTTTAGAAACTTTTCGAAAAAAAAACCTAACCAACCGAAATACCTAGTATTAACAATAAATATACGTATAAAGATTTTACAGACATACGATGGAATATTCCTTCATTTTCAATTGGTTTATTTTTTTTTTTAGATAATCTCCAATGCTGTCAATATTTTGGATTGTTAAATCTTTCATGAGTATTGATTTTTCTAATTTCAAGTTCAATTCATATCAAAAACTAATTGGTTCGAAAGTTGTGGAACATGTGACTAAAAATAACAGAACTCATACAGGAAGATTACGTTAAGATTTTCTTTGTGTTCATGAATTTGTTTTTAGAATCCCTAAGTGCTTGGAATGTGGTTACTTTATTTTTAGAATAATTTTTATTTTATATTTCTATATTTCTAATTTATTAAAAATAAAAAAATAAAAACCGACCAAATTCGAATGACGAAAAATACGGTTGTGGCAACAAAATTGTTTTCTTTGTGTATTTTTATTTATTTAGATTATGTATTTGCTTGCTTGGAATGTGGTTACTTAATTGTATTTTTAGAATAATTTTTATTTTATACTTTTATATTTCTAATTATATTAAAAAAAAAAAAAATAATAAAAACCGACCAAATTCGAATGACGAAAAAGACGGTTGTGACAACAAAATTGTTTTCTCTGTGTATTTTTATTTATTTAGATTATGTATTTGCAATATATAGTAGTAATATAATTTTCTTTAATTCTTATTGCCAAAAGTTTGTATTAATAATAATTTGTTGTGTACAATCTTACATTATGCATAAGGCGCATTAATTAAACTAAATACTTTGTTTTATAATATTTATGAAAATTAATGTCTGTTAGAAACACACAATAAAGGAAAATATATAATTACACATACAAAATACTTTTATATACGTATACACAGAAAAAATTATTACTTTATATTTTTCAGTTAACACAGTTCCTTCATTGTACATCAAGATTTAATTTAATAACATACATCAAAATTTAATTAATATATTCCAGCGAAAATAAAATAAAATAAAAGAGAACGTAAAAATAAAATTCAAGTATTTTTTTCTCATTTAAATTTTTAATTCATTCAATCATCTACTTGATTGATTTAATAAATATTTTAATTAGACATTTTTTTCGGTTTTCATTTTTTACAGTTATTAGTATTTGTTATAATCATTTTTATGAGAGGTGCAAATTTAAACAATTTTTAATTGGATAAATTATTTTGGTGATTGATGACTTTTTTCTGTGCATGTACTATAAAAGTATAAAAAAAAAAAAATTCCCAGAGAAGAATTTCTAATAAATTCATTCAAAATTTGTATCAACAATCTGTATAAGTTAGTTGGAAATCCTAATGAAAATTGTACTAGTAGTCATACTGGTTTATATGGAATTTTTTTTAGAAATTTTCTGTACGAATTCTAAAATAAATACAAAACTATAGTACATTAACTACAGTCTGTATATTTTTATTTAATCAAAGTTTTCTGATAAATTTCGAAAGGAAGTTGAAATTTCTACTTGTATGCAGACACTTAGTTAATTGTATGAAAAATCATCAAGTATTGTCACTTCAGAGAAAAATGTTTTCTGGTTTATTTATTCCTACAAATACATACATATGTAATATTTATATTATTATGTAGATTATATTTATTTACACTTTATGTACATAAATCAGTATATTGTATACGTTTTTGTTCTTATTTAACCAAACAAAAATAATAACGTTTATTTGCAGGTGTTATTTTACATAAGTATAAATAAATTTTAATGTCAGACAAAACATATTGAGGGCTTATATTCAAAAAGGGCTATCTACAAAATATCAGTTGTTCAGGAAAGTATAAAAACTGTTTCCTTTATTCATTTTTCAACATTTTCAATACGGTCTTCTACTAACTATTTAGTAATAATACCTCTGCTAAAACTCACACATAAAAATAAATCTTTTGAGCCCATTATTCGCTAAGCTATGGTATATAACCTTTTTTTTTTATTAATATATCATAAAAATGTTCAGATAACCCTTTTTGTTATCAAAAACAAAAGGCGTAAAATAGAAAAATTTTGGTAAAAATTAGACATTATCTTTTATATTTTTTGCGTAAAACATATAAAGCAATAACATTTACTTTTATAAATGACCTTATTATCTCCTAGAGAAGTATTGAAAGTCGATGCATTTTATGATATATTTGAACCAAATCTTAGGGCAATTTTTACGTTTTAATTAAAGCACCTAAAAAACATATATTTTTGATTTTTGAGTTAGCTACGCTATTTATTTTAACGTAGCGTAATTAATGAATTTACTGGATAAAAAGTAGTGTTGTATGCCGGATAACTGGTGGTGTTTATCATACAATGTGTAAAAGCTAGATTGCGTACTACTAACAGTACTTTGATGTTCCAAACGCATACAGAGAAAAAATATGGTTGCAACAATATCACTACAACAATATTATGTTCTCGTTGTTAATTTTATTGAATTTTAATAACTCTGTGTTCTTGATAACAATGTTTTTGTTTAAATTTTGTCATGTAATGTTTACATGATTGACTGCAAAAATTATAGGTTTTTAAATATTTTTACCAAAAACAAAATTTTATTAGTATGAAAAATATCATTACTTCTACAACCATTAAATATTTGCAGTCTCTTCCTTGTTCTTAAGTCATATTATGATTTTAAACCTCATTAGAACTATTATTACTTTGACAATAAAATATTTCAAATAAATATAATACTTATCCCTTTCACAAACTTAGTGGAAAAACTCATAACTTGTTTGTTTTTTGTTTTTAAATACATTGTGTTTTTAATATTTGTTTGTTCATTGTAATTCTCATTTAGTTTATATATGAATAAATATGAATAGACAAGGTTTGGTTATACTCGGTGTGATTCAAGCACTATAAGATATTGATTAACTGCCATTAAAGGGTTAGTTAAAAAAAAAAACATATCTTCTATTTAAAACACATATGGTGGCACAAATTAATATAATTAATGTACAAATAATACAATATTTTTATAATGAACACTTTTCTCTATTATTTTTAATAAAAAATTTATAAAAATAATTTTTTATTAATATGCTTTATTTTAATATATGATAAGATGGAATAATATGACAAAATGAAAAAATAATATGATAAGGTTGATAAAACTATATGATAACATGGGATAATAATATGATAAAATTGAATAATAATAATATGAAGAATGGTATAATATTATTATAAAATGGAATCATAATATGAGTAAGGTGTAATAATATAATAAGATAGAAAAAAAAACCAAAATCGGGTACAATATGACAAAATGGAATCATAATAATTATTACTTATAATCATTTCTGTTTTTCACTATGATCATATGTTCCAATCATATTATGTCGCTCTTAGATTATGGTCACCATATCTACATTTTTTCTTTGCGTGTGTACACTAGCAAAGTGTCTGGATTTCTTCAGAAACAAATAAACGTTTAATTTTATATACCTCGGCCTGTTGCAACTTTTGTCGGCTTGGCAAACGTTAAAGGATTAAAATTATTGGCAATTCCTTTGTTTCGGAAGCATACGCTTAGGAAGATTTCGTCATCTGTAGCCAAATTTTTTCTTTATTTCCTTATAAAAATCAATGCGGGTATTTTTCTAAAGATTTTTAAATAATATGACGTCAAAAAAGAAAACCCGTTCTGGACGCTCAAATAGTATGTATGCAATGTTGAATAGTTTTTAGTGGAATTAGTGATCAGAAATTTCTTAATCCTACGCTGTATCATACGTCGTTGTTGCATAATAGAATAGCATCTGTATTTTTTTTTAAGCAAAACAATCGCTTTTAAACAGGCTTCACAAAAATCATTCTGGAGCCAATAGCGTCCATTATTTAATCCCGAATCGTAGCGTTATGAGGTGGCCACATATGGAGCTTTACTAAAGTTAAAACATATACTGAAATTCTATTAATCCACATCGAAAGATGTAGAAAATCATTACATGAAAAGTTTTTATTGTAGAATTAAACTTTATGATGACGACGATTTTTTAAGTTACGAGTACTTAGGGAAAAGTAATAGTCGTCGTATAAAAATTTTTCTTAGAACGCAAGCCTCTAAAAATACAATATTTTATGATTCCGACATTAAATTTAACGTAATTATAAATAGCACCCTTCGTATTCAATTTATGATATTTTGTAAATCAAGAGATAAAAAAATGAAGTTTGGTAGTTAGCTGGACTAGGACCATCTACTAAAAAACGAAAATGTGTTTATAATTATAAAATTGCAAAAAAATATTTGCCAAAAATTTTTAAACTTTCTAAAATTATATTAAATTACTCATCAATAATTCAATTGTGACTAAAACATACTACAATGCTGTTTGTAGAGTTTCAGCATTACAATTATTTGAAAATCAAATAAAAACATCAAATAAAAACAAATAAAAACATGTTAATAAAAATTATATTAAATAACTTGAAGATAAAAAAATGTGTTAGAATTAATTTTTCTTTTCAAAATTTTTACCACTGAAAACGGACACAAAAATAAAGTGTTTGACGTCAAAAAAAAAAAAATATTTTTGCAAATCTGCAGATAGCCCATTTTAAATATTAGCCCTCGATATAATTTATTTTAAACAATTTTGTTACTGAAAATAGCAGGTTTTTGAAGTATCTATTGGATTTTGTAGATAAATGAATACAATTTTACAAAATGTTAAAATGGAATATACTAATTTGGAGACAATTCTCCACTCTCTTCAATTGCACTATTGTAGTAGTAAAAAACGATTTAATCCACTCACTTAATTGTGAATCCATTGATTTTAGTAAAATATAGCTCGTTGCACTTGTAACTTATAAAGCTTTATGATAAATTAGAAAAAGGAGGATTTTTGGTCGTTATCGATTTTTTAAAGATAAAAACGAAAAAAAGATATAATCGGTCAAGACCGACTATATAATACCCTACACCATTGTGCACGAGCATAAAAATTCGGGAAGAGGACTTATATTACATCTGCTGCCAATTTTACTAAATGTAAAATAAAATATACAAATATAGAATAATGCGTTGATACTAACATCTAGATGATTTTATGCACTAAAGGACGATTCCTGGAAGTGGGTTTATATGAGAACTATGGTAAATTATGGATCGATACTCATAAAAGTTGGCAATATTGTTTATACTTACATAAAACATTCGCGTGGGTTTTATGTACGTTAAAGTGATTTTCGGAAGAGGGGTTTATATGGCAGCTATGGTCAATTGTGGACGATCTTTATAAAATTTGATACGAAGGCTATTACTTATACATAACTTCTTTGCATCGAATTTCATTAAAATATTATTATTTTTAAGGCATTTTTGAGCGATTAAACTCTATACCGGGGGGGGGGGGGTGGGGACACTTGTATGGGAATTAGGTGAAATAATGGATCGATCACAACCAATTTCAATAGGCTTCGTTCTTGTATCATAAAAGTTCAACGTGTTAAATTTTATCTTTAAAATTGCAACGCGTACCATGTACACAAGGACGGACGGATATCGTTAGACCGATTTAGAAAGTGATTCTGAGTCGATCGGTATATTTTAAGATTTGTATTGTATAAGTTTTTCTATGCGTCACAAACATCAGCACAAACGCATAATACCCCAACCACCTATGGTGGTGTAGGGTATAAAAATTAAATAATCTTTTTTGACATTTTTACAATAAAGTAAGACATTTATCACCAAAATTTATGCATAAGTCTTACTTTATTCAAAATTAAGTAATGATACCTAAGTATATAAAAAAATGTGATGTTATGTTATGTTATGTTATGTTATGATATGTTATGTTATGTTATGTTGTGTTATGTTATGTTATATTATTACGTATAGTCATATTATAAATGTATACCATTTACATAAAATTTTTATTATATGTGTCTGCAGTTAATTGAAAATAAAATCATTATCTGTTAATAAATTTTTATGATATATTCGTTATTTCAATCGTAGTATCAGGGCCGTCAGATGTGGCGTTTACTGTGTGATCAATAGCCTTTAATTATAAAAAATTGAAAAAAAAAACAAACAAGAAGGTTATATTCGGCTTGGCCTAATCTATATACCCACTATCTGCAAATTTTGTGCCACCGTAATTTGAAATGTCACATTATATGGACCCATTTTTATACCAACCATCAAAAAGGATAAGGGTATATTGGGTGTGTAATTCCGTGTGTAATATGTCTAAATAATAAGCGACAATTCCATAAAAGAACGCCAAAAAATTTACCGTGTCTTTTAATTTTGATAAAATTTGTCATGCAAGTAATCCACGGATATCAATATCGATTTCAGTTTTCGGTTTCTCGAAATTGTTTAAACTCGTGATTTTATTCGCTTGTTCCCTTTCCCAAAAACTAAAAAATTTGAAAAGTATGTAACTTTAAATATCAATATCTCTGGGAAGGCTTTGTGGATTTTTATGATTCAAAATGCGTTGGAATTTTGCTTACGTCGGCTTTAATCCGAACATTTCAAAAGTAAGAAAGATTTTTTAAAAATGTATTTTAAAGTAGTTGCATTTTTAAGTGCATTTTTCATTTAATATTCTATTTAAAGTTTTTGTTTTTTTTTTAATTTGGAAAATATGGAATCTTTACATTAAAATAAGAATTCGAGTTTTTTGGAACGCACACATTTCTATGCACAATTTCGTTTTTTCTAAAACCTTTTCACATTTGTTCATATAAAAATTATATTTTTTGATGTCATTTTAAAAATATGACTCGGTAATATATTTTATTTAAAAAATAATTGGTTTACTTTTTAAAAATTTATTAAAAATAGAAAACCTTTAAAAAAGTTTAAAAAGTTTAAAAGTTTAAAATAGCTTAAATTTGTTAAAACAGTTTAAAATACACCTAAAGAAAAGTTAAATTTTAATTAATTCACATTTGTCAAAAATCCATCCATAAATTGCATTTATATTTTGCAAATATTTTTGGACGAAATAGTTTGGAGATGCTGACTTAAGTAATCAAAAAGAAGATAACAGGCTTTTATATGCTCTTTAAATTAAACAAATCCGTCAATAACTTTTAGATATGGATATTTAAATTAGCATACTATATTTTATAAACTTTTATACAAATTTAAATAATTTTTTTAAAAAGTAAGAAAAAATATTATTCTTTTATGAAAAATTTGGAACATGTTTTTTACGAGTCCAAAAAATTTAAAATTTTTATTTGAAAGTAAAGAGACCATACTAAATATGTTAAAAAAAAACAGAAATTTTTAATAGCATTAATATTTTTTTTTTTCTATTTTTAAAACGTTTATATTAAATCCGACATAAGTAAAATTCAGATTTCAAAAATTCCCAGAGATATTCATATTTAAAGTTAGATAATTTTGAAATTTTCTTGGTTTTTGAGAAAGTGAAAAAGCGAAATAAAATCGCGAGTTTTCACAATTTCGCGAAACTGAAAATTATAATAAATAAATGATTTATTGGAGTTTGTATATAAAAATTTTTATGGAAATTGAAAAACACCGGGTTAAAAAAAACACTTTTTCAAGCGTTTTTCAATGAAATTGAGGATATATATTCTGGGCCTTCTTGAAAATCTAAGACGACCTAGCAATATCCATCCATCTGTGTGTCTGTTGAAAAATGGATAGGGCTTGGCGCGGACTAACTCGGGGGACGAAATATGCTGAAATATTTGTTTATACAATTCTTGTTTGATATTGGAAATGGGCAAAATTGCTTCTTAAAAAAAGTTTTGGGCCAAATACTAGAAAAACATTGTGTACTCCATAACTAAAAGAATTCAAGAATGAGCATGATCCTCTTTACCCCTCACTTCCCATATGAAGTGAAATTTTTAAATTACGATGACATAAAAAATTGCAGATAGTGGATAATGAGATTCGGCCAAGCTGAATACAACATTTCCACTTGTTTTTTTTTCCGAGTTTACATCGATCCTTCAACTATTTGTACAAAATTCCATTGCCGTACATGGAAAAGTGTGAAATGGAGTTACGACTTACACTAATATTTTCTAGTATTTAGCCCATAAGTTTTATTTGTCTATTAACCGATTTTCAATACCAAACAAAGCTTATATAAGAGAAATATTTGACCTAGGTAGTCCACGCTGGGCTCTATCCTTCTTTCAACAGACACACTGACGGATAGACGGACGGACATTACTAGATCGTCTTAGATTTTCATGAGGATGAAGAATGTGCATACTTTATGTAGTCTTAGATTATTATTTTGACATTTTGACTTTTTTTTTGATGGTGGATATTAAAAAGTGCCTCAGTAAATCCAAGCCAAAAAGAAATTGTATCACACAGAGGAAAAATGTCGTTGTAAAATCATTAACGGTTGTGATAGACAACTTATTTTGTCGCATTTTTCCACCGTTCATTTACAATTTACACACATTGTTGTGTAATAATTTACCACTGATGTATTGTAGTCGATATTAAATCCGTATCAATTATTAATTGTAGATTTGACCGCGCACGGAGCATTTTGTACTCAGGTGCTGTCAGTTTGATCAAGAATGTGGTCGATATTTTTCGATAGTAGTTTATTTAAACCCCTACAGGGTTTCAAAGTTAGTTCGAATTTCGATTTTGTCTTAAATTTATTATTTTTTGTAGTATATAATTTAATTCCTAAAGGATTTTCAAAGTCAGATCGAATTTAGTTTTTTTGGTCTCTTAAACTGATTTTTTAAGCATTTTTTTTTATTATAATTGATAATTAGAAAAAATATATAGTTTTTTATTCATTATACTATATTATTATTAGACTCTACACTCTGTTTAGAATGGCATTGTTTGCATTATTTAATGAAATTATATAATATTTTTTGTTTGCCACTCCCATTTTTTCTTAAAGTGAACAAACCAGTGAAAAAATTTTATTGAAATTTTGTAAGAAAAGATTCATTTGCAAAAGTGGGGCTCTTAATTAAAGATTAAATCTTGAAATGGGTTAAGACTTTTAATCTTAATCTGGTATAATTTAATTGTCCTTTCAAAAGGTCGTACGATGGGTAAAACCTCATTAAAATCTTGATAGTTAAACAATATAATAGTATATAGGAGGCGTGGCTACCATTCAGAATATAGTTTATAGCCTATAAATTTTTCTGCTTATTATGGGTGCCAAATATTAGTTACATGAATTGTTTAATTGACGTCAAAAAGGTATCAAAATTGTTTTTGGTAGAAATGGGCTTAAAGTTGGACGTGACATTCAACTAAGATCTAAAGTCTTTCCAGAAGATGTTAGATATATGTAATAAATTCTATTTCACCTAAAAAGTAAGAGTCATTTAATAAAAATCTTTCATACTAACTAATAATAGAAAAATGATCTGTGTAGTCATAACCCATAATTACATAGAATTTCATTTTCTTGTTTAATAGTTAGAATTTATACTTTGTTCAGATTATTTACTTTATCAAAGTGTTGCTTTGGTTGGTTTATACTGTTATAAAACTCACTAATACAAAATAATAACTTGATTTTAAGGAAATTTTCGGAAGTAGGTCTCACTGTAGTACCTGCTTATATAAAACTTATTTTGCCAGGAGAAAATTTATTTCATGGATAAGTGAAATACTGCACCGATTTCAAACAATTTCAATATGATTCATCGTCGAAAGCATATATACCAAATTTTAAAAAAATAATATTCATAATTGCAACATGTAGTTTAATTAAAATTTTTACACGAATGATCGGATAGACAGACATCGTCAAATAGACTCAGCTAGTGATTCTAAGCCAATCACTCTTAGTCCAAGTCCCATTTGGTACTTTTTTGTCATTATAAACATTAGCACAAATACATAGTACTATTTAATTTGCCACTTCTTTTATCTTTTGAATTTTAATTGTAGTTATTTTATTTTTCTTTTTATTTATAACATTTCTATAGTTTTAATGAATAATTTCCATAAATTTTCAATTTGTTTATTAAAATTTATTAATTTAATTGTAAATTTTCCTAAAAACAAAAACTTCAACACAATATCTAATTTAAAATGATTGCAAGTAAGTTTATTCACAAGTAATTACATACACATATGTAATTATTAACAAGTATTTATGCACATATTATTTTCATTGTTTATTTTCATTGTAATTAGGGAAATATTATAGATAAGTAATTAAAGTTTTACAAAATAACTTTTTTTTAAATATTTTATTATAAATTTACATAGTAAGTACATTAAATTTGATATATTTGATACAGGATTATTTGTTTCTTGCTATTGTTGCTGGTTAAATCCCTAAAGTTTTCCATTTGACTATAATATATATATATATATATAATATTTGCTATAACAAATGAATAAAAATTATTGTTTTAATTAATATGTAGGTATATTTTTTGACTGGCAGTTTTAAAAAATTGACATGAACATGAATTTAATAAAATTTTATTAAAATAAAAGAAAAATATATAAATTACAATTTAAATGTTCATGTTGGTTTATCATTTTTCTTTAATTTTTGTAGCAGCATTTTGTAAATTTATAGCATATTGTTTATTAAAAAGATGTTTATAATTAAAATTATTTTTAATGTTAATTAATCTTTGAACACATTTATTATAAGAGATATGCTGCATACGAATGTACTTTTTTGCTTTTTTTAAAAACAGTTAACAAATAATAATAAAAATATTTTTGCAATTACTTTGTATGAATATCATTTGGTATTTTGTAAATATACGACTATATATATCTTTAAAATTTACACTTGTCCCATAAAAGAACAGATGTATGCATACATACGTATTCATCAGTATATACTTTACATTAATAATGAATAGCAAACAGAGAAAAAATGTAAATAAAATTCAAAAAATATATATATATATATATGTATATATCTACAATATATAAGAAGTATACAGTGGGGAAAATGACAAGGAGACTTAGGATAAAATATGCAGAATTTAGGTAATGGTTAACCAAAATTTTTAAGCTGAAATTATTCGGGTTTTCGCAAAAATCAGTTTACAAATACTTTGAATATTCGACATTTGAAAACATCGGTTACAAATTTCTAAATTTAAAAAAAACCCGGTTAACTGGTTTCCTTTTTCCTTTAATTTATATAAAACCACATATCGTGGAGCATTTTAGTTAGAATCTTCAACCAAAACAAATATTTAAAATTTACAAATAAATAATGTGGTTACTTCAAATTGATATTCAATTGTTATAAACAAATATTAAAGTCCCAGTAAAAAAATGATCGTGCTTCCAAAAAGAACTGTAATAATGTGATAATTATTATTATTATTATAATTCTCCTTTATAGATGTGATAGAGGGGTAGAGTTTGGGGATAGTCAAATGAGGCCAATCTATAATTACTCATAGATAATTAGTCATAGATAGAGCAATTATAATTGTGCAATTTTTGGGAAACAAAAGAAAGAAATGAGAATTAATATTTCTTTCAATTACAAGATATTGGGTAAGGGTTATTCTCAATTTTATAATTCACAGTATTTAAGTTTTTATATTTATTTTCAGGTTAGGTTGAATACAAAGGGTAAGTAAATTCACAGAGAAAATTGTGTATATGACTCTAAGATGGTAAAAAGTAAGTAAGCTTTTTATGCTAATTCATCTTGAAGAAACTTCGGTCAATTGGGTTTTGAGGAACATGTTATATTGCAATGTTAATTCCAGGAACTTATGTTAATTTTGTTTTAAATTATTAATATATTTATTTTTAATTTAGTTTTAGGTTCTTTATCTGTTCAAATTATATTTGGACAAGAACACTTTTACATCTTCAAAAGTTGAACTAAGCGCATATTTTGAACTTTTTTGGAAGTTAATAATATTTACTTCAATATATATATATATATATATATATATATATATATATATAATTTATGTACTTTTAGCATGAAAAATTAGTAATTTGTAAGATAATTACATTTTTACTAATTTTAAAGTGTTTTTATTATAAATATTTTAATTTTTTGAAAAATTTTTTATGCAGAGTTTTATGAGAAGTACTAAAAGCAAGAAGCACAGAAGAACATCCTCTCCAATGACAATAATGGGTTAAAAAAAGAACTTCTGCAGCTCTTTTTCAGTACTAAGTACTTCCTTTCAATGACAATACAATCCACCGAAAAAAAAAACTGAAAAAGAGCTGAAAAAAATCATGATTTTAACATTGCGTATTTTAAGGTACTTCTCTTCAAATTATATTTATAAACTTCTTAATAAAAATATGGTTTTAGCTTTGCCAATCGATAATAAAAATACTTTTCAATTTGAGAAATTTGTATTTTCATAGAAATTATTCATCATTTTTCCTGCTGAAAATTCATTTATTTTCACTTTTTAGGAAATGCTTTTACTAACTTCCAAAGAAGTTCATATTTTTCTACTTTTGAAGTTGTAAAAAATCCTTTTTTTTTGAAAGCACTTGTTCATCTTTTGCTAGGAATGTAAAAATTATTAATTTTTCTTATTCTGATTCTAACACACCATAGGTGGTTCATATATTCTGCATTTATGTTGATAATTGTAACACAGAAAAAAGTCTTCGGACTCAAATTTAAATGTATCTATTCTTTCTATGGCTTAAATGATGTCCGGGAATTTTAAAAATATTTGTTAAAAATATTTCGGTACAAGAACGAAACGGATTTCATATTTTTTATTTTAAGATTTTGGTTATTTTTTTGTATACCAAAAAATTATGTAATTTAATAAAATAATACTTCACTTTGCTCATTGATTTAGTTAAATTAATAATTTTTTTCCCATAAATATAGGCCTTATAACCAGACAATTATTTTAATAATGAGGTTTCTTATATTATTAGCATATAAAATTTTATACTTTTAATATATGAACTGCTTGTTAGATAAAAACATAAACATTATTGATTTTATGTTCGTATTGTGGAACCCATATGGAAGAAAAATTAATTATTAAAGTATAATGGCATTTCTACTGATGTCTTACTATAAATTTTTACAAAAATGCTTCTAATTTAAAAGCTATTATGATGATTTTAGGAACTTTCAGAAAATTTTGAAAATAAATTAATTTTTAAGATAATAAAAATTGAGTTTTCGATGCAAAAAAACCGGCTTATTCGATATTCGAAAAATAAACATTAAAAAAACCGACCTAGAATTAAAAAAAAAAAAAATGGTTTAAATCGGTCGAATAAAACCGGTTTGATCTCCTTAGTCAAAACTTTAGTGTGAAGTTGTCTAAAGAACCTGAACACTAAAGGAATCAATTAAATATGGTGTGACGAAAAGCATATTTCTAAATTTCTGTAAAATTTATAAGTAAGGTGTAATGTAAGAGAATCTTTTAATCATCTATCTTCAAAGTCACCATTTTCCCCAGCAATGAAAAAATTTTAATGTGATCAAAAAGAACAAAATAAAAAAAATATTCATTGCTATTATGATTATTTGGTGTTGTTAAATTGCTCAGCTTATCGTGCATAATTTACAAGTATGTACGAATAATATTTGTATGAATGTATGAATATATGCAATTAAATTCATTGTCGATGTGAATATAAATTTATACACAGAAAAAAGTCACCAATTACCAAAATAATTCACCTAATTAAAATTTTTTTAAATTTGCACCTCTCACTAAATTAATTCAGCTACTAATTACTGTAAAAAATGAAAAACAGAAATTTTTTTTCCAATTAAAAAATTTATTAAATCAAGTAGATGATTGAAAGAATTAAAAATTTAAATGAGAAAAAAAATCGTACTTTTATTTATACTATTTTTTTATTTTATTTTTCATTCAATATATTAATTAAATTTTGTTGTGAAATTAAACAGTTGTGTTGATTAAAAAATATAAGGTAATAATTTTTTCTGTGTATAAAAAAAAAAGAAAAAAATAGAAAGAAAAGAGAAAAATATATATAATAATAAAAAGTATTAATACTTTAACGAATTACATATACATATATTCACATAAATATATATGCAAACAGAAATACTGAAATATTCACACACCTATACATATATATAAATGATGTAAAAATGCCTTTAATGTACATATATGTTTAACATTATTACTGTACGTGTACATATACATATTTGTATATTGCACCGTACAACAGAAATCAAAGAATTTTCTCACACATTATAAATTCCATATACGTTTGAAAATATACACTTAATATAGTGTAAATGCGTTTTCAATTGAAGGGTGCGCGAATTTAATTTTTTGTTTTACTTCTTTCTAATTGCTATTAAAGGGCGTTATGGATATCAAATGAAGAAAGAGAATTTTGGCGTTATATCGGATTATTATTATTATTGTTTCTTAAAATAATCCAACTGAAAGTTGCAATAAATATCCTTTAAATAATTAATCCTTTAATATCTTCGAAAGTTTCAAACAAATAATTTCCGAAATAATATATGTTATAGATGTTAGTATTCAGTACCAAAATTTTATGGTTTTAACTTTATATATTTAATCCATACAACGATTTCAAAATTATTTCCAAGAACAAAAGTATAAATTTAATTTTCAACTTAGTGAGACTTCGAGCATGCAAACCCAATAAAGCTATTTTAATTGAAAGCCATTGTATTGAAATTTCAAGTAATTATTACCTTAATTGTAATATGTCAACATTATTTGAAAGACCTTCAAATATATTTGAAAGTTTAAACTACTATAAGTTAAGTATTTCTATTTATTTATTAAACTTTAAATTCATTACTTGTATTTTTAATCTGCGAAAGGATAGTAGGCTATGATTTTTATATTATATTTAATATTATTTTAAAAGCAACTACCAAGAAAAATATCTGCAGTAAGTCATGCATCCGAGTTAAACTAATTTTCGGGAGAGATCCTAATATAGAAACTCCGATTATATATGAACTGATTCTTGTTAAACTTCATAATGTGGTTTTTATACTTATATCAAACTTATCTATGCGAAATTTAATTTCAAATCTGGCATTTATATAAAATTTGGGCGCTTATCTTATGTTCAATCTTGAAATTTGGTAATGCGATTTATTGTTATATAAATTTTAATTGTTAGAAATAAAATCACAAAATAATTTATTTGTATGCCATTTATACGTGTTTTGAAGTGACATTCTAGAATTGGTGTTATATGAGAAATATGGTCAAGTATAGATCGATCTTTTTGAAATTTGATGGCATGATTTATATTTAAATTCAAAATAAGTAATCATTCCAAATCTCATTTTGATTCTAACGGATTTATAGTATTTATGCACATTAAAATAATTTTCGGAATGGAGTCTCATATGGAAACTATGATCAATTATGCACACTATCTCTTTAAATTTTATAGTATGTCTAATGTCCATACAAATCTTATATATCTCGAATTTCATATAAATGTGCGCATATTTAAGACAATTGTGATCACTAAAGTATACTTTCGGAAAACACTTGTAGAGGGGCTGGGTAAAATAATATACTGATTTCAACTACCTATAAGCTTCTTCTTTAAGTCTAAAAAAACGACCGTGCCAGTTATAAATAATATTTAAAATTGTAGTATATATTTCGAAAACAAAATTTACATAATCACTTACAGGACATTTTTTATATATTATAATATTTTAACTGTTGAAGCTAAAAGGACAAAACGTGAGATTTAGCAACTCCATTAGAACATTTTGAAAACATCAAGGATATTTAAGGATAAAATATTTGAAGTACATTTTTAACATTATAAAGGTCCGAAGGGTTAAAACAAAACATTTCGCTGGTATTTTTTATTAATATTCTATCATTTGATACCCGTATCGGCTTTCTTGAGCAACTAACAGATTTTTAAATAATAAAAAAAATATTAGCTTTGAATTTTTAAAGTCCTTTTAAAAGGATATTCCAATACGAAATGAAAAACTGAGTACGCAGTCCTATCATAAAATGTCTCTACTTTCATGTGTATATGGTTTGGTTCATATGTGAAAAATGCTGTTGTAAGGTGTTATAATAAAACGTCTCAACAGTTTTAAGGATTTAACTAGAATTACTTTTTTTTATTAAAAAAAAATTTACCACTAATAATTAAACAATTGAACAAAAGTAATGAATTATTAAATTACTTGGGGCCTCAAAAGTAAATGAAAGAGTTTTCGCTGTTTAAAAAAAAAAATAATAATAAAAGTGCACCCAGAGAATTTTCCACCACATCCGTGTACAAAATGACACCATTCAGTGTCAATAGTGTAACAATCTCGTATATATTTAAATTGTATATTTCGCGGTCATATCACAGCTATGAATCAATACCGCATTGGTATCTTGATACTTAATATTACTAAAACATTAATTCCGCGTATTTAAAAATTGTTGACGAATGGTGTAAAAAAATATTAAGAATATTCATTCTTATTGACTCTAATTCATTAATTTTTAACAGATCTGTAGGGATATTTTACTTACATATTTGTGTGTTTTCATATGTGTGAGAATAAATGTTTGTGTAAATAAAACGGTTGGATAAGTAATGTGCTGTTTCTATAGCTGTAATTACATGGATTAACAAGGATTTATAAAAAATCCTATTATTTGTGAACTTACACATTAACATACAAATTTATTTTATAGTACATATTATAGTATTTATTAAAAAATCGTAATAATATTAAAACATAGTTCTTATTGCATAAATATATATTTGAGCCCAGAATTTCAAATAAACCAGAATTAAAATTTATGTCATTATAAATTAAAAACAATATTTTCAAATGAATCTTTGTCACTTTTAAATGATAGTTACTACAGAGGGGGAAAATTAATGTAGCATTGCTATTCCGTTAAATAATTATGGATTAAATGTTTAAAAAACGAAATTTATGTTAACGTTTAATTATATTTTGTACCAGTTTAAGAGCTTATCTCTTTTGTAAATATTTGCAAACAATATTTAAAAAAATATTTAAAAATACTTGATAGAATTTTTTCTTTATTTTAATTTAAGAAAAAATTTACCTTCTAATAAATAAGCGGGAATTTAGTAATGTACAATGGAATCGATTACAAATAAATGATAATAAATATGGTACTTTAAAATTACTATCCTGGAGCTTGCAAGTTGCGACTTTTACAAATATAAACCGATAAATAGTAATAGAAAAATTAATTGTAATAAATCTGTATTTTGTAAGAGTTAGGCTTTTAAAATATGCTTTTTGAAATGTGTAAATAGAGCAGAGATAGCACTACAGTAGCCAAAATTTGACCTCACGAGAAGGGATAACATTTTCTTAACTTATATTAATATTAACCAATTTCAAATATTACAAATCTTACTTCTCCTAAGCAAGAAAAATGCTTACTTTATTATATTATCTCCTATGGTTTAAAAGATACTTGACTTCAAATATCTAATTCTTAATTTTTTGCCATGACTATTACTCTACGCTTTTAGCCTATTACTTTTTTAATAAAAAATATATTTGTTTTTATATAGTGAAATTCCTCATAATTTTATAAGTAATATGATTAACCTAAATTTAATTATACTATCTAAAATTAAGTAGATTTGTTTGGTATTTGGACTTCTGTATTTCTTAATAAATCACTTTATAACATGTAAAAACCATAACCACTTCAAGATATTCGATCTGAAACTTGTGATACATCTTCCGCATAATATGATTTCAATTTATCTTGCGCTATAGGACATCTTGATTACATCATGAATCTGATTTAAAAATTTCCAAAACACCTCCTAAAAATTTTGAGTTATGCTCAAAGAAACTGTTTTCGAGTATGCTTCTGTATAAATGTACATCTTATTCAGTTATAATTTTGATGATTTTCTTAAACTTTTTTGTAAAATAGAAGAATCAGGCTTTTCAACTACATACATTTGATTATGTTTTGTTCAAATAATAAAAGCAAATTTCTAAAAATAAAAAAAAGTAATAATAAAATTTTTACACATTTTTCTAAGTTTAAATGCAATTTATTATATTTTTTTTAAAGTCAACAATGCAGTAATTTTTAAAGATATTTTTGTTCTAAACATAACAATATTTAGTTTTTTTCACACTAAACTAATTTATGGAAATTTTGGAAATAAATGTAAAAGCTATGCGCTCCTAAATCCTTTTAAACTCGAGATGGTGAATTTTGATACCCTGTAGGTAATCCTATATTAATACTTGGTGGTTATAGTATAATTTTTTTGATAGCTTAGGTTCTCCTATACAGCTCTTCTGTACATTTCGACCAGACGCGTTACGATATCTCTATGTATTACCGTTTTATTTTTCGAAATTTTTAACGAGTCAAAAATTCTATTTGAAATCATGTTTTTTTTTTGAAGAGCAAAAATTCTTTACAGTTTCTCCTTAACATATAAAAAGATACTTCTTAATATAAATATGTATTAAATATGTCCTAAATAAGCTTTAGAAGAAAATGTTTAGTAAAAATAAGATAGAATTAGTGCCATTTATTGGAACGCTATTGTAACTTATTTGCCACTTTTGTAATATGTTCAATATTTTTCCCTATATGTGCGTGTATGATGTAAACATGCATATTTACACACATCTAGCCAATTTTTGACTTCACACTCAAATACATTTTTTGCCACTCTCATAAATAACATACGCATTGTACCATAAGTTAACCACTAAAATCTGGTTGTATGCAATAACGCCTTCACCGCAATATTCAAAAGCTTTTAATACTATTTTACTGGATGCAGTTTAACACAAAAATATACGCAGATATGTGTGTGCGTGTGTGTGTATGCAAGACTGTACACTCTACAGTGTCAAAGGAAAAGAAACATATCTCGTATTTGAAGAGTCTAGGGATATAATTTTTAAAATAATATGTATATAAACAAGTAAAGAAAAACTAAACCGATCTGTACACAAATTAATATAACATTTGATGAGAGATTAAGAAATATGATTTGCGAGCATATTTTATGAAAATCGTTAACAAATGACAATATGATAAATGTTTTCAAAGACATTTTACATTTTTATTAAAATTACAATTGTTTAAAAAAATAAGAAATAAGTTTTTGATTATCAATTTGTTAGTAGATATTTTTTAAAATAATTTCTGCCCTATCCCTATTAAAACCTTTATTAGGATCTTGTTTGGTTCTCAAATTTGTATTTATTTTAGTTATATGAGTGAAATGGTTTGTGTGAGTGCATATTTATGTGTTTGAATCTATGTATATATATTCACATATATGTATGTATATATCTCGGTTTGATGTATATATAAAAGCTTAAACCAATCAAGCAAATCCGCATTTCGATCCGCAATAAATTTTTGTCAATTTAAACAGAATACACAAAAAAAGAAAGCAAATCATTGTACAAACGAAAACTAAAATTTATTTTACACTCTCACACTTACACTACAATGCAATTTCACATACCATGTAATGAACAATCTAAGGCCCCTAAAGAAAATAAATTAATTTTATTAAGCTGATAATAACAAAATCCTTACAACTTTCTGGAGAAGTTTTAATATACCTTTGGTTTGTTGTGTGTACGATCGCGCCAAAACTGTTTAAAATTTAGATATATTTTACTTTCTGTCAAATCTTGTACAGCTCTTTTACATCCATATGATTTTGCTTATAAGGCTTAACTGTTTATGCAAGATGTCAAGTCAATTGGCATTCATCTAATTTCATGCTTGAATAGATATAATTTATTATAACGCATAATATGGCATGCAACACCAACAAAACAGAAAAAATAGCAACAAATTGCCTTTAGCTTAAAACACATAGACCTAACGATACATTAACACACACATACATATCCATTACTCATATTCATATGAGTTAAAATTCATCTTAATAAGACCTCTTTCTCGTTTAAACCACACCCTTTGGTTTTTTAATAACACTATGAATGCTAAACTGAAATAAACTTATTTCCTTAAATGACCCCTTTAAGCGCTCAATTTTGAAACCGCTTTAAATACATAAAACATTTAGCATACACACACACACACACACACATAAATATGTGAAAATACTTGTTTTACACATAGACACATTTTTGTGTAGATTCAAATACATAAATGAATTTAAGTCAAACGCTAATGTTTATGCTATAGTTTATTAATGATACACAGTGCACAATAGGCCCGATCTTAAATTAATAATAGTTATGTATCTCCTAAGCTACTGATCTGATCGAAAAATAATGTGTATGAAAGTTATAGAGGAGTTAGGATTCCCAAGAAAAATTTTCCTGTAATCACCTTATTATAATACAGGATGAGATACAGAGTGTGAAAATTGACCACCTCAAGCTTGAAAAAAATATGCACTTACTTGTCAGAAACCCCCTATATTTGGAGATATTCCGTATTGAAGTAGTTGCTACAGTGAAGATCTTATTGCATAATAAATTTAAAATTTGTTTTATTTTTCTTAATCAATTTACAAAGCATAAGAAAGTAGCTTTTTAACTGTATTAAAATCTCTCATGTGCAAATATATCCAAATTCAATTTAATTTAATTTCAATTTCGATGTATTTTTTTTGTTTTGATCTTTTTTTTTATTTATATATGTAACTTTGAATTGCTTTTTTGTTTAAAGTAGAACGACATTTCAATCTTTAAAATCGCTTAAAAACTCAAGATGTTGTTAAATATTTTCTAAAAAATTTATCAAAAAATTCTACCATATAATTATATAATAATATAATTATATAATAATATGAGTCTTTTGTTTACGTTGGTGTATATATATGTATGTATATATATATATATATATATATATATATATATATATATATATATATATATATATATATATATATATATTATATTATATATATATATATATTATATTATATATATATATATATATTATTATATTATATATATATATTATATTATATATATATAAGAAAATATCCAGAGAAGAATAAAAGAGTTATGGGTAAATTTATGCAGTAAACTACTAAAAACAGTTTTTTGAGCGTAACTCTAAAATTTTCAGGTATATGGGGAAATTGACTAGTGGTGACCTCAAGAAGGCCTTTAACGTACGCTATATCACTCTTCGAGTGATTATGCAACGCAGCAGCTTATAATATTTTAAAATCGTAGCCTTTTTTTAATGATATTTTTAAGTAGGGTTCTTTAAAGTGCTTTCTTCTCGTAATCTGTAAACGTTCTTTTGTGCTAAATACTTAGATACATTGCCTTTTATTTGAGTAATTTTGATCGTGACTATTTCTCCGTTACGTTATTTTGTTTACGAATTTCTGGGGTGACCAAAAACCGTGAAACTACCAAAACCCAAGGGGTAAAGTGATTTGGACAGAATACCTTGCTTTTTATTTTGAATTTAAATTTGCAAGTGCATAAGCCCTGCATAAAACCAGCAAAAATTCTGTTTTTGATTTTAAAAATCAAAAATGCATCATTGATGTTTTGTTTTAATTATTATTTTTATTTACTCCTTACCCACTACATTCAGTGTCGATAAAAGATCAACCAATGTAAATGGAAAGTAATAAAATAATAAAATCATTTTTTATTTTTTGGGCTTTGTTTAGTCTTTGATATTTTACAGTAAATCGTTTCATTCTTATAGAGTTTATAAAGTTTACACTCTAATATATTTTTAATTTTTTTCTCAAAGAAATTAGGAAAGGTTTCCTGATGATGAGGCTTAAGCAAATGGCGAAATGCGCATAGGAACTAGTTTCAAAGTAACTATCGAGATTATTACTACAATATTAAAAATAATTAATAAAAATTAGTATATTTAAATGATTTTTATGTAAAATAAATAAAATTAAATTAATAATGCAAATCCAAAATCCAATTGCAAAAATCATTAAGAGATTTTTTGTTTAAATTTTGTAAATACTACAGAATTTAGTGTTGTCAGATTAGGGGATTTATCCCCAAATTGGGGATTTCTTTTGGAAAATGAGGAAAAATTAAAAAAAAAACATAATATTCCGCTTTATATTAATTTTAAGCAAAATATGCCTATTATTTATTTAACAACAGTGCAATGAAGAATATAAAAATAACTAAATATACTAAATATGTTACCATAAATTAAAAAAAATTAGTTCCAATTTCTGCAACAAGATGATTATTTTTCGATCGGCTGAGATGGTAATGTTTGATCAATTGATACTCTATTATTGTTACTCCAATAATAGTCTATAATATAGAAACCTTTAATAATTATCCACACTATTGCTATAAAATCATATGTGTGTTTCTTTACGACTCAATCACGACTAAATTATATAAATAAATTGCATGTTCCTGAAAATGTCCAAAATTTCACATTTTTATTTTTTTCCATGAAAGTGGAAGTTTTAACTGGACGAAGCTGTATTTTGCGTTTTCTTCAATTTGTTTTTTTATAAACGCAGGGGCATTTAGCTAGTATATTACAATTAGTTATTTAAAAGTTCAATAAAATGTATCAAAAATAAGTTAATTAATGGAATTTAATTTATCATGGTTTCATACCTTTGAAGAAATAAAAAAAATTTAATCTTCGGTATTTGCATTAACTATGGAAATGACGTAAATTATTTACCTAAAAAGTTTATTGATACAAATGTTAAAATGATTTTCATATATTTTTTATTTTTTGAATACATTTAGGAAACTTTTTTTTCAATATTGTTTACTTAGAGAATTTATCTACCCAAAGCTGCATATCCACAAATTTCTAAAAGAAAGGTATTATTTTAGTAGGTATAAGCAGTTATTTGGGGATTTTTGGGAATCAGATTTTTCTGTTTGGGAATAAGGCTCGAAAAAGATATGAACCATGACAAAATTTATACGTACAGTGAAAAATCTGCACCTAGTAAGTACCCTGTAGCTGATTGCGATGTTTCTGGAGGATAAGTTGGGTCCGGCCTATCAGCAGTTTGGCAAATGCTACCCAGTAGGTGCCTTATACACAAATGATCATTTTTTTCACACTTTAAATTAATTTACTAAAACAATTCTTATCAATTCTTATTCACTACTATCTAATTTATAACACGGAACAGAATCATTAATAAATCCCAAAAACTATGAAAGTTGTCACGGAAAATGCCTATTTGGGAGAGTACGGAAAAAATAATCACGCCTACCATCGATCAAACGTAAATTGAAAATACATATCAAAATTTCATGGACAAAGTATCTACGATAATGGAAAAGAAATTCAGTAACCGCCACAAAAAATATTACTTCGTTTTTAAGACTATTAGCAATGGCAGGTGTGCTCCTATAGCGAATGCTCCCACTTCTAGCCTAAATAAAAATTTATTTTGTCAATAAAATTTTTTATTTAACAATTTTAGAGCAAAAGGTCTGTTTAAATAAGAAAAATATAAGAACATGGTTTTAAAAAACTATTTAAAATGTTCGATACAAATCAACTTAAACTGTTACATGTACTTTTACATAAATAAATAAATAGATTTCCCCCAATGTATAATATGAGTGAGTATTTCTAGGAGAGAGTCATAGTTAAGTTGTTGTAGAAATAATTGTGGCTTTGACTTAAAATGAGTATGTATGAGTTTTAAGCCTTTTGTTCATGTGGTTATATTGGTTAAATTTATGTGTATTAGTAAATGTGTGCATGTAATTGGGTAACCACTAAATAACACACACAGTAAAAAAAAAACTTATCTTAAATAAGTGCATATGTATTTGTGTTAAGCTGTTTTGTTATTTAATAAAACTCATTTACTTTATTGCCTTCACTCATTCATATGCATATAGAAATAAACGTATAATGAAAAATAGTTACTCCTAAATGTTACAAGTTCACATATATTTTATTTATTTATTATGATATAATAATGTATGTATGTTTTTAATTTGCATACAGTTTTTGTTCAGTTATAAATTTATTAAAATTTTTGTAAATTATTTTATTTATGATCTTTAATTATATATTTGTATACAGAAAAAAGATTGGTTAGTAAATGGTTACAGTGAATAATATTTAAGAAGATAAACCAATATTTCGGTATGATTATTGAATATTTATAAATTAAACAGAGTTTCTTTATTAAGCATAGTAAAATGGAAACTGTAGCGAAATTGTGGTACCTACAACAGAAGTACTAGTCAATTTAATATGTGAATTTGTAAAATAAGTTTAACAAATTCGCCACACACAACCGAGATAATTTCTGATTTCGAAGATAAATATTGGTGATGGTAATCAAAAAATTTGTTCAATTAGGATATTTTAAACTATAATCATCTTTTCAGTTGCAATAACCACTAGTTTCGTACAGAAATTCCGTTAAAATATAAAAAATTCCATTCGGTGTTCATAACCGACTTAATATCTGGATAGTGAACGAATTTTGAATTTTATGACACTTTTGAAATTAAAAAAATCGCATGCAATAAAAACAAAGTATAATTATAAATGTATTCAACGCCAGCCGACAATCTTAAATGACTGTAGCAGGACTTAGTATCCTAATAAGCAGACAAGTTTTTAATTATTGAAAAATATGTTTATATATAAGATTTATTTTTTTCTTTTTTAATTTACAGACTGGAAATCGACTGAATCGCAAATGAAAATCTGTTTATTGTAAAATTCCATAGAGTTTGCAGCTATTTTTGAAGCTTTGGGATTGTATATTCAAGAATAACCAATTTAAGGATTTAAGGGCTTTAAATCCTTAAATGCTTATATAGCCTTATTAAAGGTTCGTTTAGTTATCGGTTCAAATATTTGCTAAGAAATAGTAAGATAACTGTTACGTTTGGTATTTGATGATTTAATTTCATAAATCTATAAAATTGGCTAGAGTAATTGTCAAAAAAATTCCTTATTATCAATTATGAGAGTTTAAAAATTTTTTTTTATTTTCGTTACATATATCAAACGTCGTATCAAACAAGACATTCTGCTTTTATTTAACCGTGACTTTATAACTTAATTTAGACATTTCAAAAACATATCTGAATTGTTGCCTACCGAATGCAGTGATACTGATCTGATATTTTAGGTATTATAAAAATATTGGATATAGTTCAGATCTTATCATATAGAAAAATAATACATTATATACTTATAATACTTAGTAATATATTTATATGTATTTGCAGTTGTTTTGTTAAATAAAAAGATTTAAAAAATGTATTTTTTATTTGAGCCTGTCTAATGTACATATTATAGAAACATTGAGTTATATCAGCCGAGTTATTTTTAAAAACAGAATCATATTATTCGGCAATTATAACCGAATTTTAAGATAGTACTTGTAACCGAACAAATTCGATTGGCAATAAATTGGGTTGCCAAAACGAATCTCTTTTTTTTGTGTGTTTATAATTTATTTGCTTTGCTTTAAGAATATGCATTTGTTATCTAAATTTTATTTTTGTTTTTCAATTGATGGAAATTATGAATAAAAAAACAAATAGGTACTTTTAAAAATGTGTGTTTTAATTTTTGTAAAATTGTGTTTTCAATAAAAGAAGCTAAGCTTGTTATTACTTTTAGTCTGGAGAGGTGCAGGTTTTAATATAATTTTTATCTGCTCAAATATTTTGGAGTTAGTCGGAAATTACAAAATACATTTTTTACTCAAAACTAAAAAAAAAGTGCCAGAAAATGTTTAAAACTTATTCTATAATCATTAGTTTTAAAAACAAAATAACAAAATTAAATTGATTTGAAAAACTTTGCTTTAGAGAATGGTTCATTAGAATGAAAAATTTAGAACTAAATCTAAATTTAACAATTTCAAACAATAATTATTGATTAAAGAACTAGTTCTAGAATAGTTTCATAGAATGTAAACTGTCCATGTAACACTTCCAGAGAACTGATTCTGGGGTGGCAATTCTGAACAAAAAGTCATTGATGGGAACATCAAACCCTACAAAAACTTATCCTCTAGTCTTAAAAGCAACAGTTTCCTGTATGCATTATATTGTAGCCTTATTCATCACTCCTACACTCCTACTATATTAACTGATTGCAGTTTGTTTAAAAAGTTTTCACTTAAATTAAAAATTAATGAAAATGTTGTTATTTTACAAAGAAAATTATTTTTTAGCTTTTTGAACACGTTGTTAAACAAACAAACTACCATAAAAAAATAATTTTTTGTAGAGTTATTACTATCAGTTATTTCCTTTTTTATATAGTATTTTAATTTATTTTTTTTTTACAAAAGTTTCTTTTTTTTGTTGAAAATATTTTGTGAAAAAATGCCCGAAAGGTTTTTGTTGTCAAATAACATTATAATAAAAAATATTTTCATAAAAATTTCGAAAAGGTTAAAAATATTTATAGCAAATAAGACAATATAAAATATTTCGTCCAGCAGTTTTGTTAAAAGCCTTGATTTGAAAAAACACTCACGATATGAGCTTTTTTGAAAAATAGACTTTTTTAAACATTAAATCAATACTATTTTCATACATAAATAGGTTTGGATGCCGCTTTTCAGGCCTTTGCCGACAACGGAAAACAGAGACGAATTTAAAGACGTTGGACTCGGAACTTATGAATTTATATATAATTGGTGTAAGTATTTTATATTTTATAAGTTATAGATTTAAGTGTAGATGAGATTTAATAGCTAATTTTAACATTCTTTTAAGAATCATATATTGCAATATTGCAAAATAAATAAAAAATAAAAATAAAAAATACATTCATATATAAATTTTACATACTTATGTATATAAGTTTTATCTTTTTGGGAGGTTAAATATTTAATATACACAACAAATGATATAGCAGTAGTTATTACCGTTTCTGCTGGTAATTTTTTATGAGAAAAAATAAATGAAAAAACCGTAGTTTTTAAACTTTTGTAGGTAGATATTTGTCAGTTAAACTACTGACAAACCATTCGCTTTTAATGTTTTGTATTTTGAAAATGTTTAAGTTAAAAAAATAAAAAAATCATTTATTATTAGGGAACTTGTGGGTTAAAAAATCAGCATTTAAAAATAACAGACAAACACATTTGTTTCAAATGAAATGTAAGCGGTCCGCTTTTTAAATGAAATTATATTTGTTTCTAATGTTTTTTCGTTTGAATTTACTTACATATTTTTTTTGAGTGTAGCATTACTTATTAGTACTTATATAAGTAGTTTTCAGTACACATGAAAGGAATTTGATTTTTATGTAGCACAGTTGTATAGAGCGTCTAACTAAAAAATCAGTAATAAAACTCCAAGAGGGTTCAGCTCCCAACTGAGGCAAATAATTTTTTAATAAATAATGTTTATACATATCCCTATATGAAAACCACTCTTTAACGCATTTTCAAATATCTACCGCGCCAAATGTTTTTCTTGTGCCTATAAAAAATCACCATAAAAAAACAACTGTTTTGGTACCCAAATAACTGGTGAAATTTTGGACATCGTGTACAAAATTCATCAGTTATAGCACCAAAAATGGAAGCTGTTTTTCATGTTGTTTTCGCTAACAAAACACGGTATTTAGTAAGAGAAGTTTTTGCTAGGAAAGTAGAAAAAGTACAGACACTTTTCATTTGTTCTGAAACTAGTTGTAGAGCTAATACAGTTTTTCTTGGGTTCTTTAAAAATTTAAAACGGATTTTTTGGTTGGAGACAGTTTTTGTCCCTAATTTTAAAGCTAGTATACCATGAAAATTGAAGGACAAATATTGATTTTATTTATATTACAAATATTAAGTATATGCCGTGTATATTACGGATTTTGTATGAATTTTTAGTATATTTTATTCGCAATATATCTAATTTTATGATTGGATAAAAATATATTAAAATTTATAAATTTTTGCCTTTTTTTAATTTTGAGGAGAAATTTTTTTCTAATTTTGCATGAAATATTATATTTTACGCCATTTATTTCTGAATAACTGCGAAACTATTCATTTTTTTTTGCAAACTAATGAAATAAAATTAAATCTGCCAAGATTGTTTTATAAATTTACCAGGATTAAAATGTATTTTTTTTAATAATTATTATTTTTTAAATTAATTTAAATTTAATTATCTCGCTTTCATAGAATTGAAATCAATTAACATTTTTATAAAACCATATTTTTTCTTTTAATTATTTTTGTAAAATTTCAACATGATTTCTAAAGTCTGCGTTCGAATAAAACATAACACAAAATTAATTTTAATTTTAAATATCTTTCCTGATTACAATATCTTCTAGAAATATGTCAGATTTAACAGCAGATCGAATTCCTGAAAACGGTCGTTTGTCCGTATGCACATGGCAATCAAGGAAAAATTTATAGAATAAAATTGGTTTTTAAGCTTTTTTTTAACTTACTAGAAAACTTTGATTGAGTAAATTTTGACAAAAGTATTATATTTAAGGGTATTAAAAAGGGTTAACAAGGACCCAAAGAATGAGATGAAACTTGGTTCAGAAAAAAAAAGTCACAAGAATGAATTCCTAGAACAAATAGGAGATATGCTCCTAAGAGCTGTGTCAAACATGTTCGACAGCGTAATGGCACACAGCGATTTTAGTCGCCAACTTATAAATTAGTTATAAATTTCTTAGGCGGGGATTTATAAGACTAGAGTCTGAGTGAAGACCTCGTACAAAAGTGTAGAAAAGATCTTTATTTTTGCAATAAAAAATTTTTTTATAAATAAATTGTTTTTCTTTTGTTAGTAAAATTGTATTTAGTAGTTTTTTTTTAAATACAATATTTTTTGTTTTTATCAAATAAACAAATTTTGAGGAGTTTTTTAGATATCGATGAAGTTGATCTCTTTTTTCAAAAATTCCTTTTCTTGACGACTTTAGTTTTTGAAATCCATTTTTTTTTTGGATAATTTTTAAAAATTTTCAAAGCTTCTCAGTAATAAGTAATATTTTGTATTAGCCTAAAAAAAACTACGTTATTGGTTCTGAATAGTACAGAACTGAAAACAATAAAAACGTATGAAACAATTTGTGGTTCGTAATATTTCTGGTCAGATTTAGAATTTGTTCATTGCAGTAAAAGTACCTAAAATTGGGAATGTTATTTTAGAATATTAGTTATTTAAACTACCTGTAAATTTTCAAGGAATTGGATCCAAGTTAAAAGCAAATTTAAGAAGTCCCTAGCAGTGCTTAATTGCTATTATTAATTTTAAATTGTTGTAGAGAGATACCAGGAAAAATTTCGTAAATGTACTCTAAAATTTTTTCTGAAATCGTACCTAAAAAATTTAAAAATTAAAAGTATTTAACTGTTATTGAGTTTAAATATGTTTTTTATATACACAGAAAAAAGTTTGTACAAAAATATAAAAATTTACTTTCATTGATTTCAGTTCATAATCTTTAAGCATAATTTCTTATGCATTAAAACATTTTTTTATATTTTTTCCAATGAATCGAAAGTCTGGAAAACTGAAAAAATTGTTTAAATTTTCATATATGTTTTCAATTTGTAAAAAATATTTGAAATTTTTTTCGAAAAACTTTTAAGTTTTTAATGATTTTTAGCTATGTTTTGGGAACAGAACAGAAGAGCTTTTTACTAAAATGATGTGCTGCAGAATGCGATGAAAATTATGGAAATTTCATTATTATTTTTTTTACAGATTTTAATTGGATTTTTGCCATTTTAATATTTTCATACATAACTATTTTCAGTTACAATTTGAATTTAAATCTAATAAAACTAAGTCAAAGATTTAAAAAAACTTTTTGCAAGATTCCAAAAATTTCTATTATGAATAATCTAATAATATCTAAGAACAAAATTTTATTTTCTATGAAAAAAGTTTGGGAAAAAAGTTATGTTCGCTTCATAATATTTATGAAAAAAATTTTCATAAATATTATTTTATGCATAAAAAATATTTTTAGCTTTCTTAAAATTTGAGCTAGCTTAAGCAACCAACGAAATGCGCATCGGAACTAGTTTATCCTGTCAACAATAAATTTAAATTTTATTTTACCTTAATTTGTTAATTTATTTATTAATTTTTATATAAGTTTATCAGAAAAATCTGGGAAAGAAATGATACAATTAGTTGATTTAGTTTTAATAACTTATTCCGTTCACCTTTTATATATATATATATATATATATATATATATATATATATATATATATATATATAACATGTTATGTTTTATTTGAACGCACACCTTAATAAGAATAAAAAATTTTTTAACATCAAACTCCAACGATGGAAACGATCATTAACATAAACTACAAAAACAATTTATGTAAAATAACAAACAGAATAATTGAAATTAATTATTTTCATTATAATTTTACGATGATGCATAATTAGTAGAAACGTGTGTAATGATTATGATGCCGCTTGTCAAAATCTATATATGTTTGTAAGTAACAAAAGTACATATATGTGTTTAAACACACCTTGCGAATTTAATTTAATAATGTACATATATATATATATATATTTTTTGTAAAAATTGATATTAATAATTAATTTAATGCACAATATAAATTAGCTTATTGGAAAAACAAAAATATTTATATATAATAATTAATAAACAAAAAGTTGGAATTAAAATTAAAAAAAAAAAATATATATATATATATACAGATTATAAGTATATAAATGTATGTAGATTTTTAATTGATTGAAATGTCTTTTTGTCATATACATACATTACAATATTAATTGTTTTATATATATTATATATTTCCTTTACATTAATAAATATATAAATATGTATGTATGTATGTATGTATATATACATGTATGTATGTATGTATGTATGTATACCTAGCTATGTACTTTATATATTGGGTATATCCATTATTTCCCATCATTTTACATTAGATTGTGTTAATAGGATTTTCCCAAGCGGTTTAAAGTACTGTCATTAGTCTTTTTTCTTCGTTATCTATCATTCTATAGCTGTGTTTTGTTGCAAATATTTATGGGTAATTTTAAACAAATTTTAAATTTGTATGAGTTAGGAGTTAACGCAAAAATTCTACACGTTAACTTTAATTTCGATAAAAGTGTTGCCAATTTTTAAACAAAAATAATATTACGAATATTTGAAGGCCATTTAAAGAAAAAATACAAAAAGGAATAAAAAGATTTTAGGTTATTTGTTTTATAAAAAAAACAAATTGTGAAATATCGTTTTTTTTTTGCTAATTGTCAAGGTTAACACTCATCGGCAGCAACAAAACATAGCTTATGGAAACGTAAACAACACTGGTTTTTGAAGTTTTGAATATGAAAAGTTCCGCACTAAAAAAAGAGCATTTGGAAGCTTTACTTCATTATAATTTTTTAAAAAGAAAAAACGCCACGAAAGGCCATCGTATTTTGTTGAAATTTATGGGGACATTCTTTAGCTGATGCAACTTATTGTGAGTGATTTAAATGATTTCGATGGTCATGATAGGAAGTATCCCGACCAGCCAATAAAGCTGAAGATGAAGAATTGAAGGCTTTGCTTACTTAAGACTCATCTGCAGGATCATTAGGAGTAGTTCAAGCAACTATTTTTAGATATTTAAAAGTACTTGGATTTATTAAAAGGCACGGAAATTAGGTGACACCGGAACATGAAGCCAAGAGAATTTGAAAGGCGATTTGTTTAGGCACCACAATTCAAAGTCATTTCTGCATTGAAAATTGGTATCAAAAATTGACTTGATTCGTTTCTGAAAATTGGTTTGAGAAAGAAGATAAAATGTGGGTTTGGGATAAAATACATGCCTTGAAAAATACGTTCTAAATTTATTTTGAAAAAAACAAGACTTTTTCATTAAAGAAGATGGCAATTAATGAATACACCTAATAGATGTTTATTTTTTTATAATTTTGTGTCTGCAAATAGTATTGAATTTCATTAGTATTTTATATGGCTTAAGAATTTCATATTCAACTAGTGTATTATAATAACTAATTTAGTTTTAATTAGCTAATTTTAAAATTTAATTAAATACTACAAAAAAGAAATATATATATATAATTGTAGTTGCTTATTAATATAGGCACCTCTGGGCTATTGTTGTTTTATTTTCTTATTTTTAATTAAGGGTTCTCATGAAAACACGCAAAACCTTTGTAAACTGTGCAATGTGTGCAAGTTTGCACATTTGCAAATAAACTGTCAAAAATTGTATGGAAAAACATTTGAACAACACTTATCAGTTTGTACGATTATTTAGTGCCACAAACTTGCGCAATTTAATTGTGCATTTATAAATCAGCTGTTCTTTATTTGTACTTAAAAATTATTAATAAATGTGACGTAAAAAATTATAGTTATGTTAATTCCCAAAAAAGAAATTTAATTTTCGGTAATGGCAACTACTTATTAAAGTAGTTTCTCGGTAATGAGGCATTATTATTATTATTTGCCTACTCGGTATTATATAAATAAGCACTCAGTAGTATATATAGTTGTTGGTTCATTCTGATGCAGTTAGTTTTTTATAATAAAATGTCTAAAAAGATATTTTATACTAAAAAAGTTTTTATCACTTAGAAAATTAAATGTGAAATACTGTATTGAGTGAGACGTTAGTCATTAAAAACGAATGGTTAATTTGTGTCCAAGTTCAAATCTCACTGACAAAAATTTTTTTTTGTTTTTTCTGTTTTTAATTTTGTTCAGGTACATATTTTTGAGCTTCCTAAGAGTTTCAAAATAACTACATGAATTTGTGGATAACTCGAACAAAAATAACTAGTTATTCAGGTAAAAAATAAGTAGTTTATTATTGTTTCCAATTATAACTGCTAGCTTACCAAAAAGGAGAAGTTTTTCCTGGGTTATAATAAAATCATTGCATGTGTTTTTAATTTTAACAAAATCTTTAAGTTATTTACAATTATTTCATATTTTATTTTCCTTAATATTGCATAATACTTGAAAAGGGGATTCATGAAATATGTCACGCAAATTTGCACAATTGAACAAATAGAAAACTTAAGCGTTTGAATGAGTACCCTTATTATTTTATTTTTTTGTGTCGTAAAGAAAAAAAAGGTAAGGTGCCATTTAGCTTAGTATTTAAATGTTCCCGCAAATTATACTGATATGCAAAGATATCATTTTTTTTAACAAAAACATGATGAATATAAAGGGTTTCAAGTGTTCATTAAGAATTTGTTTTCAGTTTTTTTCTAACATTCTTTTCTAATCTCTAAATAATTTCCAAGGAGTAAATTTTTTTCTGATTTTGATTTTTGAATAACTGAACTAACTTCGTAACTATTGAGTGGCTAAGTAGATGCTGTTAAGTGAACTTGGAGATTATTTTAGCCAGCATCTTGGTGTTTTATTTATATATGTACATCGGACAAACCATTCCCGAGTTATACTAGTGTAATCGTTTTATATTTACCAATAAAAAAGCTATATATAGTGGAAAAAAACTGAGAAATTATTCTTATTTAGCTGATTGCACTTCTATTATACTACATTCTATTTTTTTATAGAAGATCGATTTTGAGAATTTTTTCTAAGTTCGATTTTTTTTGTTAAAACATACGTATGGGAAATTTTCCTTTTGCGTTTACTTTTAAGAAATCTACATTAAATTTTAAATATTGTTTTAATTTAGGTTTTCTAAATTAACTTTTAATGCAATTATGTTAATAACACCTCGTGGAGTAAAGTGATAAAAATAGAAGATCTGAAATGGTTCCATGTGGCACCGACAAGAACTCAAAATCAAAAAGAAAAAAAAAAAAAAATTCAAAAACTGTTTTAAAACAACAAGTTTTCTTTTCTTTCTTTTGATTACTTTAATCGTGGATTTTAGCATAATTGTCCAATTCCTCTAATGTTAACTACTAAAACTTGAAGAAATAGGCCAACTTATGTTCAATCAATGTGTCTTTGATCAATGTTAAATTTGCATAAAATTATTTCTGGCCTGAGATCACGGTGTCTTAATTATTTCATAAATCGTCGAGTACATCCAAGGCATTAATTGAAATCGGTGAATTTGAATCAAGTGGCACTCAAAAATAATTACGCATTTGAATTTAGTGCAATTTTTAACATTTTTGGGTGTGTATTTCTGCCGTTGAAAAATTTAATTTATAGTTACAAAATTAATATATGCAACTTTTTATTTATTAATATCATTTAAAGATTTTTTTGTGGTTATATAAGTGATTTAAATGCAATTAAAAATATAAAAAATCTATGTATGTACACTTTGTTTTTTCTCTATGTTCTAAAGGAAGGTTTAAATGAATTTGTGTTCGCAATTATGTTCAATAAAACTTACGGAACTTTTTTTAATTTGTATTTTATATACTTCTGTGTTGGTTACATTTATTATCGATAACTATCGTAACACAGACGTTCATTTCTTGTCCATTAATATAATTTGAAAAAATTTTTAAATATTAAAAATATATTAATAAATTACATAAAATTTAAAAAACGAGAAACTTAGGAATTCTTTGTTGATTAAAATTCGTTTAATGGGATGTTTGATCGCGATTATTTTTGGTGTTATCAACAGTAGCGTATCACTTTCATTTTGTATTTTAGGCATATTAATGTGGATTATATACCAGTGATAATTTTTTAGATGTTTTTGAAAATAGAATTTTGGCATTTTTTATAATTTTTTATAGGAAACCTCCATAACACTAACGCTGTTCGCTTAAAGTCATTCACGCAAACAGTTTGTGTTTCATTAAAGTCAGATAAAGTCAGCCAAATGTAAGCGAATTTGAGGAAATGCCCATATATATGTACATAGGAATACGTATTTTATTTTAAATTGCTCAATTAACCCATTTTGCATTTATCTATGTATTAATGTAATTTGGTGTGGCTATTAGAGTTTGGGGTTAGGAAATTCCCAGAAATTTTTTTAATTTTCCCGGTAAACGAATATAAAGGGCGTGGTGAGAAAAATTTTTATTTCTGTTGTATGAAATGAAAACTTAAAAAATATGGCAAATTAAAATTTTATTATTAAAAAATTAGAACAACGTGTAAAAAGACCAATGGAAAATTTGAAATGATTTCTTTGCAGTTTAAAAAGATATTTTTCAAAGGTTTCATGAGCATTTCCTACATACATTTATTCTGATGGAATTTTAATAATAATGCATTTTAAAGGATATAATGCGTTAGAAATCTTACAAAGATTAAAAACAAAATTTCATTTTGCAAATATCATATATTATTAAATATTATTAAATATCATATATTATTTTTCTAATGATGAAAATTTATATACGTTTGTCAAAAATGTTACTAGCTTAGTAGTAAAAAAAGCTAATAAAATTTTATTCACCTCATAACTACTAAAAAATTACTATATTTTTCATAACGTTTCACATAGGTCCAAAGAGTGTGTGTTAAACGGTAGCAAAGTATGTAGGAAAGTAAACTTTCGACAGTTTTGAGGTAAATAAAATTTCATTAGCCCATAAGGCATAGAATACAACTAGAAGTTTATGTGAGAGACACTTCGAACTAAATTTAAAAAAAAAAATTACTAATTTTTTTCAAAACACAAAAACAAAACATATGTGACTACATGCATTTTGTTGTTGCATGAATTAGGTTTTTGACAATTGAATCACAAATATCTACTTATTAATCTATGCCATATGTTTACATATATTATTGACCAATAAATAAAAAATTTTGATAATTATGAAATAAATAATAAAATAAAATATTTTGAAATCGTTGGCGCATTTTAATGTTTATTTTATAAAAGTGTTAGTTTTTCATAAAAAAATAACTATACAAATTATTTTAAATTTTCTAAAAGTTTTTAAAGTTTTATTAAAAAATATGTCAAAATTTAACTTGGCTACAGCAAAAGTGTAAAATTTGTTAACCATAGGAAAATTTAAATTTTCAAACAAACTTTACTACCATGCACATGCTCAGAAGTGATATTTTAAATTATTCAAAAACATCTGATATTCCTATGTATTTGTAAAGTATTTACAGATACATACACTGCCTGCCACTTGAATAAGGAATCACATTTTTTTTAACTTTAATTAAGTTAAAACTAAAGTTCAGAAAAAAATAATTTTTTGCGCAACCAAATTTCAAAGTGTTGGCTTTAGTTTTCTGAAGAAATAAAAAATATACATATTTTGTTATACTAAAATTATGCATTTATTTAAAGACATGTATTTCTGTGGTACTATTTCGTGTGTCACTTGAATAAGGTATTCTTTTAATATTAATCAGGAAGGCTATGATTTAAATTTCTTTCAATATAAACGGCTAGAGAATTTTTAATTTAATAGTTTTTATTCAAAATGGGACGTGGTAAGGCTCTTAATAGCTTTGAAAAGAAAAAATTCTGATTTTGAAATCTCAGGTTCAGCATCCGGTCCAAATAGCCAAAAACATTAATAGAGGAAAGACAGTTGTGTACAATTATTTAAATAACGTGGAAAGATATGGAAAAAATATGAAAGGGCGGAAATTTCAACAACTCCAAAAGAAAGACGAAAAATTCTTAGAATTACATCAAATTCTGCCATGACGGTATCAAAAATACGTGAAAAAAGTGGAATCAGTGCCAGTATATTAAAGTAGTGCCCATACATAGTCCGACGAAAACTGCAAAAAAACCACCACTTAATGAAAAACTCAAACCACAACGTCTATAGTTTGCCAAAAATACAATGACATGGTCCGAAAAATGGTTTAATGTTGTAGTTTCCGATGAAAAAAAGTTTAATATTGATGGTCCCGACGGGTATAACTATTACTTCCATGACCTAAATAAGGAGGAATTATTTTTGAGTCGCAGACACAGCCGAGAGAGCGGAATAATAGTATGGGGTGCCATTTTGTATTATGGTACCATAGAATTGGTTTTTGTATCCAACAAAATGACTGCAACGGCTTACAAAAACATTCTGGAGGAAGTATTTACAATATTTGATGATTTCTCTGGACCCATACCTTGGACGTATTAACACGCCAACTGCCAGAGCAGTAGGACAATGGATTAATCAACAAGGTGTTCAACTTTTGGATTGGCCCCCAAATTCACCAGACCTGAATCTAATATAAAATGTCTGGGGTTGGCTAGCAAGAAAAGTTTATGAAGGAGGAAAACAATTTGAGACGATAGAATCCTTAAAGGATGCAATAACGGAAGCATGGAGTTCAATTTCGCTAAATTACGTAGAGTCATTATACAAGTCGATGTTAAATAGCATTTTTGAGGTTATTTCTAAAAATGGTGGCAGTACTTATTACTAATTGAATGCTATAAGATAATAACTTTTATTTTTATAATCTAAAATTTAAAAATGAATTGCAGTTTGCTTAGTTTTAAAATATTCCTTGTTCAAGTGACATACGAAAAAGTACCACAGAAATACATGTCTTTAAATAAATGCATAATTTTAGTATAACAAAATATGTATATTTTTTATTTCTTCAGAAAACTAAAGCCAACACTTTGAAATTTGATTGCGCAAAAAATTATGTTTTTGTGAACTTTAGTTTAGGAGACATGCTTAACTAAAGTTAAAGAAAATGTGATTCTTTACTCAAGTGGCAGGTAGTGTATGAGGATATATACAAAAGTTTTATATATATAAAAAAATAAAAAGAAAAAATAAAAACTAAATTAAATATAAAATCATTGTATCATCCCTATCGAATCTTTTAACATACTGATAAGATACGAAATATTTTATTTGTTAAAAGTTTTAATAATCGTACTTCTCATAATAGAATGTCTTAAGAATTTAATGAAATTTCAAAATAATTTTACTTTTTGTAAGTTATATTTTTGATTTTTGTGGAAATTAATATTAAATAAGTTGCACTTCGAAAATGTTCACCATTATAAAAAAAGTTATTAAGTCGAGATTTTTTTTTATTGAAATCATAACATGTTTCAGTTCTTTTGAGACACATGCCTTATACAAGAAATTAAACTGTGTAGAAATATGTATAAATGTTAAAGCCTCCAAACTTAACTAAGGATTTTGAAACGATTGAGAAAACCAAATTTAAATATTTTCCAAAATTGTGTTTTACATCTCTAAATTAGAAAGAATTACTTAATAATATAAGATAAAGATAACGATAAGAAAAACTATGTATTTCTATTTAAACTAAAATGTAGTACCATAGATTAGGGTTTATATATATTTTTTTTAATTTTTGGCATGCAAAACTAATTAGGCTTAAAAATCTTATATATGTTATATTAAACTTACAATGCGTACTTATTTTATTTTTATAAAATACTTAAAATTGTATAAATCTTGAAAGATTTATTATTATTTAATTTTTTGTTAAATAATTATGATCTATAATGTTGTTTAATATTACTTATAGTAAATCAGTGCTTTTTCTTAAAATTAAAGTTTCTAAAAATGAAAAATTAAAAGTAAAAAAAAAAACATATCATGGGAAACCCTAAACTATAGGGCCTATACAATTTTATATTAATATAAAATGACATTAAAACTATTCTTATTATTACACATCAATATTAATTTAATTATGTATATTTAGTAAAAAATTATATTTAATTATTTTTAAATTTAATGTCAATATGCATAAATATTACAAAAATTAAGCGAAACTGGTTGAATGAAAATCACTCTTAATTATAATTAACTAAAATATTGTGGTTTTAAAATATACCATAATTTATGAATACTTTAATACAATCTTATTTTTATAAAAAATATTTTTATTAAAATTTTCCAATGAAATCAACATAATGTTTGCAATTAAATACACACTCTTGCGTATGAGTGTTTTAATCATATTTAAATAAAATATTAATCATACGTGTGATACCCCTATTTAATAATAGTCTACTTTTATCAATAATTTCAATATTATTTTAAGTAATTTATTAGCTTATTAATAATTATTATTTAGTAAATATTTAAAGCAAATATTAATTTAAGCTACATTTTTTAATTACAAATAAATTTAATATTTTGCCAACCTATTTTTTTGTAATATGTTTATAAACAATTTAAATAAAACTAAACTTACCTTAGGTGAAGGTACAACAGAAAATGTATTCATAATTCTATCAGGATATTCTTCACGAATTTTAGAAATTAATAGAGTACCCAAACCGGAACCAGTACCGCCACCCAAAGAATGAGCCAATTGGAAACCTTGCAGACAATCACAGCCCTCAGACTCTTTGCGCATAACATCAAGAATGGAATCAACTAATTCGGCACCTTCGGTATAATGACCCTTGGCCCAGTTGTTACCTAAAAAGTTGTTATTTATAGTAAATTTAACTTTTTGGTATTAATATTTCATAAACACTTACCAGCACCCGATTGACCGAATACAAAATTATCTGGTCTAAACAATTGACCATAGGGTGATTGACGTACAGAATCCATGGTACCTGGTTCCAAATCAATCAATATGGCACGTGGCACATATTTACTATTGTTGGCCTCATTATAATAGACATCAATTCGTTCCAATTGTAAATCATTTTCACCATGATACATGCCATTGGGATCAATGCCATGCTCATCAGAAATGATTTCCCAGAACTAGAAAAAAAAAATTAAAAAGAATTTTAAAGTTAATTAAAAAGAATAAAAAAGAACGTTGTTATTATATTGGCTGAACTAAAATGTTTAATTTTTCTAACAAATAATCTCTAATATATACTATAAATTTCTATGCTACAAACTCGATGAATAAAATATGAATAAAATTCTTTTAAAAATATGCTGAAAAGAAAGATAAAATTTATAAATAAAAATTAAACTAACTATAACTAATCTTATTATTATTATTATTATTAAATACATTTCCTTATTTTACTATATTCGTAAAAGAATATATTGATATTTTAGTCATAATTTTTCCTTAAATACTTTTAATATAAATTCTGTTTTAAATCGTGAAAAAAATATTTGATAGCATTTAAACAGAAACAAAAAACTTATGTTTGCAATTCATGTTTTTCAATTTTTTTATAAGATAGATTCCATAATAGATATTGTTTTTTCTTTCACCAACACACTTATTCAGGAAAAAAGGATTGCGAATAAAAATTAAGGATTTGGGAATGTAGTATACATGTGTCAACATTAGGGTTTGTGTCCGGGAAATCCAGGGATTTCTTTACAGTATAAAAAAATTTCCAAAATTCGATACAAGAGTTTTCTAAAAAAAAAAAATAATTAAAAAGGAAAAATATTGAAAAGGAAATAAAAACTAAGTCAAATATTAAATCATTGTATTACGTCATTGTATTACGTCAAAACAATTTTACTTGTGGCAATTTAGTTTTTTAAATTTTTTAATGTATTATAAGTTTGTGGAAATGAATATTAAATAAGTTATTAAGTTTAGAGTTTTTGCACAGAAAATACAATGTGTTTCTGTTCTTTTGATACACAGGTCTTATACTAGGAATCAATTAACAGAACTAATTTTATATATTTTCCAGAATTGTACTTTGCATCTCTAAATTAGCAAGAATTAATTACTAATGTAATATGAACATAAAGCGGAAATAAGGCGATAAGAACAACTACTTTTATTCAAACTTAAATAGAGTACCATAGATTAGGATAACTTACAGTAGGTGGTTATTTTATTATTATGAAATATTATAAATTCTATATATATTGAAAAATTCATCATAATTTAATATTATTTTATTGTTTGTTAAATAGTTATGATTTATAATTTTGCTTGATATTCCTTACAAGAAATCAATGCTTTTTCTTATAATTTAAGCTTTTAAATATGAAAAATTTAATTTCCGGGAAAATCCCGAGTATTTGAGTTCCTCATTCCCATTTCCCAAGAAAAGAAATATCATGGAAAAACACAAACCCTAGTTAACATATAAATTTTTCCATGAATACAAATTTTGGAACATGCATATTTTGTGTTATTTTGCATCATCGTTATACAAAATATATTCTTATAAATCATACTGAGTGTAGCAATATTAAATTCATATACGACTGAAATCATGGGGAATACAAAATAAGGATGAAACCAAACTTTTGGGAATTAGTTACTAAAACTATCTGTACGAAAACTTAAGTTCAAGTTTTAACTTTAAAATATTCTTTTGTTGAGCGCTTCACTCTGATTTGGTTTTGGAATATGAGAAAGAATTAGAGCGAAAATAACAATTACAAATAGAAATGTGATAACGGCAATAAAACGAGAAATTTTATATTGTACGTAGATATGCTATATGGGCCAATCGTAAAATTTTTTGTAATAAATTTGTATTTTCTAAACTAGTGGTCGGATCGAATTGAGCTATATGGGAAAGTTGTGGAGGAGGACTTGGGTTTTCAGAAAAATTATCTTCTAACACGAGATAAGCTACAATGTGTCAAATCTCACCACCTCGAGTATGTAAAAGTTTTAAAACTCCGAAAGTTCCACAAATCAAGTTTGATTTCAAAGATTTTTATATTTCTCTCATCTAAGTTATCTATTCCTGTTAAAAGGATATTTACGCTTCAATTCTCAATTTTTAATTTTTTGCTTCGACTTTATTTCATTTTTTTTTTTTGGTAACAAGCCTGTGATATATGACAGAGCTGTAAATGAATTATCCTTTTTTATTTTAATTCATTACGAATTAGCTAAATTTGGAAATAATTCTTTACACAACAAAAAGGAATTGAATGAAATTTGATTCAATTCAAACGAATTAGGCAGAAATGAATTTCAATTCGTTTCCAATTCAAATGAATTTGTAGAATGAGTTGCAATTTGTCTTCAATTCACATGAATCTGTAAAAGGAATTGCAACTCGTTTCCAATTCAAATGAATTGCAATTAATTTTTACTAAATTCATTTGAATTGACTCAAATTTCATTCAATTTTTGTGTGAAAAGAATTAATTCAATGCGTGTTAATTTAAAAATGAATGATTCATTTACAGCTCTGGTAATGATAGACAAATGTTTTAAATATATTCTATAATTTCTAATATATTTCAAAATAATATGCGAAAATTTTTTAGAATATCTCAATTCATCTAGCCATGAAAAATATCCAAATTCATGCTGAAATCTGAAATTGGTATTAAAAATGACTTTTTTACCAAAAGTGTAATGCAATTCTTTCACTTTTTCTCAAAGCAGGACTTCGAATTTTTTCATAAAATCTGTACTCCTGATTTCATTTTTAGCTGGAAGGGAAGCTGTTTAGTACTGAATTAATGAAAGTATTTTTTTTAAATAAACAGCATCAATATATTAAAAAAAACACTGGTGAAATTGTTTTATTAATTGATAAACATATTTTTTTCTAAAATTCACAATTTTCGAACAATGCTGGATGTAAGGGCAAATCTAAATCGATTTAAAATTTCTTTATTACCCATTCATGAAGCCTTGTCTTTTGAAATATGTAAAATAAGACAATTTTTTTTATTAAAAAGTCTTTGGGAAAAAAGTGAAAGAATTGTACTGTATTTTTGTTAAAAAAGATCCGTGTTTCATTGATTTCAGAGTGCAGATTTGAACGTTTTTCGCTGGTAGACAAATTGAGATAATCAAAAATTAGAAATTATAAAATACTTAAAAAAATATATATAAACATTTTCGACCGTTCATAAATTCCCAAGCTATAGCCTTTTAACTAAAAAAGGCCATTCAAACCTCATTCATTTATGATGTAGAGAATTGCGCAAGAATTTTTCGTATAAAAATTAAGAAAAATAAAGAAATTGATTGTTATATTAATATTTGATGATTTCAGACCAAGGAGAAAAGGAAACCAAAATAGCGAATCCAAAATGCTGACAGTAATTTGTATATATTAATATAGAGTAAATTTTGCAAAATGGCGATTACTATTGTTGACACAAAATGTTAAAAATGGCGTAATCGGACAATGTATTTTTTATTGAAATAAAAATGTTTTAAAATTGTATAAAATTATTCTCGCGCTTGAGTTTGAAAACTTTAAATGAAAATTTCAATAGCAAAATATTATAATTTTGTTTTTTTTTTATTCCTTTACCTTAAATTTATTATTAGTGACTTCACAAATATATAAATCATATATATATATATATATATATATATATATATATATATATATGTGTATATATTTTAAATACAATATTTTCTTATAGGGTGAAAAATTCCCTTTCAGTTACTTATAATCCGTCGTATTGCTTCCGCCTTTCCGAATTCGAAAAATCAAAAAACAAATTCGTATTTAGTGACCACACATCTGTTAAATTCGATTATTTAAAATTTCGTCAAGTTATAAAATAATTTTTTTTTACCGGCATATTGGATTCGCTATTTTGAATTTCTTATTTTTTATTAAAGAATCGCGATCAGCGCACCTAAAAGCCCTATATGCGGTATATATTTTTATATATATTAAGTATTCTAATTATGAACAAAATTCAGGGATCATGTTCAACTTTGGTTCAACATATTACTTCCGCCTTTCGGAATTCGAAAAATTTAAAACCAAATTTTTGTGATCGTTTAAAAATTCCTCAAATAACAAAAAAATATATCTCACCACTTTGTATCCGCCGTTTTGAATTTAAAATTTTTACAGAATCGTAATCACAGTCTCCAAAAACCTTGTATGTGATATATATTTTTACGTGCAGCAAGTATTCTAATTGTGTCCAGAACTCGGGGATCACTCGCGAAAAAATCGTTAAATGAATAAAGCTAAAGAGCATCTATGGTAAAACTGTGTACCCAGTTTTTCTCCAGGATGTCAAATTTCTTTTTGAAAGTTTCGAAAGTTGTGGAATTTTTAAGAATATTATAAAATATTTACGAAGATTATATCGACCCAATATGGATGTCAAATTAAAGCTGCGAATCCCTGCAATACTATATTGTATCCTTTATTTAAATGTTGCAGTACAAAAAGTTAAGAAAATGTTTTTTTGAAAATTTAACCCTTTAATATTATATTTATTAGTTAATTATATACTTTATATAAAATATATTTTCTTAAAATTTTTTACTGCAACATTTAAGTAAAAACATTTGCTATATTGCAGGGATTCTTAACTTTCATTTGACATGCATATTTTATATTTTTTAACTTGTATATTTTTCGACAAATTGCCGTTCTGGAGAAAAACTGAGTTATTTTACGTTATTTTATATATATTGGCTCTAGTTTGATGCATATATATCGATTAATTTATGGGTGAACAATTTTCTTTAGAAATTGTTGCACGGTGTAATATAAATAATAGTAGGTCTGCAAAAGAGTGTTTTCCTCCTTTAAGAAAGTAGGACATATATTTAGAGTTTAATATTCTTACATTGGGATTATTTATATTAATTACACATGAGCCATGGCTAACATGGCTCATATATTTTGTATCCAATTAGATAAATAAAAAATCACATATCATTTATTTATATACTTAACAGTTTCGAAGTTTATTGAAATGTTATTTAAAATTGAAAAGATTTTGCTCCTTAAAAGTCTTTAATTTCTCAACAATTACGAAAATATTGAGCAGATAACTTGAAGGTAATTTTCTTTCGGTGTTTTACTCAACTAAATCGGACATCACTCGTCACTGCTAAATGTCTAAGTTTGCTTCAGGCTTCATTGAAAAAAAAAAAAACAATTTGGGACAATCACAAAGAAACACAAGAAATCTATAGTCTGTCAAATCTGCTCACATAATACTCTACACCATTATGTATATTTGTGAAAGTGATTTTCGGAGTCTCATATTTAGCTTTAAGTCAATTTTGGATCGATTATTTTTAAATTTGTAAAGGTGATATAGATACCTATAAAACTTGTTCGTGTTACATATTATCTTGACCCTAATATTTACATGAGATTTATTCATGTTAAAGTGACCAATCATAGTAAAATTTTGCACTGAGCTTTCTACTTTTATAAGACTTATTTGTGTCAAATATTATCTTGATACTAACATTTGTATGGCATTTATGCACGTTATAGTGAAAGTTTTATATGGGAGCTATGGTTAATTATGGACTGATCTTGCCTAAAATTAGCACGATGATTTATGCTCGAATAAAATTTTTAATGGCGAATTTCACTAAAATCGTGATATATATATATCAACACTATGATAGGTGCAGGGTAGGGTATAAAAAGACGATAAATATGTGTGTATTTTTTAAACTGTTCGTCCAATTAAAAAAAAAAAAAAAAATTTAACAAGAGTTATTAAGGAGGGCTAAAGCTTTTGTGAAAATTATTTTATAGTTACCTTATTGTAATATAAAATGAGCTATATGATGTCAAAATTGGACTCTTCGAAGAAATAAAAACCATTTCGGTTAGGCCTATATTTGACGATCGACTACACCCAGTTCATTAAGAAGAGGTAAATCAAAGTTTTTAAAACCCCCTAATAAAAGTACCTAATATTTCTATATAAATGCATCTACATTTACATTATGAATGAATTAAATTGATTTTGCTAGCGGGTTTAAAAGACACAACAAAATATATATATATATATATATATATATATATATAAAATATATATATATATATATATATAATAAAAAATATTACAATATTTATTAGAAAATAAACGTAAGTAGTTGTGGTAACATTAAAATTGTAAAAATATATTTTTTGTTTGTGTTCATATGTGGTAAATGAATATATGTTTCCCAAAATATTACCCAAAGCGGTAGCAATTTGTAGCAATAGGGGCATAAACCACAATAGCTATAGCAACAAAGCAAAACATTTTTAAATATATAAAATTTTAGTTAAAGTTTAATAATCAATTTTATACATTGAAACACATACACACAAAAATAAACAATATTTATTAAAAAATAATTGTATTGATTATAATTTCTGATTTTAGGCAGAATAATTTTCAAACAGTTTTTATTAAAATTCATTTTCAGGTAAAAACGCCGCAGGTGAGCACACATGAATTTTTTAATTAATTTTTCTATATTATTTTGATAACTTACATTAAAATTTTTTAAATAAACTTAATATAAAATAAACTGCCGTCAATAGTTTGAAATATTTTTTTTTTTCAATTGTTATGAATATTTCAATAGTTAGTTAATATTTAATTTAATTGTAAAATTTTATATTTTTTATGACTAATAATTAGTGTATTCCAAAATCGAAACAGGTTTTTGGTTTTTAAAGAACCAACCGGTTTCGAATAATTTTTGTTTTCGAAATATTAGGCAAGCCGATTTTTTTTTCTTTCGGTTAACCGGCTTTTTAGGAAATGTTTTTTCTTTTATTTTTTTAATTTAGCAACCCATTTTCCCATTTTTAACATTTGCTCAGGGAACCTTATTTAGGGCCAAATTCATTACAACAATCAAATTGTTTGAAAATAAACTTTGTAGAAAATTAAAAATTTTTTCAAGTAGTGTTTGGTTAATTTTCTTACAAATTTGTAAACAATTATCTTGTACTGAATCAAGTCCTAAATTATTTAAAAGTATTTCTCATTTACATTATTATACGATAAAGCTTTTTAAAGAACAAAATTTAATTCTTAAAAATTTCTAAATTATTATACGAGTAATACCAGATGTATTGAGAATTAAAATTTTTATATTTTCTAATTGATTTAAACTAATTTTTATGAACAAAATCTAAGTAAAGTAAATTTTAGTTTTGACTTTTGTCATAAGCAGGTTAGCTAAAAATGTGCTCTAAAAAGGGTTCTATGCACATAGAAAATGCTCTTAAAATTGGAAAATATATCCTTAAAATTAAAAAATAATATTAGCTTAAAATATTATTTTTTTTGTCTAAATTTTAAACTGTTCGTGCTAAAGCTAAATTAAGTTTTATTAGCAATTACTTTTTGCACTTTCAAATATTTAAAGCTAATATTAATTACAATTATAAAATTTCTATAATTTTATACGAAGCAAATTATTAGATGATTTGATTTGAAAAACGTATGTGACAATAAACCAAAAATTTCATTAATGACTAATTATGTAAAAAATTAAATTGTTTGAAATATATGCAATTTTTTCCCTTTAGTGCAAAATATGCAGAATTATGCCTTTTAAAGTAATATATGTAAAATAATAAGTATGAAAATATGACAAAATATGACAAAGTATGCAAAAATATGCTATGACAAATCGATGCCAAACTTCTTAAAATTGTTTGAAATGGATAAATAACTACCAGTTTGGTTCGCCCAGGAAAAAATAAAAAAAAATTGTCTCTCCCAAAATAAGGTAAATTTCAGTAAATAGCTCAAAAAATAAAAATTTTGAGCATAATCTCGTAGCTACAGAAGAGCAATATAACTTTTCATTATTATACATACATATTATTTGTCATTAAAAATGATATGTCCTATAAGTGTTCTTTCTTTAGTAAAAATAATAAACATTTTATAAATATTTATATTTTTAGAAAAAACCGTTTAATCGGGTTTTTTTTTAAATAAACCGTATTCTAAACGGGGTTTTTCAGAAACAAAATTTTTCGAATAATTCGAAAACCGGTTTTGCGAAAATGTCGGTTTTTTGAATACACTACTAATAATGCCCCTAAATATGTACAAAACTTTTTTAAATATTTTTTTAACTATTTAGTAAAATTAAAGTCATATAAAGTATTAAAGATTTTTGTTGTTAATATTTTGTTAACTTAAAATTCGTATTTTGTTATCTTTAGGAAATATTTAGCCTTAAGGCCATTTTAACTAAAATTTGTCTTCTTTGGTAAATCTCTTTTCATTGCCCTTTTTTTCCTCTCTTTTTTTATATAAAGTTTTCTGAACTTTTATTGTCAATGTGACAGTCATGCTACATCATTAATAGCAAGAACAACAATAATATGCCACTTGAGAAATTTTTCAAGTTATACTTAAACTATAGACTTCTATATAAATAAAAATATAGTCAAAAGTGATGCTGAGATATAAAAGAGTGTTTGTAAGTATTCATAATACTTTTGGCTATAATAAAAAACTTTTCATTTTATTTTGTCTGTTATCATAAACTATTGTCGAAAAAAAGGTTTATATTTATATGTATAAATAACATACCAAAAGCATTCACACAAGTCATGGATGTCCAGTTTTTAGAAATGTGGGTGTTATTATTAAAAATATTGTTATTAAAAAATATTTAAATGCACAATTGCCAAAGTGAAGCATGAAGTTGGAAATATAAAGTTTTCTCAGATCATGAAATTGTTATAATTTAACGTTTATTGATGAAATGACAGCTTAAATTCTTAGCTCAATAATGCTTTCATGTCCATGAAATTCTGGTACAATAACAACGTACCAGATGAATAAATAATGCTGTGACCACAACAATCTCCTGATCGTAATCCGATGGGGAATATGTTGATGATTTTAAAAAGCAATATTGTTAATAAAACATTCCGAAATGCCTACTAACTCGTCATAGAGTTGGAGAAGCAGAACAATATTATTACCAACGACTATATTGAATCGTAGTAAATAGGGATCGCAATTTTCCGAACTGTTTTGATTTCCCGGAATAGCGGTAAAAATTTTTCGACTTCCCGTAATTACTCTCATTAGTTGAATAACTGAAACCCAAATAGCATATATCTATAAATCTTTGCATTAGCAGATTTAAGACAAGATTGCAAATATACTGAGGAATGAAAATTTGATAAATTACTGATGTCATGAAAAAGTTTTGTGGATATCGATACAATATTAAGCAATTGGAAAAAAACGTACCTAAAATTATGAAACAGGATGTTTCACTGTCACTTATGTTGTTGAGATTTTTCTGAAATTTTTTCTCTTTCTTTTTAAGTAGAAAAAAAAAAATAAATATTTTTATCCTATTTTTAAGAAATTATAAAATAGTACATTAGCTTTTACTTAATATTGTTTAATGTATATATTATTCATATTGGTGCGGGGGAAAAAATTAAGATCAACATAAATGGCCGTATAGCATCCCGTAGGAAATTTGGCCAAGATCTTATAAGATTATATAATTTTAGGTAGGTTTAAATATAGTTCACAAAAAAGAATTTTGAACCAACCTAAGCTTCTTTCAGTTGTTAGCTAAATTTCCTTACAATATCCTTTATAAAACATTCAGACGATCTTATATATAACAGAAAATATTTTCTGTTTAATGATTTTTCGGCCACACTACTTACTATTTTTAACTTTATTAATGTTTTGTAAAATCTTTATGAGAAAAATTTTCACATGTCTATATTATTGACAAATATATAACGTATTTTATATTTAAAATTCTAGAAGATACCTTTAAGTAGTTACACTTTTCTACATGCTGATTTTTAGTCCTGACATTTTATTATTTTATGATATTGTTGCCATTAAGAAATAGCTCTCAGCTGGATTTTATTTAAAAAATTTTCTTTAAAAAATCACTGAAATATATAGTTTTTTGTTAAAGATCACTCAGTTGTCTTCCTTTTAAGTGCTTTTAAAATTCCCGGGAATACCGGGACGGAAAATCCCGGAGTGCATTCTCTAGTAATAAAATATTCAGAAATAGCGAATAATTTGTCATAATAGAATTGGAAAAGCAGTGGAATGTTACTAACAATTACTATATTGAAAAGCTTACAACCTCAAAACCTAAGAGATATACAAAAATGTAAAAAAAAAATAAGTATGAAAGGTATAGTCGGTCAAGCCCGACCATATGATACCCCACACCATTGTGTGTGTCTACCGTCCTGTCAGCCAGACGGACGGACCATAAAAGTTATTCTGTGTCGATGATTGTGGTGTGGGATGATTTTGTTTGTGTGTTACAAATATTAGCACAAACGCATAATACCCCAACCACCTATGGTGGTGTAGGGTATAAATACTGAATGTTTAATGCATTTTTTAAATATGTACCCTTAATTGTTTAGTTGCAAATGTTTTGTACCTGTTTATGTTAGAAAATAAAATTATTTTTAATTATTAAGAAAAACAAGGAATTGCTTAAAATATTAATTTTTAATAAAAAAAATATGTTTGATAAAAATTTATTTTCAGTAGCTTTAAACTAAAACTTACTTTAAAATAAGGATCTTATATGAAAACTAAGGCTGGCAAAATAATTTTCAGTTTGTGAAATTTTTATTTTCTATATAATTTATTTTCACTTTTTATACTTTCTATACATTTATTTTCACTTTTTCGGAAGTAATTTTTATCAACTTCCAAAACGTGCAAGACAGGCACTTAGTTATCATTTTGAAGTGGTGAAAAAGTTCTTTTTTGGAAGCACTTGCTAGTTTTTTTTACTGGGATGTTACTTTTTGGGAAATGGAACTGATTCTTACACGATAAAATGCACCATGACTAGTTCACGCCAAATTAAAAAAAAATCGAAGATATAAAATTTTTGAAACTGTATTTTTGGGTCGAGATTTTTTGGAATTATCCATATCATAAACATGTTTACTAACATTCGAAATACGATGTTTTTAATGTATTTATTAAGCTATCCAATTGATTAACCATCATTCGGTAATCCAATTAATTTAGGTCGATTAACTGTTCGAATAATTTAAAATTATCTATTTTCGAATAACGAATAAACCGAATAATTTGTGTCGAATAACCGATTAACCGAAATTTAATTTTTTGAGTTTATAAGTTAGAAAAATTATTATTTTTATGGAAAATTTATGTTAACTATATATTTTTTGTTATATCCCAGAAAAAAAAAATAAAAATAATTTTTAGGGAAGTACTTCTTCATTACTTCCAAGGTATAAATAAATGTAACTTTTCTTGTACTTAAGAAGCAATACAAACAGCATCCAAAAATATTATTAAAAGAATAAGAATTAATATTATGCACAATTTTGTTATTAAAAATGCATTTGTTGAATAAAACTTAAAACTAATTTCGTTGCACAGATAAAAAAGAAATTGTATGTTCATTGAAAATTTTCATAAAATCGTGAACATGACTTCCTTCTCAGTGAATAGATGTCAAAAAGGAGAACGTCTTCCTATAACAAGCCTATGTCAAGTTCATTGGAAATAGTCTGAATTTAGACTATTTTTACATCACAAGTTCAGGATCTTATTGACTTATTTGCATGATAATTTTTTTTGTTGGGATAGAGTGTTTAATAAAATGCGACATGAAAGGTTATAATATTATCCCTTCATGTTTTAAGTAAAGTAAATTCAAAGTTATATAAGTTATAAAAATTTTCATCAACCAATATTAATTTTCACTTTTATTACAAAAAATTATTCTTAAATAGAAAATAAAGGAAGCTACATCAAAAGACTGAATTGGGAGAATATTTTGTAGTATTATTTTTCATACAACTTGGCGAATGAACTGATAAAATGAACCCTTTGTTCCACATTATGTTTCTGAATAATTCTTTCAATATACTAAATACTACAATTAATCTTATTTATATGTTTACCACAAAGACTATTCGGTTAATATTAATTTTCCATTAGTTAACCGATCAACATTTAACTTCAAATAATTATTTGTCGAATTAACCGATTAATATGAAAATCCGAATAATTGGATACCCTAGTTTTTATACAAACAAAATAATGTAATTAATTTTAATAAATATATTTGTACTGAAATTTATGCATTTTTTATAAATTTAAATGAAATTATACAAACTTAATAATAATTTTAAATGCATTTTATAGAGTGTAGGAATGAGAATTGTTGAGAAAGTAGATGGTTCTTTGTTATCGATTCTTAAATCAATAAAACTTTTTAATAGAATAAAATGATTCTTTGTGCAAATTTAGATTTCTCTAAAAACTTATATGTGTAGAGCAACGACTGAATTTTTGGTCTTTAGCCCCTTACTTAGTCCATACCTGAAAAAGACCATCGGTTTGTTTATTTAAAGTATGTGAAATATTTTGAAAGACTGCTTTTAGTTTTGCTTTTTGTCTCAAACTCTCAAAGTGTTTGTAAAACATGCACACCATTTGTCTATGAATAAAACATATACATTCATACATACAATTCAAACTACTTATAATACCAATAATATGTGGGTGTTGGAATATGACACAAGCATTTAGACATATAAAAGAAAAAAAAAAGTTATTTTATAATCATTGTAGCGTAACTAAAAGCCAATAGAGAAATAAACAACAATCAACAGAAGTAGAAAAAAAAACTTAGAATAATAAAACAAACAGCAAAAACTTTTAAAATCACTATAACCGGGGGAAAAACTACAAAAAAACTCTGAATATGAGTTAAATTTAAAAGAAAAAATATTATCATAAAATAAATCACTAGAAAACAAATAAGAAAATTATAGTCAGTCATATTATACCCTACACCATTGTGTATGTGTATCAAAATTCATGGAGGGGACTTATATGGGACCTGTGATCAATTGTGTTCTGATACTTGTATTAAGCGTGGTATATATTTCTATGAAACATATGTATGTATCTAGAACGCCATTTATGCACTTTAGCGTGATTCCCGGAAGTGGGCTTTATATGGGCCGCTCTTCATAAAATTTGGTAGTGTGATTTCTACTAATATAAAATTTATACGTGTCAAAAATTAACTTGATACTAACATTTCATAGGATTTATGTATGTTAAATTGATTTTCTTAAGAAGGGTTTATATGGTAGTTATGGTCAATTAAAGATTAAACTTCTTGAAATTTGGCGCATAGATTTATGCTTATATAACTTATATGTGCTAAATTTTATTAAAATATTTATACGTTTAAAATATTTATGATCGTTAGACCCGTAATCCGAGAGGATATTTGTATGGGGGCTAGGTGAAATGATGGACCGATCATAAACAGTTTCAATAGATTTTGTATTTGGACTATAAGGTACATATGTGGCAAATTTTAATTAATTATTTTCAAAATTGCGACCGATAGTTTGATTACAAGGTTTACATGGACACACAGGTAGGCAGACGGACGGACATTGTTAAATCGACTTAAAAAGTGATTCTAAGCTGATTGATATACACTAAGTTAGGTATTAGGCCAATATTTTTGGGCTTTATAAACATCAGCACAAACGCATAGTAGCCTCCCCACCTATGGTGGTGTAGGGTATAAAAAGTGTAAATAAATTCAAGTGTTAAATATAATGACAAAAGGGTCATAAATAGTACTTTTATAAGAATGAATAATAGTTTTTTATTCGTTTGAAATTGGTGTGAGTTTTGGAACTAGTTCTAACGCTTGTAAACTAATAGTATATAGCTGCCTATTAATATGTAGTTAGATGTTGGGATTTTTTTTTTAAGAAATAAACCATATTTCTTATTATTATACTTTATTTATATAATGAATTTATTGTTTCCGTTGTTACAGGTAAAATATGTGTTGGAATTATAAAAGGAAATATGTATTTGAGATTAAGATTAATTGAGGTAGATTTTGCGAATACTCTATAGTAGTTTATTTTTAAATTACTGCAATTTTCGAAAATGTAATAAAATAAAATTTAATTTATTTATTTAATTAAAAAAACACAATATTTCAAGACCTCGCTTTTCGTTGAATTCAACCAGTTATCAGTACATGTCTTCTGCTCATACTGTGTATTGTATACGGCTCTACTAAAACTGGTTATGGGGAGAAGGCTAGAGAAGCAGCAGTTTTTTTTAATACCTATATTTAATTTTTTCTACAACTTAAACGAACACAAAGACCTTAACAATGTATATGTTCTAAAAAATTTTATGTTACACGTCGAGCCTTGCTTAGCTCCATGAAACATATAATGAGTAACAGTCAAGATTTAAGAATATATGACTTATAGATCCCATTAAAATTTGCACAAATATTTTTATTCTATCAACATTTCTAGTAGTTAACATAACTTCATATTGTAGCTCTTTTGTAAAATAACCCATTTTAAAAATTCACTTTAAACTCCTTCTTTTCTGTAAAAGAAAAATAAAATAAAGAGGTACGGCCTTTACCTATTTTGCATAGATAAGTTTATGGCCTTTATAGAAAAGAAAAACGACATAACTGTAACAAACAAAAATTAAGAAAAAAAAAACTAACAACAAAAGGAAAATAAACTGCACTTCCGTTTCCTATACAAACAAGAAGTTAAAATAATAAGAAGCTATTAGTATAAAGATACATAAATATAAACGCTAAAAGAGTGTGTAAAATGTTACGCCATTTTATTTTTCATAATCTAGTATATGTGTAAGTATGCTTGTATGTATGTAATACACATGTGTGCAATCAACCGTTATCAAATTGAACACGTTCCTCTTGTTTCTTTTTATTCATAAACATTTATAATAAAAAGCGCAAAAAAAGTTATTTTTTATGCAAAACTTTGTTCGATAAAAAAGTTTATATGAATGTTTTTTTTTTAACTCGCCTGCAAACACTTTGAAGTTTGTTTGATGTTTGGTTTGAGTAGATTTCTTTTATATATGTGGGAAAAGGGAAGAGGGGGTTTGTATATAATTTATAGATTATTATTTGCAGTTTATATCATTCATACCATTTTTTTTTTGTAGTATGAATAAATATATGAAGGTATTCATGTGTATGTGAGAGTAATGGTGAGTATAAGTGTCGGTATGTGTGCGTTTGAACTGGTGTTTTTATACACAATTGAAGTGATGAGTTTAAAAGCCCATTAGTATGATAAGTATGTATATGGTTAAATAAGCATTTATTTCATATATATATATATATATATATATATATATATATATATATATATATATATATATATATATATATATATATATATATATATATATATATATATATATATATATATATATATATATATTCGTGAGTAGTCTGAAAAGTCCTTTTAATATTTTAGTGACTGATTTTTGCAATAAATTGTTATTGAGCAGTTCCAATTTTGGAAATAAATCTGTAATTTCTAATAGTCTAGTACGATTTACACTATTTTCAAGACAGATCGCAAATAAAATAAAACCATTACGAAAATATTTTTAGAGAAAAAAGCATATCCAATAGTCAATTGTGCTAAGTCAAGACCTGTCTGAAATCATTATATTTTTTATAGAAATTTCGACTTTAGTTTATATGTTATGAAATCTCAGAACTTGGTGAACAAACCGAATGTTGTTTCAGAAAACCAAAAAGAATCATGTAAATTTTCAGCCCACCCACATTTACAGTTCTGTTTGTTTTTATTATTATTGGCTGTCTATGTACGTGTATACAAGTGTTTGAGTTTGTAATTCTCAATGTTTCATGAATAATTTAAACACTTTTTTACGGTATTTTACACTTACTTTTGCAAAAATAATTTGCAATATTAATAGAGCAGCAAATAAATGAACCTTCTTTCTTTACAGCACACTCTCATGTATAATTTTTAAGGCGTTTCAAGTTTGATATAGTTTAAGTGTGACAAATTGTAGAAGTGTTTCTTAATTATTTATGAAATGTTAGAACAAAAGTTAATTCTATTAGAAATTATAAGTGGACGATAGAAGCAAAATTGGTATATTGAAAATTGAGAGCACATAGTTATTATTTAATAATTGAAAGGATTTGCTTTAGGATGCTTAGATAGCTAGGAAGTGAAAATAAATAAATGGTTTAACTGAAAAAATTTTGTTCTTAGTTAAGGGTCCTCATGAAAACGCACAAAACCCTTGCACACTATGCAATGTGTGCAAGTTTGCACACCCGCAAAAAAACTGTCAAAAATTTTATGAAAGATCATTTGCACAAACTGGCATTGTTTAATTGTGCATTTATAAATCAGCTGTCTTTTATATTTCAAAAAATATTTTTTTGTAAAAAATGGTTTTTGTAAAAGAGAGGTATATATATATATTTATTTTTTTTCTATATATATATATTTCTTTTTTTTTTTTGGAAAATAGCATGAAATAAAAGGAAAACAACATTTTTTTAATTACCGAATAAATTTTCAATATTTTGTTTAATACTAATAGAAAATTGGGAGAAAATAAACAAAGCATTGCCAGTCGAAAACAACAACTGTTTAATAGTTATTGCACAGCAAAGAGCCTCACGAAAAAAATTTGCAAATGTACCCCTTTAGAAATAATGATTGGTGTGATATTATATGATTCCCAAGACAAGAGACTCACACAGCTTAATTGACAAATAAACTTGATAAATAACACACATACGTTGTATATTTCTCACTACAATAACGCAGATAAGTTCAAAAGATTATTATTTTATACCAAAAAAAAAAAAAAAAACTTAAAAATAATTTTGTGATTTTTATTTTTTGCGAGAGGAAATAAAAATCATAACTGGATTTTTATTTAATAATTTCATTCAAAATTCTTGGAGGACCTATACTTTTACTAAGTGTAAAATAAAATATACAAATACAGAATACTACGTTAGTACTAAAATTTATATGAATTTATGCACTTAAGGGTGATTCCTGAAAGTGAGCTTGTATGGGTGCTATGGTAAATTATGGAGCAATCCTCATAAAATTTGTCCCTGTAATTTCTAATTATATAAAACTTATTTGTGTCGAATATAAATTTGATACTACATGTGTATGTGATTTATGGACGTTAAAGTGATTTTCAGAAGAGGGTTTTTTATTAGAGCTATGGTCTATTATGGGCCGATCTTCATGAAATTTAGCGCGAAAATTGGTACTTATACAGAACTTCCTTATACCGAATTTCATTAAAATATTGATGTATTTAAGGCATTTAGGAGGACAGTTGTATGGGGGCTAGGTGAAATAATGGACCGATCATAACAAATTTCAATAGGGTTCGTCCTTGTGCCATGAAAGTCCCAAGTGCAAAATTTCATTGAATTGTCTTCAAAATTGCGACCTGCAATGTTTACATGGACAGCCATCCAGCCGTGTAGCTATTCAGCGAGACGGGCGGACATCGTTAGATCGTCTTAAAAAGTGATTTTGAGTAGATTGGTGTACTTTAAGATGGGTGTTGGATGATTTTTTTCTGTGCGTTACAAACATCGGCACAAACGCATAATACCCTAACCACCTATGGTAGTGTATAGGATATAAAAATCAGGAATAATTTTTATTTCTGAGAAATAAAGTAAAAATCAAAAATAAAAGTTTATTACACAATAGCAAATGTAATGTTGTACTTAGTTTATTTTTAGCAAATTTCCTTTATTTTGATATGTTTGATAAAAAATTCTCAAAAGTTATCTTTTGTCTTTAATTCAAAAAGTTATCGTTTGTCTTTAATTGAAACACATGTCAGGAAATGCACTTTCTGGAGACATAAAAATTACAAAGAGTTCACGATGACCGAAATGAATCCTGATAATCGAAGAAAAATTTGATTGACAAACTATACGAACATAGATAAAATAATACGAACTTAGATGCGTATGCATGCATTTTCTTTATCTGGCCAAGCACATTAAAGAAATATAAAAATTTTTGAAATTGGACATGATTTGTGGATCTTACGATTTTTTTAAATTTTTACATACTCGAGGTAGTCAAATTTGACACCATGCAGCTAATCTGGTATTATTAAAAAGTGATTACAAAATGATTTTTCTGAAGGAATAGATCCTCCTCTATAACTATCCCTTACATTTCAATCCGATCCGACCAGTAATTTAGGAGATACAGATTTATTACCAAAAATTTTGCAATTGGCCCCACTGTGGATACTTAATATAATTGTTTGATATTACTCATACGCCTACGAAACCCTTTTTTATAGATCTGGCGGGTTATCTTTTTTTTGATATAAATTAATAAAATTGTTTAAATAGAATTATAATACATTTCCACTTCTTTAACCCTAAGATGTGCCTAATTAAGAAAAATAAAAAAAAAACTTAATTCCTGAATCCTTTGCCCTGGTATTTCTTTACATTTAAAAATTTTTGTTGCGTTTTCATTTTCGTATAATTTAGTGGATTACTACAAAATTATATATATATATATATATATATATATATATATATATATATATATATATATATATATATATATATATGCATTAGCCTAAAAGTATGACTGCTTTGAAAAAGACTAAGTTCTAGGACTATTGTATATAAAGTTCCCCTAATTATAATAGTTTATATAAAAACGAAGTTTTCAACATTTTCCCTAAAAACTTTTAAAAATATTTACCTTGGTTTCCAAATTATTGTTTTTGCTTTGCTGTGCTGCTTAAAGGAAAATGTCTAACATATCTTTTTGCCTCCCATGACTAAATCACATACATTTCGCTTCAGTGCTCCAGTCATTAAAATTCGAAATTTAGAAGGAATTTTAATGTGAAACATGTTAACAGCAGAAAGAAAAAATCCCAGATTACGCTTGATTGCGCGTGAATTGAAAGATAACTGAATGATTAAGATACAACTTTTGGCAAATATTTTTTTTTATTTTCTTAATTTTCTGATTATGTTGCATGTAAACAAGATGAATGGAAAAAGAACAGTGTATAGAAAAAGTAATTCGACATATTACAGCTATATATATTACAGCTATATATATTATATATAATAAAATTTAAAAAGTTACTAATTATTTTTGTGTTCTCATATATTACTAGGACATTACTTATATAACACGATATTATGCATACTAATTTACAAGTTGGTGTTACACGACTATGAATTTTAATAATAATTTATTGTATACATTTACATTATTAAGTTTTTGCTTTCTTAAAATTACAGAGATTGTTCTTAAGTTAACATATTCACTTATACGATTCTTAGAAATTTTCTGTTGTTATTGCTCCTTTTTTCATCAGTTTACCATGAAAGTATTTGTATCTTTTTAATATTAGTCAAAAAAAAAAAAAATTATATTTAAAATTGGTCTTATCTTTATGTTTTATTTATGATTTGAAATTGATTTTATGCAATAATAATTATATTGGTAATTGATAACGCAAAACATAATAATGGAGGTTAGAAAAAGGAACACGTAGTCTATGATTTGTTGGAACATGAACAAATCCTTTCCCCTCTTAAAGATAAAAAATAATACAATTTTTATTTTATTAACTGAAACTTTCAAATTGAAATTTTTTAAAAAGAAATTTCACAGAACTACAAAATATATGGTAGCTTGTTCTTTTAGAAGTTATGAAAACATGCTTCTCTAAGATTTTTCAATTTTCTAAATATGTATTAATTATTGAATTGCAACTTTTTGCAAAACAAAGTGAATTTTTACTATTTTCAGTTGCAATTGTATGTTTTTTCTTAAAGGAGAAAAACCCAGAAGCTATTTTAACTGCTTTCATGAGTAAATGAGCTTAAAATAGTTTTTAGTTATGAACCAGAAAAAAAGCAAAAAATAATAATTTTTTCCTCACACCATTTGTTAGTAAACTCATTTTTTATTTTTTAATTTTTATATGTTCGTTGTGTGGTTCACATAAGTACAAAAACAGTTTTTTATATTTTATCTGTTACTTTTGCGTTAAGCGTTTCTTTTGTATGTTTTGTTTAACTAGTTTTTTCTTAATATGTCTTTTTCTTCTGTTTTTTGCTTTAATAGTTTATTGTCAACGCACAATGCACTTTAGCTAAAGCAAGTTAACGAAACCCCAAAATAAAAAAAATATATAAAGACAAAAGATGCTTAAATGAAAAAAGGAAAAATTAAGACCACACTTAAACCCCCCCCCCTTTTTTAGAAAAATGAATAACCTAAAGAACGGGCCATAGAGGAAGCAAATCAAAGAGTAAAGCAGCTAGCTAAAGAAAAACAATAACTCTGGAATTCTTCGTTATTTTTCTTTCTTCTTGTATTCTAGTCACAATTAATTTATGCAAGTTTTCAAATGCTTGGGGCTACAAAATGAGTTTAACTTTTGCTACGCTAGAGGAATTTTAATTTCAAACTTATAAAAAAATATACATGTTTACCAACCAGGGGTTCTAAAGAAAGAGAAGAAACAAATCAAAGTGAAATAAAATCAAAAAACCCCTAAAATATAAATGAAGGAAGGTCGACCATAATATGTGGTTAATAGAAGGAAGACTGCGAATGAAAGACAAGAAAAGCAAAAAAAAAAAATTATTAAAAAATCACTGAACAAATTCCTTGCAGTACACACTAGGCTGATGATGTAATTCTTTGGTATTTATGACAGCCGAAAGTCGCCTTATTGTCTAAGGGGAATTAGGCCATATCACCAATCTAATAAATAGTTGAAATATTTGTAATTCTATTATTCTAAGGACATCTCTTTTGTACATTATACATATTAAAAAATAAAATGCTGAAAATTATAGTACTTATCAGTGTCTGAACATAAAGATATATAAAACGATAAATGATATATAGAGAAAAGAATAGAATCGTGTGTAGACTTCTTAAGGAACCTAGCATTTTGTATATAATATAGCATGCCTTTCTAGTTACTTTGACGAATTCATAACTCTGTATTCTTATTTAACCAAAAGGCATAGATAAAGAAACTACAAAATACTCCTTCAGAGGCTTTAGATATTTTACCGCATCTAGTCTCAATTAATTTACACATAATATTATAGCTATATTTACCAGTATGCGATAAAATTTTATGCATTAAAAAATAAAAAACCTAGGGTCACAAAAAAATTTATGTTTTCTGAACCTACATTTTGCCATTGTAATTCTATACACTGGTGCATATTTCTATAAACCCACGTCAATTTTTTTTAAATAAACTTACCAAAAGTGCAGCTGAAAAATAATTAAGGTGCTACAAGTTAATTTTTTAAATTATTTATGGACTTCACTTAAAAAATTAATAACAAAAAATTAAAATTTATATTAATTTTTTTTTTCATTGTAATTTTATTAGCTTAATGCCACTTTTATGGTATTTTCCTATATACGCACATAAACTAATGAACCAATTCAGCACTATTAATAATGTTAAAAAATTCTGTCTGGCATTGATTCGACTAATTTTTGAAGAAAATGTCAATTTCTTCCCAGGCTTGCTTAAGTTTTAGTGTTAACTTTCTTATTGCCATTATGGTTTCATTTTATTTTTTACGGACCATGTACACCCACAGGTTCTTAAATTTAAACTAATTTGCCCATGTGATATATCCTACATAACTTCTGCTGATGTTTGTAAAATACAGACAAAATTGTAGTACTCAGAGAAACATTTTTTAAATCGATATAATAATGCGCGTCCATACGTCTGGCTGGCTGTAATTTTGAAAATATTTTTATGAAATTATAAATGAATAATTATTTTAATTCAAACAGAATTCCTATTAAAATTGGTTACATTCGATCCATTATTTTACCTAGGTCTCATACAAATACCATCCCGGAATATAGTTTAATGCCCATAAAATTGTTAAATATTTCAAAATTTTAATAAAATAAGGCACAAATATGTTATACCACCTGATTTTATAAAACGAACAATGACAATTTATATGCAAAACAATAAATAAATTTCAAAGTTTCAATACAATTTGTCGAAGCGAATTTTTCGTTCGTTTTATAAAACAGACCAATTAACATATTTATATACTACGAGTATATGTTATAAATTTTTAAATAGAGAAGCAAAATCCACTCCTAGAAAAACAATGCAATTAAAAAAAAATATTTATGAAATATTTATGACTTTAACAACAAAAAAGTTTAAGTTTGATTTAACACTACTTCGAGGGGGCAGAAATTTATTTATTTACTTAACGGAGGCGATGTTGCTATGACATGTGATGGTAAAACTTTTGCGGAACCATGCGGAACTTAAAAGTTATTGATTGTTAAATATTTCATATTATAATTAATCGAACATTATTTTTATTTATTTATTAGTTTTAGTTTATGGATAGAATATTATCCTTATAGACATCAATGATAATTTAATATACATAATTAAATTAACTATTTAAACAAACTCTTTAACAAATTTTTAAATTCAAGATTTGATATACTTAAGTCTAATTCATTGAATTTAAAGTATATGTTGTTCTATGTATATCTATATAAAAGGTATAATTACTTTGCCTTAGAGGCCTAGGAGATGTATGGTATGTATGGTTTTATGGTATGAAGCAAATCAGAACAATCAATTAATCCACGAATTATAGCACATAGGAAATATACAGAAGAAATTTTACGTCTTGTTTCTAAAGTTTTAATAGAAATCAAGGCACACTTATCAGGGTATGTAGGAATCGAAATTTGAGGTTTTACAAATGAACAAACTTTATAAATTTTAATTGTATTCTTTATATTCTATTTATATGTAATTGAATACAAGGGCTCCAGGTAAATGAATCATATTCTAATCTAGACATCTTAAAGTATGTAAATAGAACTTTTTTTGTGTAATGATCAAAATTGTTAGAATTAATCCATAAAAAGCTTAACATTACTATTCTAAAAAAATTAATTTATTTCCCTAATTTGTTTGAAAAGGGAACTTACCAAGTGCAGAAGTAGAGCAAATAACCTTTAGAATGGTATACTATTTATTACAATTGGCATAAAACGGACTGCAGATTATCAAGGGTCCTATGGCCTAAATTTGATATAGCAGATACGAATCTACTATTAGGCATGAATACGGGAAAACTGAAGACTATGATAGATATTCTGACAGGTCAGTATCCCATAGGGGGAATGACAGTGAATTGGGATATAGGTTCCTTCGGTCTTTGCAGGATTTGCGAAGATAATGAGGAGCTAGAGACGGTTGAGCATATTATATGTTACTGTCCATGTCTACAACTAAGAAGGCAGAAATGATTAGGTCATTGGACAGTATATCAAGGATCGTCATGGGAATAGGCTGGCTAAGAGGGGGTTTCCTGGCTTTTTCTATAAATTCCTCTATAAATTTTCTCTACGGATTTTACGAAGGGACTCACAATGGACCTCTAGGTCTCCAAGCGGATGCACAGGTGCTCTTCTGAGTACTGTGCAACCCTTCTTTACCTACTTACCTACCTACCTATTACAATTGACTTAAAATTGGTTATATTTACAAAAGTTAATATAAATTCTTATTATATGGACTATTTCTGATCTAGTTGAAGTGTTTTCTAACATACGGTTTTCCAAATGGGGGTCGGTAGCGATATTCCTTGTAGTCCGCTAGAGATTCCAAAAATGTATATGAAATTATTGTACATGATATATTTTTTTTATTTTTTGGCATATATAAAGTTGGATTCAATAGGTGCTTGCGATTTGTATGCTGAAAAATATATTGAGGTTTCATGCAATATATCAGTGCTAATAGAAAAAGCAAAGAATCCACATAAAATTGGTGAATTTTTAATATAGCCTTTTTGCTGTCGTTGTTAGATAAAACCTTAAAAGAAAAATTTATGAGATTCTTCTGTAAGATAACTCATATATATATATATATATATATATATATATATATATATATATATATATTTGATGGCCTGTAATGTAATGAAATTAAAGCCAACTTTTAATATATTGTAGAAAGTGAAATATAGCAAGAATTATTGTTTACAAAATCTTTCTCTTCGACTTCCATAGGTATACAGATGAAGACGTTTCAACGTTAAGATAGCTATCAGGTTTTTTAAATCACCTAAATCTCACTGCGTGATTCATCGACAAATACTTGCTGCGAAAACCTTACCTGATATATTTAAAAGTGCTCTGCAAACTACTATTGACGAAATAAATTTTATAAAAACTAGCGCTTTAAAAAATAGAATTCTTAAAGCCTTATGTGTCGATTTATGTACAGAACATAAGAAATTACTACTTCATATAAATATTCGTTGGATTTCATAGTTAAATATATTGAAGATATTATACTAATTAAAGACAGAAGAAGACATTTTTATTTTATACAAAAATAAAGATCTTTATAAAAAATTAAAAAAAACTATTTTTAAATATTACTATGCTTATATCTCTAAATTTTTCAAGACGCTAAAAAATCTTAGCATTAAACTAAAAGGCAGATAAGTAAATATATTAAAACAATTTGATTCACTAAGTGTTTTTAAGTGCAAGATTTCTTTATTGAAAAACGTCTTTAATCTTTTCTACCAAAATATTCCTTATTTCCACTACTGAACTATAGAACATTTCATGTTCAAAAGGAACATATGAAAAGTATAATAATATACATATCAGCTTGTAAATTTTGTAACATTTTAACCAGAATTATTTTTTAGTTCTATTTCTTGTTCATCACTTCTTGATGAATTTTCTCAAAATTTGCCAAATCTGTGTTGGTTGAATATTTAGGGTTAAAATTACAAAATTTACACGTTGGTTGAGACTGAAGCGTTAAAAATTTTACTACGTTTGTATCTATATATCTTTGAGAAGCTAGTTTTTCTAACCTAAACTTTATAAAATCCAAATTTTGATCACGTTTGGATGTGGAAAAGGAATTAAGATATGCTTCGTTAGAAATTTCTGCCAATTTTAAAAAAGTTAATAAAAACAAAAAATATTTTATTACAGTTATATCCTGTTTCTCTATGTCGAACGAAAACCTAAGCAAATGAAATCCAGTCGAATGAATTTGAATCATTTTGGGTTTTTTTATTTTCTAAGCTTTCGTTCGAAGTTACGTTTTTTTTATTGTATCTTGCTTTCAGGGTAATCTTTTTGCGTAAAAATATTAAAAATACTACTAAATTACTTAAACATAGATACAACCATAAAAATGAAATATTGTAAAAAAAAACTAAAATTAAAAAGGAAAAAAAGAAACAAAACAAAAATTCTATTGAAGTATTTCATTTACAGTCTATTTTTATAAAACGAACGAATTTGTCTGCGAACGATTCGTCTACATACGAATACGCAACTAATTTGCTTTTTATAAGTTGCATGAATTCGTTTATGTTTTATTTCGTTCTTTCGTTAAAAATTAATTTTTTTTGTTTTAAAAATATTTGACGTTTCTAAATGAATTAGTTGTATGGGCATTTTACGAGAGTTATGGCAAATTATTGTCCAGTCTTTATAAAATTCTGCATTGAGATAATATCCTTCAACCACCATAATATCTCGCTAATAAAGATAATACATATAATGCCATTTTCGATGTTCATCCATTTAGCTGTCTAAATATTTGTGAATATAATTGTGGATGAAGCATACTGAAATCGGCTATTCCTTACTATTCACAAGAAGTTTAAATAAATCAGAATGTTAAATTGCACGTACAAGCCACATTTCTAAAAATCAATTTTAGAGTACATAAATCCTATGTAGATATTGATGTAAAGATACTATTTTACACAATTTTTTTAATAATCAAATGAACATACCGGTTTTGGGTGCAAAAAAAAAAAAACTTGCTACCATTGTAATTCAATCTTATTGTAGCAGTTTCATATTGAGATTTGAAATAGTGCTGGCAACTTTTACAAATATTTTTTAAATATAAATTCTTTTAAAAATAAAACAAATATATTTATCCCATTAGCAGGAAATTTTATAAATCTTTTTTATATTATATAAAACATCAAATAAACAAAAGCTTTGACTTTAAATTCAACGTTAACGAAAATAAATAAAATTATTTTCATATATTTTAAAATTAATTTGTATCTTTATACAAAGTTGCATTTTAGCTCTTATATTTTTAATACGATATCATTAAAAAATTAAACTCTGAATGTATTGAGTAACTACTTTAAAGTATTGAGCACCCAAAAAGAGGCAAATATTCGGTACTCGATACTTAATACCCAACACTTGCACACCACTAATTTAAAGATAAATATATCCTTAATCAATTGTCAAGAATTGTAGGTCAAATTCGAACAAAAGTCTTCTAACCTTTTACTTTTTTCTAACTGGGCCACTAACGAACAACTAGGGCCTGCATATGTATTCGATGTGCTTCATTATACTCTTCTGATTTGGTTCTTCCAGGTCATTATTCAAGTAAATAAAACCTTTAGTCACAAATAATCCTAAAATTTTACTATAATTTCCCATTGTTAATTATACCTAATAATTGCAAGAAAAGGGGAAGTTCTTAAAAATAAAAGCAAAGTCCACTAAAGAGATCTTAGAAATATTTAAAAGAAAGTTAGAGCGTTTTGTTTATTTTTAATTTGCTTAACGGTTATATTTTATGAATTTTCCTTGGTATGAGTAGCATCATTACTATTATGACACCAATATCATCATTGTCATCTTAAAGCAAAAATAACACAACCACAAACATGATGTTGACTTTGTGGCATGTTGAAATTTTTGTTTGTTAGTACTAAGAACTCATACTGATATTTCTACATTTTATACTACAGTTAATTCCATTACTTTTGCTGCCGCTGTTGATGATGATGATTTTGATGTTGTGGCTGCTGCTGCTGTTGTGTTTGAGGTGTGTGTTGGTGCCGTTGTTGCAATATTCAACGCAATTTTGTAATTAAGCAATTTGACCGCAAATCTTTTTTTCCACGTCTTTTATTTTCGTTTTTTTTTTCTTAATTTTAATAAAACTTTGTTTTGTTTGTCTTGCGTTTCTTATGAGTGTTTGTAGGGCATTTTTTTATTTTTTACTTTTTTTAGTTTTCATTTTCAGTTTCCAAAGGGATTGTATGCATACAAAAATGGAAAAAATTGTTAAAAAAAAACGACATAATTGTTTTCTGTTGTTCCGCTAGTATGAAAATATATTACTTGACTTGCTGCTAGTGCTTATGGTGGTAATGGTGTTGTCGTAGCAGGTTGTCTGTATAAAGCAACCAAACCTTCAGTCAGATATCCCTTCCCTACGTACATACATACATTAATGATCTGTAGAGGTTTATGGCCTGTAACAAGGGGAACAAAATTGTTATTAAAGTAACGCAAACTAAAGCATATTAAAGAACAATTATATACTTGGTAATATCTTCTTTTTTATAGTTTTTGTTGCTTTGGTCTTGCTAAGCTTTTGTTTTTTGTTAGTGGCCGCAATAATGAAAAAAAAAAAAAAAAAAAAAAAAATTATAAGACAATTGAATAGCTCGAATATGAAATACCCTAAACCATATCGGTGAGTTGTTTTTATATGAAGACCATTATCTATAATGAGTTGATTTTTAACAAATCAACTATGATTTTACCGACCATTTTTTTTTGTTTTTCCAAAATTCGATTTTGTTTATATTTTCTTCTGTGTTTTTATTATCGTCATAGTTATCGTACCATTTTAAAGCTCAGGAAAATCAATACTGTTTTTATTATTATTAATTTGACATCATAATACAACAAATCAAATTTGAGTTTGTTAAACAAATCTAAAATATATATAAAGAAGTTAAAAAATTTTCGAAACTCTTTGAAGCTTAGTTTATGTGGCTTGTATCTTTAGATTGGTTCAAACAGGAAAACTGCAGTAAGCATTTTGTTAGTCCTTACAAAATGACTAAGAAATCCAACATTTTAGATCATTCACCTAAAATATCAAGGAAATACAGAAATTTAAGCCTAAAAATTACAAAAAATTGAGTTGAAACTTTCGAGGATTTTTTCATTTATTTCAGTTTTGCAGTGATAATCAGTTTTGCCAGAAGGTGAGAAAAAAGGGGCTAAGTTATACTTTAAAAAGGTCAGAAAAATGATAAGATTTTTTTTTTTTATTTAAAAAGCTATTTTTTTTTTCTTCTCATTAATTTTTAATATATCTTTCAAGCTATTGTAATAAATTTCTAAATAAAACCGTATTTATAAAAATTTATTTATATATTTTATTATTTGTTTATAAAAATATCCTAATGAAAAATCGCCAACAAAATTTCCATACAAATGTGGATTATATTTCATAAGAAAAATGTCTCAATGTTTTGAAGGAATTCATCAATTTTGAATTCTAATTTATTTCTATTTAATAATTTTCAAATTTTTGGGTGATTTTTCGCTTTTATAAAAATGTTTTATTTATATTTATTTTTATACTGTTTTAGTTTCTATGGTTAATGGTATACTAAAAAATAATAAATAATAATGAATAATTAATTAAGACCATATAATGAGTTAAGTTATTTTTAAATTTAAAGGATGAAGTGCCGCACTAATACACAATAATTCTTAAATGAATGGTTCTATAAAAATAAAATTAGTAAAAGTGAATAAGATATGTACTTCTTTGTTGAAATACTAGCCTTTTAAAGGCAATTTTAAGAACCAAAAAAGTACAGAAAAAAGCTAGAAGCCAAAACCAAAATTTTAAGGTTAAAAGTAAAATAAAAAGGCTAGATTTAGCCTTAAAAAGGCTAAAGTAGCAACACTGTTGTCGAGAGTCAACACTTTGGAAACTCATATGATGTTTAGCATAAGGTAACCAAAATTTAACGATCTTTTTAATTTTGTAGTTTCTTTGCGCGCATAAGTGAAATTAAATTTTGAGAATAGAATTTGAAATATAAAGTGATTGTCTATAGTTTGAGATATATCTCGTCGATGTCAGGAAATCAGGCACTTAATACCATCATCACAAACTTTCGTATAATTGGAGTAAATATTTTTAAATTGTATGTTTTTCGCTACTGACAACTACCACTTTTATAGAAATTGCCCAAAATATCGCAAGAACAGAATTTTTTTTTAATAAATGACGCTTCTGAGTCAAAGTAGCGTTAAAAAATTTCAAAATGCAAAAATTGTATGCATTTTTTGAAATTTTCAAATTTTGCTTCTCATATTTTTAATATCAGATATGACTTTAGATTATCAAAAAGTACCTGTAAAGAATTTTCTTATTCGTTAAAATTGATAAATTGAAAAAAATCAAGAAACATCATTTAAACTGGCCACAGCAGCATTCATCTCCAAACACATTTCGCTTGCTAACAACTATCGTGAAGTAGAAATTGCGTTAATTATGATGTCAAATGAAGGAATTTTATTTGCTTACTACTAAAATGGCATCAAAGTATTTTAAGGTTAAGGTATGGACCAAAAAAGATGTTCCCAAAAATCAACCTAAAATATTTCTCATAATGTTACAATTTTAAAGTAATAGAAACTATTTTCCATGTAAAACTTATAATCAAATAGATACATGTTTAAAATTTTGCGAAAATTTACTTAAAAAAAAGAAACTAAAATTGAGCTTTTTGTAAGAAATATTATCATGAGTAGTAAGGTTTAAAAGAATACATTTTCCTAACCAGCATTGATATTGATTTGATTTTTTCAGCGAAATATCACAAAATATGTTCATTATTACCTACTAATTTTAGAGCCAGTAAATATTTTTTGCTATTTGCAAAATTATGTAAAAGATAAAATTAAAATTTTTTCTGTTCAGTGTACTTCGAAAAATATTTAAAATTTAGTAAAACTGGAGAAATTGCGTTATTTTCGTTTCGATAAAATAAAATCTCTATTTTGAAGATTTTTTTGAAAGTTTCAACTTTAAACCTCTACAACTTTTGTGCGCATTGATAAAAATTGTTAATTCGAACATAATTTGCATGCATAAATATTAATTGTAAAACCGCAAATCAATGTTCGTGTCAGAAATTGGAAAATGTTTTTTCTCAAAATTTTGAATTTTTTTGAAATTCCTTATATAAAAAACATGTCTTTTATCAGCACCTTTCATTAGTTCTTAATTTTTGATTAAAACAACTTATAAAAAAGTTTATTATAGAAATTACTATAGATCTGATGATTAGTTCTTTTTTAATTTAATATCAAAATGGTAAGAACTAGTTGGCATCATGAAGAATAAACGTGTGTTTCAAGCAGCCCAGAGAAAAATTAGTTTCATAAGAAATTTGAAAATTCTAATAGACCTACAAATTTTTTATGAAAATTGGTAATCAAAACATCATTTGAAACGAATAGACTGATATCTGGGTCATATTTTCCATTATGTCTGGTTTTGCGATTTTTTACGTTGTTTGAGAAAATATTTTATTTTTTTCGAATAAGTTAGCTTTGGCAATTCTTATATTTTACACAGGTCAAACCGAAGAATAAAAAGAAGAAAATTATCTTACAAGTGTCAATATATTTCTTTTCTGTATCAAAATTATTGCTGTCAAATGTAAATTCAGTCCTTTGACTCATAAAAAGTGCTAAAATGAATTAAATTGTTATGATACAAAATAAATGCAGTAAATTGCTTTGATTTCCATTCAAACTATATCTAAAATGAGATAAAATAAATTTTCTCATTTTTATAATATTGACCCAGAAAAGTGGTCAACGAAAACATAGCAAAATAATTTGATTTGAAAATGTATTTCAATATTAGATGAGATTAATAAGCACTAGATGATTTTCGAATCGTGGTTTTTAAATAAAAGATATGGTCAATTAAGGGTCTTATTTTTATTTATTTCAATATATAAATATATAAAAATGGATCTGAGATTATATTTATATACCAATTTTTTGTTATTTTCTAAAGCTTATTAATAACATTTTGTTTAACAAATAAAAATAAATTACAGTAACAAAAAATAATTATTTAGTAAAATAATAAAATTTATAGTTTTCAAAACGCTTGCCACTCTTTTCTTCTCTTTCCAGTTCAAGCAGATGAATGTAAAAGCTTAAGTGGAAGAAACATAATCCCCCGATTGATTGAAATGGATGATAGCGGTATTAAGCGATATTACAAAATGTCGATGAATACTTTATAGAATTGGAAAACCAGTCGAATGCTATTGAAAATCATATAGTCAGCCTCAATGCGACGCTCGGAATTAAAAAAAATTTCTAAACTGAAACTTTTTATCTATTTTTTATATTGTCTTTTAAAATTTTTACTTGTTTTAATAAAACTTGTTTTTCAATTATTTAACATTTTTTTATTTTATTTAAACAATAAAATATTTTTTATTATTAAAAAAAAAAAAAAAAATAAAATAAAAAATAATAATAGCAAAATAATACACAGAAAAAAGTCACCAATCACCAAATATATTAGTAAGTAATTCATTCAATTTTAAACTTTTTTGCATTTGCACCTCCCACCAAAATCGTGCTTACTAAAAACTGTAAAAAATTAAAAACAGCAAAATTTTTCAGATCAATCAAGTAGATGATTAAATAAATTGAAAATTTAAATGAGAAATAAAATTTTATTTAAATTTTATTTTTATTTTGTATTTACTTAAATATAAAATTTATTAAATTTAGATGCAAAATGAAGCAACTTTATTAATTGAAATATATACGGTAATAATTATTTCTGTATTCAAAATGTTTTGATTACCATTCTAGCAGAACAAAGATCGAGTAGATCATAGAGCATGATAATAAAGATTCATTGTATCATTGTCGTAAAGATATTTGGCTTAAAAAGGCTTTAGATTGTGGAAAACGAATTTATTAAAAAAGCAGTTACATTTCCACTAACCTGCAGACCAGTATATTAAGTAGTTCATGTATGGTGTACATAAAAAGCCAAGTAATTATACTTTTCAAAAAGTTATTACAGATTTTTTTTGTGCGGTTAATGTAATTTACATTTATATACCATATTTATAAAATACATACTACAAAAGAGAAATTATTAAATTATTTTTTTACATTAATTACCACAAGACAAACTTAATATTTATAGTCTTATAAAAAATAAGTATTTTTATGAAATTATTTAAAATAATAGAAGAAAAAACAACAAGTGTAACAAAGAAACTAAAATACATATATAAAAAATTAATATTCCTTTTAAGTCAAAAATAATATATATTATTTTATAAATATAAATTTTTACCCATAACGCTTCTTCAATTGGCTAAAAGCCAAAGAAAAACAAATTAAACAACTTTTAAAGCTTAAATTCCCACGCAAAAAGAAAAGAAAAAACATTCCCTTAAAATTATTATTTTTTTAGTTGGTTATTATAAAATATTTATTTTAACAATTAAGTCATATTAGTGTCAATAATTGTGTTTACGCTTTAGGAATTTATAATTTTAAAATAATATAAATATTTTTATTAAAAACTTTTTTTTTTCATTTGTGGCAGTTTGCATTAATTCTCTTTTTTGTGCTTGCATTTTGTTTTTTTAATTTCTTTTTAATATTTGTTTAACAATTAGAAAAGTTTTTTGTTATTTTATTTTATGTTAATAATTACGAAAATATTAATTTAATAGCAAAAATATTTTGTTATTTTTCTATGCCCTACTTAGGCATTTTTAGTAATATTTTAAGCAGTGTTTTATTAAAGGCAGTTTTATTTTATATGCCAAAAGTTATTTACATATATTTTTTATAAAGGTATTTTGTTTCAATAAAACCGTGGGAATTGAAGCTGCAGGGGTTAATTTACTTCTAATTGTTAATTTTATATAAATTAATAAAATTCTATAAGTAGTTAGTTCATTTGTGTTGGATGCAGTTGCCAGAGTGGAAACAAGTGTGGCCAAATATATAAATTATTAAATTCGGAATAATGGAAAAAATACCATAGTAGTTGAATATAAGTATATAAACTATAAAGTACGAGTAGTTCCGCCACGATATAAAGTTTTATTTTCTTACTCAAGAAACTACATACTTTTTAAAGATTTTAAAAAAAATTGCTAGGGAATGTACACAATGAAGTTACAGGTACACAAAAAGCCTTGTTTTAGACAAGAATCGAAAGACACGTTATAATTTTGTTTAAAAATATTCTATGGCTCTATGCCTCTAGGAAATGTTATTTTTATGAACAACCCAGCAGGGTTACGAACCCAAGCAAATGGCAAGAAGTGAAAAAGCTTGACTGCAAGAAAAAAAAAATAGTAAAAAATAAACTTTATGTTGCAGCCACCACAATTTCTCTATCTCAATATGATTTGGAACATTTGAATGATTTTAAAATATAATATCAGCAATAAATCATTCCAAAATGGCAATGAACTTTTCGTAAAATTGAAGAAGTAGTAGAATAGTTTTACCATCAGCTATATTGAAAAGCTTTTAGTGTTCAGAAGTGATAAAAAAAAAATCGTGAGCATATAATGCATTTTATACATTTATTTTTCATTAATGTTTTTAGAAGTTGCAAATGTTTTTGAACAATTGAATTTTTATTTGTTTTATTTAAACTTTTGGTTAATGGATATTTTTTGTTTGAATTGTCTGGGTAGATAATGAAATAAACGCTTTAAATTATCAAAACATAAAAAAGTAATTTCTTAAAATATTCTTAGCTTTAAATTGGTTTTTCTTGTTTTCTTTTCATAAGTCTACAACTTTTGAATCTTGAAAAATAAATGAATAAAAAGTGGCTCCAATAATATTGAAAATATTTTCTACAATTATGAGAAGATTTAAGAAAAATGCATTGTAAATTATTTGGCAGACACTCTTTGAACTCGAGTTGAATTGAAATTATATTAAAAATATATCTATTCATGCTTCAGGGACCCTTTTAAAAATTTTTGTTTCTTCGTGGAGCCCTTGGCATATTTTTAGTATAGTAGATATAGTAGAAATGAAAAATACACTGGTGCATATTTCTATAAACGCACATTAACTATTTAATCAACTTAACAAAAAATGGGTCTTAAAAATAATTAAGTTGTAACACCTTTTTTTATTATTTATTGACTTCACTTAAAAAATTAATAACAAAAAACTTAAAATGTAAATTAAATTTTCCTTATTATAACTTCAGTAGTTCAATGCCATTTTTTGTGGCATTTTACTAATGAACCAATTTAGCACTATTAATAATATATTGATGAAGCTCTATTTTAATAACTTCAAAAATTCGGTCTGGTATTGTTTCGACTAAATTTTGAAGAAAATCACTGTCAATTTCTTCCTATGCTTGCTTAATTTTTAGTTTTAACTCCGTTATTGTCATTATAGTTTATGTATGCGTATTTCATACATAAACTTTATGGACCATGTGCTCCATAGATTGAGTTTATTTCCATCAAAAAATATTATTTTATTCCACTCATCTGTTCATTTCATGTATTTTTGCACATTTTTTTTTTTTTGGCTTCCGTATTTCTGCCCTTTTATAAGAAAGCCTAGAATAACTCTTTCCGAACGGTTAATTTTTCGTCCAATTTCTCTATTAGAATAGCCTCGATTACGAAAAAATTTAATCTGAATTTTTCCTAGTCGGTAAGAAAAGTTCCTTAGGGCATCCTTTAAGCTGATACAATTGCCCAATTAAAACAAAAATATTTATACTAAACAGAGATGTTGTCATCAGAAACTTACCTTAAGTGAAACAAACAACTAAAACTATTAAAATATATATATTTTTTCGCAATAACGTTTTAAACAAATTTTTATCGACTGTGTTTGTAGGAATATTCCAACATATTCTGATTTCTAAATTAAAGAAACAACAAAAGCGAGAAATAAATATTTCTTACATAAAAAAGTACCATTATATCGCAACTTATTGTAACAACAGAACATTGTTTTTGGTTAAGAGAAACGAATATACCTCAAAGAAAAACAAAAATTTTAAATGCGTTTATAGGAATATACACCAGTGAAGTAAAAACTCAAAAGGTATCTATTTTAAATAAAATTCCGTTACGAAAATTCATTTATTTACTAAATATAAAAACAATGAATAAATAATCATAAATAATTAATAACAAAAGTTTTTAATTCATAAAATTTTTATCGATCAAATTTAAAATTTTTTTCTGTTAAGCAGATAAATTTAAAATTTGGCAGTTAATGTAATACAATGTCTTTATTTTTACGAATATTTTAACATTGGGAGAAATTTCTGAAAAAATTTCTTTACTTCATTTTCCTAATCCAAACGTGATCTAAATTTGGATTTTATGAACTGTAGGCAGAAAAACTAATTTCGCATAAATATGTAGATTCCAATTTTAGCAAAATTTTTAACGCTTCATTCCTAACCATCGTGTACACTTTTAACATTTTAACCAAAAATGTCCAACCATCATAGATGCAATATCATTAATAGCAATATTGAATGAATTACGAAATAAACTGATTTGGCAAGAATTGATTTTAAGCTCCGGATAATATCGGGAAAATTCATCGTCAAGTGATTTTAAGTGTATTATTATACACTTTTTGAGCATCAAATGGATCCAAGATATCATTCAGTAGTGCAAATGGCGAATATTTTGGTAAAGAGAATTGAAGGTCTGCTCACTTTTTGAGCATCAAATGGATCCAAGATATCATTCAGTAGTGCAAATGGCGAATATTTTGGTAAAGAGAATTGAAGGTCTTTTCCATAAGGAAATTTTGCACATAAAAGCACTTATTGAAAGAAATTCAGTTAATATGTTTACTTGTGTGTTTTGTAGTTTTATGTTAAGATTGTTTAAAGCTTCGAAAAATTTAGAAATACAAGCAAAATAGTTTTTTGTAAAATTTTAGTAAAGATCTTCATTTTTGCATAAAAGAAAAATGTCTACTTCTGTCTTTAATTCTTATAATCTCTTCAGCATATTTCCCTTCAAAATTTATGTCGCACTAGTTTTTATAAAAAAAAGTTTTCGCAGCAAGTACATGTCTGTGGATTACGCAATGAGATTTATGTGATTTAAGGTTTAGTAAACAATAGCAATAAATCTGCAATAAAATAAAGTTGACTTAAGCTAGAAACTATATTTGTTTTATTACGCTGCAGGCCATTAATTATTTTTTTTTTCTACAGTTAATTGACAGATGAATTCTCTTGACTTTATTATAACCCTAGCGACAGCAAAAGAAGGCTTAATTAAAAGTTCACTAATTAGGTGCGGCTTCTTTGCTTTTAGAATTCATATATTATACTAAGCTTTAATAGATTTATTTCCATCCAAATGAAAGGAACCTTAGAATTCAAATTTGTCATAATTATCTATGCCGAAAAACACAAAAAAAATATGTATATAGCAAACACATGTTTGGTCTCCCTCACGGACCCCCTGGAATTTTGCTACTATCCTCTGGGGCTCCGTGGATCCCATTTGAAGAACATTGATTTGGAGGAATGAGGATAGAAAAATTTAAGCTATTGGTTTACAGAATTAATGTAAATACTTTAATAGATTAAAATTATGACAATAAACCACTATTTAGGTTTAAAGGTTAATTTCCCGGAAAGGCAATAGGATATTTTAAGGCCACCGTATGACTTTTATTTTATTTAAACAATAAAATATTTTTTATTATTACGAAAAAATAAAAGAAAATAAAATAAAAAATAATAATAGCAAAATAATACACAGAAAAAAGTCACCAATCACCAAATTAAATTATAATATAATATAATATAATATAAATTATTTAATATTATTTCCTGCAGATGTTAATAAGAAAACAGGTTGTAAAAAGCAGGGCAAGTTTTGCAAGCTTTTCGCTTGAAATGTAAGCTTTGCATATTTCTCAAGTATTTTTCAGAAAATGAATTTTTTTCAAATCTTTGCATAAATTTACAATAACGAATGTAACAATTAATTTTCTTAAAAAAAACACTATTTTTTGAGTGATTTCTTAGAATTTGATTAAGTGATTTATATGAATTATTTTATAAATTTTGTAAATTGTTAATTCAAATATAACAAAACTGACTATTAAGGTCTCTTTACTCATATTTTTTTTTATGAAAAAGCAAAAACTATTAAAATTCTAAAGTTAGACAAGTGCTTATGCATACTTATATAAAAATCACATGCAATTGTATGTTTTTTGTAGGAATATTTCTTTGTGTTTTCTAATTTTTTCGTGATTTTTCAAGCGCATATTTTCACTTTTTTCGGGCATATTTAAACTTGCACTAGTGATAAGTAATGCATTTTAATATACTTAAATAAGTATTTTTAAAGTAATTATATTGTTATTAAAAAATAAAATAAAACATTTAGCACAAAAAATGAGTAGATACAGAGTCATTTATATTAATAACTTAGAAATCAATGTTATTTTAAACGATTTTGGTGTTCTAATTACGCCCGTCCGTATGAACGTTTAATTTTCCTCTAGCCATATATGTAGATCAGTGTTTAGCCTTTTTAAGGCTAAATCCAGCATTTTTATTTTGCTTTTAGACTTAAAATTTTCTTTGTAGATTCCAGCTTTTTTCTAGCCTTTTTTTATTCTTAAAATTGCCTTAAAAAGCTTAAACGTTAGTATTTTAACAACAAAGAAACTAATTTCTTATACGCTGTTACTAATTTTATTTTTACAGAATCATCAATTTAAGTATTTTTGTGTATTTATTCTCACAAAAAAATGGAAATTATTTATATTTTATAAACAATTTCGCCTGCGGCGCTTCATTGTCCAAATAGAAACTGCATTATTTAAAATTTTATAGAGTTACTAAGTCGATTATTATAATAATTTTTTTAATATACTTCATCAACCATAGTAAAAAATTAGAAAAAATCTTATTATTGTGAAAAATTGCCAAAGATTTATAAATGTTTAATCAAAAAGGAATTATAGTTCAAAAACGACGAAAAATTTCTTTAAAATATTGGGCAATATGAAATATTACCCATACTATTAAGGGAATAATTCTGGGCAATTTTTGGTGCAAATAGCTACACAAAAATGCTTAAATGGATGATTCTGTAAAAATAAAGCTATGAAATAATTTTCTTCGTTGTTGAAAACTAATATTTTAACCTTTTTAAGGCAACTTTAAAAATCAAAAAAGTTCAGAAAAAAAGTTAGAAGCCAAAACGAAAATTTTGAGGCTAAAAGCAAAATAAAAAAGGCTGGAATTAGCCTTAGAAAGGCTAAATTGGCAACACTGCTCATGAATGCAAAATTTTTGATTTTGCTTACTCTACCGGCAGTTTTTGGTAGGTGGTACCGGCTAGTCGACTTTGACTTTTGTTCTAAAAATGGTCTTAAAAAATCTTTATTGTGCTATAACTCTTTAATTTAACATTTCGCAAAAAAACTATATAAGCTTTTTTGTTCAGAATAAAAATTAGAAATTTCTGACATATAATTTTTTAGCCTACTGCGACTGATTGTGATGTTATAAACAATCAAGGTAAAAATCTATACATGGACTTCTTTTAAATAGACCCTCCCTTAAATATGGATCTGGCCTGTTAGAAACGGTTTTTATTATTTTCTAGAGCAAGATTTTTAGCTTTTATAATTTAATACCTTTTGCCAAATATGCATACTATTTGAGTGTAATGAACCAAAATCTGAATTTGGGGTATCGATTTTTTATTAATTATACAAATATTGGCATTAAATGCAGGGTGAAATTTTGGATCATTACAGCGAGTATATTTATATTGTTATTGCATTGGTCACAAGTATATGATGAAGAAGTACTAGATGTGAAATAGAAGTAACTTAATTGATGATTCTGATATTTAAGTAAATAACACTTCTCGATAATGAGAAATTCTTCTGGATAACGATATGAAAGCTGAAATTCTAGTGTTCCAAACAAGGCTTTAGGGAAATATAAAAAATGGTTTACATTTAATTAACTCTTATAATGTCATATACTCTCAATAGAGGTATATCATGGAATCGAAACAAAACTAAATTCCGTTATTCTATGAATTTTACTATTATAAATAAATTTGTTAGTTATTTAAAAAATATATATTTTTATTAATTTCTAAGCTATTGTGAAAAATGTTATTTGTTTCTAATATATATCACTGATTTTTAAAGTAGAAGAAATAAAAAAGGTGTTTATTTGTAAAAATATTAACATGTCAAATTTTATAATTTTTGGTTAGTCGGCAACACTTAAATTTCGAGTGACTATTTAATTCAATAACAGTCTAGAAATACTCGCCATAATAACCCAAAAATTCACACTGCATTATACATTTTATTCCAATATTTGTGTAACAAGTACAAAAATCAATATCTTAAAGTCAGATTTTGGTCTAACTGTGCTGGAATAGTACGCATATGAGAAAAATTTTATTAATTTATAAAAAGTATAAATTTTACTCTGCAAAATAATAGAAGCCGTTGCTAACAGGCTAGATCCATATTAAAACGAATTTTTACTTTGATTGCTTATAACATCACAACAAGTTATAGTAGGCTACAAAATGTCTGCTTTTTATTCTGAATAAAAAAAGCTTGTAGTTTTTTTTTCGCAAAATATTAAATTAAAGACTTATAACGTAATAAAGATTTTAGTTACTTTTCAGAACTTTTTTAGGAGAAAAGTCAAAGTCGACTGGCCGTTTTATGACCTATCAGCTAAATTTTTGCACACATATTATTTGTTTAGCCCAATATATCAGAAACGTCCGGTGATGCAAGCAAAATCAAAACTTTTGTAAATTCCATACATTTCATCGGTGGTCTAATGAATAATCATAATAAGCCAGAGCTTTTGAGATACTTATAAAATACGACAATGTATTCTATTCTATTCTATTCTATTCTATTCTATTCTATTCTATTCTATTCTATTCTATTCTATTCTATTCTATTCTATTCTATTCTATTCTATTCTATTCTATTCTATTATATTCTATTCTATTCTATTCTATTCTATTCTATTCTATTCTATTCTATTCTATTCTATTCTATTCTATTCTTTTTGCATAATGGGAAAATTGACAAAATATTTTATTCTTCTTTCTGTAGAAATTTCATAGTATACCGGTAATCTCGCCAGCTTATAGTTTTCTTTCAATTATTACATTAATATTTTTGAAAAGACAGAAGTGACAAATAGCAAATTAAGCTTATTCGCCGAATATTGCAACTTTTATTCTGCCATTTCAAATCACGTTACCAAAATTTATATTCAAATTTACAGTCTTAATACTACCGATACGTGAATTTTACGTAGTAACTTTTTTGTACTTGTTTTCAGAACATGTAAACGTCTAAAAATGTATTATTTTATTTTTTATATATATATATATTTAAAAGCTCTCGACGAAAGAACTATTGGAATTTCATACCGCACAGTGGGGTCGAACGCAAAATTTTTCGTAATAAATCTGTATCTCCTAAACTCTTATCGGATCGAATTAAATTGTATGGAAAAGTTGAAGAGGAGGACGTAAGCTTTCAGAAGAATTATCTTGCAGTCACCTCTCGATGATATGAGATAAGCTACAGGGTGTCAAAGTTGACTACCTCGATTATGTAAAAGTTCTAAAAAATAGTAACTTCTAGAAATCAAGTCCGATTTCAGAGATTTTCATATTTCTGTAAAATGCTTGTCAAGCTAAAGCAAAAACAAGCTTACTCACCTAAGTTATCTCTTACAATTAAAAAGATATTTCGCTTAAATTTTGAATTTTTTATTTTTGCCTCGACTATATTTCGAGAGTAATTCTTGAGGTATATAAGGAAATTTTTTTATTATTATGTAATTTGCAATATATATTCCGAAATAATATACTGAAATAATTTTGATTCTCTTTGTTCGGCTAAACGTGAAAAATATTCAAAATCTGCACTGTGAAATTGATATGAAAAATTTCTATTTTTTTTTTTTTTTTTTACAAAAACATACTAGTACACTTTTTTGCTCAAAGTTTTTTTAATAATTTTTTTTTTTTTTACTTTTAGATTGGCACCCTGTATACAGCATTGTTCAAAAAAGATGAAAAAAAAAATGCTAGAGTGCAGATTTTATGAAAAAAGTAAATTTTTTAAACGATCTTTTTTAAGTTGCATAAAAAATTATAACAATATTTTCACTATTGTTACTTATGTAATATTTAAAATAGATATCTATGTTGCATTATTCTAACAATCATTCAAAAAGCTCTAAAAACCAATTTTTGGCAAACATGTGATTTTTGAACATTTTCTAAGATTCCAACAACATGTCGTGGACATTTATCTTATTGCCTGATCAGTTGTTAAACAAAATCCTTTTAATAATTTATATATGGCCACTCTGATCTATATATAATGTTACTTTTCATCTATGAGGTTTAGTTTAATTTAGTTTTTGTATCCAATTTAATATTTTATTAATTAGAAAAATATTTGCTTTTTAGCAATTGAATTTAATTTTCAATAAAGCGAAAACATTTCTCTGTTAAATCATTAAGTGCATTGTTTCACATATGGATAATAACACAGTGTGGGCTTCTAAAAGGGGGGGGGGGAGGGGAGGTTAGTATCAGCAACTTAAGTAGAAGAGTCGAAGATTTAGAAATCCTGAAATAAACTGTATATAATTTGTATGTTTGTTAGTATGTTTAAAACTTTTTAAATATACAAAGGCTATTGGGTTTATTGGTAATCTTTTATATTTTATATATATATATATATATATATATATATATATATCCCCCTTTTTAAACGTTTCTGCTTTATTGCTTTTTTTAAATTGTTATTATTTATGTTACAATTAAAATAAATTTTTAATTAAAAAATTAAATATTGTTTATAATTATTATTAATATTTTTTTTTTGGCTATTATTATGATTATTTTTTCAGCTACAACACGCATTTGTTTTATTATTAAGATAAAAAGGTTCAATGTTGTTTGTCTAATTATGATTGTTTGTTTTGCATAATAATCACAAAAGCAACAAAAGCAGCAGCAACAATTATAATAATCAAAAAAAAAAAAAAAAAAAAAAAAAATATATATATATATATATATATATATATATATAATTTTATTATAAACTTACATTAAAATGTTCCATGCTGTCAATAATGACCTGATGCTATTATTATGTTTATTATTTAAATTTAAATAAAAATAATGTTTTTGTTTTTGTTTGTTTGGAGCGCAATTAAAATTTACGTTTAATTTACCTGTAAAGAAAGTAAATAAATGTTTATTATTAATTAAATTCTATAACAAAAACATACGTTTTTTTTGTGTTCATTAAAAGAGCAGAGAAATATGAAAATTAAATTTAATTTGGAATGCTAATATTCACGAGGACTTGTAACAGCTACAAATAAGAGATAAGGGATGAAATTTGATTATAACCTAACTTCAAGGTTAAGAGCAGATTAAGCAAACTGTTGATATTATTAACTGAATGAAAATAGTGAAAAACTGCTTCCAAAAGACAATAAAATAATCAATTACTTGGCCCTTTAAACTGATCAAGATGTATATCCTTCTATTTACAATATTTTAAAAAATTCTTGCCATATATTTTTATACTTTTTAACTTCGAATATTAAGGAAATATTTTTCTTTTTATTGCAAAAAGTGAAAAGGGAATACTGCTGCAGAAAGTAAGTAAAGTAAATTTAAGCATGTTATTATTTTTATTGAATCCATTAAGAAAATGAGCTATTTGAACATTCGTTGCCAATGGCGAACGGTAAATCCTTTTGCAAATTTACGGCAGTTAATAAAAGTTGTTGAATGAATGATAAAGATGTTTCGCAAAGTAATTGCAACAACGTTTGCTGTGCCAAGAAAAAAAAGTTGTTAAATTGAACTCTTAGACGTAGACAGAAATGAAAAGAGGATAGGAATTGATAAAGAGTAAGAGAAAATGGATGGAAACTCAATAACTTTAAGAGCGTCAACAATTTAAAAAGGACATATACGAGTGTACTCAAACACTAATAAAGCATGAATATAAAATGTTTGGTAAAAAACGTGGTAATAAACTACACACGAAAAAAGGAAAATATGCATAGATTAAAAAATACAAAAAATTTACTTCAATTGACAAGTATTCATGAATTTGTTATAGATATATTTTTGGTTATAATACACTGATATAAAATATTTAGAAAAACTCAGTTTTCCTAAATATTTTATATTTTATATTTAACACAAAAAGGAGTATAAAAATAAAAAAAAAAAAAAAAAATAAAAAAAATCGGTTCAACTTCCAACTGAAGCAAATATATTTTTAATAAATAATGTTGATTTATATTCCTATATGAAAACCACTTTTAAGCGCATAAAAATAAAAGTCAGTTATGGTGTAGTGACGGCATACTAAGAAACATAAACAGTCTAGTCACCTGAGTTCAAATCTCAACCGAGCCAAATATTTTTTCTTATGCATAAAGAGAACCAGCATCCAAAAAAACCAAAAAAAAAAAAATTTTTTTTTTGAACATCGCCAACAAAATTCATCAGTTTTAGCTTTAAAAGTGGAAGCTGTTTTTCATATTGTTTTCGCTTACAAAACACTTTATTTAATAGGCGAAGTTTTTGCAGGGAGAAGTGATGTGGAAGTATTAAAAAACTATTTGTTAAGCACTAGTTCCCAAAAGTATTCTTTAAACGCAATTTAGCATCCCAATACGCTTCTACTCCATGAATACCATAATTGATTGCGACACCACTAGTTCTAAAGATGTTACTAAAGAATCTGAAATGTTTCTGATTACACCAGTTTCAGAACTAATGATTTTAGAATATTTTCTAAAAATTTTCCTGGTCAGTTCTAAGAAGCCATTTGGGAACCAGTAGTTTATTCAGAGAAATGATGTAGAAGTCATGGGGAATTAACTCCTAAGCACTAGCTGTCAAAAATATTCCTTAAAACCAATTAGAATCACAATAAGGTTCTGCTCCATGAGTGTCACAATTGGATTGCGACACCACTTGTTCTAATATATATGTTTTAAAAAAATGTGAAGACAAAACAATAAAAAAACAATATATTAATATTACATAAAATGAAATTGAATAAATCCCCTATTTATGAAATATATCATGAATTCCATGAGAATTCATATATGAAATGATCTTTGGTTTCCTATTTAGTTCAGTTTTAGCATACGCACACTCTATACCATCAATAAAACATAACTGTTTTAATTTTTTGAAATGACAAAAAATTCGCGGTTTTATTCACGATTCTAATTCTATAAAAAATCTAAATATTTCACAAAGTCCTATTTTTAATTATCCATATTATTTGAAGCCAAATTGTGATTTTTATTAATTTTGACGGCATTAAAAAGAGAACGTGGTCCTCTTTAAATATCATAGTAATACAAAAATCTATTTTTTATAAAAATGCATTTTCAAAGCAGACGCATTGGATTTTTTATTTTTTCAAATTAACTTAAAAATTGGTAAATTGACTGAATAATTCAATTTATTTTCTTTATGACGGAAAGTTCTAGCATGCTTAATAATTTTTTATAAAAAATGCCAACAAATTTTTCCATACAAAATCTCAGCTATTAAAAAGGAAATGTTTTAACTTAAAATATAAAATTTTTGTATAGATTATTTTTTGGTTTATTTCTAAAAAATAGAAAAAAAAAATAAATAAAATATATGCCCTGGGAATAATAGTGCTTGAAAAAATTTACTAAAAACTTTTTTTGAAAATATATTCCCGTAATTTAAAACTATGTAAGTGAGTAATTAGAAAAACTGTAAAATTTTTAATACCATATGTTTTTTTTTTAAATTTTTGACAAAGAAATTCTACAAGAAAAATATGCAAATACATTAATGCATATAATGCAATCTCTAAAACATCTTGCAATTTTGACTAATTTAATTTAAATTAACTATGTGAACAAATTTCAATATAATGAGTAACAAAATATCTAAAAAAAATTTTGACAAGTTTAGCTCATATTTATAGGTTCGAATCCTGGTGAAGACATACATAATATTTTATTTAGAAGGTTTGAAAGTGTTCTCTTTTGTTTTATATTTTAAAAATGCTTACTTATGATTTTTAGTTGAAAATGTCTTGTCTATAATTGTATGTTTTACATTTTTCTCATTAAATTTTTTAAGAATAACCTAGAAGTATACTACACTTTTTACATTTATTTAAAATTAGTCATTCGCATGTATGGAAAGCGATAAAACTATCCAGCTGAAGAAAGAAGCCCTTTGAAAATACCTTGTTACATTTTATTTTGGAAGTATTTTTCATCCAGTAGTTATTAAATATTACTAATACGCTTATTAGAGGGATGCCTTTTATGTTTTAAGAAACGGCAACACTGGACAATATATATTAAATCCAACACCAGAATCATTACATTTGATTGTTTTACGTTCTTTTCTGATACGAGTATTACTTTTGTTTCCTAAAGAAATGTACAGTGGTTCAAACGAGGACATTGTTGGCTCTATGACGAATTTTGTGAAAGCTTTCCAAAAATAGTTGTTTTTGCTAGAAAACATTGTTGATGTGGGTGAACTGCTTAAATAACTTCGACATATAATCTATTTTGAGATTGAACCATTACTGGGAATTATTTCCACAAACATGTATTCAATACGTGAACATTTGAGCGGCGAGAGCATTTTTGTTCGTTAAACATCACATAAAAAAAAGATTCGCGTTGATTGTTGCAAGCTAACAATGAAAAAATTAAACTTTTTTGGTTAAAAAGTGGTTTATGGGATTGCTGACGATATTCAGATCTATGCATCTGAGCCCGAAAAAAATTCAGTCATCAGCAATGGTCTTTCAAAGTGAACCCTAATCGACAAAAATTTCACACAGTCGAAACTCTTTAAATCTATTGTACCATTGCACAGTGGGGCAGACCAATACTGATGACTGAATCAAAATATTTTGGAAATAAATCTGTAATTTCTAATCGGTTGTTATGATTTAAGCAAAAGTTAACATAATTGTAGCAGACAAGCTTAAATGCGGATCCCTAAAACCTAAGGGGTAGGGCACGTCTAACATGTATTTTTTTAAAAAGCTTGTTAGTTTTTTGTTTCTCATCCGATTTCAAAGATCTTTATTTTCTTAAATTCTTGAATTTCATAATTTTTAGAGTTCAAAATTCAGATGCGAAAAAATCGTTTAAATTTCTTTTAAAATTGTTTAAAAAAAATATAAGTAAGAAAATTATATCCAAATTCAATCATATGATACGCTAGGGTTATAAATTTTTTTGGACCTCAAAATACCATAGCACTACCTTATAGCCAATATTGTCCTGATAATAAGAATCGAACGCGATTTCTAAAATGCTTTGTACATTTTTTTAATATTTTTATTTACACAATTTTTATATAAATTTTTTATAAATTGTGATATAGTTAATTATTAAGAAGAAAATTACTCAGGATTTATCGATTATCGAATAAAATATAAAAAGCTCACTAGAAACAAATTTAACATACGCAAAAATATTTTTTACCAAATTGTTAGGAAATGATTTTGATAAAACCTATATACATCATAAAATGTATATAGATTTTATACTGACATAGCGATTTCACAGAAATTGCCCAGAAAATTATTCGATATCAAATAAGTCAGTGAAAGGTGTTAAAAACTTTAGCAATTTGGCGGAAAATATAAATTTTTTAATACCAAAAAAAAAAAAAAAAATATATATATATATATATATAATTTATAAAAAATTTTCATTGCATTTGGTGTGTGAACTTTTTTAACGATCCTAAAATTTAACATCATATTCCGTTATATTAATCTATACTCTACAACACCTTGTAATGTATTTTTGATATCAGCAAAAATTGCAAAAAGTTATAACCCTACCCTAAATCATAGCGCATGTGTAGGTGATTTTCTATATGAGACCTGCGGTCAATTGTGAAGCATATGTAAAAATTTTTCTTGACATTAACATTTAAATGTTACAACTGCATTCTGGGAGGTAATTTTTATGGCGGATTGGTAAATTAATGGTAAGACAATAACTCCCGACCCTGTACCATAAATTATTCATGGCAAATTTAATTTTGATTTTTGAAAATTGCGTTTTACCTTACTCTTTATATTGTTAGACTTAAAGTAATTTTAAGTTAATAGATATAAGTACTTAAATGTACAAAAATTTAATATAAAAAAATTTTGGTTGAAAAATTTAGTTTTATAAGTCTTTGATAAGTTTAAAATATAATTTTTGAATAAAACAGTCAAAATATTTAAAAAATAGTGTCGTTCATGGAAATATTATATCCTAAACATCGTTTTCCTTTTTTTTTTTTTTGGTATTTACCTTTGTTTAGGTTTCAACGAAACCAAAATGGATAAGATACCACGAATGCTGATGAAGTGTGTAGCGACACAGAAAATACGTTTTCCATTCTGCTGGTGTCTAATTATAGTCCATAAACTCTGCTTAGGTACTGCCCAACAGAGACAAAAAGGCAATTTACGATGCAAACTTGTTTATGGTCCTTCGATCTGACTACTGGAACCACATCTATAACAGAGTTTATGACGCTAGGTTCAGTCTCTCTTTTACTTACCCTAAACGCCTAGCGCTGCTAATTGAGTCCCTCAAAATTGCTGCCAGTGCAAGGCGGACGCCATGTTTAGGTTTCAACGAAATCAAAATGGACAAGACACCACGAATGCTATCTTTTTCTGACTTCACCATAAATATTTAGATATTACCACTGAACCTAATAGCTCTCTAACTATATAACTACGTGAAAGAAATGATTTTTAAATATGTATGTTTCTGCTTTAGCAAAGTGTTTTCTAAGCGGGTTCGGTTGATTCCATAATTTTTTAAAATCGCCCCTTGCCTGTGATAAGCCTAAGTTTATAAAAATATAAAAATACTTATCTGGAAAATTTGTATCAGTTAATTTTTTTTATGAGACATTAGTTTCTGTTGCTTTTTCAAACAACCTAAATAGTTATAAAATAAAAAAGCTTTCGAGTAAAATTAGGCCCATATTTAGACTGGCCCAGGCTCACAATATATGGAGCTATCTTTGCATTAATATTTCACTTTCGTCAATCTATTTTTTTAATTGTATATTTACCATCTAACATGCTGATACACATTCATAAAATTACCGTCACACTAAAACAAGTAGGCAATAAACAATATTTTATTGACACTATGTTTGTATGTGGTAAAATGTAAATACCTTTACACACATAAATGCTTTTTATAGTTTCATAAACTCATATATGTATATATATATATACATATATATATATATATATATATATATATATATATATATATATATATATATGTATATATATATAAAATATACCATTTACTATTTATTATTTCATAGAAATGTGCTTTTTTGCGAAATAAAACACTGAAATTTATATGATACTTTTAAATAGTTCTTTGGTTCTCATATTGAGAGACTGACACACAGACACATTCATATTCATTACTATTCAGTCGTATTTACGTTTACAATTTGTTTGGTAGTGTGATGTATATATAGGTTTTTCTTTTATGGTTAAAAGTATAAAACACTCAATTGAAAATTGAAAATCCATTATGATGAAAGAGTGGACAATATTTTTTATAATATACTTTTTGTAGTCTGAACATACATTTAAACATTTGAATTTATATGAACGTATATGCATGAGTGTATTTGTTAGTTTTATATATTGATATTTAATCGTATTTTTTCTTTTCTTAAAAAAGATTAAATACTTTGATGAGACTTATTGGTGTAAAAGAAAAGTGTTTGAAGGAATATAATATTTAACTCTTTTATATTACAATAACGATAGAATAAATGCTGAATATAAATTTCCTGTCTTGTAACAATCAAGGAGACTCAATATCTCAACTTGTACCATAAAACAGAGTGAAGTCTAAAAAATGATTCCAATCCTTTAAAGTTACTTTCTCTTCGATGGATATTTAATTTTTACCGTGGACCCACATGCAGATGTTTTCATGGCCAATTTCAATATGCAATTTTCAAAAAAAGTGTATTTATTATTATTTCTTTCACTTTACAATATTTTTACAGTTTTTATACATATTCATATACAAATAAACTGTGAATGTTTGTTTGAGTATCTGTGTGTTTCTTTGTAGACTACTACATATGCATATTTGTTTTATTTCGTTGTTTATATCCTAGTTACAATATGTAGTATGTGTGTATGTATAAATATTTAAACTCTATGTTTGTGTAGATGGATTTTTATTTTATACGTTTTGTTTATGATAAATATACAAATATTTAATATGACTAAAAGGGGTCGTATAACAATGTCACAACTAAGTGGCTTGTTTATTTTTCTGCTACTACTACCACTGAACAAAAAACATATTTCCAAAAAAAAAAAAAAAAATTTTGAATTCAAATACAGCACCACAGCAAATATAAAATGATATAAAAATGAATAAATACTCATAGAATACAATAAATAACAGCAACAACAGCGTATTAGTTTTAGAATTTATTTGTCATATTTGTGCAAACAAATTTTCAAACCGTGATGAAATAAATAGAAAAAAAATTGAAATGAAAACAAATGTAAAATCCTGCCATTTATGAAAATAAACATAGAGAGGAAAAACAAGCAACAATATAAAATACGAGAATAAAAATTTATTATAACACTTATTGTCATATGATGCATAAAATTGCAGGGATCTACTCATACATACATACATACATAGATACATACAAGCACATACATATACATAAGTCTAAACCTATATATGAAACTGTATTTATATGTATATGAGAAATTTCAAAAAATTTGAAAATTTTTAGAAAATATATTTTCAAAAATTTTTTCTTCTGACACGAATGTCGATTTGGTTAATAAAACTATCAGCCAATATTTATGCATGCAAAGTTAAAGTTGGGGCTTTAAAAAAATTTCACAAATAGAGGTTTTATTTCATCGAAACCAAAACACAACGATTTCGTAAAGTATCTAAAATGCTATTAGTATTTGTCAAAACTATTACTAAATTTTTAATATTTATCAAAGTAACCTGAAAAGAATAATTTTCAATTATATTTTTTACACAATTTTGTAAGTAGCAAGAAAATGTTTACTGGTTAAAAATCTTTAAAAATATTAAACTAACTTAAACCACAAGTTTTGTTATGTTTTAATAAAAACAAAATTAAAGTTTCATTTTGAATCCAATTCAATTTAGATTAACGTAAAGTATTTAAAATAAATATCGTTATTGCTATAATAAATTTTATATGTTTTTATAACACGCAGAAGTATTACAGATATTTAAAAACAAATTTGTAAATAAATGGACTGACAAAAAATAAATCAGATGGTCTACTAAAAAAAGTGAAAAATTACATTCGTAAAACAATTTTTGACAACGCATTGACGATATCTAATGAAATATTTGTTTAAAATTTTTGTTTTAGAACCATTTTGCTTTTGTTAAAAAAGGTTTTAGCGAATGTCATACACACAGAAAAAAAGATTGATTAGAAATTGTTACTCATTATTAAATATTGTCATTAAAAAATTAAAAAAAAAATTATATATAAATAGAAAAGTTTTTCTTTGTGTAGTATCATCAATATATAATTGGAATTAAATAAGGGGTTTCACAACAAAAAATACATTGACTCAATAGGTTTGTGTCAGTACTAAAATTTGCTTAAACGATTTGAAAATTACAACCGAATTGAATGCAGCATTATACGTTTTAATTCTGAATTTTGGTGATACTAATTAAAAAATTCAATATTTGCATTAAAAAAATAAATTTGGTAACATTTAAAAAAATAAATAGTCAAATAATAACTTAAAAATAAAAAATCAATTAAAAAAAAGATATCAAAAAGAAATTTAAAAAATAAATATTTGCGAAAGGTATATATGTTCTAAATTCTATGTTTTATGCTTTTAAAAAGATAAAAGATAAATATAAATATGTATAACAATATGAATATAAGAAAATACTTATGTCAAGCAAACATAGGCACAAATTTTCAAGATGCTTTTTATGGGTGCTAGACGTATGTATTTACGAATGTTGGCTAATGGATCCAATATGTGTAGTATGTTAATTTTTATTATATGTATGTAAACTATGTATAAATTATTTGTACTTTTCAAAGCAATAAATAACATTCTTGGTTAATGGACCGGGTAGATGCTTTAAATAAATTCAATATTAAGTTCCCGACTTAAGCTGTGCAAATTTAGAAAAATGAAAGCCAAATTTCATTGCCACCAACTTTATCTCCCAGACAATGTGGTCAAATTTGAGGGTTTCTTCTTCTTTTTTTTTTTTTTTTTGATCTTATTTGTAACTTCCACAACAAAACTTTCGTCTTAAAAAGTAGAAATCTTATGATGTTATCATTTAGAGAAAACTATGGATACATTTAATACAATAAACATTATACATAGAAACATTAAATATTAAAAAACATAAGTTATTAACTATTTCTATTTAATGTAATATAAATATTGTTTTAAAGTAATGTAAAATTTGTTGGTATGTTAAGTTAAAAATAAAAATTTGTTATAATAATTTTCTCATAAATTGTAATGCGTTACTGACAACTTTAAGTGATGGAGGAATATTGTTCCAAAGACATATAGCGTTAATGAAGAATTGCCACTCTGATATTAAAGTATGGTATCAAAATTGAATAAGATTTTTATTGGTATGGCTCACGAATTGATATAATTTTATGAAGAAATGTTAGGACTAGTATTTTCAGCAAGTTCTCAAACTCCACCCCATATATTTTTTTGAAGCAAGGCGTGATACTCTGGTAATTACTATTTGCGTCAATTTTTCGCTGTCCAGAAGCATACCTTACGATATTGTTGTAGGTTGAATTTAGCTTTAATTTACTGGTTGTATCACAACTTGCAAAAACCTCACAGCCATAGGTTAATATCGGTATTAAATACGTTTTTGCAATTTACAATCTTATTTTGATTGGTGTGCAGTACTACGTGGACCATAGAGTTCTTAGCATCGAGTAAGTTTTACCACAAGCTTGTAGTACATGATCTGACCAGGTTAGAGTGTCATTAAAAATTACGCCAAGATTTTTTGCCTTGCATACAATTTCAATTCGCTGATTATTGATGCAAATGTTAAATGAGTCAATATTTTTCTGTAATCTTTTACGCATTGCTAAACATTTTGGAGTTGTGGAATTTAAGCTTAGCCCGTTTGTATTTGCCTATATCGAAACTGTTTCTAAATCCCCATTTAGTTTTGCTACACATTCTTCAAAGTCCTTATTTTTGTTACTAATATATAGCTGGTCATCATCAGCGTGCATTCTTATGTTACAGTAAAGTAGTTGTTCAGGAAGATTCAATAATGTATTCCTGTAGTACGACCCTAATAAGTGGAAAAAAAAGTGATGTTGTTGAGGCATTGATTTCAACACGTTGTGTTCGATTTTCAAGATTTCAATAATAAGTTTACAGGAAGTGAAGAAGATATGCATACATTTTTCAAGTTTTTGAATCAGTATCGTATGATCTACAGTTTCAAAGGCTTTTTAATGATCCAGTAGCACCAGCAACACAACACATCCATTATCAACTAATATCTAATATCCTTAGCTACATCAGTTAACTCAGTAATGCAACTATGTTTCAATCGGAAATGAGATTGCACATGGATAGACAGCTTTTGAGAACATCCAATTGACTTACGCACTCAAAGTTGAATATACTTTTAGGATGATTCTCGATATGATAATTGGAAAATTTACGAAACTCCAATTTAATTTATTTGGAACTACTGTACCACTATCACACTACTGCATTTTGTTATTTCCTGTAGCACTATAACACAGCTGTTTTTTGTTATTTACTATACCAATTTCTTTAATAGCTTTCCAAATGTTCTTTGTGTCGATTGAATTAGTAAATTTTTCAGAAAAATATTTAGTCTTTGCGGCTTTAATAATTTTGTTTTACTTTTTTCCAACTGTGTCAAAGACGTTATATAGGTCACTTGTTCTATAACGCTTCCATATGGAGTAAACAGAGTCTCTATCTACTATAAGGCACTTGATTTCCATTGTAAACCAAGGCTTTTGACGGCTGTCAACTTTCTTTGATTGAAGAGATACAACTATATTAAACAAAGTTGCAATATTTCGATCTAAAAAGTTGATCATTTACAGATGACATGTGATAAATGAAATTCCAATCTATTCTTGTAAACACATCGAATAATCTGATTTTATCAATACGTTTCAAATTTCAAAACTCAATTGTGTTGTTAGGTGAATGGATTGGAATATCATAATTCATGAATATTAGATCATGTTTTGAGAAACACGATAAAAGTAAATGTTTTTTTTTTTATCACATACGAAAATTAAATTAATCAATGTATATACGATAATATTTACGGGGACAAAATGAATTCATATTCAAAAAGTTGAACACCTTGTTGATTAATCCATTGTTTTACTGCTCTGGCGGTATGAATCGGAGCGTTGTCGTGTTGGTACGTCCAAGGTATGGGTCCAAAGAAATCATTAAATTTTGGAAATGCTTCCTCCAGAACGTTTTTGTAAGTTGTTGTGGTCATTTTGTTTGATACAAAAACCAATTCTATGGTACCACAATACGAAATTTCACCCCATATCATTATTCCGCTCTCTCGGCTGAGTCTGCGGCTCAAAAATAAATCCTCCTTATTTAGGTCATAACTATTACTTTACGCGTCGGGACCATCAATATTAAACTTTTTTTCATCGGAAAATACAACTTTAAACTATTTGTCGGACCATGTCATTGTATTTTTGGCAAACTGCAGACGTTGTGATTTGCATGCACTGTTCTTAGACTAGCACCGACTCCACTTTTTTCACGTATTTTTGATACCGATATGGCAGAATTTGATGCAATTCTAAGAATTTTTCGTCTTCCTTTTGGAGTTGTTGCCATTTTCTTCCGCCTTTTCATGTTTTTCCATATCTTTCCACGTTATTTAAATAATTGTACACAACTATCTTCCCTCTATTAATGTTTAATGTGACCGGATTCTGACCCTGAGATTCCAAAATCAGAATTTTTTCTTTTTCAGAGTTATTAAGAGCCTAACCACATCCCATTTTGAATAAAACTATTTAAAAACTATCAAATTAAAAATTCTCTATATTGAAAGAAATTCAAATCATAGCCTTCCTGAATAATATTAAAAGAATTCCCTATTCAAGTGATATACGAAATAGTGCCACAGAAATACATGTCTTTAAATAAATGCATAATATTAGTATAACAAAATATGTATATTTTTTATTTCTTCAGGAAACTAAAGCCAACACTTTGAAATTTGGTTGCGCAAAAAAATTTTTCTTCTGAACTTTAGTTTAGGATAGTGCATTTAGTCTTTTTCGACCTTTCTTTCAATTTAGCCACTTTTTCCTCACTTCCCGGCAACGCTGGTTAATAGTTTGAATCTAAAAGGCGTAAGTTGTAAGTGCAAAACAGAAATAAATTAAAAAATCTTCGAAAGAGTCAACTCTATTTTTTATACTTTTTTAGGTTTAAGTGGCTGTATTTCCTTGAGATTTTAAATGAATTATCTAAAATTTTGGATTTCTTAGCTATTTTATAAAATCTAACAAAATGCTTCAACAGTTTTCCTGTTTTTAAAGCAAACTTTAAAAATATAAGACACATAAGGTCGTTTTCAATGAGTTTCGAAAATTTTTGAAATTCCTCATATATAAAAATGAGTTTTGTAAATTGAATACTGAATAATTTAAAATGCTTATGGTAAGCCTGAGTATATACTTATATATTGGAATCATACATGTGTCTATTCTCTAGAGATCTTTCATTGTATGTTATATATATTAAGTATTTTTTTTTTTTCTGTTACATTTTATACCAGCATTATCAATAAATTTATAGCATTTATTATAGCTTTAGGCTTAAAAAAATACAAAATGGCTACATTATACTAAAGCCCTAAAATTTTTAAGCATAATTATATGTGCACTTTTTGTTGTTTTATTTTGCAATCATTTGTTTCATTTTCGCTTGCATTTTAAATGAAGCAATTTAAATTCCTTTCGACACTTGATTGCAGGTTTTTCTTTTTGTTGTTGTAGTTGATGTTTGGCTTTCATTTGGTTAAAAATGTATAGTATACTTTGAAAAATTTATTACCTTACACATATTTAAAGATAGATGTGTATAAATATGTGTAGAGTATTTATACAAAATGTATAAAAATATACAAGTTTTTATACAGGGTTTTACAAGAAAAATATTTAAAACTAGCTGAATGCTCCTGCGTTGCATGGAATCTAATAGGCTAATAAAAAAAAAAAAAAAAAAAAACAGAAAACGAAACAAAGCGGCTTTGCTCAGTTATTTTTAAATATGGATGTTTCTTGTAATGCTTATTTTATAAAAACTTCCAGTTTTATTAAAAGATTAATAAAAGTTTGAAGTGAAAAGAAAAACAAAAAAAGGGCAATATTTTTGCTATTTTCTTAAATTTGATTTCAATTTATATCCTATAGTTCCTTCCAGCCTAAAGTTCATTAAAAAAAAAAAATAATAATAAATAAATAAATAAAAATAAATACCATTTTATAATATTAATATGGGTTGATATTCATAGTTTGGTTTAATTATATATTCTGGGAATGAAATTTGTATATACGACTAATGTTGATGCAAATACATTCATTGATAATCCTTTTGAAAAATTATATATTAATATTTGCCACCAAAAAAATGGAAAGTATATAATTTCTTTGTAGCGCATCGTAACATTGCAGTGAGGGCAATCGCTACTGCATCTTGAGGGAGAAGTTAAACTTTCAGTATATTGTTTGTTGGAGTGTTTAATTGGAACACAGGCGGTGCTATAGTTGGCCATATTTGATTTCATTAATTATGAGAAACTTATTAGAGCTTGTAACAGTAAGCAAAAAATGCTTACTTTATTACATTATTTCTTGTGGTTTTAAAGATATTTGATTTCAAAAATTCTATTTGTAAATTTAGGCTTTGACTTTTTTGTGTTTTTGGCCAATAAGTTTTAAAAAAATCCACTTGTTTTTTTAATATAATTTTCTGAATGACGCTAAATAAAAAAAATGTAAATTATCTCAATTTGACAAATTGCATGAATCGATTCTAATGAATTTTGTGTTATGATTTTTGCGTACAAAAAACTCATCAATATTGAAGTTTATGAAAATGCTTACATATATGTATGAAGGCATACATAAATTACCGTTTAAGACCTATTTCCGGGAGGACTTTTATTTGGGGACTGAGTGAAATAATGACCAATTTTGCATATTATATTATTGTCTCAAAAAATTTTCCGTACCAAATTTAAGTAACATATTTTGTAAATGGCGACCTAAAGTTAATAATGCAGGGATAGCCTAACTAAAAGTGGTTTAACCTAAAAAACAAATTTATAAATTCAAATATTATTTTCTTATTGTTTTAATGACAACAAAATTTAAAACAAAATGCTAATCAAAAGCGAAACCCTAACCTAAATAAACCGCCATTTTGGTGAACTGTATATTTTAGAATTTAAAAATTGTTGCTTAGTTAAATTAAAATTTTAAATCTTAATGTTTCGAAATTTTATCACTGCTAGAAACTGGGATTAGGCATTTTAAAACCTTATCTTTTTTTTTTTTTTTTGGAATTTGTAATGGAAGGAGAAACAATGATCATGTTATCTATAACATCATTGCTAAGACAAATAATGTATGGAATGTTGAAAAATGTACTTAGTTTAATAAAATAGTATGTTTTGGGTTACGTGTTTTATTTATTATTTTACCTTAAGCCTCATTATTTAGAAAATAAGGACATACATTCTTCAATAAACGACAAACCAAAATGTGTGGTTAAGAAACTCTCGTGCACCAAGTCTCTTTTATTGTTAAAAATAAATTTCTAATCCCGATCAATCATATTTATCAGCTGAGGTGATTGTTTATTAACTAAAACTATAAAAACATTAATGAGATATAACACAAAGTATCCATATTTACAATCGCTTTCAATCTTTATTTCAATATTTGAAGCGAGCACGCAAATAAGGACGTATAAACCTTTTTGCATAATACTATTAAATTAGCCCATTTTAATTGATTTGTAAAACAAAAAAAGAAGAAATAATAATAATAACAATATATATAAATAAATTAATTTATAGTAAAGTAAATTAATTTATATTTAAAAAACAATAATTAAAATAAAAACTTCAAAATGTTCAAAGTATGAAATTGTTCATTTATGTGAAAAAAATATGCGAAATTAAACACTTTAGAAAAAGGCAAAGGTTTTTTTTTGTAATTTTTATAAAAACTTGAAATTTCATAATCCTTGATTATTAATAATCTAAGTACTAAGTATCATTTATAGCAAATTAATTCAAAGTCATTTTTGATTAATTGTATTTCGTCGTGCTTTTTGTTCAAATATCTATGTGTGTGAGACAAATTCGAAGTTAACTAGCGAAGACAAAAACCAAAATTGTTAACAGAGCACTATAAACAAATTAACAGAAGTACATTTTCACAAGAGATGAGAATTCCCTAAGGTTTTGTGGCAATACCTGGGATATGACACTAAGTGAGAATGTTGATCCAAGGGCCACTCTATAGAACAATATTAGTGGCATATTTGAAATAATTTTGGAATTTAAAAGAAATAAATTTGTTTGAAAACACAAATCTGGACAGGATTGGTGGCCATTTCTAGAATTAGATGAATGGCTGGGATACGACACTTAGTGAAAATGGTGGTCCAAGGGTCATCGTTATAAAATTTAAAATATTTGAAATAATTTGGAATGTGAGAAAATTGCGTTTTTACGAAAATTCAAATATGGTGAGGATTAGTGTCCATTTCTAGAATTAGATGAATGTCTGGAATATAGCACTATATGGAAATGGTAGTCACATTACAGAACCATATTAGTGTAATATTCGAAATAGTTTTGGACTTTTAAAAAATCAAATTTTTGTTAAAATTCAAATCTGGACAGGATTGCTTGGATAGTGGAAATAGTGTTCCAAGGATCACACTATAGAATCATAAAAACTAATTTTTTTCTTAATTTCAAAATTTATTCATAATCTAATTTTTGATGTTCATGATTCAAAATAATCTATTTGACTGTTTTTAACGATCACGAATCACTTTCTGAGTCGATTTAGAGATGCGAATAAAGACGAAGTTCATTATTGCCCTTAATACTCAACAAATGTACATCTGGAATAGGAGTTTAATACTAATATGCTACTAATACTTTAGTATCTTCTTAATGAATTCTACAGAAACCAGTCTTATGTAAACATAAATTCATTAAGATCGGTTTATAATTGACCATAGCTACCATTTTTTTCTTGTAAAGACAATACAAAAAATATTTATACGAAAATAGAAATGGACAATAAAAAATTATGAATATAGCGGCGATTTTTGACATAAAAAAATATATTTGTTTTTAATATAAATTTACAAAATAATAATGTTTTTACAAAAACTTTTTATGATTGTAGTCGATTTTAGACGAATTATATATTTTTTTATGTACATAATTTAATAGGATTTATGAACAATATTTTAGTAAGATATATCAAAATGTTTTTACCTATAAAAAATTATAAAAATTGCAAAAATAACACCTCTATCTGAAGTCCTGTTCTACAAACAATTACACCTATATATGTATATATTGCCTTTATTTAACTAGTTACAATAATACGAACAAAATAATCTATAAAAAAAGTTCACTAGTTGTGAATAAGCTTTAAACTGTATTGTACTGAACCGTGTTCAGCTACTGGAGATTGAAGTGGACCGAAATGAGCCAGAGCTTGATGTTTACATTCATTAATGCGTACTAGCGGAATCTTATTTGTTTTTATATGCGTGCATGTTTAAAACCAATACGATGATATTTGAGTTTGTCATTCATTCACTCACTGAATCTTTCATTTGTTCGTGCGTTTATTCATTGTCCAGCAATATAAATTGGTTATGTGCAAATACGTACACATGTATATATGCTTGTATTTAAATTTAATATCTATATGTTTGTGTGCAAATTTACACAGTTACAAGTTTACCCTGCAAACATTTTCTATGCCAGAAAAAAAAGTGTATGATGACGATTAGCATCATCTGCCCAAGACAACTACGTGTTTTCTATACGATCTGAAATAAACAAGAATGTTTAACTTCCAAACTCAAACTTAGAGAATAAATATACGATAGTATTATATTGTGATTTTGTAAGTTACAAAGAATCTTGTTCTACTCGTAATTTAAATGCCATTGATATTTTGCATTTGTAACAATCGGCGTTAATGTTTTCTTTAAATTGTTTGTTGTATTATACTTGCGTGTTAAATTTACTCCTTTAGTATTCGTATCTTCATTGAATGCATGTGTGAAATTTTGGTTTTCATTGTATGGTTTGCCAGAAAAATGCATTTATTTGTTTTGTGTTCAGGGATTCTTTACGTTATCTCTTTTTTTCCTGTAGTTGTATTTTGTATGCGAATGTGTGTGTGAGTGCGTGATAAAACAAATTTGCATTTTGCTTGACAAACACCAAATATATGAAAGGGATCATATATACAAATCTGACAGCAACTAAGTATTTAATGTGTTACATACAAATAGGGGCCTACAAAAATTTTTGTTTTAAAAGTTTGATTAATTTTGCATTCTGTGCATTTAAGTACTTTTCAATGGATTTTTAAATATTTTTCATTATAAATATCTTGAAGAATTTTAATTACATTGAAGCTGACGATATTCTTTAGTTTACTCCTTGCAATATTTCTCAATAGAATCTGACTTCCTGACATTATGGAAAAATCCTAAGTGCCATTTCCCCAATTTATTAAGTTCTTGGCTTATCTATCAGAAACCTGTTAGCACGCCTGAGTTGACTCTTAAACTTTGCCCGGTAAAACTACCTGAATATTAAATCAAAAAGCCTTTAATAAATTTGCTACCCCTCTCATGTCTACAGATATCTCTGTTATCTTTAAAATATATTTATGAAGTGAAATATGATATTCAAAATTCCTGTATGGCCCATTTGGTTCGGTAAATGCTTTGGCTTTTGTTTTTACACAAGTTCAAAGATCAGGAGTTTCTTTTATCTTTGTATTCATACTTAATAATTCAAGCCGAATTTGATATAGAAAATGTATATGGGAGCTCAATTAAAATGTGGTACAATAAAAAAAAAAAAAAAAAATGTTAAAGAAAGTAGTAATAATTTAAGTTAGCTTATTTTGGTTTAGGAATTTATTCATCTAATTTTATTGGGCTAAATAATAGGAAAAACAATATTATATTATAATATTATTATATTATATTTTCAATTTTGTATTTTAATTTTTTTCTCTTTTTTTAATTTTAAATTCGCATATTTATGATACCATCAAAACACTAAATACTATCACATGTGGTTTCTATGAAAATTCGCAAAAATAAATATTTCCAAAATAAAATTAAATAAACAATTTTCATATTTTACTAAATTACATTTTAATGATGCCCAATCAACAAAATAATTAAAAAAAAAAAAAATACTTTTCAAAATATTATAAATATTTCAACATTACAAACCACCAAACTGTATTTTATAAATAATAATTACAATTTATTTCAAATAGAAATCATACAAAATGAAACAATAATATCAAAATACTACGAGTAGTTACACAAAAAGTTTATATAAATATTTTTAGTTGTAGTTATTTTAGATGGTGAAATTAATGTTCATTCAGGCTTTATTGAAATTTTTCTAAAATGTGGTTTAAATGAAATTTTTATACACTAAATTGATTTAATGCATGTGTATGTGCTTTTTTAAATACAAACATATATTATGAATGGATTGGTGGTACACAAGATACAAAAAAATTTTATAGCTAATTATGTATGGGAAAATTATAATATATAAGCATTTAATATAAAATATCATTTTGTTCAAGTGTATGTAAAGAGTGTATACACAATAATTTTTTAAATTTATCTTTACAAATTTCTGCTAAATAGTTTATTTGCATTAAAACATGCTTTCTATAACGTGTGTTATACCACTGTAATCCAAAATATGCTCTACAAATGTATTTTTTGCACATAAAAATTCCCGAAGAATATTCCTTTACAATATATATATATATATATATATATATATAAATATATATATATATATATATATATATATATATATATATATTTATATATATATATATATATATATACGAGGGCGGATAAGTCCATGACTTTCGACCTTCCCTCGTCGTTATATGAAATGCAACACTATTCCTATCAAGTACCACCTGTTAATAGACTACTGTCAAATTTTGAGCAAGTGTCGTCATTTACTTTGCGTAAAAAATAGGATTTTTCGAGGTCCTTAAAATAGGCATTTGTTTGGTCAATAATTTCATCATTGGAGCTGAATCTCTTTCCATGAACCATGGCGGATGAGGTAGCATTTCGTAGCAATTCGTAGCCATTCGTAGCAATTCGTGTGCACCCGTGCATTATCTTGATGAAAAATTACTTTTTTCTTGGCCATATGGGGTCGTTTTCTTTTTAAATCCTCATTAAATCGATCTAATAAGTTGGCATAATATTCGTCGTTTATTGTTTTTCTCTTTTAAAGGTAATCGATGTGGATTATCCCGCGTGCATCCCAAAAAACTGTTTTCATCACCTTATTGGCCGACAATCTTACCTTGGACTTTTTCGGAGCAGGTTCACCCGGAGAAACCAATTGTTTAGACTTCTGCTTGGTCTCCGTAGCACAGTAATGGATCCATGTTTCATCAAAAGTTACAAAACGCCGCAAAAATTCATTCGCATTGCGGTTAAACAACTCCAAACAATCCTTTGAAGTTGTCACACATTTACGTTTATGGTCCCACCCATTTTGCAGACAACTTTTTTAAACCTAGCTGATCATTTAAAATCGAAACCACACTGCTATATGAAATGCTTATGGCATCATCAATCTCGCGCACTTTTACTCTTCGGTCGGCCAACACCATATCGTGGATTTTTCGACATTTTCGGGTGTACAGACCTCAATTGACCGTCTACTACTTTTTTACCATTGAAATCGATGGTGCAGAGTCCCCATAGTATTTATTGAGCTTTTCCTTGGTTTGAATGATGGCTTTTTTCTTCGCAAAAAATAATGTTTAATGAGCACCGAAATTTACTTTTTTCCATTTGTAGAAAAATACACGAGGTTGTATGTTTTGAACAGCTGTTAAACGCAAAGTAAATGACGACACTTGCTCAAAATTTGACAGTAGTCTGTCAGCAGGTGGTACTTTATGGGAATAATGTTGCATTTCATTTTTTAAATTATCTATTATTTCTGTTGAAAATAACTTCAGTTTTAGCATTTTTGCACTTAAAATTATTCAAATCTAAATAATACATTGCATCAGGAAATTAAAAAATTTCTATAGATGTATAAGATGTAAATTATTAGGGAACTGGATGTGAAAAACGTATGTGACAGTAAAATAAAAATTTCACTAAAGGTATATTATGTATGTAAAAATATGCACCTTTTCTATGAAATATAAAATATAAAAAATTATGCTCTTTAGCAAAATATATTCAAAATTATGCTATATTTAAAAATATGCTATTTAAACTTCTAAAATATACTCTAGAATAATGATTTTCAATGAAAATATGAAAAAATATGCTGAAATATTTGGTAAAAAATCTATGCCAAAATTCTTAAAACTATCTGAAATGGATATATAGTTTGGTTAATTTGAAGCCCAGAAAAAATATTATCTTACGTATTTTTGATTGCCCTGGTTTTGAATATGAAGTTGGGAGTTTAATTTTATTTCCTTTCTTGTATTAAATTTTTTTCTTCTTTTTTCATATATTTTTTTAGAAAATATATGAAATAATTTTTGTTAATTTTATTTTCATGTCGCATTTAAGAAAAATTAAAGTATTTTTTTTCGGCAAAATCATTTTATATTCATACTTTATTTTGGGAATTGCATTGCTATCATAGAAAACTTATTATTGAAATTTAAAATGTGCATTATTTTATGTAATTATATTGATATGTATGTATGTATGTGTATTACTATACAACAAACGTTCGTATAAATATTTTGAAAATTAATGTATGAAAGCTATAATCATAACGATAGTGATGATTTTAGTTATATGCTGAAAGAAATTGCTGTAATAATTTAATAAATTGTTTTCAAAAGTAATAATTTAATAAATTGTTTTCAAAAGTAATAATTTCTTCATTATTATTTTTTTATTTAAATAATATATAAGGGCGACTTAATAAGACCGTAATTTTTGAACTTTTCTCGTAGCTAATTTAAAGTCACCTAATTTAAAGTTACAATACGGTATGACCTATAGGTTATGAAAGTTAACAGCCATGAGCATGAAAAGTTTTGTAAAGAGTTTGACAAGAAATTTAAAACAAATATCTACGTTTGAATTTTGAAGTTTTGATATTTGATATTTGAATATTATGTATAATTTCCATAGTATAATTGTAATTTATTCCAAAATAATAAGTTTACAATTTTTTTGATTATCCTTTGATTCATCTAGTCGTGAGAAATTATCAAAGTTAACACTTTGAGATGAACATGAAAAATGGCTGTTTTTTAAATAAAAAATGTGGTCCAATTCATTTAATCTTTTTTTCCAAATTTTATTAAAAATATAAAGATAACACTTAATACTTAACTAAGAAAGAAATTTTGATTTAATTGAGAGTTACAAAAAAGACTTCAAGGTCATCAGCTAGAAAAAAAGTAAATCATCCCGACATCTCGGTTGAAATTGCTTTTTGAAATCAAATTCAATGATAAAAAATAATAATAGTTTTGTCACTTGGCCTCCTCTAAATTTAGCCACATTTGCACATTCAGTCATCCCAACTGACATACAGAAACCGATACTTCGATTCAATTATTAAATCCTAAATAAATTTTTTTAGCTTATGAGATTGGAGTTAATCTTCATTAACTCCAATTTTGTACCTTTGGTAGTAATATCAAATCATTTTATTTTTTTCAGTGTATACATTTTAGGGAGTATATATGTTATGGTTGTTACTAGTGGTATTGGTAGATGATGTTGTCAATGACGATAATAATAGTGGGAAAATTATAGGCTTCATTATAACAAAATTAATTATTAAGTGCATGTAGTATGTATAATTTTATATAGATATATAGATATTACTAAAAATTATTGATATATTAAATGACATTATTTGAAATAATATTAGCGAATATTTTCTTGATTGTAAGTTCTTGTAAAATGAAGTATTAATTAAAATAAAATTCTTATATAATAATAATAATAATTAAAAAAAAATTTATTTTAAACCTAAGAATAAATCGAGTATTTTGGATTAATTTATTAATATCTTTTATGTATATATATATATATATATATATATATATATTTTAAGCACTGTGCTAAGATTACATACGTGTAATATTCAAAAAGAAAATTAAAAATAGATTATTCTGGAATAATATATATAAAAAAGTAACGCTATTGACTCACTTAATGGCTGACTGGTTCATCGTCGCACAGCCGAAACGCCTGAAGCTAGAGAGATGAAATTTATACCGTAGGTTGGCCTCCCCCAAATAGATCCACAAAGACAGAACTTTTGGAAATTCGAATGTTTGAGGATAAAAACGGCTAAAATCGGTAACCTAAACTAATAAAGATATAACAAAATCTAAACCCTATCGTTATTAGTTTAAAAAATAGGCGCACAGATGTCTGGTACTTTTTTTTTTAAATCGGCCCTTTTAGGAAGAAAACTAGTAAAAACCGTAGTTTTGTACATTTTTATTACCATACATATCTTATTAACCAGTAAAAATACAAATAAAATTACCATCATATTCGTAACTTATCGAAAAATGACAAATATAAATTTGGTAACTTTTGAAAAATTTACAATATTTCATTAGAATTTAAATAGAAAATTTTCTGGTTTGCAGTAACGATAATATTCAGTAATCTATTAAGTATATAATAGAATTTATTGTATCTAAAACTTTCAGAACTTTAAATATTTTAGCCTGACATGTATTGTATTTGAGTTCTTCCATAGGACCTTATTTCACCGGAACCAAATTTCCTATCAGTGGTTAGATTGTTGTTGTACTTTTGATTAATCTAGAAACTTGTTGCCTAGTTATGTATAAATCTTTATCAAAGTACAAAAGTGTTGTTCAATTCTATAAAGTGACTGTGCAATATATAGGGGAGAGTGGGGTGTTATGTAATGAAGAAGATTTTATTTTTTTCGCCTGTTTTCAAATTTTTTTGGTATATTTTTGACATTATTGTACTACATTTCTAAATTATATTTCATTCATTAAACCTCAGATTTTAATGCTTTATGGGTGTAGGCAAATAAAATATATTTTAAAATGCTGATGTTTCTGAGGAGGATATCCAAATGAAGCGAATTTTTAAATCGGTGATTACAAAATTAAATACTTTATTTTACACATTTGAAAATTGGATATAAACTCTATAGCGATAAAGCTAAAAATTCATAGATCCAACATGTATCATTACGTTGGCGTGTTAAAGAAAAAAAATCTGGAATTAAAAATTGCGAGAATATTGTATATTGTGAAAATACACACTTGGCATGCTGAAACTCATGTAGATGGTATGAGCACTTAAAGTGCGTGAATATTATAGCAATTTGTTACACCTTTGAGTTATACCATTGTAAATACGAGAAATAATTGCCTTTTTTTTATTAATTTTGGTTTATTATTTTCTATTAATTTAATCACTTATTATTTATCTGTTTTCATCACATATTTGAATTTTGATATGCAACTAGTCTCGTAAATACAAAAATCATATTTAATAAAAACTAAATGAACTTAAACTGGCCATTTTTATTAAGTGCCACTTTACACCAACATTTCCGATTTTTCTCAAAAATAATTGATTTGAAAAAAATGCCGAAAAATTATATCAAAAAAAAAAAAAAAAAAAAAACAAATGAATTTTACTATTTTTATTATTTTTATGCAAAACGTTAGATAGTAATCCATTCTTTCCAATAGATCCATTGCAGGTTTTAAAGTATTATCGATTGGTACTCATATATTATTGAAACTAGATTAGAGTATGCTCCAGTTTACTCCAATCTCCCCTGTAATTTTCTTGAAATTAGATAGATATAAATACATAATATTAAATGTAAATCCTTATGAATGGCAGTACGTTGAAATTATAATACTGTATTTATATTACAAATTTCCATTGAATTGACTTTATAAATTGAACGTATTGAAGATGTTTCTAATTACAGAAATATAAATACAACTGTGGAACATCAAAATGTTTCCTTTCCATAAACATTCAGATGTAGATATACATAAATATGTGTAATGTAAAGTACATTGAACATTAACAGTTAATGAGCAATTGCTATATAAATTTACCTTTTGCATGCATACGTCAGCATATAAACTGTACAATTCAATTGAATATGGATTTTAATAGACAAGAAATAGTAATGAATACAATTTATGTAAATATCAAAAACAATATCTATATAACCATGATCATGTACCAAAAGAACACTATAAAAAAGCTAATTTTGTTTTCAAAGATTAGTTAAATTATTTAAAATATTTAATTAGAAGAAAAACAAATTAATATATTTTGTTCGCAAAATTTTTATACATTTCATTTGTCAACTTTAAGTAACAAAGAAATTTTTCTTGCAGTGCTGCTGTCTATTTATATTTTGAATTTATGTATATTCGTATATTATTTAATATTATAATTATTATCATTGTTGTTATTATTATTATTTTATCCCACAAACTAGATGTCGTTACACACTCAGTAGTTAAGCAAATAGAAATGTTAAATAAAGATTTACATAATTATTATATTCAATAATTGAAATCACAATTATAATATCATTGCAAAATTAATGTAAATTTACAAATTTACAATGTGTACCTGTATTGGTGTTAGTATTAACAAATAATAAAAGTTTGAAAGTTTAATTTAGCATATATATATCTATATATATATATATATATATATATATATATATATATATAGCATATGCTAAATAAATATATGAACATTTTTTTGAATACTAGTCGAATAAATCATATAATTGTATGCAAGAATCTAGTTGAAATTTAGTATAAATGAGTTTTCTACAAAACGAATTTAGAGAGTAATATTTTTTTATCATCCCAGCAAAAACTTTACTTACCCGGTTAGTCAGCATATTACATTGCGTTAAATTCCTTCTCAAAATGAATTATAAATGAATTATGATATAACAACCTAATATGGAAGTCAAATTAAAGCTAAAAATCTGTGCAATATAATAACAATTTTTAATTAAATGTTACAGTACAAAAAGTTAAGCAAATATCCTTTTAAAAATGCTACTCTTTAATATTAATTTTTAAATAAATATCGCCTCACAACAGTAATTTCTTACACATAAAAAAAAATCGATATAGGCATAAAAATAGAGGTCTTACATAGTAAAACTGCATATGAAAGTTTACAATCTCTGCAATACACTAATATTTTTTATATAAATGTCACAGTACAAAAAGTCAAGAAAATATCTTTGTGAAAATTTCACCCCTTTTAATATTTATTTTCAAATAAATATCAAATATTTTAAATACTTTATATAAAGGATATTTTCTTAATATTTTGTGCTGCAACATTTAAATAAAATAATTTACTATACAGCAAAGATTCGTAGGTTTAATTTAATACCCATATTTGGTTTATGTAATCTTATTAAAATCCTTTGACATTTTGAAGTCCTTTTGGGAAGAAATTTCTACGTCCTGGAGAAAAACGTAGTTTTACTATGTATGGTCTCTAGTTTTATGCATATATTGATTTATTCACGTGTGAAAAGAAATAAAATATATATTAATAAGTAGTTAATCGAATACTAGAAAATTACTACATTATACTACCAAAAATATAAGAGTTATCAAACTACATACTTACATTTAAACTATAAATAATTATTACTATTCTTCTATTAATTTTAGCATGTAATTTTTTCACACTTTTAAATAATGATATCATGCACTATTTATTAATGTCATTATCACATCAAGTAATTATTTTGTACTTTAAGTAGTACAACTCATTACTTTGTAATGTGTGAACTATTACCAAAATTTCAAAATTTTTTGCTGGCACTCAACAGCTCCCATGTTAAGCGCTAAATTTCGCACATATTTCTAATTTTTTTTATCTGTCCTATTACTAGCTAAAATGGTTCCCGATAAGAATATTGAACTCAATGAATGTTAATAGCAGGGAAGCCACAAATATGCTCTAATGCGCATTAAAACTTAAAATATGATCTTAAAATGCCAAAAATATTCTTTTTAAAAACAAATAATTTATGAAATTTTTCAACAAAATATACTTTTTTGATCAAGATAAATTAACTTATTACAGTTCTATTGTACAATAAAACTAAAATTTATTTATCATCAGTCGCTGTCGGAAAGCCCTATTTATAATTCCATACAACTTTTTTTTATATCACAGATTTATTGAAATTCCTTTTTCTTACTAATCTATTTCCTATTCCTAATCTATGGATTCTATACATATGTAGGTCTTTCATGCCGAAAATTAAATGTTTTTACAAGATTTTTGATTTGATCACATAGTTTGGAAATAAAAGTAACAACTATACATATAAGATTTAAAAAAAAAAACATCCCATGAGGTATACAAAATTAAAAAAAAAAATTCTCTTCAAAATGTCAAAATATTTATATTTTAATATGCTGTAAAAATATTAAATATGATCTAAAATTATTATATGCAAAAATATGTCCTTAAGGGTAAATAAACTATGCAAAAATATAATTTTACAAATCGATGTCAAATTGCTTTATTTGTTTGGAAGCGGATAAATATTTTAGGAAAAAACATAAAATTGCATATTTATGGTTTCTCTGGTTATTAATTTTCTTTTTACAAAGATGCCACAGAAAAAGTAAACAAATTTAAATATGAAATTGGCTTGTTAGTAAGCATTTAAAATTTCTGATAGCAATTTATATTTGTTTTTTAAAACCACATTATTAAAAAAATAGAAATGATAAATCACTAAAAGTTTACAAACGAAAATAATTTATTCAATATATTCATGAACAAAATATATTTATTTTAGTTTTTAACCGTTAGAAAACGAAATTTAAATACCCTATTATAATAAAAATTAAAACTGGAAAAGCGCTAAAAAAGTAATGATGTTAACATAGTGTTGTCATTATAAGAAAGTATTTAGTGCTGAAAAAGATCTGCAAAAGCTTTTATTTTAGCCCATGGTTGTCATTGATTGGATTTTTATTCACTGCTATTAAAGTTCTCCACTTAAAAATATGTTTATATCATTATTTAATGAAATATTATTATAGATTTGTTAAAAGATAATTTAAATACTTTTAAATTGGTAAAATTATAATTTCCTTAGAAATACTTAACCTGATTTTTGCCTAAAATGCATTTATTTTTACTTTTATAGAAGAAAATATTAAGAAGTTACCAAAATGTGCAAAATATGCAATTAGTTCTACTTTTGAGATTGTAACATAAAATGAAAGCGTACCAGTTTTCTAGCAAAACATTCAAATGGTTTTTTAAAATTAGTTCGAGTTTCGCTTTTACGGCCTCCTGAAGTTCGAATTTTTAGGAACTTTTTTTTTAATTTAAATGTTATTATAAGTAGTTGTTATATATCATAATTATACTAGATTTTTTATGTATGCCACTCACTTTTTGCGTCCATTTTTGTAATAATATTGTTCACTTTATTTAACTTGATCTTATCTCCAAACTATTGAACTGATTAAAATTAAACTTGGCATATGTTTATCCTTGAAGAAAGTACTGACTGGATGTCATGCTCACTTTTTTGAGAAAGAGTTGCTTGGTTTCTTAGTAAGCAAATTTATAATTTCGTAAACATTTTGATGACAGTGGTGAAAAATATCATAGTATAATAAAAGTGATCGAAAAAACGCGTGGCACCCATACAGACAAAATTTCATAATATACAATATTTTATATTTTTTTTTTTGTATTTATGTGATAATTGTCTTAGTAGCATCAAGAAGGTAGCAAAATCGGTTTTCTCTGAAGGTGGGCTAAAAACTGGGCTTGATACTACGCCCAGTTTTAGCTAATATTTCTGTCGATATTTTTTCTCAAAAAATACTTGATATATGTGATAAATTTTTAAATTTAAAAAAATTAAAATTATATATGAATAAGGAATCATATTTTTTTAACTTTAATTAAGTATACCTCCTAAACTAAAGTTCAGAAAAAAATAATTTTTTGCGCAACCAAATTTCGAAGTGTTGGATTTAGTTTCCTGAAGAAATAAAAAATATACATATTTTGTTATACTAATATTATGAATTTATTTAAAGACATGTATTTCTATGGCACTATTTCGTGTGTCACTTGAATAAGGATTTCTTTTAATATTAATCAGGAAGGATATGATTTGAATTTCTTTCAATATAAACGGCTAGAGAATTTTTAATTTGATAGTTTTTAAATAGTTTTTATTCAAAATGGGACGTGGTAAGGCTCTTAATAACTCTGAAAAAGAAAAAATTCTAATTCTGTAAACTTAGGGTCAGAATCCGGTCCAAATGGCCAAAAACAGTAATAGAGGAAAGACAGTTGTGTACAGTTATTTAAATAACGTGGAAAGATATGGAAAAAACATGAAAGGGCGGAAGGAAATGGCAACAACTCCAAAATAAAGACGAAAAATTCTTAGAATTACATCAAATTCTGTCATGTCGGTATCAAAAATACGTGAAAAAGTGGAATCAGTGCCAGTATAAGAACAGTGCCCATACACAGTCTGATGAAAACTGCAAAAAAACCACCACTTAATGAAAAACGCAAATCACAACGTCTACAGTTTGCCAAAATACAATGTCATGGTCCGACAAATGGTTTAAAGTTGTATTTTCCGATGAAACAAAGTTTAATGTTGATGGTCCCGACGGGTATAACTATTACTTCCATAACCTAAATAAGGAGGAATTATTTTTGAGCCGCAGACACAGCCGAGAGGGCGGAATAATGATATGGGGTGCCATTTTGTATTATGGTACCATAAAATTTGTTTTTGTATCCAACAAAATGACTGCAACGACTTAAAAAAACATTCTGGAGGAAGCATTTCCAAAATTTTGTGATTTCTTTATACCCATACCTTGGACGTACCAACACGACAACGCTTCGATTCATATCGCCAGAGCAGTGGATGGATTAATCAACAAGGTGTTCAACTTTTGGATTAGCCCCCATATTCACCAGACCTGAATCCAATTGAACATTTCTGGGGTGGGCAAGAAAAGTTTATGAAGGAGGAAAACAATTTAAGACGATGGAATCCTTAAAGGATGCAATAACTGAAGCGTGGAGTTCAATTTCGTTAAATTACTTAGAATCATTATACAAGTCGATGTTAAATAGCATTTTTGAGGTTATTTCTAAAAATGGTGGCAGTACTCATTACTAATTGAATGCTATAAGATAATAACTTTTATTTTTATAACCTAAAATTTAAAATTGAATTACAGTTTGCTTAGTTTTAAAATATTCTTTATTCAAGTGACAATCACTAAAATCACTAAAAGTTTACAAACGAGTACCATAACAAAATATTTATATTTTTTATTTCTTCAGGAAACTAAAGCCAACACTTTGAAATTTGGTTGCGCAAAATATTATTTTTTTTCTGAACTTTAGTTTACGAGATATACTTAATTAAAGTTAAAAAAATGTGATTCCTTATTCAAGTGGCAGGCAGTGTATAAATACATAAATACATATAAGTTTACTGATTTAAATATTTTTTATTTACACAAATTATTAAAAAAGTGCTCCGAAATATCCGAAGGTTAAGAGTCCATAAAATCGAAATTAGGACTATCTTTGAAGATGCCTGTGATTTAATTATTCCCTGTGGTATGCTTTCATTTCGCGTGGGAATTATTGAAGCAATATTTGATGACCCAAAATTTGACGCATAGTGTTTTTGAAGAATCGCTTATGTGTGTGTGTGTGTTTTTTTTTGCTGGGTAGTTAAAGCATAACCACAAATAACTAATATTTTTCATATAAAAAAAAAAAAAAAAATAGTTATTTATAACTAATAATAATTATATTTACAATTTTGTTAAGTGAAACAGACATCAAACTTAGATAGTTTTTTAAACTTTTGCAAATTTATTACAATCCAGTAAAATGAAAGACTTTAAAAGCTAAGGTTAGCAGGTTTAGTGGAGAATTGATATTTAGAACTTTATGTCGTATTGAAAAAAATCACCCAAGAGAAAAATGAAGCTGCTGTCAAAACACTAACAACATTTTTCGAAACCCCTTTAACTATTTATTCTTTTATTCTAGGGAATGGCACGATTTTTTTGACCCACCCTACTCTACAGTTCAATTTGTCTCCTCTGCAACATAATTGTTAAATATCACACTGAGCTGGCTAATAAAAGTTGTATTCAAAAGAAAATAAAAATGTTAGGAGTTTTTCCTACAACCTAAATTAGATTATTTATCAAGTGATTTTTTACTGGGTTTTTAACTATAGAGAAACCATCTTTATAATAAAAATTCAAACAAATATTTGACAAAATATTTAGTGCTACTATCTTTTCTAGGAAACAAATTCAGAAAGGGACTATTTCTTATACGAATCTTTGGTTGCATCATAAATAGTGATTCTCATGGTGACATTTTAGTTATTGTTTAGTATAACTATTACTGTTTACAAACGCTTGACCGAACCAAACATATCCTTCTTTTCCAGAAAGTAATAATGAATGTATATATAATTTATTTTAGCTAACTATAGGAGAATATGAAGCGTGTTAAATTAAAAAGTTTTATTAAAAATATTTTATGCATACAAAAAATATTTTGTTTTAAGCTTTTTTTGTTTTGTTTTTCCTAATATTCATCACATTTTTTTTTTTTTACAAATATATAGTAAAAATGAAACTAAATAAAGAACATATTTTAAAACTAATAACAATCATAGATTTAAATACACAAACATGCAATTTATTAAACAAAAAATAAAATAGTAAAACAGAGTGCAAAAGAGAAAAAGAAAATTAAATACAACTAAATAATTTATAGAAATTTTAACATTTTAAAATATAAATACACACACACACACACACATAGACTAACAAACGATTACAAATGAATGTGTGTTGTATGTATTAATGCAGATAAAAAATCAGATTTTATTTATGCATAAGAGCATAAAATATTGCCAAATTGTTAATGCTACAAATAGCTGGCCGGAGATGAGTTATGCAGGAGAAATAAATCATAATATGTATGTAAATCTCGATTTTAAGTTAGGCAGCAGCGTTGCCGTTTAGGTCTAATTGAACCAAAATTGGTAGATTTATTTTAATCTTCGGAGGTTTGGTAGTTTGGTTGGTTTGTTCCAAATATTCAGATTTTTTGGTAGAATAATGACTTTGTGCAAAAGAGAAAATAATTGTTTTTTTTTTAGCAGGAAACAAGGTTAATAATTTCTAAGAATAAAAATTCATTGAATAAAAAACATAAAAAAGAATATCTTACCAATTACAACTCTGTGTTAAAACCACTAATTCTGCAGGTCTTTTTCAGCACTAACTACTTCTTTTCAATGACAATACAATGTTAAAAACATTACTTGTTAACTTCTTTTCAGTGATATTTTTACTGGGACTTTATTATTATTATTCAGAATAGAAAAAATACTATTAGCAATTCCTGAAATAGTGCTAGACCATTATAAAAACATTTTTTAAACTTTTGGTACTTCATCTCATTTTTTTGGGAGTATAAATATTTAAATAAAAAATAGTTTGGCGAAAGTGTTAAAAACTAAAATTATCTATTTTAAGTGATGAAAAATATTCGAAGTGATGAAAAATATGAAAAGTATATACATATTCATATTTAAAAAAATCATTTTAAATGTTGGTAGATTTTGGTAGTTTTTAGAGAAAATTTTGGCAGGAAAAATATTTTCTTTATGGCAACGCTCTTAGGCAGACAAGATCGTTTAACTATAATGCCTATATTTATAAGTAATTTTTATTATTATGAAACAAACTGGTATCAATCCAAAATTCCCTATTTTGAATTGTTAATAAATCTGCTAAAAGCTCTAAATATATATTATTTTTATATTTCCCATAAATTAATATTTCTGTCATTAAAGGGAATTTGTATGTCATAAATATTTCAATGAGAAAAATAACTAAATTATTTTAGAGTAATTGTACTCCGATATAATATATAAAATTTTTATTCAGAAATCATTTTTTCTAATAATGTTTTTTCAATATTCCCAATTTCAAAGATGTGTTGCACATACTATACTTACTGTAGAGTACCTGTGTTTTAAAAATATAATTTATCTACGTAAATTAAAACTATACATATTTCATAAAAAAAATAAATAAATTGTGAATTCTAATCATAGTTGCAACTATAAAAACCTTTACTTCTAATAAATATATTCGCCTATATAAATATAGTTATATTTTTTTAAATATTTAAATTCAAAATTGAAACCAATAAAAATAAAATTATGTATATGGAAAATGTAGATATAAAATATATGTAAGCGCATAAATGCGTTATGTATGTTGGTTAATATTTTAATAAAAAAATCTAATACATTGGCTTTTTCAACTGTTTTTCACTATTTATAAATGTTATTGCTTAAAAATTCATGTATATGGAAGGTATAATTTAGGTGAATTTATTTGAGTTAAAGTGCTAGATTATTTTAAGTAAAAATGAGGAAAGTTTAATTGAAAATTTAGAAATATATTATGGATTAATACATTGAATTATTGGTTTAATTAATTTATGTAGTTCATACTAAGAGACTTATTCAATTACACTTTTTTGAAAGTTATTAATAATTACCTCTAAAAACAACAACAAGAAAATAGTTTGATTTAAAATAATATTTCACAAATTATGAAAAAAATTTAAATAAACATTTCTTTAAGAGGACTTCAAAATTAGTGAATAAGAATTTGAAAAGTAATTTGTGGACTGATTATTAATCACTTTTTGAAAACTTTAGTTTTTGTTTAAAAATTAATGAATTTACTAACAAAAAAATACCTACGCGCAATTCCTAATAAAATCGTCCCAGCAGGATTTCAGTAATCCTCGATTAAATTGAAATTCAGATAATAAAATCTGCTTCGAAATAAAAAGAAACCATTTCATTAACTTATTATAACAAAAATTTATTAATTAAAGTGTTCAAAACATTTGCTATCATTCAATCTTTCTAATTCCAACAATTTACACTAACAAATTTAATTCATACTAAATATTTTATTCCTAAATCAATAATTTGTCAAACAGTCAACAGTGGCAATATCCACACTGATCATAAACGAGCAATACCCCGCTTAACAGCTACACGAGAAGATAGAAAAATCAAAAATATATTACCAAATATCCGAACGCTATTTCCAGACAAGCTAAGATTGAAATCTCATTAGATGAAGGTCTTTCAACTACATAAACAGAGGAACTGGGGAATGTGGACTCTGAGTTTATAGATTAAAAAAAAAATTTTTTTGGCAGAAGAAAATCGTGCAAAATGTGTTGAAAAAGTCAGTGTTGAAATAAAATAAAGTAACTGCTAAAAATATTATTTTTAAGAAAAAAGTTATGATTGCTAAAAATTGGTTTTTATTTGCAAATGTTTTGACCACCATTTTATGGATGGAAAATAAAGAAATATTTTTAGGAAATAAATTAGCTTTTATTAAAAGTAAACATATGGCCAAAAATTTGAATAATAGCGCTTTCTTTATTTTGAAAGTACTTTTGAAATGTTTATTTAATTTTTTGTTATTTTTTTTTTCATTTGTATTTTCATAAACAAAACTTAAGTTCCATACCAATTACAATGAAGATGTTATTTCATCAATGCTTAAAATTACAGTGTTAATATTTTAAGCAAAATTCTTGATTTATTTTTCAGATTCAGACTTTTATTTTTGCTTACTTATTTACTTACTTGTTTTTAGTAACATATTTCATTAGAATTACGTTCAATTAGCCAAAATTATATATTACCTGAAATTAAAAAAAATATATATATATATATATATTAAATTTTGTGATTACGTATTTTTAATATTATATTTATTTATTAGCTATTTCTACCCGTGTTTTCTGATATATATTTAAAGAAATGAAAAAAAAAACAAATTTTAAGTTAAATTGTTATGACTTTTATATATTATAATTATATTTCCGATTAGTTAGAATCAAAATCTAATCTCATGTTTAAAGAGTCATTACTTTAGAAACGTTTACAATTTGTAGGATGATGTCGCAAAAAAAATTGTTTTGATTTAATCACTCAGTTGATCATCCTAAATAGTTAAAACAACAACTCCTACAATTCTTAAAAAATTGCTGAAATTAAAACAAGCTTTTTTTCTTTGAATTTTGTATACATTTATTGATCATTATGTAAAAGATGCATACACCAGATCTTAAACACACTATCGTTTCTGAAAATTCATTCTATTTATTAATCCCAGCTTTGAAATTTTAGAACAAATGGGCTAAACTCTAAATTTATGATTGGTCGAATTCCGAACGATATAGTTTTAAATATTAGAGGTGTTTTCTTCGCAGGAGTGATCTCCATAAAGACATCTCTCAAAAAAGTAAAAGATATCCACATTTTCTTAAAAAAGTTTTTATTTGATAGACAATGAGCTATGACACTTTTTTACAAAAATAGGAAAATCGGTTGAGAAATAGCAAATTACCAAATATTTAGAAACTTGTATGAGAAGGTCTTTGGGTTTTGCTTCGATTATGAGAATTTTTAAGTTATTTAATAAGATCGGTTGATTAAAAAATAAAAATTTATTAACCAGTTAGTTTAGCAGCACACTTAGATATTTATGAAGCCTGGATGCTTATAAAGGCATATAAAAAATTCAAAAAGCTCAATCGATATCACATTTTTATAATTATACAACATAGAATATAGGGGCATATAGCCGCATATTTTTCTCAAATATGAATAATGGTAAATGTTTTCTGTCTATCCTGAAGTTTTGGTGAAATTCTATCATTAGTTTTTTACAATTTAATGAAATTGTACTTTTTAAGTTAATTATTTTAATGTAAATGAAGCATTTTTAATGATTTCATGTAAAAAAGATAAATTCAATCCAATTTTTTAAAAAAGCTAGTCAAACTAAATTAATTCACCGGCTCTGTAATTATGACGGGAAGGGGAATTATATTACACCTGTAAAATAAAATTACTAAATGTAAAATAAAATAAACAAATACTGAATAATGCGTTAATACTAATATCTGGATAATGTTATGCACCTTAGGGCGATTCGTGAAAGTGGGTTTATATGGGAGCTATAGTAAATTATGAACCAATTCTCATTAAATTTGGCAATGTTGTTTCTACTTACATAAAACTTATATGTGTCTAATATTAACTTGATGCTAACATTCGTATGGGATTTAAGCACGTTAAGGTGATTTTCGGAAGAGTCGTTTATATCGGAGCTATGGTCAATTATGGACCGATTATCATAAAATTTGTTACAAAGATTGTACACAATTTCTTTGCACCGAATTTCATAAAAATGTTATTATTTTTAATGCATTTTTGAGTATTTAAACTCTATTCCGGTGGGACATTTGTCTGGGGGCTAGGTGAAATAATAGACCAGCACAACCAATTTAAAATTTCATTAATTATATTACATTAATTATCTTTAAAATTGGGACCCGTACTTTGTGCGCAAGGTTTACATGGACAGCCAGCCAGACAGATAGACCTCCTCATTGGATTCTGAGTCGATTGGTATACTTTAAGGTGGGTGTTGGATAACTTTTCTATGCGCTGCAACCATAAGTAAAAACGCATAATTCTCCAACCACCTATGGCGGTGTGAGGTATAAAAAAGATGTTGCATCCAATAAGAAATTCGTATCAATTTTTGTTCCTTCTAAAATATACATAGATGAGCCAAAAGTTATGTGAATTGATGCAAACATTTCCAAAAGTAGGTTTAAACAAACGAAAGCTTAAAGCGTAAAGCTTAGACTTACTAACTTTATGCAAAATATTATGTGCAGTGGTGGAATCAAAAAATATGAAAAGTTTAGTATAATTTTTTCGCAAAATTGGGCGTAAAAAGAGGCGTAGTATCCAATAAATAGGTTATATATGGCATAGTTGCTTCGGAGCTATGTGTGTGCCAAATTTCATGTGAATGAAAAAAAAATCAACTGAAATAATAAATCAAATAAATAAATATTATAAACCATATCTCATCCAAAACTATATATGTGCCAAATATTATGTGAACCGGTTTAGTAGTTCAGTGACATCAAATAAATAAGTATTATAAGACTATATAATTTCCAAGCCATATGTGTGCCTAATTTAATGTGAATCGATTTAGGATATGAGTCAATAATGAAATGAAATTAAGTAAAATATAATTTTTAAAAAGTAGGCGTATAAAGGGGTGCGTTATCCAATGAGGATCTGGTATAGCTATAGTTCTTTTCAATAAAAGAAATATATATATATATATATATATATATAGAAATGTGTATATAAAAATTAAAGCAATCATTTGACAACACAATTACTACATCATTATATCCCAACAAAAATTCTCCATAATATATTACATTAAAAAGATATATACATTGTACCACCCTCAAACATTAATTTTTAATCCTTTAATAGCCTTTTCGCAAAACGAAAAAAGAATTTAAATTTTTTCAATAAATTTCCGTCTATATAGTTTGTTACAACGTGTTTTTTTTTTCAGCGATTACATCAAATTTAGTGTCAACTTTACATAAAATGAAATGTTGCATTATATTCGAGCGATTACAATAGAAAATATTTTATTAATAAATAAAAAACAGAATGCTATCATTGCATGCATCTAAAATGTTATCTCAGTATTTATGGTTTATTTTGCAATGACTAAAGATAATGTTAAATATGGCAATTACAAAAAAAATCTAATAATTTATTAAAAAAAAAAGTTAAAATGAGAAATTAAATCCATGTCATAAATATTAATGTTTAAATGAGAGTTCTTTTTTTAAGCTTGATAATAAAAATATTTTTTTTTTTTAAGTTCTTGTTCGTGCATATGTACCAATAAAATCATGACTTCTTTTTAAACCCTGCCACATATGCCACTAATCAGTTAGTAACAACTATAACCTGCAATTTAGTACGTGCTCCATATGTTTCCTATTTTGGTTCATAAAAAAATACATGTACTAAGATATAAAAAAGTACATTGAAATTGCGATTTTCCGAAATACTTACTTAGTACTTGTTGTAATACAACGACGAGTAGTATTTAATAATATGTACATGTATATTGTTTTTGTTATTATTTCTTAACATGTTGATACTGTAATTTGGGGTGTCAAAGAGAAAATATGTATTTGTGTAATGTGTAATTGTTTGTGTTGAAAATGTGCTAAGTTGTGGCACACATCTTCACGTATAATATTGGCAAACCTCATACTGACTTTTATTACTCAGATATTTTTGTCGTTTAGAAGCGCGAAACCACCAAGGACAAGAAAAATTTGGGGAATATAATGCTGACATATTATTTTCATTATTATTACTTCTTTCTTTGCGAGGAAGTTCTTTCATTTAATTTGTTAAAAATTTTGTATCAGCTATTTAAAAATCAAACACATATGTTGACAATAAACCATCAGAAAGGAAGTCACCCCTCGAAAGTCAAAATATATTACGAGAAGAATATTATTAGAATACAATAACTGCTACTTAGGAACATACAGATAAAAAAGAGTGAGATTACTAAGTAACATGCTAATTTTGGAAAAAGTATCGCTGATTGATACTCGTATTCTTCCGCTGAAATCTTTTGAACGCATGATTTACATAAATTAAATTTGGCGAAAAACATCAGTGTTGTCGGTGTGGACTTTTTAAGAGTGAAACATGAAATTTAAATAGGGTATCACAAAAAAAGTTCCCAAAATTTTATGACGTTTCTTTTTAAATAATATATAATATATTGACAAAAGTTTTTTAAAGTAAATTTCATTCTTTAATCGAGATCATAGTAACGTTACAACATGCAGAGGAAATATGGAATTTAAAGCTCAGAATAAAGTAAATATTTATTTCATCGAAAATATTTTTTATCACTAATATACTAAGAATATATAATATCATGAATTCCACGAAAGAACACAACAAAAGTACAACTTTTGGCCTCATGGCTTTCGATTTTCTTCATATTCACTAAATATGAAGCTAAAAAAATTATCCAACTTTTGTTTTAAATCAAAAAGAGTGTTATTTCGGTTTAAAATTATTTGAAAATTAAAAAGATCTAAAAAGTATGTTATTTTAAGAGAACATATTTTCTATATTTCTTATCGCATTTTCATTATATAAAATACATTAGATTTCTACGTTTGTCCTCCTTTATAACAAATTTATTAACTAATTTTACTTTTTTTAGATGCAATTTTCAGATGCAATTCTTAAAACGTTCTCCTCCTTCGATTTTAATGATTTCATGATCAAAAAATGATTTATTTGTTCAATAATTCAATTTAAGTTTTTTTATGATGGAAATGTTTACTATTTTTTACATAAAAATACCATTACTTTTTCCAATACAAAATATTACTTTTTCTTAATGTTTAAGTTTTTATACGTTTACGCAAGGAGAGTGCAACAATTATTATTATTTTTAATATTATTATTATTATTATTATTATTATTAAAAATACTAAAACTTTCTGTCACAAAAACTTTAACTGAATTATTCAGTCAATTTACCAATTTTTAAGTTTATTTGAAAAAATAAAATTTTTTTAAGGAAAGAACGCTTTCAGAAGTCCATTAAAAAAACATTTGCGTTGGAAATATATTACAAATATATATTATTATGCTATTTAAAGAGGACTACGTTTCCTTTCTAATGATATCAAAATCAATGAAATCCGAGTTCTGCTTCAAAAGATATGATAATTAAAATTACGAATTTATGAAATATTTTGATTTTCTATAGAATTAGAATCGTGAATACAACCGTCCATCAATTAAAAAAAAAAAAAAAATAATAAAACAGTTATGTTTTATTGGTGACACAAAGTGTGTGCATGGCAAATATGAACAAAATTAGAAGAACTAAGTTTATTTTTAATTTGACGTAATTTTTCATATCTATTTAATTTCTTGCTGAAACTCCACTTTTTGGGAATAGTAAATAATTACTTATAAAAAAATTAAAATAAATGTATTTATGGCTTGGAAATAGGATGATTTTAATCTGCTACAAAATTACACTTTTCATTTGCACACGAAAAACGATATAATGTGGACTATAATCTTTTTGATAACACTACATAACAATTTTCAAAAATTTCAAAACACCAGCTAAATTTTGAAGATATTCGTAAAAAATCATTTTAGGAATAAAGATCACGTAGCTCCCTCAATTTTAGATTTTATAGTTCATTGAGAAAGCAGAAGATCATAGCTTTTAGAAAATATTAAAATATTCAGATAAGTAATAATTTATTCAAAATTTTTTAAATTATTTAAATTTTCTATTTCAAAATGTCGAATTTGATGTAAATTTATGGGATTTTTTTCTTCTAGGCCAAAAATATTTGTATACAATGCTAGTTTGTTTAGAATAAAACCAATCTAAAAAACTCTAAAAGTTATTAAGCATTTTTTAAACTTTATCAAACAATTATTCAAATATTTAAAGACGAAACATTTCATTTGGTTTTTGAGTTGGTGCAAAACGTTTTGGAACGAAAACTTAAAAATGTTTTCGAAACTTTTGTATTTAAAATCGAATAAGTTATTCTTATTTTGTTTAATCTTAAAATTAAATCTTATTATGTTTACAATAAAATTAACCTTAAAAATTACTGCTTTATTGTACAGTTTTTCTGTATCTAATTTAAAATTTTAAGATTCATTGGAAATCTTTAAAACTGATATATGATATTCTCAAGAAAGCCTACAGTGTACGCTATGTTATTTCTTGAATGATTGTGCACTGTAGCAGCATATTTTTAAAGAAATTTTTGTTGTAAATATAACGAAATTTATTATTTTTTTAATTAGACAAAAACTGTAAAACATATTCGATTTTATTTTATTTTATTTTATTTTATTTTATTTTTTTTTATAAATTTTTGATTTTTTCTCTAGTAAATATGCTCCAAATAAAATACTGTGTCTGAAAATATATGAACCAATTTTTGATAAACTTTAGAAAATATTTAGTAGCACAGGTATACACACATAATAAATTATGGCTATAATTTTTTCTAAATAAATCATTATTTGGATTTAAATTAAATTTCATTAAAAAATAATATTTGGTTTTAATGTTATATTTTATTGCACAGAAAAAATTATGACTAGAATTAAAAAAAAAAATCATTATTTAACTTTAAATAAAATTTTATAAAAAATTTGTTTGATTTTAATATATTATTTTATTGCTTGTAAATTCATTCTAAACTAACACGAAAAGCAATAACAATTTCTTGTTTTTTGACAATTAAAAATATAAAAATAAATAAAATTATAAAAATGTTGACACAAAAGAAAATATAAAATCCATCATTTTCAGTATTCCAGAGGTAAGTTACCTTAATTTTCGTATATATTTCATTACCAATTATGTATAGTGATTTATTTTTGTGTAGCTTCTAGATGAATCAAAAGCATATGAAATATGCATGTATATAGCAATATACCACATAAATGATGGGGTCTATTATATATTGCTGTATAATCCCCAAGTCGATTAAATTATGTCCTTTCAATTGTGTACCTGAACATGTGGGAGCTACATCGTGATATATTATATATTTTGCATATATATATATATATATATATATATATATATTGTTTTAGATGGTTTTGGCCACTAATGAAATTTGGAAATAGTGTCGTGTCTTCTTTTATTTCATATATATCTTTTATACATAAACTATTAGTTATGGCACCATTACTTTTTACCAGCATAATTACACATTATATACATACTATACACTGTGTATTACCGTTAAACTATATTTCATCTAAAAAAGTCTCCATTAATTAGTTATTATTATATAAAAGTTTCGCTTCCCTGCACCAAATTTTCATATATACATTTACATGATAATATACAATACTAACATTCGATCCGAATTATTGTATTATTGTATATATTATAGAAAATGTAGACAAAAAAATATTGTTTGAAAATCTGCAAAAAATTTGATATTATTTTTATTGATTTTAATAAACCATATTACACAGAAAAAAGTTTGTGCATAAATATAAGAATTTACTTTCATTGATTTTAGTTCATAATATTTAAGAATAATGTCTTAAATATTAACACTTTTTTACATTTTTTGAAATGAAAGTCAAGAAGACTTAAATGTTTAAAATTTTCTTTACATAATTTTTGGTTTTTAATGGTTTTTAAGCACGTGTTGGGGACAGAAGATCACAACAGATGCAGTTTTTATTACAATGATGCATGTGCTATAGAATGGCAGCAAATTTAGCAAATTTCTAATCCTTACTTTTTATTGGAAAATTGCCATTTAAAGGGATCTATTGTTAACATTTTCATGCAAAAGTATTTTTATTTAGAATATAATATAATATATAATAATAAAACTAAATTAAAATCTTAACAACATTTTTGCAAAATTCGCAAAATTATCATTAAGTACAATTTAATAATATCTATGAACAAATTATTATATTTTATGAAAAAAGTTTGGGAAAAAAGTCATATTAGATTCATAATATTTAAGAAAAAAATTTTCAAATATATAAATTTTTTTCTCTGTGTATTGAATTTCTTAAGAATTTTCAAATATTTAAATTTATAAATAGTAAAAATATTTTAATAAGAAAAAAAATAATTTTTTTTTCAATAAAATATTTAAGAATTTGAATATTTGATTTTACTAATTCAGTGATATGTACGATTTCAGTAAAAAATATAATTGGTTTTATGAATTTAGTAATAGAATACGAAATTTAATTTTTTCTGTGCATGAAGAATCATAAAAATTTTTTAAGGTTATTTAGGGTGCTTAATTCGAATCTTCTCATTTTTTTCTAAATTGATTTTAGTTTTCGAGATATTAACAAAAATGTTTCTTGATAACTAATTTATTCAATAAAAGGTGATAACCAGATTTAAATATTTGTTAAATTGAATCGTTCGTATTGTTGGGATCTGTTTCACATAACGTATGCAGAATAAAATTGCAACAAAAATTTCTGCGCTGGTTAAATACATTGTTCTTATCATAAAGACCTTTTATCATAGATTTTGGATGACCACATGTTTTCTCATAATAATGAGAAAATTTTATGAAAATCTGACTTCGGATTTCTTCAAAATATTAATAAAAGACGAACTTAAAAAAAATTTATAATTTTTTTAATATTCCTATAAATACACCGGAACAAAATGATTTATATTTTAACTCAGATGGCAATAGGAGTCAAAGATATTAACCCATTGACAAAAATAATTTAAAAAATATGGCCACAAGTTTTTCTGGGAAAAAATATTTATGGATCAGTAAATTTTTGGCAATTTTTTTGACCAATTCTAAAATCTAAATTAAATTTAATATTTTAATAACTGTGAACTTAAGATTAAGACATTTTATTATTCATTTGGGACGGACACAAGTTTACTCATTATGATGCACAAATTTGCATGAAAATCGGTTTGCTTTGAAGAGGTTATTGATAAGTTAAGATTCTATGTGAATATTTAGCTTAATATTATTCTTTGAGCTTAAAAGTAGTAAAAAGTGGTTTTGTTTTCCGACAAAAATTATATTAAATGATGTATTCATAAAATCAAATAAATCGTTGATAGCATCATTGATATGTTGTATTTTTTTTTTTTTTTTTTTTTTTTTTTGAGAATCGGTAATAGTTTCTTATTTTTGGTCCCGTTTGGATTGAAGTTTGTTGCAGTGTCCAAATTTTTTTACCACTACAGCCATGATGTGATCCACTCTACCAATTGTGTTAGTAAATTCGAATCTCGAAGCAAATTATTCAGTTCAGTTAGTGAATCATGAATATATAACATTTGTCAGAATATGTAATATATAAAGTATATAAACGCTAGAAAATATCTTTGCAATGTTTTTCTATATATCTATATGACCTGGAATAAAATCCAGCAATAAGAATATTACTGAAATCAATATTTTAGTGACTTCAACATCAAAAAGTCGTTATGACAGCGAAAAAAAAACAATTTATTTTTTGTGTGAAAGCCATACAAAATTTCACATTAATCCTTTAATATCATCAAAACTATTCTAGATATTTGGAAATAGATTAAAACTGAAATTGGAGCTTGACGCTTCTCACAGATTAAAATTAGTTCTCATCTGCTCTGGTCTTAACGTATACCCGAATTTGGAAACTTTTGTCCTTAAGAAGATCTAGAACTAGTTTTTTTTTTTCAATAAAAAAATATATAAACCAGCATTCGTTAAAAATTACCACCGAAATATTGTTTCGGAAGTTGTATCTTTAAAGCATCAGGTAAAATATCAAAAACGTGCTTCAAATCAAAATAATCAAAGTAAGTCGACTCCAGACGTTCACAGAAATAGATATTTCTAAAATATATTGTGTCGAATTTTACGTAAAGATCTGGGACTACAGACTTACAAGATCAATTTACATATAGAACAGAAATGTCTTGATTAGTTTAGCATAAATAAATATATAATAAATAAATAAATAAATATATATATATATATATATATATATATATGTTTTTTGCAGTGGCTGGTAATAAATTTTCTCCTAAACATACATTTTTTTAGTATATCAATATTAAACGGTTAATCATGACTTATTTGTGATATAAAATAATTTCTTAATTTAACTGTATGGTTATTGTTCGTTTTGCAATTTAAATTAATGTTGCTGTTTTTTTTTTTTAATACACAATTATTAAAAAGTTGTTTTATTTTATTATTATTATTTTTTTTTTTTTGGCTCTTGTTTTAAAATAAACACAATATTTTCTTTTAATTAGATATTATGTTAATTTGCATTTTAATTAATAAATTTTAATGTACAATATTTTTCTTTTTGTGTTTTTTTCCATTTAAAAAATTTTTGTTATGGTATTTTCTTAATTTCTATTATTTTTAATGGCAGTCAGGCCGATATTAATGACATGCAACCAACCGCAATTAAATAAAATTTATTTATTATTGTTTGCAAAGTACATAAAAATAATAATATTAATAATTTTTAGTAAATGTAGTAGTAAGAAAAGCATAAATTTTAAATTATAAATGACGAAGATGGTTTTAAAAGTTTAAAAATTTTTCATTTAAATAAGGGTAATGGGAACTTCTAAAAATATGGTACTCTTAATTATATGAACGAGCATATCTATTTATTTCATTGTTTACTTTGAAGTATTATTTTATTGAAATTTATTTTACCTTGTTCTATATTAAGTTAATAAAATTTCTCTTGAGTCTACATAATTTTATTGACCTTATTATTTAAAAAATTTTTCTTAATGGTATAGAACAGAATCTTAAATTGAATAAAATCATAATTGACAAGTCGACAATAATGCATTCGTTTTAATAATGCGTTGTATTTAAAATCATATATGTTAAATCCGGTGTACCACAATCTTGTGCCGATTTTCTTTTTACTCCAATAAATTGTGAAAGTTTCCAACTTACTAATGTATGCAGACGATGTTAAAATTTTTATAAGCTCAAGTAGTCCACATAATCAATAATTTTTATAAACGGATTTAGATAGTTTGTAATGGTGTAAAGAGAACTTAATGTAACTTAATTTCAAAAAATGCAAATGTGTACAATACTTGAGAAAACCTGGTTCTTATGGATCTTGGGGAATACGAATTTGAGTTCGTAAATGAATTCCTGCATCTTGGCGTACTATTTGATCCAAAGCTTATATTTAATAAACACATTAATATATGTACAAATAAGGCTCGTGGCGTCCTTGGGTTTATTAAACTATGAGCTAAAGAATTTTGTGATGTTATTATTATTCTGGAATACTGTTCTGTTGTCTGGGGCCCCTTTTATAACATTCATATTGACCGTATTGAATCTATACAAAAACAGTTTTTACTTTTTATATTAAGAAATTCTTAACCGGATTCGATACACAATTTGCCATCTTACAAGACCAGATTACTGCAAATTAAATTACCAAGTCTCAAAAGTCGAAGAACTGTGTTAAATATAATTTTCGTTATCAAGCTTATATCTGGCAGCATCGAAGCAGAATTTCTTGTGAATGGAATAAATTTTAATGTACCTCAACGTCCCTCACGTAGCTTTCAGCCATTATTTATAAAATATTTTCGACAAAACTATGCCAACGCTGATGCTTCCGTAGATTATGTTTAAACTTTAATGAACTTTAATGTTATTGATATGTCTCTCAATACAAATTTAATTATAATTTAATTTTACTCTTAAATAATTAATATAACATATAACTTGTAACAATTTTGTATTTCCTGTCTGTAAGGATTTTGTCCATAGACTTAATAAATAAAATAAATAAAAAAAAATTAAATTATCTAAGTATTTTCTTTATAAATTAATATATTATTTTCATATGATTTTATTTATGTTTACTTTTCTTTATATTTTTTTGAAGCAACCTACGTTTTGTATGTGGCCACAAATATTTGGTGTGATAAAATATTTTAAAGACTTTTCAAAACAACAAAACTGGATATTTAATTAATAAATATTTACTAGTTAACTGCATTAAACACCAATATGGTTTAAAGAGAAGCTAAAATAATTATTTGGTTAATTACATTTATTTGTTCAGCAAATAAGTTTAAAAAATTCAAAACTGTAAATGCAAACTATTAAAGGTTATTTAAATTTTTAATAAGTCTTTTATTTTAATTTCATAAGTTTAGCTATAAATTACATAGGATGACAAAATGAAAAATCAATTCGGATTTTTTGAAAAATTTATTTTATTTTATTTATTTTTTTTTCTCCATAACTATTGAGCATGTTAGAAAACAATGTAAATATAACTGGAAGGCAATTTTAACCCGAATTTTTGATATTTTGTTGAAATAAATTATACATGTCGTTTTCGAGATATGCTTTAATATATGGTGAAAAGTCATCAATTTTACAAATAGCGATTTATTGAGAGAACCAGAGTCGATTCAAAAAAGGCAGCCTATAGGCTTAGTATTTCATAATAACGTGCATCCGAATTAACTGAGAAATCCCATGCCGTAGAATTAATGTTGTTCTGTGTTATCAATCAGAACTATTATGCATGTATAGGAAAGTCATATTCACATCATGGTTGCCGCAACAACACTCTTTTCCCTGCAATGATATATTGTTATCGCAAATATCTTTATTGTTAAACAAACTTTATTCGGACAACAATTTGGTCACTGCAATAACCTTTTTGTTATTAGTTTTAGAATAACATTGTGGCGCAATATGTTTAGCAATGTGTTTGTTTAAGGAATATTTTATGGTTGTTGAAATCCTAACTACAATAAAACAATTTTCATTAAACAAAAATATTATTATGTTTGTTATTATGGTTTCATAATATTATTTCCTCTTTTATCGACAACCATAAATATTTTTAATATTTTAATGTAACGCTGTTTTTACTTCAGATTATTGTGTTAAATGCATGGAATCGATCACCTGACAGAGTGTAAAAATAAAATTGCAAACAAGGAATAATGTTTATTAAAAAAAGCTTTTGATAAAAAAGAACTTAAAACTGTTGCTAAGTGTTATTATTACATTATTTTAATAAATTGTATAATATATTGACTGCATTCTTTTTTCTATTGACAACAACGCAAGATGAAAATCGGTTTCTGGTCATTTAGTGCATACAAATTTGACCCCTACCATGGCAAGTGGATGACAAAACTTTCTTGGATAAGAGATGCAAACGCTTCTACTTGATGAAACAAAATCCCCGCAAGGTTACCTGGACCGTCATTCCAACGATGCTTCCTTGGCCGAAATTATGGCTAAGCTTAACCAGAAATCTGAGCTACGTCGTGCAGCCAAAATACTACTCTCCGCACAATGGGGCCAAACGAAAACTTTTTGATAATAAATCTGTGTCTCCTGCTGGTATCTTCTAAACTACTTCATAAATAGTTAATAAAGAAATTTTAAATTGACTTAGGTTTACATCCAGAAATTCCAAAAACTTAAGAAATTGTAAAAAATGAAAATATTTTATGAATGATAATAGACCAAGTAATCAAGAACATATATTAATAAATATAATATGGTAAAGTTGACAGTTTGAAAAGGCATTGAAATTGGTAGTATAATATAAATTTTAACATTTCTACTGAAATGGAGCTAGAATTAAAAAGCTGCATTACAATAAATATATAGCAATACTGTATAATGTAAATTGTAGCCTAAGAGAGGTATATTAAGACCTTTGTCTTAAACTTTATATAAGTAGTGTTTGTCGCTATTTTTGAGTTTTGTCGTCATATGGGTTGTTTATCAAGGCAACCCATAACTTTGAAAGACAAAAAGTTATGTTTGGGCATGAACTTGCACGAATATAAAAATATAAAAGTGTTCACAAAGTGTCTACTTTACGTAACAATTTAGAAAGTGCTATCATTTTTCGACAAACTCTTACAATCGTCAACTTTCCTTTTCTCAGTTAAATTTTGGTAATACTAAATGGAAATATCTTCGTTTTCACAAAAAAATAGGAGAAAATATTACCTTCTAACCTATTGGGTAGTTTCACTAATCAATAAAAACCTAAAAACTTATAAAATAATTAAAATAAAACCAAAAGTAAAAAATTAAATATCATATTGAAAAAATATATCTACTATAGTAAAATTATGTATTATAGAGGTTTAAGTAAGCAAAAATACCTAAAATTGGTTTTAATAAATACTGTTGTTAATTTTAGATAAAATGAGTTCGATACAACGTCAAAAAGGTAAAAAAAAATGCTTTTTAAATTTATTCCAGAAAAAGTGCATCTTTGACCAGTGTGCATTGGTCGAAAGTGGTAAATTTTAGAAAAAAAATCAATTTTTATCGATTGATATATATGACACGCTAGCTTCCTTTTAATTTATTGATGATATTTATTCATAAAATAGACTTAGATCGTATTAACACTAAATTGCATTCCGCCCATCCAAAAACGAATGCAGAATATGAAGATTTATATATATATATATATATATATATATATGTACATATTGTTTTGAAAACATAATATAATGGCCTCAAAATTGACAAGTATTTATAGCATTTTACTGTTTATTTACATATGTGCGTATAGGTAGCACACAATTATACCGTTTAGAATTTATAAAAAGTGTCCAAAAAAAGTCTCTAAGAGAGGTCTACAGTCGAATTCCAAAAATCCCTGAAGGGATTCACAAGTGTTGAGCTAAAACCTGTAGGACAATTTATATTTCATTAGTGGTAATTTAGAAAAAATATATTTGATGAATACTTACATCCTATTTCCATTTTTACTTTGACGCATATCAGTGCCTCGGCGGAGCAAATATAAATTAGGATATATGTGGTCATCAAATCTACTTTTTAATTTTCCCAAGCCGGTTCAAAAAGATTCAGCATTTAAAGTTTTAAATAGTTATTCATAAACTTTATCAATAGCCTTAGTTTTTACTGTTTCAGTTCATTTGTAAATTTTTCGGGGACTTTTTATTTCTTCATTGGAATTAATATATAATTGATCGAGATATTTCAACTAGCTTAGTTTCTTGTCATTTAGCACATAATATTAAAAATTCGCCATTTAGTTCCATTTTAAGAAGCGGCCAAAAAAGTTCGTTTAACGTTCGTGTAACGAGATAATATTCATAACAATCGATTAAATTTTTGAAAAATTACCATAAATTATTTTGTAAAGCTTTTTAAATGATTTTTACAGGAGTAAGAGACTAATATTTATTTAATACATTACACCAGAAATAATAGTGAAAATATTATCCTATTATGGTTTTATGAGCAACTGAAAAAAAGTCGTTTAAAACAATTAACTTTTTTCATAAAATCTGCACTCCTGTATTTAGTGTCAAATCAAAAATATGCTGTATGTAGGGTGCAAATCTAAATCAAAATTTTTGAAATACACACACACATTTATATATATATATATATATATATATATATATATATATATAGATGTTAAAAAACTTTGAGAAAAGTGAAAAAATATTACCATATTTTTGTAAAAAATAACCATTTTTCATACTAGTTTCAAAATGCTGACTTTGAACATTTTTCAAGTCTAGACGAATTGAGAAAATCAAAAAAATTTGTCAGCGTATTATTTTGGAATTTTTTACAAATTAGATAATATTTTAAAAAATTTCCCTCATATACCACAGGACTTATTTCCGAAAAACGAAATAAAGTCGAGGAAAAAACCAAACATTCAAACGTAAATATCTGTAAGAGAACTTAAGTGAGTAAGCTTATTTTATCTTGCCAAGCACTTTACAGAAATATAAGGATTTTGAAATCGGACTTGATTTGTAGAAGTTAAGATTTTTTAAAACTTTTACATACTTGAGGAAGTAAACTTTAATACCCTGTAGCTTATCTTCTACTATTACAGGATGACAAGATGACATTTTTGAAAGCTTAGGTCCTTCTCTACAATTATTCCATACATTTCAGTTCGGTCCGGCCAGTAGTTTAGGAGATACAGGTTTATTACCTAAAATTTTGCATTTGACCCCATTATGCCCCGGTGAGCAATTGATTTTGAAGAATAACGGCAGAGAGTTTTTAAGCATAGCAATAATATGGTTACAGCAAAACCATATTTTTAATTATTATTACATAAATGAAAAATATTTGTTCAAAAATATTTGTGTTGCAATCGTATTCCGGTCACGCGACGAGCATATTTAAAATGTTTCTGTTTATTTACTTAACAATATTGAACTGCTACATGCAAACACAATATTACATTCCAACAACAATAAAATCTAACTATAATACGAGACTGTTCGATTATGGTTCCTTCAAGCATATTTCTTCTGTACGTGTTACTTTGTTTTTAATACAATATAGGAATATAATCAGTAACTCAATTTCAGTTCTTGTTAACATTTTGGAAATTTTAATATACTCTAAAAGTTTCAGAAAAACCTCTTGTCAAAGCGATTATTGAAGTCCGGTTAAAGTGCCATTTATACAATCTCGCCAATCTTGCTTAATAATTAAATATTTAGTTTCTTTTTTAATATGTATTAATTTTCATTTCATTTAACTTTGGTTTATTCATGATCTGTGTTTTGTATATTTTTTAATATTCTGTTTTGTATACTTTGAAACAGATGTTTGCCTTATGGGTATACAATATCCACTGTCATTGAGTATAAAAAAAAAATATATATATATAATTTGAAATTCAGATGCAAAGTGCAATAGGAAAAAAACTATAAATATTATTGTAAAACAAGTACAATACTGGATAAAGCATGCACAAAAAAAGTCCAAAATAATGACAAAATTTACCATTATGAATAGTTGCAATTATACAGAATACAATTTGAAGTTCATTAGTAAAAAAAAAATCTATTAATATTTAACATAAATATGTAAAAAATTTAAGCAATATACAAATAGTCGGAATGCTATAGATACTAATTTAACATATGGTGGGTTACTTCAGCAAAGCTTTAAATAAAATGTATTTTTGTAAAATTTATTAACAAATATAATATTAATGTTATTTCATAGTAATAGAAAATTCTTTAAAAAATTAGAATCATATTTTTCGGATTTTTTTTCATAAGTTTCAGTTTGAATATTTTTAAGAAAGTTATAAGTATTACAATAATGATTATAAACGTTATTAAGTGATTTATGAAGAATTCAAAAACCCAAGGATCAAACGAATTAATTTATTTTACTAAAAATTTTGTAAGATATAAATTTTTGCTATTGAGAAACAGAGTTATTTTTACAAAGTCAGTTTTAAAAACGTACCGTTGTATGTAATTTGATTCGAAAAAGTTTCAAAATCCATAATAATTTTTTTTTTTTTTGTACACACTGGAAAATTTAAATTTTTATTAAAAAATTTATGATTTTCGAAGTGCACAAAAATTTTATAAAATTACACTAACAAGCATTCTTAAAGTCTAGTCTTTTTGAAAATCTTAAAAATCATTTAATATCTTAAACAATTTTTATTTTTATAAATTTAAAGTAAAAGATTTTTGAGACCTACATATTTCAAAATTTTGGTTTTAGATTTTTTTAATGAAATACCTTCACCTAAACGTGACACATTTATGCATCAATTTTAATAAAATATGGTTCGCTTTATGTGTAACATAAACAGCTTTATTAAAAACGTTAATTTTTGGTATGATAAAAAAAAGTTATTTTTTAATTAAAAAAATATATTAATTTAGTATTTAAGAGATGTTAGTTTCAGCGACACAATTGTTTTAATATACCCAAAACTACAATGCATAACTTGAAATTTTAAATTTTCGGGAATTCCCGCCCAAAATAAATAGTTAAAAATGTTAAAATATTTATAAGATAATTCAGTTAAATGAAAGATAAAAAAATGTTAAAACAAACTTGTTAATCATAAAACGATATACTAATTCAGTTCTTTCTGAAATATTGATATTTTGAAAATTAAATAAACACGTTTTATTATATAACAACTCATCCAAAAGTAGAATCATTACTTTCATTTTCATATTGTTGCCTCGATAATATTATGAAAGTAATCTTGTTCCATAGAGATCCCCAAGGAATTTGACAGATTTAAGACTCACTATTCTCTCCAGTTTTATAACCTACTTGTATGAAAAATGGTTTTTCTCACATAAAATATAATTAAATTTCTTTTATTATGCTACACTATTAATCTATAGCTAAGGAAAATTTAAGCTCAAAAATTATTTTAAATCATGTTCAGTTCTTAGACAATTGGACCCTTTAAATTGCATGGTCTTATAAGAGAACTTTTTGTAATTTATATCATAATAAATCCATATACAGTAAATAATTTGTATACTCTTGGACCCACGTTTTTGCTGGTGCTTTAAAAATGTTTATTGTTGGAGGATTCCAGATATTGTAAGGAGATTTCTCTTACAATTTTCATATGCGTGCAAATTACACCTTCAAAGCGCTTAATAAATACACTTTTCAAATATCGACCACAATGCAGAATCAGATTTTTTATTTTTAAAATATTCCCGTATATAGAATTATTTTATTTTCCATCTAATATATAAAACTGCATGAAGGGCTAAGAAACTATAAAATATATTTAGATATTATTTTAAAGATATTTAAACATAACAAAATCAAATAAAATAAATAAAAATAAATGTAAAACATTATATAATAAAATAACCATATATGAGTGAGAAAATATAATTATTTTGCATACGTGAGAAATACCGAGAATTCCCGCATGATTTCCCGGGATTACGGTACTGAAAATTTTGCGGAATTGCCGTATCGAGATTTCCCGTGGAAAATTCTAGTTACAATATTTATGTAGTGTAGCCTCATTAATTTTCTACTTAACGATTTATATCGAGAACTGGAATCAATTCAAAAAAGTTTATTTATAGACTTAAGGCGATATGAGCATTTATATCTAAATTGACTAAGAAATTATTTAAAATTAGTTCATACGTAAAAGATGGTCAACCGTGGCCCTCTGTTGAGCTAAATATGCTCCTATTATACATTTCAATGCCACTTTTATTGATTTTCCGAGTTTTAACAAGATCGGTTTAGTAGTTTTGAAAATATAGATTTACACTGAGCAATCTAATGATTTCATTTGCTATTCAAAGCTATAATTAAAAAAACTTAAAGCGTGGACTTTGACAGGCAGAAAACTACTTTCCGATGGATTAGGTGTCGTGTTTTCTTTTCTAGTATTTTAATATATTTTAGATATATTCACCAAATGTTCTTAATAGGCTATTCGTACTTTACGTACTTTCCTATACATTTTGACATTTGCGACATTACATCATGTTATGCAATTTCGGCGAAATTACATTGAAATGACGATGCGCATCTCAGTGCAACTCTGAACATAGTTAAAAAAATTAATTTTTTTTTTCAACTCCGTACAACACATTTCAGCAGTGCAATTCAGATCAAACAAAAACAGCTGACAGCTTTTTTCGCATATTAAAAAAATTGAAGTAAAATTTAAAAATTGTTTTGTTAAATTTTTACGCGAAAATATGACAAAATAACAAAAAATAAATATAAATATAATGAATTTGCTACAAAAAAGAAGAATATTTTATTGAAAAAATATTTAAACGCATTTGTGCAATTGTGCAAATTTGCGCGACATGTTTCATGAACCCCATTTTCATATGTTGCACAATATTAAGTAAATAACTGAAAAAATTTTGTTGAAAGCAATTATATATTCAGTGAATTTATTGTAATTAACATTAATATATATATTTTTTTTTACATCACTTTTATTAATAAGTTTTAAATATAAACAAAAGACAGCTGACTTATAAATCCACAATTGAACAGCGCAAGACTAAATAGTCGCGCAAACTTATAAACCTTGTGTAAATGATTTTCCATACAATTTTTGATAGTTCATTTGCGAGTGTGCAAGCTTACACACATTACACAGTTTGCGAGGGTTTTGCGCGTTTTCATGCAGTTTGGTTTTAGAACTGAACCAACAACCACTCGTTATTACTCAAAAACTTTTAAAATTTGACTAAGATGTTTTAAATGATGTCAAGTTTCATAATTTTAGGTACGTTTAAATGTAGCTTGCCAAAAAAAAAAATTTGAACAATCCTTATATATAAATATGTGAAATTTGCTACATTTTTTAAAATTTTCATAACATTATATTTCTAGAAACACTTTCATCGAAATCGGAGATGTAAAATCTCATTGTTTTTAATATTCACAAATGTTACAAACATAATAACAAAATTAACATATCTTATGTTTTTGCTACATGGGTGTAATGCCAACAAACATATTTATTTTTGAATATTTTTTGTCAGTATATTTTAATTAAAAATATAAACAAAATAAAAATATTTATTAGCAAATATAAATAAAAATTTTCATTTTTATGCTCAAATAACTAATTCAATAAACTTAAATAATTAATTAAAATTTCTAAATATAAAAAATGGATTTACTAAATCGTTAACAATATATGGGAAAATGCATTAAATTTTAAAGAAAACTAATAATTTCTTTTTGTAACAAAATTTGATACCATTACCACGAAACAAATGCATGCAAGACAATTTATTTGGGGATATCATAGTATGTATCTACTTGAATATTACATTTAACACATTAAAATTAAAGAGTCTCAAGAAATATGGGACTCCAATTAAGAATGTGTTAGTAGAAGAAAACAGAATGAAAAAAAAATAATAAAAAAAAACTGTGACACTTCCTAATGTTGCTTCCTCCAGCCAACTTAAATTTCCTACTATCATATCAGGGGTGGAAAATAAAAATATTTTTCGGTATCAAAATTAATTTCAAATAGCACTTTTTTTGATTCTCTGAGTACTAAAATTAAAATTTTTGACAGTTATTTATTTTTTATTTAGTTAAAAATTCAAAGAATATAATTTGTATATCCAAAACGAAGGATGAAATACAAACCAATTCATAAAATAATTTTATTCAGGTTAAATATTAAAGTATGAAGATTTTAATAAAATGTGGCCCTGTAATTGAAATAAACTTACGAAGAAACACGTCATCCAAGATCAATACCTTAAAATCGAACACTTCAGTTTTCATTATCTGATGTCTTCCAAACTATTGATTTACAGAAATAGAAACTTATAGTTTAGTAATGATTGTACATATACATATACATATTTACATATACATATATCTTCAGAGTTTACAATTTTATAAATTAAACCTACAAATATTTCTATAATGTAGTTTGTTTGCCTTATAAACTTTTTTGAATTGTCCTAATTACGTGCTTAATTTTTTGTTAACTCGAAGAACCAACATCCAATCATAGATAGCGTTCATTATAGTTTAATTATTACTTCTGAGCACCAATTGTAAATCTTAAATCAAATCGTAAATCTAAATCAATTCGAAATTTATATGGCTTCAAAATATATTTTCATTTAAAAATTTTTAATTCGAATTGTATATCAAGCTAATTGTTTGACAATATCAAATGACTCGAGGGAGTACTTAGGTACTTTTGAATGTTAAATAGTATAAAAAAAAGTTCTATAGTATCAACTTTTCCATCCCTGTAACATATATTATATATAACATACGCCTCTCTTTCTGGCAGTGTTGCCGGTAGGTGGAAAAAAGAGGCTAATTTGGACTTTAAAAAGAGTCAGAGAAAATAAAAGTAGAAGAAATATTATATATTTTTTATTTATTTATTTACGTTTATCAAAAAAACTTATTTATTTTGTATGATTATTTTTGTTCTCTTTAGATTTTGATATTTTTTTAAAAGATATTGTAATAAATTTTAAAATACAACATAGAACGGCTGCCAATAAAATGATCCAGTAAAAAATCGACTACAAAATTTCCATACGAAATCGGGTTATACATACATGTTTCACATGAAAAATTACCCAATGTTTTCACGTGGTTTTTCGTCATTTTTTAATTTTTTTTTATTAAAATAACTATTTGATTTATCATTTCCAAATTTTTGGGTGATTTTTCACTTTTATAAGATTTTTTTCTGCGGTTAATGAAGTTTTTTAAAAAATAATTACATATAATAATTAACTAAGGAAGACCATAAAATTAGCTAAGATATATTTGATTTGGTTATTAAAGCGCCGTAGTCTAAAATTTTTTTTTTAAATATTAAGAATCTAGATTTTTTTTTCTTATTTTTTATTTTATTTATTTATTTATTTATTTATTTTTTTTTTGAGCGAATTTATACACTAAAATGCAAAAAACAGATAATTTTGTAGAAATAAAATAGTAAAATCAAATAAGAAATTAGTTTCTTCTTTATTGAATTACAAAAATTTTAGCCTTTTGAAGTCAATTTTAACAATCACAAAGGGCTAAAAAAGCTAGAAGCCAAAGCGAAAATTTTGAGGCTAAAAACAAAATAAAAAGGCTAGATTTAGCCTTAAAAAGGCTAAACTGGCAACACTGCTTTCTAGTTTATTTTCCTTAATAGAATGCAGCAACAATAAAGATTAATATGATGATACCATATACACACATACTATAGGTACTATCGTAATATTACCATCATTATTGTAGTCGGAAGTGATTTACAGAAAATTGGTTTTTAAGTAAATAATACAGACGATTAAAAAAAAATATCTGAAAAAATTTAAATGGTGTTTTTATAAAGAAAAGCTAAATGTAGAATTTTTGTAGCGAAAAATTGAAAAAAAAATCATAATAATACAATTTATGAGATATTTATAGAATAACGAGCTTACAGTCGTTATTTTTATTCTTTAAAACTAATAAATAATAAGATTTATCAGTAATTGAAATCATAAAATTCATTTGTGTGCATATTTTTTAAAAAGAAATGAAAATAAAATTTTTTTAGTAAACAAAAAAACGTAGACATTTATTTCTAAACACTTAATTAACCATATTTATAAAGCAATAATAGGATTTATCATTAATTGAAATAATAAAGTCATTTTTTATTGATATTTTTCTTTTTTAAATTAATTTCCAAGTGTTGCAGAAAAACTGTGGCATCATTAGATTGTAACAGTTTTCGGAGGTTAAATATTTTAAAGACAAGTTTATTTAATAATTTGTTTGGTTATACATTATTAAAAAACTATATTATTTACGCCTGTATATCATGAAAAACGGTCCCAAATCAACTGTTAAAAAAAATAATTAAAATTAAAATTTAAACTTATTAATAAATATCTCTAATTTTTTATTTATTTTTTATTTCCAATGTATTCCCAGCAAAAAAAAAAAAAACAATTAGGAGTTTTGTTTGTTTAGATGTGGACTTTCGAAAAAACAAACGGACCATTTGTCACTTTTTTAACTGCTTTCTTGTCGTAACTATAAATGGTTTTTGTAAACTTTTCTTTTTCTGAGTCTTTATTCAGATAACATTTCTCAACTAGAATATTTAATAGATTTTTCAAGTTATAAAAAGGGGGGTCAATTCGCTTAATGAGTAGGGCAGAACCGTTGGTCTATAGATATTATATTTTTATTTTATTTTAATAGATTAGACAAAACAAATAAAAAATAATAATAAAAAATAATACAGATCTAACATTGTCAAAATCATCAAATTATTTGCTCGTTTTCAAAAAATTGGCAATGGCAGCTCGCCTCATTGCACACTTGGCTGATTGGATTTACACAAAATTTTACATAGACATAACAACGGAGTGTAAAAGTTTACGTTTGGAGGGGGTCTCCACTGACCCCTCAGGAGCGGAGCTTTTGGGGCTCAAATTAGGGTATCTCTAACACAGAATATTTTTAACCGCTTGAAAATTTCCGTTTCTTGAAATTCTTGAAATTTCAATTATCTTAATTTTGCAAATTTTTGGTCCAGTTTTATAAATATATAGCCCAATATTTTCCGATTTTCTATTTTTTTTTTCAGTTGAAGAACAAAATTATATATCGAATAAAATAAATTTAAAGTCGATATGTTTTCCGAATCAAAAAATAAACGAATTTGAAATAGAAAATTACAAACATAATGATTTTTTATGTTCTTTTGGCCGAAAAAGTGATTCAATCTTTTTCTCTAAAACATAATTTTCTTTAAGATCATACAAAAATTTCAGATAAGATTTTAAAATTGATAATGAGCCCAATCACCCAATAGGGCTAAGTATAGACCCTCCCGAATTTAAGCTATTGTGAATTTACAAAGAGAATACAGTTTCGGAGTCACCGGACTTAAAACAAATGTGGACTTTATGGACAAAATTAATAAAAATCTCATTCATGTGATTTTCGGCATTTTTTTAAGAATTGTGGATTCCTTTTATAAAAACCTTATTTTTTTAAACTTTATCATTGTAAATTATAAAGTCTACAATTACCTAAAATTTCGTTAAGATATTTTAACTAACAAAGATTTTATTACGGATGGAATATATAATGAAATTAGGTAATTCCGACACAGAAAATTTTGAACTGCTTGCCAAATTTTGTGTTATTTATCCGATTTCGTATCCTTTTGCATCTACTTATAGCTCTCAGTAAAGCCTATGAAAAACATTCTTGCTGTGCTACTTTTGCATTACAGTTTTCAAGACATTTGCATTTGAAAGTTCAACTACCTAAATTTTGCAAAATCTTGGTCAATTTTTTTTTTTTTTTTTTTAATATAATGTTTACAAATTTTTCGTCTGATTTTGTAAATTTTTCTCAAATTGGTTAAGGAACAAAATTATCTATCGAATAAAAAAGTTATGCAATATTTTTTCTCTACACAAAATTTTCTTTAAAATTATATAATAATTTTATATCTTTCCGAAAGGTATTTTCACGGAGATGATTTTAAAATTGAAGACGAGTCCAATCACTCCATAGGCCTGAATACAGATAATCCCGAATTTGACCTAGTCTGTATCGAAATTTTGTTTTTAACCTATATATTCCAAAATTACAAAGCTTGAGTCTACAAAAAGAATACAGTTTCGTAATCTCAGATGTATTTTAAAAAGTTTGGCAGAACTTACAAATGCAAATGAATTGAAAACTATAAGCGATAAATAGCAAGATGTAAAAATATTTGAAATTGGATCAGTAACAAAAATATGGGCAAGCGGTTAAAATTTCCTCCATAGAATTTTGCGCTATTTTAAGCCGCAAATGGAACACTTCCCCTCTGTGCCCTTTTATTGTAAATCTTATTTTAAAATCCAAGAGGTTGCTTCTACTTTTACAAAAACTTGTAAATTATGCTAACTCGACTTAAGATGTTTTGTCAAAAATCTAGAAATATTATGATTCATACTTAAATGACAATTATTTGTGTTAATTTTTATATATTTTCGGCAGGTCATGGGAATCATAGTCAATTATAGACTAAACCCTTTCACTTAAATTATACATATTTCTGAAAAATTTTAAATACTAATATTTTTGTGTGATATTTTGCAATTTTAAGTATTTTTCCAGCGAAGTTCTTATATGGGAACCTTAGTCAAGATCTGAAAGATCGTTTTGAAATTTAATATATTTTTATTAATCAATTCCTTAAAATTTTTTGCTGGGTTTTTAGTTATAGATTTTTCATAGAATTGAAAACAATACACATAAATTATATAAATATCGTAAACATTTAACTTTAATGTGATTAAATATTATTGTATCTGATGTATTTGTATTTAGTTGATATGACAATTTTAATTTAATTTAAATAGACAGGACGATTTTTATTTTTTATTTATTTATTTATTTTTTTGTTTTGTTTATACATTCGTATATTAATTGCAAAAATAAAATTAAAAACTGAGTTACTGTTCAGCTGTTAGACGGCTTCTCGTTATACGGCTGTATAATATTTTTTCAAAATTAAAAAAATACATGTATAGATACATTCAATATTTCTTAATTTTATCAGGATATACTAACATCTAGACTTTCTTGGTAACTTCATCTATATACTCCTAACATCATACAATATCAGTAAAAGAAATTAGTTCAAATTTATTTTAAATAATTACGATATTACAATAGTATGTATTCATAATAAGATCCTTGGCAGCCCCGAGTATTTGCCAGGAGACAATTGAATTTTCCACTTTTATTTCAATATTTTCTCAATGAAAATTTTGCCTCGGAAAAAATTAACGAAACCGGAAAAATGTCCGTTCAAGATAATTAAGCAATTTTTAAGGAATTTACTTTTTGGGAATAATCTCTGCTGCTCTGAGTTGTTCATAAAAGAACACCCAGTATTCTCATGACTCATAATATTAATAGTTACTCCCGTATTATAAGTAATTTTTTGTAAGCGTAGCAAAAAGTAAGAAAAACTTTCTATTATCTTGCCACTCACTAAAATATTTATTCACACCACCTTGAAAATATATCAAATCTTTCTCACACTACGAGGATACAGTGTCCCTGAATCATTAAATATGAATAAGAGAGTATGAGGGAAATTATAATAATTCACACTGCATCATAATAAATCAAAAGAAGTTTTAATTAAAAGTGTGGAAATTGTATACGCATTAAAAAATAAAAAAATAAAAAATGAAAAGTATAGTAATAATATAACAATTATAATATGAATATCACTGAGAAATATGCCTCATTTCACATTACCCCACATAGACACATGACTTAATTTAAATTATTAAAAAAAAAAAAAATTGAAAAAACTATAAATATGATATAAAAAAAATTAAATTGTCACTACTTGTTAATGGTAAAAAATCATAATAAAAAATGAAAAAAGTCATAAATATCATCAAAACATAATTAACATTTGAATTTTTATTTTAAATATTGCAGCAAAAACAAATTAAAGTTTTTTTTTTGCGATAACAACAAATGAATTAATTATTTTTATTAAACGAATGAATGAAATAATATGAGGTATTTTATTTTAAAAAGTTAATGGGGTTTAGGGTTCATATTTGTATGATATTGGTTATTGATTAATTAAAATTGATAACAAAATCATTAATCACGATTACTTATTAGAAAACAAAATAATAAGTAATTAATAGTATTACTTTAGATTAAAAACCACCACAACTAAAGCTAATGCAAAGTTCTTTATATCTGTAATGAGTGAAAATAAAAACGAAAGTATCGATGATGAATTTTAGGCTAAGAGAGTCAAAAACAAGCTAATTAGTCATCTTAAAAATTTATAGAGTAATTTCAAAAAAATTTGAACATTTTGAGTAAAAATATTTAAATATTTTTTTTTGTGACACTAACGACGATTTGTGATTTTATTAGCGAATATTTATGCATGCAGTCTGTTCGCGTTAATCATTTTCATCAATACGCTCAAAAGTTGTGAAGTTTAAAGTTGAAAGTTTAAAAGCATCTTAAAAATAGAGGTTTCGCTTTATTAAAACCAAGACAACGCGATATTATAGAACTTCTAAGGTGTTATCAGCACAGCTGAACAAATTAAATGAATATCAGTACTGGTTTGAAAAATATAGTCACTTAAACCTTAATACTCGTATTTATTATAATATTCCTTAAAAAATCGCGATTTGATTTTTTTTAATATGTATCTTATTTAGTGAAGTTTTACATCGAAAGTAGTTCTTATTATTTTAAAACTCTAGCTATAATACGAACTTCCTGTGGCTGATTTTTGAGGTTAAGGACATCTCTTAAGCAAATATAATGTTTTCATTTGAGATTAATATTATCGTAATTTCTACTTTGCGGTAGTTGTCAGCAAGCGAAATATATTTGGTACAAACGTATAAATGATGTTTCTTATTTTTTTTTCTTCATATTATAAATTTTAACCAATAAGATAATTTTTAGCAAATACTTTTGCATGATCTAAAGTCATATCTGGCCTTTAAATATACGGAACAAAATTTTAAAATTTGGTGACATTTTTAAAAAGTGCATAAAATGTTTGCATTTTAAAATTTTTGCGCACCTTTAACTAGGAAGTTTTTACAAACATTTAAGCTAATTATATGTAAGTTTGTGATGATGGTATACCATGCCTGGTTTACTAACATCAACGTGGTATACCTCAAACTGTAGAGAATCACCTCGTTTTTGAAATTCTTTTCTATAAATTCAATTTCACTTATGCGTGCAAATTTTCTACGAAAAAAATTTCAAAAATTAAAAGATCTTCAATTTTTGGTTTTATTTTTTATTAAAATATTATACCAGATAGTAAAACGATTACTTGTTATACAAAATATGAATTTCACAAGTGTTCTTACTGGTTAATAGTTTGAATCTAAAAAAAGTAAATTATCAGTGCAAAACTTAAACAAATCAAAAAATCTTTTAAAGTTTTAACTAAAGTTTTCATACTTTTTTAGGTTTAAATAGCTGTATTTCCTTCAGATTTTAGATGAATGATCTAAAATGTTGGATTTTTAAGTTATTTTGTAAGGTCTACCATAATGCATCAACAGTTTTCCTGTTTATAAAACAAACTTTAAAACATAAACATAAAACAATATAGTTTTTATTCATTTATTATCTATCATATAGGAATATAAATTTTTATTTCATTTGTTATATTCTTATTAAAAAATATTTCTATTTAATAATTTGAAATAAATTATTTAGCAAATATTTATTTATTTAAGCGCACTGTTAAAATTAAAATAAACAATTCATTAATTTTAACATCTGGCTAACGTTTAACTAAACTGCAAGATAATATAATAAGTAAACAATTTAATGTGAAATAAAATAAAACTAATTAGTAACAAACACGTCATTTAAAATTTTTTTCTCAAGATAAAAAAGTAAATAAAACCGACTAACGAATATTAAAAGAAATACAAAAATACATACATATGGGTATTTAAATAAATTCCCTTCTTTATAATATTTTATAAAATAGAACTAAACAAAATTAAATTTAAATTGTTGACCACAAACAGTAAGTAAACAAATTTACATAAGTACTTAAATTATTTTTTTGTTTATGTTATTGTTGTTTTGTTTTTTATTTTATTTCAAAATTTTGGCACATTAATGCCAACAATTTACAAAACGCTATTTACACTAACGAGAAAAACTAAGAATATACAAATATAAAGTAAATAACTTGTAAACATGTAGCAGCTTTTAAAATAAAAGACTTTTTTAATAATTTATGGAACTGGTATAAATACTAAAATTAAAAAAAAAATCATGACCTCAACATGTTTGTTAAGTTTGGGAATATACAACTATGTATTTATAAAGTTTAATGAACACGTTCAATGTTCGATTAAATCACCGAATGCGCAGAATTTATGAACGAACACAATTGTTACTCTTTGACATTAATACACTTGATAATGGTTGTACGGGTGATTTAAGTTAAAATTTTAATAAAATTATAAAATCTTATCTTAAGTATTTCTATATACATAAATCTAAAATATAAATTTAAAAGCCATGCTAAATGTCATAAATAAAATAGAATCAGTAGTCAGTATTCATATATTTTTAACTGTAAAATAAAACTTTTTAGTCAAAGAACTGAATGGATTAATCTATAGGTCTTGCATTATCAGTGGATGAATATTATTTTAATTGATGCGAAATATAAGCAATTTTGTTGCTTTAGTCTTTTTTCTTCAAAAACTCATATATTTTTCACCTATAAGATGGAGAGTATTATGTGTTTATTTGCAACGCATAGAACTTTTAACAACGTTAAGTCCGACGGAATTGAATGATATATAGCTTTTAGCAGATTATAAACATTTGGCTAAACTGACTGAATCAACTCTACTGTAAATAAGAACAGTCTTTACACTTTATTGATGCTAGAAAAAAATTTAATTCTTTGGGAACATAGGAAATATAAAGATATACATAAATGTTTGAATACTCCATCATATTACTAAATACTTTTTAAATGTTATTTTGAAAACATCCAAAACATTCAGTCACTGGAACAAAAGAATTGCCTGAGTTATACTAGAGAAAAAAACAGGGTGATAGGAAATCCAAGTCTATACAGACGTCTCAAGGAAAAGGAATGAAACAAGTAATGCAGAAAGCTTATAAATTATGCACAATTACAGGCAGAATGAGTAGTACAAAATTTAAAAAAGAACACCTCACTCTAGCAAGTTCTGTCAAGATCGATTCTTGTGCTCTCATCCATCATTACAATTTCACAATTGCCGTCATGATGCGTTATACTCTGATAACAAAAATTATTGTGGCATCTGATTTGAACACGTAAAGATTGATAGCTGATGTTTGCGAAACAAGTTCCCCAATTCGTCCAACAGCTATAGTTATAAAGTATATCTCTGTCTAGAGTAGAGAGCATTTATCAAGTACTCTATGATACATTAAAAAGACCACGGGCCTCAGAAAAAATCCATATTTTTAGTATCAGTTCTTGACCCGTTAATTAATATTCCATCTATATCTATCAGGTACATATATCATCCAAAAATAACTTCCAAACTTCATCTTTGTATAATCCGTAAATTTCAAGATATTTTACTCTAATTTTAAGTCTTTAAACAGTACTAGATTTGGAAAAATGTATAATTATGTCTTAGCTTTAATGGAAGGTATTATAATAATTCTGGATTAGCTCGAAACGTAGGTCATGACCTAATCTCCGATTAAACCTATTTTTATTAAGATATTAACAGAATATCGATAGTCGCAAGCAATCGCATGCTCCTAGAATAACATTAATCGGATGGAAGTCATGATATAATCCCAACGTACGTTTTTATATAGTCGCAAATTATCTTTAACTATTCAGATTAGCTTTAGCTGTGATTGTTGGTACCATATTAGGTACAACAACGGAACTTTATTTTTTTGCTTGAATCATGGTTTCTATAGTCATGGACAAGGAACCATATATATGCTCTACAAAAAGTGTTTTATGCGCATTAAATATGCAGTAAAAGATATGCTCTAAAAACGCGAAAAAATGCTCGCAAAAAACAAACGATACAACTTTTCAACTGTGTCAAAAGTTTTACTTTTAATTCTAATTTATCACATAAAAACTTTATCGATCTTTTATTTATTTTCATTGTACCTAATTCAGATATTATCAAAAAGACTCATATAATAATTTTCATACCTAGCTTTCATTCAAAGTAATAAATTGTTTTTAAAATATTAACTGATGCTATTCGGGAAAATTGAAAGGCTTATACGTGCTCTGTAACATATTTCCAAAAATGCTATAATAAAGATCAATTAATCTGTTCCTTAAACTTCATGATTTGTTACTACAAATCAAACTTCTAAGAAATTTTTGACGAACTTTAACGGTATCCGTTAAAATTAATTTTAAATACTTAATATTTTTGTATCTCTTATATTTCTATACATCACAAATCAAATTTTAAAAACTTCCCATGGATATATAAAAGACTATCTCCAAAATAAAACAATATGCTCTGAAAGGATTAAATACGTACTAAAAATAACCAAATATGCTCTTAAAATTATTATTTGCAAAAATTTGCCATTAAGGGTGTAATTTGTGAAAATATGCACTTGCAAGTCGATGCCAAAATGCCTTATTTGTTCTGAAACGAATAAAATTTATTGATGGCTTCATTCAACGTACAGAAAAAATTTATTTGACTTTTATGACAAAACAAACAAACAAAGCTGAATTGGGAGGTCAAAATGGGCGAAAGAAGTGATAAGATAAACGCTTTTTGAAAGAATTTTATCTATATTATGTTTTTGAAAAACTATTTCAATAGATTAAATTCTATATATTATTAGGGTTATTTATATGTTTGACATGTATTACTAAGATTATTCGGTAATTGAATAATTTGCTATTGATCGGTTATTGACCGATCAACTTTTAACCTCGAATAATTGTCTGTCCTGTTAACCGATTAATATGAAAACCCGAATAATTGCATACTCTAGTACATAGTATTAACAAATTTTAATATTAAATTTTGAGTTTTATGATATTGTCACAACAGCTATCGGTGTAAACTATTACATAGTTAAAGTGTTTGTTACGACTCTTTATATATAAATACACACAGAGAATTGTACTTAACATGATAAGATAATTTTCGTTTAAAAATAAACTATTACGTGTTCGTGTGTAAAATTCTGAGAAGTTTTTTTATTATGATTCTTTCCTTTTTTTATAAATACTTAATATTAAATCTTGTCAATTGAGAAAACATTTGAATGGTGTCATTCAGTGATTTATTTTATTTAATAAATTAAATTGAACTTTAGGTTAGCTTATAATTTTTTCATAACAAAAAACCTGTTACCCCTTCGTTCAATTAAAAAAAAATTTCAAACAATTTAAAAACAATCAAATTCTTAAATGCGGGATATTAAAGTTTTTTTTTAACATATTTTCTTAATTTTCTTATCACTAATCTACCGAAAATAATTAAATTCGTTTTGGAAATAAATCTGCATATATAATTTGTAAATTTCATAAGCATTTGTTATACATTCATAACTTAATTGCCAATTAGTCAATTGTGAGATATAAAATTCTAGAGTCTTTTATTTGGGGTCATACGATGTAATAAACCATAATCAATTATTTGTAGCACTAATATTTTCAGGGGCTGCATGAGTTACAAATCTGTGAAAATTTTACCTTCTAGTGCTGACATTCTTGCATGGAATTAATATTATTAAATATGAATATTTCCAAAAAGTGCTGGGCTTGAATAAATCTATACCTTCGATTATATCACCGGTTCTAAATGTGGGGCCGCGAAGAGGTCCTGAAAAATATTCTTGAACACACAATTTTCTAATGTAAATATTATTTATAATTTTAAATAATATTTACATTATATATATATATATATATATATATATATATATATATATATATATATATATATATATATATATATATATATATATATATACTAGTGCTAGTGGCAAGAAAAAGCAATGAAAGAACCCATGCTCTGCTTCAATTGAAAATATTTTGCTGGATAAAGGCAACAACGACCAAATAAAGAAAATTATTGCATCCAATGACACAATGTAAAGAAAACTTTTCGATGTGTCAGGCAAACAATTAATTAAAATGATAAATAGTACACTTTAATTTTTCACATGTGACCCTACTTTTATTTTTTGTAAATATATTACGCCAATAGCTTTTTTATAAAGTCGTTTCAATGCCCTTTCAACATAAACATTCGCATTTCCATTGCAATGTCAAAAGGGGATTGTGAACAAGATCTTGTGAGAGTATTAATATAAATAATTCTAGGATTTACTATTAAATCATATTTGGCATTATATAAAAAATACCTGCTTTGAAGCTTAGGCTGCTTAAAGTCCTTCTATTAATCATTATCTAGCACATTTTAAATATTTACTATAAAAAGATCTTAGATTAAAAAAAGACTTCCGATGTAAGTTAATAATACGCCAATGTGATGTCAATTGGCCGATTTTAAAATAAAATATGATGTATAAGTCGCTAAAATTTGTTTTAATATATTTGCTAGTTTACGCGTTTTGAAATATTTTCGTATTTTTAAATTTTTTTTAATTGAAATTGGTGAGAAATAAACGTTTTATTATGCGAAAGATATCACTTTACTTTTTTAAATACAATCTTGCGATTTGAAATCGCATAACCTTTTCTAATTTTAAATCAACACACTGTTATGCGATTTTAAATTATAGTCGCCAAGATAACTTGGAACTGTATAAAGATCTATGATTTGTATTAATCGGGAGCAATATACGATTGAACTTTATCTACGACCTGATGAAAACTTGAAATTAGAAATAATCTGGGACTGCATTAAGACTTACAATTAGAGACATTCTGGGATTATATAAAGACCTACGATTAGTACTTATTCGTTCATATATAAAGACGATTAAGCTTTATTTTGGTCTATATTAATCCCTCTTATTTTCACATAGTCCTAAGTTATTCCTGAGGTTTTTAATATTAAACCATCTATATACTTTTTATAAGCACAAATCTGGACCTATCATAACATATTTCAAAAGGCTTTTATAAAAACGTTTGAATGGTATTGAATTATCTTCATCTACCTGTACTTTGATCACAAGATTTTTACGGATAGACAGCCATACAGACAGACGGATTGACATCGTTAAATCGACTTGAAAGTGATTCTTAGCCAAACGATGGAGTTGGGAGATTTTTCTGTGTGTCTCAATAATTAGCACAAACAACTATAATCTTCCAATGGTGGTGTAAGGTATAAGAATATAATTAAAGGTAAACATGATTGCAATCGTAAATTGCCTTGTTATCTCTGTTTGACGATACCAAAGCAGAGTTTATGGACTATAGTTAGACACCAGCAGAATGAAATACGTATTTTCTGTGCCGCTACACACTTCATCAGCATTCGTCGTGTCTTATCCATTTCGGTTTCGTTGAAACCTAAACAAAAGGTATAATGAGTTCATTTAAAATCTACGATTAGATGACTATACAAAAATCAGCAATTCAATCGAATCAAGGAACCAAAGTTTAATTAAACAAATTCATGAAATCAAGAGCAAGTTTGTTTCTTCAGAAATTTTGGATATAATTTGTGATACAAAAACCATACAGGATATAAGAAGATTAGCTAGACAATAACTGTTAAAACGAAAACAGCAAAAATTTATATTAAATATTATCCCCTGTTATATATTTTCTAATTTTCAAAGAGTCAATAGTTCTTCATTTATCTAAATTTTTGGGCAAGGGGCTTTTAGTTCATCTATATTATTCTGAAATTTTCTTTGGATAACTTAATCGAAAACAAGAATTAACGTATTGTACAATTAATATTAATGACTCAATATATAGTCGAACACGGTTATAACGAACTCGAAGGGACCGAGAAATTTAGTTCGTTATAAATGTAGTTTGTTATCTGTAAAATTCTAAAAAAAAAAAATATATATATATAAAAAAATATTTACGATACTAACATTTGCAATTAAAGCGTATTTCTTTCCTTTAAAAATTGGATGTATTAATTATTTTTAAATATTAATGGTTATATCAAGAAGAATTTTTTTCCTAATTTAATGTACGAGTATTCTTTTATTAACGATACTTTGAAATTGGCAAGTTTTAAGACTTTGAGGAGTATCGATTTTTTAATATTAATTTTTAAACCTCTTATAATTTCAATTTTATTTTTAGCTATTTTCGATAAACGTGTATGTGTTATGTTAAAAAGGTCAACAACTAAAAATATAAAATTCCTCTTTTATTTTTCAGATATTTTAAATTGAAAATAATGGAAATTATTTCTACTTGTTCAGTCATTTAAATGAAAATAAATAACAGTTCGCTATAACGTAATTCGTTTTAAACGTAGTTATTTGTATGAAAAATGTAGATAAAATCATTATGACCTAAGAAAAGTGTTCGTTATAGCCAAAGTTCGTTATAATTGGTGTTCCTTATAACCGTATTCGGCTGTATTTTGTATTTGTATTGAACATCATCGTCATCATAATCATCTTCAACGCCGCCACAGTGACCACATTTTCTACTATAAATAAATGTGAAATGCACGTTGTTAAGCAAAAAAAAAAAAAAAAAAAAAAAAAAAAACAGAATTATGACTATCACATGTTAAAAATGCTAAGTACTAAATATGTATTTATTTTGTATACCAACGTTTTACCCCACTCCGTGAATGCATTTAACGAAAAAATTCATACCCCACTTACCACCCAGACTTTGTAAATGAATTAAACAAATAAATGCTAAACATGGTAAAATAATTAAAATAAATAATAAGAAATACAACACTAACAGTAAAATCTTAAAATGAAACCAAAAACAACACGACATTCCAAAAGAAATGCAAAAAAAGGGGAACAACAATAAAAACAACAAGTGAGAATATTTAGTTTATTTAGTGAAGCAAGTACGACTGTAAAATACCATATAAAAGAAACTTTGAGAAGATTTTCAAGGTTGCACATTTCTCTAGTTTAATGCCATAATGGGTATATTTTTATATACACACAAATATTTTAAATAATTTGAAATTATTTAATTTTTTTCCCCAAATAACTTAGTAATGACTCACTCAGAAAGAAATTTCTAATAGATTTGCTAAAAATAAAACTAAATTATTTAAGATATTGCAAATATCAGCAAAATCATATTATACCTAATCCAACTACTATAATGTAGGGTATATAAAAAAAGGGAGGTGGTTGCTCACGATTTCAGCAATGAGAGTGCAGATATTGCAGAAGTAGGCAAGAAGAAATTTAAAAAAATTGCACGCTTTCTATTGATAAAAAAAAAAAAATAATAATAAAATGAAAGAACTAGAAGAAACATGAATAAGAAATTGCGAAAACAAAAAACAACAACAACATAGGAAAACATACTCATGTGTTATAATTAAATATTGAGGTTAGGAAAATTAAAAAAAAAATAGAAAAAAGTTGAATAAATTTTAATTTAAGACTCATTTAAACGAGAAGCATCAATTGAAAAGAAGAACTTAAAATAACACCACTCAATTCATCTTTATATATACTTAAACACTCATTGTAATGAAAAATATATTAAATAAAGTACTAACCTTTGAACCAATTTGGTTACCACATTGACCAGCTTGTAAATGAACAATTTCCCTCATATTGAATTTGGTTTAATGGATGAACAAATAACAGCAAAAAATGTATTAATAACAAAAAGTATAATGGAACGGCTTGAATTTTTTTCTCTTTGTTAACTTGAACTTTGAAGAATTTCAAAGTAATAAAAAATTTCAAAAATTTATTAAGAAAACAAATTTTTGAATTAACTAAAAAAAATTCTTAGAGATAATGTTTACAAAACAACAGACAGACAACGTCTTTAAACGCCTTTAAAGTAACCGGCTGTATTCTTTTTTATTTTTTTGTTTCAATTGAATTTTGTGTTTTATTCCTTAATTTTTTATGTTACACTGAAAACAAACAGGTTATTGTGATAATTTTTTCTTTTTGTTTATTATTTGGATAAATTGTGTTCAACAAAACCTTACGCACAAACGCAATAAAAGATACTACCGCAACTACGTCGACCGATCTGTTTAACAATCAACAGATACTGAGATACTTTTACTACGAGTCGTACTACTCAAGCTGATAATAAGTATAAGGCAGAATCAAATAAAAAAAATGCTAAGCATACCAAAAACAAAAAACATTCAAACATACTGGTGTTCGAATAGAGAAGAGTATTTTTTGTTGGGAAAATACACTAAATACACTACGAGAAAAAACAGTGTGTATTATAAAAAAAATAAATGAAATGCCTGTATATGAGTGTTGAGTATTGCATTTTATAATATAGGTATGACTTATTATAATGATGTTGTTGATTGCACTGTGGGGCCTTATATTTTTTAAAAAAGCGATAAAAGATTTTGTCAATTACATATGTATTTGGTTTGTGGCACAAATAAATGCAACAAAAATTATTTATAATATAGATATTGGGTATATGCATTAATTCTCATCGTTTCTTAATGAAAAACTACAGCCATATGCAAAAAGAAAAATTTAAAGGTGCTTTACAAAACATTGTTAAGTAAAATTCTATAAAATTGTATTAAAAAAATAATATTACCTTAAAGCTAATTTTCAGAAAATTTTCTAGGCATATTTGAATACTTTAGTTACAAACATCGTTTTTTAATAAAAAAAAAAAGCATGGTCAGGAGAGAAAGTCATGTAGACTCGTATCTGATCGCATATACTGACCCTTTTTTTCAAAGCTCTTTTCATACTGATCAATTGGGTTCAACTCAGGTCTCTCGTGATATATTCATCCTGTTTTAGCAGCGCATAATAGATCCTATTAAATACGGAGTATTACGTGGGTACCATGGTATCAATTTTCCTGTTTGGGCCTCCGGGCTTCCGATTAGCATAGTGGTGCTGCTTTTCATCGTCCGTAACAATTTGATGTTTTGTTTAAATTCAAGTGCTTGCTTGAACCATTTCCAATTTTATAGAGTAAGCATTTTTCAACTCCCGGTAATTGAGATTTTATTTAGGGCATTCCCGGGAATTTCTTGGTAGCATTAAAACTAAACAAAAGAAGCTATATTTTATTTTACATATAAATATATCCAATTTGAAATATAAATATTTGTTTTTAGATTTCTTTTTTAATATAATTTTTATAAATGTTTCTGTTACATAATAAATAAAATATACATTAGCTCTGTTCCAGTACTATTCAAATATATAGTTTTTAGTCAGAAAGTGTTCTTGTATTAAAAATTTCCTTATATTTTGTTGTTTTTCTAACAAATTCTAACTAAAACCTGTAAATCTGAATAGAATATTTAATGCTGAAAAAAAATCTAATTTTATTTTTACTTCAATCGAAAAACAATCTTTTGTTTTCAAAAAATTATAAAAATCTATCATAGTTTTTTATTTTCAACAATGATTTAATTTTTTCCATTTTCATTGAAATAAAAAAATATTAATATCATTTGTGATATTTATCACAAAAGTTGAAAACTTTTGCCATCGTGTGAAAATAATTCTAAACCATAATATTGCTTAGAAGAAAAATTTTATTGGCGCAATATTGCTAGATAATCATCTAGGTGAAAAAAGAAGGTACCGCCAGATAATCTTCTGGAAGATGTAATAAATATATAGAAAAATTATCACTAAATAAATCTTTAAATAATATAATAAAGAAATAATTTACAGAAATCTTTTACAAAAGATGATCTCAATGGGATATGATCAATTTACTACTGAGGTGATAATCAGCTTACTGAAAAAAAGCGATATTTTGGGGATAAAAATAATAGAAAAAAAAATTAAATTTTATATATGATAAAAATATTGCTTTGATGATTTTCGTCCAAATTATAATAAGAAGATATTGCGTAAATTGCTTCCAGGAGGATACATTTTTTTACTATTTGAATATCTGCTCATCAGTGGTCATAAAAAATTAAAGAATGAATCATGAATCTCGTTTATCACAGGCATAAGACATTTTTTAAGCATGTCTTCGAGAATAAATTTTTTCAAATCTTACTTGAATCCCGATTGATTTCTCCATGACAAAAATAATTTTTTTTTTTTTACTTTTAAATATAGAAAATTAATGTGTAAAAATTGTTAAAAGTAAAAGGTCAAAATAAGCTGTGGCGTGAGAAATAAATTTCAAATATTTAAATAGTTTTGTGGTATCAGTATTTCTTTGTTCTGAAATTATTTTCACTGGTATTTTAATAAACTTTTTAAAGTTAATTACATCGAACTGGGTGCAAAGCGATGTAATCATCTAACGGTATATTTGCTTAATTATGATCAATTCACCAATCAGTGTTTTTTATAGAAATTTTATTTTTAAAAATTGTAAAAATAAAAATTCCATGGATTCCCGACAAAAAGTCCCGAGAATCGAAAAGAAAAATTGTAAAAATTCCTAGTAAATTCGTGCCGGGACAAACGTCACTTTTAAATTTTCTAAACAATACATGACAAGCTTCTTCAACTAAAGAACTAAAATATGATGGTTTTCTGAAAAACAAAGTAATAATAAAGTAAAATTTCTCAGTCAGGTTTCTATTCCTCGAGAAACATTCAAAAATATTATACAATATACACAAACAAATGCCTTTATTAGATATTCTAATTTCTCGGTTGGTTCTTTGATAGGTTTCAAAATTACATCGCGTGGAAAAGAACCAAATTTGGGTGCTCCTGTGAATATTATGGCACGATTGGCTCGTATGTTTCCTTGATTCCTAAATCGTAGCATATATTTTGATAAATTACAAAGCGATTTTGTAAATATTAGCTTGAAACTATTCGCTGCCTACGACTTTCTTAATGCTATTTATCACAGAGGATTGCTAATAGAAGAGATTGCAACATAATAAAAATAACAGGGTGAAGGAAAATTTTCAATGTCCAAACTATATCCTTGAAGACAATAAATACATGGGCTCTGTTGACATTTGGATTCATCAATCTTATCAGCAAATGTATAGACGCTCACAAAAATGTTGAATAAAATATGAAGTTGACTATTGATTCACCAAATTTGTCTTTAAAATGCTACAGGGAAAAGATCGACCAATAGTTTTCGATGTTGAAATTTTTAATTAAAAATTTTCCATTAAAAAATGAAGGCAATTAATGCATAGACCTAATAAGGCTATTAAAAAAATTAATAGCTGTTTTCGAGAAATGCATCAAAAAAAAAAACTGGATTTTTTTTATAGAAAATAAGAACGAGAAATTAAATTACTTCAGAGGATATATGTGTATCAAGAGATCGAAAACAATTGTTTTCTAATAAATCTCAGAATCACTTTCTGAGATTTGCCAGATTACACCGATTTGACGATGTCCGCCCATCTTTCTGCCCACTTAAACCTTGTAATCAATTTGCAGGTCCAATACTCATCACAAAGTATACCAATCGAATCAGAATCACTTTCTTTTTTGTCGGTTTAAATATCTCCGTTCGTAAAACTGACTGATTAAATAAATTGTTATTAAATATTTCAATTATAACACCGTGTGCCAATTAAAATAGAGATCTTACTTAGTAAAACTAAGCACACAATATTTCTTCAGGACGTCAAATTTCCTCTAAAAAGGACTTCAAACTTTCGAAGAATACATATTTATAGAATATTTATATTATATTTGCGAACATTATATTAATCCAATATGTGTGTCAGATGAAAGCTAAGAATCCCAGCAATACAATGATAATTTTTATTTGAATGTTGCAGAAAAAAAGTTTAAGAAAATATAATTTTGAAAATGTTACCTTTTACTATTTATTTTGAAGTATATATCAGCCTGCCAAGTCATTCTCACATATGAAAAAATCGTTATGTGGATAAAACTTTCTCAAGGATATCAAATTCCCTCTCAAAAGTATTGCGAATTTTCGAAAACGCGCAATTTTTAAGAACATAATAAAATATCAAAGAGTATTATATTGACCCAATATAGATGTTAAATAAGAGCTATGAACCCATATAATATAATATTTTTATTTAAATATTCCGGTACAAAAATTTAAGAAAATATCTTTTTGAAAACTTAATACTGTAACATTGTATTTATTACTTTATTATATACATTATGTAAAGGATTTTTTTTAACATTATGTTCTGCAATATTTAAATAAAAACTCTTGTTATATTACAGGGATTCATAGCTTTCATTTGACATATATATTGGGGGATTGACATATATATATATATATATATATATATATATATATATATATATATATATATATATATTTATATATTTATATTTATATATTTATATATTAAGTTTAATATTTTGCGAAACTTTAAAGTCCTTTTGAGAAAAGCTGAGTACGCAGTATTATTATGTATGAACTCTAGTTTGTTACATATATCGAGTTTTTCATGTGTGAAACATTTTTTGGAAAATTGTAGCGCAGTGTAATAATTACTAAATTTTCATTTAATTATTCGAAAGCAGTGCATGTATATTCGAAAAGATATTTTTATCTACTCGTACTAAATTTAAATATTTATAAAATTTATGTAGTCATATTCTCAATTACCCATTTCAAATCACTAAAATTCTTTGAAAACAATTAAATAATTTAAAAATGCACTTTAAACCCCACTGTGCGGTACTCATATTAATGCCAACAAGTGGGGTAGCATGTATGGATTAGGTAGAAAGCAAATGAAAAAAAAAAATATTCATGTATGTATTTCAACGGATAAATGAAAACATAAAATAAAAGAGTTGAACTAAATTCTCATCATAATACAATAACAACAATTATTTAGCTAAAAGAAAGAATAAACCGAACAGACCAAAGCAAAACAAAATAACAGCAACAATAAAATAATTGTATGTACCTATATTTTAATAAATAACAACAAAAAACATCTGATATTTTTTCCTTTTCTATACCCAGAGAAAATTGTCAATAAAATACTAAAAAGATCGTGTCATCATTCAAAACAATCTTGCATACTCATTATAAAGTAGATATCTGTTGGATTGAGAATGAGAACTAAAAAGTAAAAGAATGAGTGGATGGATGTCATTAGTGTTGCCAGAAAATTTTTGAAGTCTTATGCTAAATTCTCAAAAATAATATGCTATGATCTGCTAATACTATATTTACAAATAATACTATATTTACAAACAGATGTACCGGATAAATAAAATTCAAAAAAGAAAAAAAAAATGACATTATTACAACAACATTAACTAGTTTCGGTGCAAAATAGGAATTATCCAGTCTTACTAGACTAGGAAAAGTGTGAAATAAAGAGATCTAACAGAAAATAATATTGAACTTCTGGTGAAAAATTAAAATGTCTTTGGAAATAAAAGGTAAAAGAGTTGCAGTTAACAATAATATAGCCGTATCCAAAAGGCTATGAAAAATTATAAAATTGGCAATTTTCAACTTAAAATTAATTTACACAAAGCATTCCAAATACAAAATTGTCGTATTATATATCATTTAAAGGAAATTTTGTCTTCTGTAAAATTATTTAGATATCATTTTAAATCATGTGTAAAATATTTTACAAAATAATTTTAAACTGCTTGTAAATTAATTAATGAACTATACTGCTATATAATTTTAAAAATAAAAAAAGAATGCAGAAATCCAAAGCCAAAAATGAGAAATTAAATTTTAGAAATTAGCTATCTCTTAAACAATACCTTATCCAGCTAACTGTTTTTTGAAAGCTTAAGTCCTACTTTGTCGATACCCCAAATTTTATCAAGATCGGCCCAGCAATTTAAAAAATCCAGATTTATTTCCATTTATTTTACAGAAGGACCCACTGCGTAGTGTGATGTAGTTGATCTAGCTTTTACAGTAAATTATTTAATGAAGTTTTTTTTTACCACAAAGTTTTTGTTAGTAGTAAAGATAAATCGAATAGAGAAGATTAAAACAAGCACTTCGCTTTTCATATGTTGAAAGTTATGCTAAAAATCTGCCTTCAGTAAGTCGATTATGCTAAAAAGCATTTAGCAGAATTTTTCGAAATAAATATGCAAATTGCCAAACCATTCTGCTAAATCTAGCTGAAAAAATGCTAAAATGGCAACACTGATGTACATATGTATGAAAGAGAGAATATTTTGTAAATAGAGCACAATTGTTATATCATTAAAAATTCTCGTATATGTAATATGGAAGGAGAATAATGTTCATATAGCGTTATTTCTTTAAGTTTACATTTTTAATTGAAAACCTTTTTAAATGATTTAGGTATTTATAGATAGATAAGTTATGAATACCCAAGTGATTTTTGAGGGTGGGTATAATTAGACTATAATAAGATCAACCACTAGTTTTAGAATAATAATGTAATGATTTTATTAAATATAAGAACAATTTCTGAGGAAATTTTTATTCAATTATTTTAAAAATATTAAGCATGTTCGACATCTTCAAATATATATAATACAGTCGAATACGGTTATACGACTTTTTCTATATTGAACACATTATGGTCCCATACAAAAAGCTATATTTATTATGAACTACCACAAATATTTGTTTTATGTAAATAAAACTGCAGAAAAATGTTTTAAAAATGTAAAAAGTAACAGAAATAACTTTTATTAATTTCATTTTAAATTATTATACAAATAGAAATAGTTTTCATTAATTTCAATTTAAATTATCCGAAAAAAAAATAAAACAGGAATTTTATATTTATTTATAGTTGTTAACCTTTTCAACATAATGCATACACATTTATTGAAAATAGCGAAAAAAATAAAACTGAAATTATAAGAGGATTAAAAATTAAATATTAGAAGATCTCTATTCCTCAGAAAGTAAATATCTCAGAACTTGCCAATTTCAGAACCTCGGCAATAAATGAAATAATTCAGTTAGTATAAAAAGTATAATTAATCTCTTTTTGCCACTTATCAAATAAATGACTGATGAATGCAAAAAATATTCTTCCATATTTAAAAATCATAAATACAGCTCATTATTAAAGTAAAGAAATACTATTTAATTAAAAATATTAGTGTCGTAATAAAATACGTATACTTTGTTAACAAAACAAATTTCTTTGGTATTTTACGGATATAACGAACTACGTTTATAACGAACTAAATGTCGACGGTATTTAAAATATTTCAAAATGTTTCCATTATTTCTACAAATTGTTCACACTGCTTATTGCTCTACATATTTTAATTGGTCGATAAAGCAAGCAACCAGTCCATTGTTGTTACTATGTACTCACACAAACGTTTTCTTATCATTATAGCTTTGCCGGTTTTTCTTTATTTTTTATTGTGTGAATTATGATCCACGTATTGTATTTTTATAAATGAAGCGAAAAGAAAACCCAGAAAAAAAAAAAACTATAAAATACATATAGTTCTTTACATTAGATCACTATTTTCATGTTCAGTGAATGAACATTCAAAAAAAAAAAAAATGATGACTGGCTTTGGTTACCTTGTGTTGCAATTGTTGTCATCACTATTAATCAACTCGTTTTGTAAGTGTGATTTTGAACTTTAATTTTTATTTTGTTTCAGTCGAGTATATATTTGTTGCTTTTTTGGGATTTTTGGTTTTTCATTTCATTTTACCAAAAAGGTGATTTTAGTTTTCATAACCAATTACTCATGTTTATTTACTTGTATTTATTTATGTGTGAGAGTGTATCTGTGTGCATGTAATATTATTAGGGTGGTTCAAAATTACTTTTTGTGAGTTACATTTAAACGTACTTAAAATTATGAAAGGGGAGGTCATTTAGGACAACTAGGCCAAATTCTAACCTCCTGCGATGATTGGAATTGGATGTTACACGGACATTTAAGTCGATAATGCTAGAATAATGATAGCTAAAGAGAAATTAAAAAATTACCTAGAAATAAAAAGTAAAACTTTAATAACAAATTTTATAGGTGTCTTTTTTTTCGTTCATATTAACCTTTTTGGAAAAATTGCGAAATATGGGTATAATAATTTTTTATTAGCTATCATTATTTTGGTTTTAAAAATTTGGAAGATTTGTTCTGGAATCATCAATATAAATGGCTGTGTAGCATCCTGTTCCAATCACCGTAGGAAGTTGAATTTGGGAAATATATTCTAAATGATATCCTCTTTCAAAATTTTAGGTACGTTTAAATGCAATACACTTTGGTTTTCTTGAAACAATACTGGACAACCCTAATGTACATACAAATACTGAGAACAGACTTTATTATTTTAATTGAACGCCAAAGAGCGTTAAGATGATATATAATAGTACATGAGTTTATTTTTTTTTTTTTTTTTTATAAGGCGATAGATAATTGTATAAGATAACTGATAAACTATTAGTGATGGGCAAATGTTGAATTACACAGGGCAACGAAACAAGAACTTATGATGAAGCCAATAACTTTTTATACTCTACACCACAATACACATATTATGCTTTTTTGCTGATGTTAGTAACGCATAGAAAAAAACATCTAACAACCACCTCAAAGTATACCAATATTGTCAGAATCACTTTTTGAGTCGATCTAGCGATGTCCGTCCATCTGTCTGGCTTGACTACTGGCTGTCCATGTAAACCTCATGCTAAAGTACAGAGATTGCTTGTGATCTGTATATTATTTCACCTAGCCCCCATATAAATGTCCTCACGGAATAGGGATTTAACTATCATAAATGTCTTAAATATAGCAATATTTTAATGAAATTCGGAGGAAGTTTAGTATAAGTATCAATCTTTGTGCCAAATTTCATGAAGATCGATCCATGATTGACCATAGCTCCCATATAGAGCCCTTTTTCAACAATCACTTTAACGTGCATAAATCACATGCATATGTTAGTATCAGGTTTATATTCGATACAAATAAGTTTTATATAATTAGAAATCATAGTGACAAATTTTATGAGGGTCGCTCCATAATTTCCCATAGCTCCCACAAAAGCTCACTTTCGGGAATCACCCTAAAGTGCATAAATTCATATAAAAGTTAGTATTAACGTAATATTTTCTATTCGTATATTTTATTTTACACTTAGTAAGAGTATCGGTCCACAATTGTCCACATGTCTACTATAACACCCTTCCACGAATTTTGATGGACATACGCAATGGTGTGGGGTATCATATGGTCGGGCTTGGCCGACTATATATTTCTTACTTGTTTTAAGTTGACTCAGGTTCTTGTAACAAACTGTTATACAGCAAAATTATGGATTTTGCACCATATCTCCAGATTGATTTTTTAATGATATACCAAAAAATTCGAATTGAAATTACCTCTCACATTATTATACCCTACATGACTATAGGTGACTGGAGTATTATAAATTTGTGCTTATACTTGCAACGTACTAACATACACCATAAAGTATAACTTTGTATTCAATTTAACGCTGTCCGTTTGTCTTTCCGTCTGGTTGTCTATCTAATTTTAAAGCTATTGATGAAATTTTACATAAATAATTATTTTGTTACATATGCAAAGTCATCGTTGGTTAAGTATATCTCCTAGCCCCTATATAAATGTATTCCCGAATTATGGTTTCAGCGCTCAGAAGTGTATGAAATATATCAATGTTTTATTAAAGCTTGTCTTAAATAAATATTTTATTAGTACAAATCTGAGTAACATATTTTATTAAGATCTGTCAATAATTTCTCATAATCCTCCGAAAGTTACTTCAACATATTTAAATCCTATGTAGATGTTATTATTTGACATAAATACCTTTTATGTAAGTAGAAAACCCTTCTCCAAATTTTATAAGAATCGGACCCAAAGTCCTCCCCGAAAAATTCGAAATTCCCTTTGATAACATATAATGTTGCGGAGTATCATATGGTCGGGCTAAAAAACTATAAGTTTCTTACTTATTTTAAAATGTTTCTTTTTTAGCGATTTTTAATTTTGACCTTTTTCAACCATTTTAAGCTAAAAAATTATTATTTTTCAATCATTTTATTTCTTTTGGTCTGTTAGCAACTGGCAGCCAATATATCTGAGATTAATTTGACTTGATATCAATTCTCAATAACTGCAATGTATTGGAAGACTGGCTCTCCATTATTGGTGCCACAATTATGGAAAGCGATTAAAAAAAATGTATTATCAAAGACAGGTGAAATTTCATGGTATTGTAAGCTTTCAGCAATTTAAATTTTCTGTGACTGCGATCAATATTGTCCAGGCTTTACTATTTGATATTTGATTCTCTGAACATTCTTTCCTTAATTTTGGCTTCATTTTTCACATAAATTATACCCTGGACCATCTTTGATTAGAGCTTTAATAATGATTTTACTTCCATATTATAGTTGTAACAAAAAAATTTGGACACTTTGGCACAGTGAAAAATATCATAGAGTTCGTAGCTAAAATGACATTTGCAAATTTCTGATTTCTTATATAAAATTTATATTGGATTATGTCTGAGACATCATATTTTAATTCTCCTTTTCAAATAAGGTTACCGAAAGTACCCAAAAATAATTTTTGAATTTCGGTATTTTGGAGTGTAAACTTTTACGAGTTTTTTTTACTAACACGGCACATTTTTTGCATTTCATTTTATTTATTTTTAATGTTATACTATTTCTGAAAGAGATATCGGTACTTAATATTTAGGTTATCTAAATCCTTACAATAGATTAACGTTTGCAAATTATTAGCACCTGAAAAGTATATACATTTCAAAAGGTGAAACTAAATTTTAATATGAATTTTTTACCTAATTGCCCATCATTGCTCATTCAAAACCTTCGGGTGGATTAAAGCTTTATCTATTAGGTACAATATATATTAAAATCAGCTGCGATTTTTTGTAATCATAGCCATAGCATTCGAAAAAGTTGAATAACCTCAAAAAATATTTTTGAATAATTTTTTGCAATAATTGTGTACATTATTTCAATCCCACTTAAAAGTATTGTTCACAATAATCTAATAATATAACATTTTAATAATATTTAGATAAAAGTCAAAATGCACTTTTGACTTTTATCTAAGTTTAAACTTATTTAAACAAAAGTAAAAATTAAGGCCCGGTATTATATTGGTTACTTAGTCGCATTGAAAACTTAAGTATTCTTTTTCCATTACTTAAGTTTTTCCTATATATGAAAATTTTATGTATTTATTGAAAATAAACAAAAATAAATAAAAATACAGAATCTAATAATATTATTTAAAGTTTCAAAAATATTTCAAAATGCGCTCTAAATTTATATTTTCTTTGCGAATATATATTTTGCACTAACTCCTTTTTAATTTTACAGCCCCTAAGCTCAAGATTTCTAAACATCTTTCAAGTTATTTAATTTGTTATTTTAATTGTTGTCTCTTTGTATATTTTTGGTACCTAATTAGGCTAAATTCAAAAAATGTTTTACCCAAAAAAGTAAGTTGAATATTTATAATGATTTTTTGCATTAAAAAATATTCCATAAAAAATTAACATAACTATAATGAAACCTATTAGGATAAATAAAATATATTTATGATTTTTAGAAAAATTTTTTAAAAGTTGGGACAACCCCATTGTACATACATAAAAAAAAGCTTAAGCTCTTTGTTTATTTTCTTGTCAATTTAATTTTTAAACTGTAAAACGCAACATTATTTAAGTGTGAGCTTTAACTCAAATGTTTCTTAACTAAATTTGCACTTAAGTATACATTAAGGAAACACTATAAAACCGGACTTAAAAATTTATCAGTTAATTCGTAAAAATAACGAAATCAGCAATATATATTAAAAGCTATAAAACGTAAAGTTTTATCAAGATCCTTGGCAAAAATTACATAAGAACAAATATTATTCTTTGAATGTGAATGATGAGTGGCTTAGTTCAAATATTTTTGTACCAATACTAACTTTAGAATTATACTTTTCTAAAGATTCAAATAATGAAAATATTGCTTAATATATATTGTTTGTTAATCTAAACTAAGTTTTTATGTAAATTACCTACCTATTACCTTTACCTATATCGTTTTTTATTCTAAGTAGCGCATAAAATTATACATGTGTGCATGTATCAATGTAAATAATTATTATTTAAGTGCATCAAAATGATTTCCAGGAGGGTCTTAAAAGGAACCAGTGGCCAATTGTAGACCGATTCTTAATATATTGTAATTTATAATTCTATAAAATATATCTATGCATAATAAGTTAATACTAATGTTTATATAAAAGTTTTGCTTTAATATGATTTGCGGGGGTGGACTTTATTTATGAACTGGGTTTTATGAAATTTGGAAAATTGCCGAATTTTAATAAAATATTTCTATATGTAATGCATTTATGAGCGTTAAATCTACATCCAGAGATAATACTTGTATGGCGTATAGGCGAAATAGTAGAACGATCATAATAAATTTTAGTAGGCTTAGTCTTTGTGTCAAAAAAAATCATATATACAAAATTTCATAAAATTATCGTAAAAATTGCGACCGCACAAGTCAATCAGCCAACTAGACGGACGGACAACGATGAATCAATTCACAAAATATTTCTGAGGTTGGAGCTCAAATGTTTTTTCTTTGCTTATAAACATTTGCCTACACGAATAATATCCCAACATCCTTTAGTGATGTAGAATATAATAAATACAAAAGTATCTGAATATTTACCCAATGTGTTCTCTTTAAACAAATTTGATAAGATTTATGTACGTAAATAACAGCATAAAGTCTGCAGAAATAATATGCAAAAAAGCTCCTATCTATGGAAAAAGCAGTATTGATTTTTTAAATAAAAATTGATTTTAAAAACTATGGAAATTTAAATTTTAAAACTCTATGAAAAGCTTAGTACGCAAATAAATCTTATAATATTCACGTATATGAGGGATTAAAATGTGTCAAAGCTATATTCAATGTTTGAAGTTTTATATTTTTCCAAATAAAAAATTCATTGATTTTAGATAGGAAAAAGCTTAATATTTTCCACCATCCATCCTTAACCCTCCTTTATAAATTTTTATTTTTTAAGAATACCTTTTTTTACACTTTTGCTCTCCGCACATTTTTTTGGGAGTTCAATTTTGATTATTTTGTAATTTTTGTGATATACGATAACACGTTATTAATATTCTATGCAAATTCTCCCTCTCTTTGCCTCTTATTTTGCAAAAACTCCTAGGGGTAAATAGAGCAAATTAAGGATCTAATTGACAGACGGACGGACAAACCTAGCTAGATCATCTTAAAATTTCACGAGAAATGACATTAATTTCTCAACGTAAAAAAATTGAAACCATTATTCTTTACATATTTAAGTCTTCAAAATGTACTGAATGGTGCTAAAGGAATAAACGTTCAGAAACAAAATTTTATTGTATTGATTGATGTCAAATCGCAAGATATACTTACTGCTTATTACGAAAAAATACTAATATTAAAATTTAGCGTATGTTTATAGCTTTACAGATATAAAGGATATAAAGGATAAATTACGGATCCACAGTACGTTTTATACTTATAACTTATTATCGATCGACGCTACTTGGAAAGTCAATGGCATCGTTATTGTTATTTTAACAATAAATATATAATTTTTTCGTATTACACAATTATAACGTAAATTTTCAAATTTCTTTATATTTTTGAAAATTTTAGCAAAATTAAAAAGAAATACGTTCGCCATTTGTTTTAAGCAAATAGAGAAAAATATATAATTAATACGAGGGCGGATCAATAAGTCCATGACTTTTCGAACTTCCCTCGCAGCTATATGAAATGCAACACTATTCCCATCAAGTACCACATGTTAATAGACTACTGTAAAATTTTGAGCAAGTATCGTCATTTACTTTGGTAATACATATTTTTAAGAGACGAACTTCAAATTCATAAGATTTATAAAACGAACATTCTTCTAATGACAAACACTAAAATTACATGTTTTTTTCAGCACTAAGAACTTCCCTTCAATGAAAACACTTTGTTTAAAGCATTGCTTCTAAAGCTCTCCTTTTTGTTGCGGTATTCTTTAGTCTGTATTTATTACTATTTAATAATAATTGGTCCCATTGTGTTCTAAATTCAGTGATCTTTACTTTAAAGCCCTAACGTATGCTTTGATTTTTAGTTTTCATTAAATTAAAAGATTTATATCTAGTAGAGTGGTCGACAGCAGTGTTACCATATGCGAAGACTTATCTTATTTTTGAAGTTTTTTTTTAGACCTTGGAAGTTTTGAAGACTTTTAATCCGAAAATAAAATTTTTGAAAATTAGTTATTATGTAAATTTTGCACGAATTAAATTTTTTCCCTAACAAAAATTCAAATCTGAGTAAATAAATATAACTCATATCCTTCTTAATTTTTGCTTTTGGCATTACGTACAAGAATTTGACTTTTTGGATAATATTTCAGTTAAAGTAGAATTTTAAATTTAAAAAAATCTATTGATTTCTTGGTCCACAAAAAAGCAAAATGGAAAGAACACAGGAGGCCATAGGAGATGTTTTTGAAAAATAAACCTTCATTAATCAAAATTTAATCTGAATGTACAAAAAATTTTAAAAAGTTCGGAAGCAAAACATTTATAAAACATGTGATAAAAAATTATAAAATTTTATGTCAAGTGGTTTATGACCTGTCTTTATACAAAAAAGTTAATTTTACAGTTTTTTTAATCTGTTACAAATTTGCTTTGAAATTAAACTTTTAAGTGAATAAATTTCAAAAGTTTTTTCTTCCAAGAGTAAGATTTTTTTAAGAAAAACTATAAGGTTTTTAAAAATAATATAAGGTTTTTAAAAATAATATATGGCAACACAATTGCCCACAGGGGCAGAGAGTATTCGTTTTTTTCATATACACAACACGAACGTCAACAAAAAAAGTAAAAATTCTAAATAAACAGACAAATCTCAAAAAGAAAATAAAAATTTTCAAATTCAGTTCTAAGGAGACCGACCAATGCATTTGTTTGTTCTCTCTTTATGCCTATCAGTGATGTAGTGTATAGTTATCACGATACAGTTGTCTTATAAGAAAGAAAAACAACAAATTAATTTATTTCGGTGTAGTACAGTAATTTTAATTTTAAATTAAATTTATTTAATTGTTTGGGAGCGAGGCGCGTACAATTAATTTATTTGCTAAACAAATATGTCTCTTAAAGATTTAAAAATATGTACCAACATTTTTATTTCTTAATTTCTATACAATGAAAATTTTTATATAATAAAATTTTCAGCAAAGTCATAAAAGTATTTGAAAAAAAAAAACAAAGTTTAAAAAAAGAAACAAAATCGCGTTTTGGCAAAATATGCATGTGTAAAGATATTTTTCAAGATTTTATTCTTTCTACCAAAAGAGGGTTGAAAAAATATTGTTTCTTTTATTGTAATAAAATATTCAAACATATAATAAAATCGCAAAGAAATAAAAGCACATACACAATGTAGCGTATGGAATGATGATGGGTCTAGTTAAAAATGCATAACAGCTAAAAAATAATATAAACACAAATAAAATCTACAATTTGCTGGCAACAATGGGTCTATTCCATAGAAATAAAAAAATGAATATTCTACACATAAAAATTTACCCATGGGTATTTGTACATTTATTTTTATATTTTTCTGTATACGAATTTGTCTATAATTTGGACCACATTCTTATGGGAATACTAATATTACAGCGATTTTTATGGAAAAAAATAAAAATAAAACAAAATTACGTGAGAAGGATTTTATAGAAACAATTTTAATGTAACTCTTTCAATATGTTTGTTTCTGTGAGATTTTGTAAATTTAAGTTTTTCTGAGGATTGGTATTCTTTTAAAGCCTTTTTTTCTTTTTATAACAACATGTTTGTTTTATATAACTTTATAACTTTACATGTCAAAGTTATTAGACACAATGGCTCCTTTTGAATGGAAGATTAAAAAAAAAAAAAAAAAAAAAAAAATAGTAAAAACTATTTACATTATATTTTAGTATATATTAGTGTAACCGCAATTGTGAACTATAAATTGAATAATATGGTAATTTCTCTTTTAAAATTAAAATAAATAAGCTAAAGCAAAAATTTTACATACATAAGTAAGTATTTCACAAAAATTATCCTTAATCATCAATAATTTTAAACTTGTTGAAATTTGTTAAAATAGAAAAAAAGGAAATTAAAAGTTTTACAATAGAATTTTATAATAAAATAATAAAAACCTACTTGTGTACATAAACAATTGACTAAAATCGCCATAATTTCAATCTATTTTTTTTCTTTTTGTATTTCAACAATTGTGTTCCCATTATCATCATTATTTTGTGTTGACATGCTACAAAAGCAACACAATCAAATGATTTCAAATAAATATAAATTATAGAAATAAAAAAGGAATAAAATAAATAAAACAGAATACACCATTCATTTAAAACTTCTATTATGAGTTTTAAAAATATTGTACAACCCATACATGCAAGCACAATTTATTGAACCGCAAACAAATATTAACAATGCAGCATCAATTCATACATAAATTGCAATTATTATATTGATAATATAACCGCTGTGATAATATAACATTTCATCATTTTACCACATAAAGAAAATATATTGTAGAAAAAAGCGTTAAATCTAAAAAGCAAAAAGGGAAACATTTAAAATTATGTTTTAAAATCACTATTAATAATTTACAAGCATTCTATGCACATTATGGTGGTCCTAATTATAAAAAGTATCCAGATTCTTAATACGAGGGCGGATAAATAAGTCCGTGACTTTTCGAACTTCCCTCGTAGTTATATGAAATGCAACACTATTCCCATCAAGTACCACCAAGTTAATAGACTGCTGTCAAATTTTGAGCAAGTGTCGTCATTTACTTATTGATCCACCCTCGAATTATACCCTACAGGTATGCTAATAGACTAAAAACTAAGAAGTAAACAATTTTAGACTGACTGAAAATATTTGTTGATGTTTTCCCTCCATATGAAAGAAGGTCACCCTAATACTCATATATACATTAAAGTACCTCCATTTGTATGGGGACAATTATAGATAAACCCTCCTAAATTTAATACCCAAGTAATACCAAAAATATTTCGGTTCAATTATTTCGCTCCCGTGAACCATTTTTAAAATATTTAGCTCCAAAAATATGGTATTCGATCGACAGTGTGTAAAGTTTTTAACTTTTGATCATGAGTAATTCCATTTTAAATTTAAAAAAAATTTTACCCTTGGAAACCGATTTAGATGAAGTTTAGTGCATGTGTAGAGGATTCAGAGGCATAGCTTTGAAAGTGATTAACATATTTATTTAAATGACCATAACTTTTGTTATATAAAATATATCAAAATAAATTTTTTTTGCGGTGGGTTTGTGAAAGCTTGTATTTTAAGATGCCATATACAAATTTTTAAAATATTTTTATTAACATTTTTTGTAAGAATTTTCTTTAGTCTAAAAAAGACCATCTTTATTTTTTTTTATATTTATATTTTTTTTATATTTTTTTTTATATCTTATCGGTATACTTGCTACAAAAAAAATTTCAGGGGGTCAAAATTTTTAAATTTAAAATGGAATTACTCCCATAAAAAATTATAAAATTTACTACACATTTTTTTTTATAAACCATGAGCTAAAATTGTTCTAAAATTAATTAAATTAGTAAAATTTACTACATTTGTAAATAAAAAAATATTAATTAGTTTAAAATAGCCACTAAATTACAAAGACTTTTTCAATGATATCTTAGAATCCAATATATGTAAAAAAATTTCAAAATATGTGAAATTACATGTTTAAATAATGAAAATATGATAAAAGATTTTAATAAAATCTTAATATTCCACAAAAAAAAAAAAAAAATAGATGTAACAATTATTTGAATGGATATTCAGCTGTTAGCATTTCTTTATATTTTAAAGTTAATTTTCTTATGCACAGAAAGAAGTCAAAATTCGCAAAATATATTAGTATTTAATTTATTCAATCAAAAACTTTTAGTGAAAGAATTTTTCGAAATTTGTTGAATGGTAAAATAATAATTTTTATACACTACACCATCATAGGTGATTGGGATATTATGTGTTTGTGCTGATGCTTATAGGTAACTAAAATGTTAGATATAGATCCATATTTAAGTATACCAATCAGTTAGAATCACTTTTTGAGACAAAGTACAGTTCGTAATTTTAAAATATATCTTGAAGAAATTTGGCTCAAATAATTACTTTGGTACAAACACGAAATTGGTAACGATCGGTCCATTATTTCACCTAGCCCCATGCAAATGTTGGTTTAACGATAATAAATATCTTAAATATAGCAATATTTTAATAACATTTGGTGCAAAAAAGTTTTGTATAAATCCAAGAGCCAAGATCGGTCCATAATTGACGATAGCTGCCGTATAAACCCCTCTTCCGAAAATCAGTTTATAAAATGTTAAATGGTAGTATCAAGTTCTTCTTTAACATAAATAGGTTTTGTACAAGTAGAAACTAAAGTGCCAAATTTTATGAGGATTGGTCATAATTGACCATAGCTCCCATATAAGGCCCACTTAAAGGAATCACCCTTAAGTGCATATGTATATCTTATGTATGTACATGTTAGTTTTAACACAATATGATACATATCTCTGTTTGATAGGAATATGTATTGCACCTAATACAAGTATATAAGACCCCTTTCCGAATTTTGATGCACATTAACAATTGTGTAGGGTATCATATGGCCTATGTGTAATTATGTTTCGATTGATAAAAAACCAAGTGTGGAATCCAACTAATAAACTGTGATAATTTTGATCCTGATTAGAAAATATATTTAGTGATAAAAATGTTAAAATTAAAAAAAAAAAAAAAAAAAATAGAAAAAAGGAATTTAATAAATTTTCAACTCTTTGAAATATACTTTATGTTTCTTGTATTTCTTAAGTCGATGAATTTTGGTACACCTTAGAAATAACTAAGGAATCCAAAATTTTAGGTTATTCATCTAAATTCTCAAGGAAATACAGTCATTTAAAGCTAAAAAGTGAAAAAAAACCAGTTCAAACTTTCAAACATTTTTGACTCATTTTTGTTTTACACTCACAATTTACGTATTTTAGACTTAAAACTTTTCAGTACATATTTTTAATGGGTGGGTCAAAATATACAATATTTTCAGCTTTTACACTTCTTGGCTGTATTAAAATGATCCGTAATAAATTTCAAGGAAAAACATTTAACGTTAATTAGATTTTTTAGGGTAAAATCCAAAAACGTAAAGAAATATTTAAACTTAAATTTTTTAACTGTAAATATTAATATAAACTCTTTTCTAAATATTTTATAGGCATATATGAAAAAATGTTACACATTTATAGACATTTTTTAACTTTTTAGTAAAAATAAACGAAACTTGTTGGCCCATGTTTAAATTCCATATTTTTGTTATAGAATATTTATGCGCATAAAATTGGAAAACAGAATTAAGAAGACAAAGTAACTTTCTACAGTTTAAACGTATATTGCATTGATGTCAGGAAACCAGCCATGGGATGGTGTCATCACAAACTTTCATATAATTAGTTTAAATATTAGGAAAATTTATGTTTTTATTAACTGACAACTAGATATCGCGTAAACAAAATTAATTAACAAATAATACTTCCGAATCAAATGGGAGCATACTTCCAATAGCATGAAAAATGGCGGTTTATTTAGGAAATTGTAAAAATAACTTACTTTATATTTTATTAATTTCGGCACAAACAAGTAAAAAAGGTAGATTTTGAAATTTTAGGAATTTTGTTGTTTTTAAGCCAGCGTTCGTCCGTCTGTGCGTCGTTAATTAACAACACTTTTGGTTAAACTACAGATGGTAGTTTTATGTTATTTTATTTAAATACTTCGAACGATTTTTTTTGTACATTTCTCACACAAGTGGACTGAGACACATAATACTTGTAATAAATTTAAAATTTTTTAACCTAATTTTATATTTTTATGCTCGCTAATAGATACTTATGTGTTGATTACAATTTTTATATAATGAAATGCAAAAATTAGTAGTTAATAAATAGATAGATAGAGTGAAAAAGACAAAATTTGGCCATTTAAATACATTTTCAAATTTCAGATCCAATTCGGAACGGTTTCGTGATAACCGATCACTCTGATAAATTGCAAAATATATTTTTAATACCAAAAGAATAATTCCATAGAAAATTAAAGTAAAAATTTCATATTTTCGTGCTTTGGAAAAAGTCAGTTATAAAATGCTTTTGTTAAATAATTGCCTGCAGAAGACTTGAATTTTTACAAATATGTTGAAATACCTAAGAAGGGCGTAACATGTGCGCAGCTTTTTATTCCTTTAAGTACAAGCTAAGAATGCGTACTTTTTTAATATACACTAAAATAAAAAGGTACATAAATTCAATGAAAATTTTCGTTGATCCAACCAATTAGTTCCTAGTTTTGAAACGAAGTGTTGATGTACGTTAACAATTATACATCCTTAAAATTTAACGTAAAAGTTCCTTGATTCAGATTATTCATATTTTGTTTTAATGAATATATTCGTTCAATTAAATAAATAATTTAAATGAATAGTACGTTGAATTAAAGAACCAGTACTATATATTGAAATATTTAACATTTCAATGAATGGTTACCTTAACATAAAGACCTGTAACTTGATTTCAAGGAACTTATACGTTGACTCAATAAACCTATACGTTGAAAATATACCACAATAGTAGGCCTGTCTTGTTTTGTACATTTAATATTCATTTCATTAAAAGTAAAATTATATTGCATTCAGTTAATATAGTCATAAATTAAATAAAATACAATATTTATAGTACATTTTACTAAATAATTGAAATAGAAAAAACAGAAAAATAAAAAAGTCAAGTTATTTCATGTCCTTGGTCAGTCAGGGTTAAGTGATAGCAGTATTGTCTTAAATATATACATATATATATATATACATATATATATATTGTAACGAATCCTAAACAATTTCATACCTGTCAGAAATATTTGCTACCTATAGCACCAGCTAAGCTCTTCTGAAATTGGGGAGATTCTTTTAATTTTCTGCTAAATATGGACAAACCCGTTACTATAAAATTAAAATTTAGGTAGCTATAAATCCATATATATGAATACCGAAACAAAAAATAATAAACAGAAAACAAAGCTAAAAATCAAGATTATGTAAAGGGGTTGTTTCCGAAAAAGAACTTGATGTTATTTGTCCCTTTCTCTATACCCGCCCATGATCTAAAACTATTCATTTTGTTGTTCTTGAATAGTCCTTTCTTTTGGTCTTTAATTGTTTCGTAAAATGATTAGAGTTGATGAACAATGAACAAATTTATTTAACAAACATTAAATGAAGTCATTGTTTTTAAATATAATAGAAAAAAACAAAAAAAAAAAAAAAATAACCTATTTTATGTCGTATTAAATGTATGAAAATGCAGTATGTAGGGTATAACACTTTAAAGTTTAAAACATTTTTTTATATATATTTAAAATTTATAGTATAATACTTCATTCACCAAAATTTTCTCGTTCCGACGACGGCAGGACAGTTGTCAAAGGAGCTGGAAGGTGTGGATGTTGATAACAGGATTTTTTTTCCTATATTTTAGTTATTTTTATATTTTATGTTAAAAATTTTAAATTATTGATGTTAAGAATATTATATAATTATGTTAACTATAAGTATTGTTAAATTTGTGTGTATGTTTGTGAATTTATGTTTATATGTTTAATATAGATTTAGATTTAAGTTAGAACATAAGTAGGTAGTGGTATTTTATAGTTATTATTATTCATTTAAATTATATCTTAAGAAATAATTAGTAGATTAAGTTAACATATATTATTTAGTTAGAACAGGAAAATCAGGAACTGTCAGGAAACAATATTTGTATATTAAAATTTTTACTTTTAAGATTTACTTTAAATTTAGAAATTTGTTTGGTTTTATTTATAACATTAGGAATTTTGCATAAAATTTTAACTTTCTGTTCCTCTTTTTGAGCCCAACATAAGATTTTCCTTCTTGATTGATTCAGCCGAATTTGTAAATTAATTTATTGATGAAAATTTGCCAAGATTTCAAAATTTAGTGATGATAGTGATGCTTCGAATATATATATTTTTTTTACAGCACAAAAAGTTAAAAACGGAGTTTTCCGTTATTTTAAAGTTTCTCAATATTTTGTATTTTGACTTAATAAAAATTATAAATTGTTCAAACTTTATTTTATTTTAATTTTATTTTCAGCCAAAGTCAACTTTTCACAATCGTAATATAATATTGAATGTATATTTTTTTCAAACTTTTTTTAACATTCAACTCAAAGTATTTTAACATTGTTTTTAATTTTTTTCTAGTAAAGTATTTTAAACTCTAGTAAATTTATATATGGTTAAACATGTCCTCAAAATATATATATTTTAATGATTTAAATTATGTAAACGTCCTCTTTAAACGCAGTTATTATTATATCATTATCACTTAAAAATGCATTCATAATGCAAACGCAATTTTAAGATGTATTTTTGAAAAGTGTTTAAAAGAGTTATAATGCATAATAAATATTGCAATATAAATTGTTCTGGGATAAAATGGTCCACTATTTCAAAAAGATTTTTAAAAATATTTCTTAGATTTTTTTATAAAAAAAATTTTTAATTTTTACTTTTTGTCAATTTATTTTAAAATTAATTTTAGTCGTATCACTTCATGATTTGTTATTTGTGGTATAATACATTTTGTCCCAGAATAACGCTAATTTTGAATTATACAATATCATTTACAATATTTATTGTAATAAGTTTTATACTAGTTTTTAAATCAATAAAATCCAACGTATAGTTAAAGAGTTATGAACACTTAAAGTTACACACTACTGAATGAGAATAACAAAAAAAAAAAAAAAAAAAAAATAATAATAATAATAATAATAATAATTATAATAAAAATTAAGTCATTATAAAAAATTTAATTTTTTTATGATAAAAAGGTGGTAATTTTTCTAAAAAAATATTAAAAACGCCTTGTTCCAGAACAATTATTATTGCATTTTGTAGTAAAGATATTGTTTTTAAACATATTAAAACAATTTACCTTTGCGTTACTGCCTTTTAAGATGTTTCAGTTGGACTTCAATAGAGCCTTGAATCATTAAAATCCATCTATATAATGAAGAGATATTAACATTAAAAGTTACGTACCTATAATTTTTTTTGAAATTGGAAAAAATAATGAGAAAGAATAAATGGCTCTATATGTTGTATATGTACCAAATATGAACAAAATCTTAAAAAATGGATATTTTTTTAAGTCTCTCGTGGAATGAACGATATATTTTCAATTGTTCATTAAGAAATAAAACTAATTGATATTAGTACGAATTATTTACCTTTCGCATTATTTTATGCCTGTAGAATCTCCCTTATTTTCAGGAAATAACCCGAATTTAACATCAGTTAACGACCTATTTCTATTTTCTTTGTTTATTGAGTTCAGCTTCCTTTTTCTTAAATCAAAGAATTAGTACGTTAGATCAACGAATTGTATGTTGAATCACTGTTTTCATGTATACTACAGTTAATGTATTTTTCTTTCTTCTAAATTAACGTACCAGTTCACTGAATAAATGAAGTTTATTAAATTCAACGAAAATGTTCTTCTTTATTAAAAATATAAACATGTTCTTTAAATCAATAACTAATACATTGAATCAAGGAATCGATTTATTTTATATCGGAATAAATTTAACGAATGTTTTCAACGTACCGTTCATTATTAAATCGAATATTTTATTAAATTTTAATGAATATTTTATTTGAATGAATTCTCCAAAAAATCAACGAATTTTATCTAACGTACTTTATGCTTGACGGTTCTGTCATAAAAGTTTTATTTTCAGAAAGCTTAATTAAAAATATAAGTGATTTCAACAAAATGTCGATTTTTTCCACTGTACACAAAAACTGCAATATTTTTGCTAACTTTTACAGCTCACCATAGATAAATTAAGTAATACAGATGAATTATTTTTATAATTAATGATGCAAAATCTAGCTTCAGCAGACACCAAACATTATTATAAAAATTTAATTTTATAATTTCAATTAATCGCCACTTTTGAGCCATTTGAAACCATAGTGAGGCGTTTAAACATTTTAAAATACAATAATTTTATGAAATTTTTAACACTTTCACCAAATTTTAAATTTTTTTTCCGCACTTTTTAATATAAGATATGACCTTAGATCTCCGAAAAGTATTTGTAGGGAATTTTTATGATAGCTAAAACTGGAAATACGGAAAAATTAAAGAAAAATCCTTTATACTGCCTACAGCTCTAAAATCCAGTGAAATTTATATATATATATATATATATATATATATATATATAAATAATAATAATATATATATCTAAGGGTTAGTCTTGTTTTTACTTAGAGTTTTTCTTTTCCCGGTAATTTTCCGCTCACCGGAAATCGGGATTGATTTTTAAATTTTTACAATATAATTCAATTAAATGAAGGATAAAAAGTGTTAAAATAAACTAATTAATCATAAAACGATGAACTAATTCAGCTCTTTTTGAAATATTGACATTTTGAAAACTAAATGAACACTTTTTATTACATAACAACTCATCCGAAAGTCGAATCACTACTTTGGTTTTCATATTGACCTGTGGCTAAAACTTTCCTCGATAATTTTTACGGAAGTAAGCTTGTTGTTAAGAGAGCTGCAAAGAATATTACAGATTTTTTTTTATACAAATATATATAATATTCCTTATATTTTTATGCTGCAGTATTAACCTGTAACTAAGGAAAACCTGAGCTCAAAAATTAATTTATATCATGTTTAGTTCTTATACAATTGGAACTTTGCATGGTCTAATGTGGACATTTTGTAATTCATTTCATAAAAATTTCATATACAGTTAATAGTTTGGATACATTTAGGTATGTATGTATGTATGTTGTTGTTTGAGGGTTCCAGATATTTCTGGGAGATTTCTCTAACAATTTTCACTTGCAAAAAACGTTTAATAAATATACTTTTCAAATGTAGAATTTTACTTCGTACAAGTACTTTTGCAACATATTATTTTCGATTACAATGCAAAACCAAACTTTTCAAATATTCCCATAAATAGAATTATGTTATTTTTCATCTATTATACAAAAATGTATGAAGGACTCAGAAACTATCAAATATTTTTAAATATTTCCTTAAAAATATTTAAACTCATAACAAAACCAAATAAGATAAATAAAACAAATAGAAAATACATTACATATTAAAATAACCATACATGAGTTAGAAAATATAAACATTTTGCATACGCAAGAAATTCCGGGAATTCCCGTATAATTTCCCGGAATTACGGGATTTTACCTCACATTATTTTTTAAGATTTTAAACCAATAAAATTTGTTTACCTTTTACGAAATCGTGTAAAAAATACATTTTAGAAATTTATCTTTTCAGTGTAATCCGATAAATATGAATTATTTTGAAATGTTTTGATAGTACCTTAAAAGTTCTATAAAATCGTGTTGATTTGATTTCGATTTGATTATTTTGAAAATTTCTACCTTCACAATTTTTGCGTTCATTAATAAAAATGACTAACTCGAACAGAATTTGCGTGTGTAAATATTAATTAATAAAACCTGAAATTAATGTCGTGCAAAAAAAAAAAAAAAAAATAAAAAAATAAAATATTAAACATTTTGAAAATTGTTGAAATTTCTCATATAAATTTATATCACTACAATAAATATTAGCAAAATATAATAACTTTTGATATTAGTGAGGTTTCAAAATTTTATAAACATAAGAGAGTTTGGATTAATAAAAAAGCAAATGTTTACCCCAACAAAAAGACTTTCATATTATTGATCTGGATTTTAAAAACTATTTATTTTTCATTCACCTCTAAAAGGGATTTTCAGATTGCGTTTTTAAACTTAGAACAATTAAAAAAGTACTTTTAAAAAATTAACATTTTCACCACAGTAAAAGTAGTAGTTACTAAGTGCGTATTTTGGACTATTTTGGATGTTATTGATAATTACTTCTAAAAGGTATGTATATATATATTAATGTATATATATATTAATTTTAGTGAAGAACTTCAAAGGAGTGAATTAGAATCATAATATATATACGAAAAAAGTTCCAAATATACCCCTCTACCCCTCTAGAAATGAAGACTCGTCAGTGTCAATAAATATTACATCTCAATGTTTATTTTTAAGTGAGCTGACCATTTCCAAAATACGTATTTCTTTCAATATCATTATCAAGATTTTCATTACAAGAAAATTAACTTCAAATTGTAATAAAAGCATATAGGCCTGAAATATCCATTTAAATAATTGTCTCTTTTCAGTGGCAGAATATTAAGATTTTACAAACGTTTTTGTCATATTTTCTTTTTTGGAACATATAGTTTGAAATATTTTATACATTATCCAACATATATTGGGTTTTAATGCATCTTTTGAATAGTCTCTCCTGATACTAATATATATATATATATATATATATATATATATATCTATATATATATATATATATATATATATATATATATATATATACTTATGAAGCCACCTATTACTTGCAAACACAAACAAAACTAATTTTCTCCTTCCCTCTTTAAATAAAATAAATAAAAAAAAATCCATTACGGATCGTTTAATTATTTTTGCAATACATACATTTTGTAGCACAATGCGTTATGAAAAATTTATGAAAACGAGAAAAGTCTTTTTTTTTAATAAAATAATACCTTTGGTGTAAATTTAATTAGTTTTAAATTAATCAACAAAAAAGAAGGAAAAAATAAATAAACTTTGCCATTCACTAAACTAAGAAGAAAGTTAAAAATGTAAAAAACATAAATGAAAATACATCTAAGACACTTTGCTCGCTGGAAATAAGAAGCTTAATTTATATAATTTTAAGCAAACTTCAATTGAAAAATTTTTTAGCAGCTAAATAAGTTATAGATGTTGAATTTCATTGTATACGCGTATTGCAATGACTGCAGATAGAAACAGAGATTTAACAGATGTTACTTCTAAACATCAAGAAAGCTTTATAAAAACCTAACAACTTTAAAAAAGTTTTCGTTTAGCACACTCTTAATAAAGTTAAATAAAACAAAAACCCTGGTAAAGATATCCAAATACTAGAGATACATATGTTGACTATATAGAAATTTATTAAATAAAACACTTGTTCAAAATATGTAATATGAGCCATTATCAAACATTTTTGATTTTAGCACATAAAAATCCATTTGCTAAATATAAAGTGAATCAAAAGCATGTAGAATAAGTTCACGTTAATCATTTCGTGCTGGGGGCGCGAAAGTTATAACGGTTTTTAAGCTGAACATATAAAAATTTTTACAAACCAGAAGTTTATGTAAAATTCTGTTAAAAATTATTTGTAATATTAAAACCAACTGAGTTGGATGGTATTAGTGTTTCATATTTTAGGGTTTCTTAGTAAAATTTAAAAAATGTTCATTATACTAAAAAAATGCGGATCGAAGCTAAGAAGTTTATTAAAAAGAATGTGCCTCGCGAAAAACTGAATTTTTTAAAAAATTTTCGCACTTGTTTTCCAAAATTTTATACTATCTACTACGTTCACTATTTCAGACACATCAACGGTATATAGCGCAAAGCACTCATAATTATAACAAGTATCAATATCTATTTAAAAATCTTAAATATTCTTTTGAGTGACGTACAGACCTCGCCCAAAAAGCGAAAAAATTTAAAAAATTCAAAAATTTTGTCATCAAAATTTGTCTATCCTGTATATATTTGTTGAAATTCTGCACAACAACAAGGAAGGTCTACAATTTATTTACAAAGTCCGTTCAGTTTATATAAGATCAAATTAGATCAAAAAGTATGAGCGCGAGAACAAAAAGTATAGAAGAAGGATGGGAAAAAGTTAAGTAATTTTTAGCAACTTTTCTAAGTTTTTGAATTTTGAACAACAATCATGATTATAATATAAAACATATGATGCTAAAATGTCGCATTCCATTAGTTTAAAGTTTTGTGAGTACATATCTGAAACATGTTTGTTTAAAACAGTATTATTACAAAGTTTATTAAGGATTAAAGTCAGTTTCAACCAGGTTAAACAATTTTGATAATGGCCCATATATATCCCCACCAATGCCCATCTATTGTTAGATACTATTTTAAGATTTACCTTGAAATCAGCATGTGTTTGAAGAGACAGAAAGTAAAAAAAATCTAAGAAAAAATTTGTAGTGAAGTGTAATTGACAAGAAGCTATATTAATTTATTGTTTAAGCTGATATTTTTTTATATCACTAAGAAAAGTTACTTTTTATACAAATAAACAAAAGGAGTAATAAGTGTGTTACTAACCTATCAAAGCACAGTGTTTCTATAATGTAATAAATATTAAAAAATATAAGTTGTATATATGTATCTTCAAAAAAGGCACATAATTTTTTTGGTCATCGATTCTAGTTTTAATGTCTTTGAAATTTTGAAAAAAAGTTTGTTAAGTGATTTCTTTTTTTCATTTTTTTTACCTTATTTATTAATTCATTCGATTTCAAGCCTGTAGGCCTACTTAATCTATATATATTATGGCTATATGAAATTTCAAAAGTATAATAAAATAATACGACGCAAATTTATAGATATTAAATAACTGACACAAAAATATTAATTAAAAAGTTTCAAATTTTAACGCAGCAACATTTGCACAAACATTACAGTTACCCATAACTGTTTTTTTGTTACAAATCTCAGGACTTTTTTATGCAACAGCACATACTATATATGTGTTTCATAAGTAATTTTTTGACACATTTTTAAAACAGATTAACACTGAAAAGGTATCGTGAAAAATATGTTGCAAATATTGTGGGCATAGTCACTGTAATCATCAGGCACATTTCAGTTTTTCTTCATCACATTGCATTTTTAACCCATTGACGACCAAAGTAAAGACATTTTTAGAATAATTTGCTCTATCTATTACCTAGAAAATTCTATAACCAAAAAACTCTTTAGAGAATAATATTTTCTTTGGTCGTCATTGGGTTAAAAGTGTGATGTGATTGAAAAGCTTCATTTAACTTTCTACACTATATCAAGTCTAAGAAATAAGAATTTCGCTGAATTATTCGCTATGTAAGTAGATTTTTTTGCGATTTTTTTGACCTGTGTTACTGAACACGGGGAATACACTTTGAACACTGCAAGGTTACACTTCTTCGAATTGACGACGCATTTTTTAAAGTTGCTGTTTACTATAACTAAATTAGTACGTTGAGAACTGAGTTTATAACAATACAGTGTGACAATGAATATATACTTTTTACGTTGTAGACCACATTAGGTAGATCATTATGTCATTATGTCAATCTTCGATGTATCTTCAAATTGTCGAAGTTATCGATAAAAAACGATTTTTTATAACTTGGTAATAGTAATCAAATTTTTTAATAATTTTTTACTAATTTTTTGATTTTTTTAAGTGTTTAATAATATGTTAATAATAGAAGTGAAATCAAGTTTTTTTCAATATATATATACTTGTTTGCATTATATGAACTTTTACTGAAATATTGTACAAAATACCTGAAATTTTCTTTTTTTTCTCAATTTCTTGCACTTCCGCGTTATTTTTTCTATTATTTTATATGAAACCCTATTATTTTGTAAATGAATCTAGAATCTAAAATAATTAAGAAGTAGCAAAAGCCCTTTTTATTACAATTATTTAAGAATTAATGAAGTTACGATATGTTTAACACAAAGTATTTACTCGAAGAAAATAAAAAAAATATAATAATAATAACAAAATTGTTATAAAATTATTTTAAAATTACTCGTACATTTTTGCTAATAAGTTCTCGATTTAAACTAAAAAGGGCTTAATGCAAATTTAAAACAAATTTACAAAAGGATAGGGTTTCATATAAAAAAATAAAAAAATGCTGTGCATGTTGAAAAGATTTAAATAAAAATTAAAGTCGCAGACATTTTTTTAACAAATATAATGTAATAATGTAATGTGAAAAAAATTATATACTATATTTAGAAATCTTGATTTCTTGTAGTTAAAAAATTCAAAGTTGGTAAAAACATTAATTTTTATAATATTTTTATTCCGTCAAGACGTAAAAAATCGTTTTTGATCGATGACTGCAGATTTTAGACTGTACTTATATCCAAATTTACTTCAATTTACTCAGCAGAATGACTTTTTTCTAAATTATCACTAATGAAAACTAAATTGTAAATTAAGGTTAACACTTGAGCTTTCCATCTTAAATTTGTTAAACAGGGATTTGGAAGACTGAAGTCCGAGTGAAGACTTCGCACAAAAGTACAGTAGTTTAATTTCTAAAAAATAATTTTTGAATATTCATGAATTTTATTCAACAAAAACAGGATTTCCTTTGCCTTAGTTCTGTTCTACTTACAATATTTTTTCATTTCTATATTAAATATTTATGAAATATCCCACCAAAAGCTTTGCTTTCCTGGTAAGCTAGCAGGTATAATTGGAAACAAAAACTACTTATTTTTTGCCTGAATAACTAGTTATTTTTGTTCGACTTGTCCACAAATTCATGTAGTTATTTTTTGACTCTAGGGGTACTCAAAAATATCTAAACGAAAACAAAAGTAAAAAAAAACAAAAAAATTTTGCCGTCGGTGAGACTCGAACTCGGACACACACTAACCATTCGTTTTTACTGACTAACGTCTTACTCAGTACACCATCTCACACAGAGCATCCTAAACGACAAAAACTCTATTGAGTTTAAAATATCTTTTTAGACATTTTGTTATAAAAAACTAACAGCTTCAGAATGGGGTTGAACCAACAACCTTATGGTTGTTAATCCGGCGCTCTAGCCAACTCATTCACGTGATTGCAGTATTACTGCGCTAATATAATATTGAGTACTTATTAATGTAATACAGAGTAGGCAAAAATAATGACGCCTCATTACCAAGAAACTGCTTTAATAAGTAGTTGTTATTACCGAAAACCAAAAAGTTTTTGCTGGGATTTGAAAACAATTCTTTATTAATAACGCAAAAATGTATAGTATGTAACTAACAACGGACATATTTATAACAAATTAGAGTGCATTATTCGGATATATATATATATATATATATATATATATATATTTATATATATATATATATATATATATATATATATATATATATATATATATATATATATATCGTTTATTTTTTATACCTTTTCTTAATTCACGAAATTCACATCCATATATGTTCTAGCCTAATAGACTGATTTTATTAATTTATTTATTTATTAAATTATTTTTTAATTTAATTAAAAAATTTTCGTCCTTTTATCAAGTATGCTTAAAAAAACATAACCCCATCCTAAATGTTCCTTAAAGTGTCTTCAACATTTGAAATTCAGTTACAAATTGCCTCTTTTTCAACACCCGTGCCAGTTTCTATATATTTTTTTATAAAGAACTAAATTTACCACTTTTTGGCATTAAGTGTTACTATTTGCCCCAATTTTTAATAAAGTACAATTTTAGGCATACATTTTTTGCCACATACAGTAGTGATTATAGAAAATGCAACTCTTAAAAAGATCAATGCAATTTCTCAAATTTTGATCAAAAAAATGTTTTGTCCAATTTGGCATGTGTTTTCTCACTATTACGCGGATAAAAAAATGATATTAAGCTAACTTAATGGTAATTTTAGTCAACATATTTTGGTGCTTTATTTATCTAAATCAGAGTTAGACTCTAACCGCCTGATTAAGGAGGTTGTATCAGTCATGACCATAAAAAAAATAATCTATACGTGGTAGAGAGAGAGAGAGAGAGAGAAAAAAACTAAGAACAGATTCTTATCCAGCACATCTAAAACGTCCACATATTTTTTTGTTTAAAGCAGGATTTTGTTGCGGACCAGTGTAATTACTGCCATAAAAAAATTAAATAAAAATATTTTTTTTTTAGCACGTAAAATGGTTTATTTCTAGAAAATAATTTAACTAATTTAAAAGTGTTTTTATTAAAAAATTATATACATACTTTTAAGAGGAGAAACTCAAAAGTAGTGGATAATAATCATAAAAAAATTACAATACAAATTAAACAGTACCAGTCAGAAATAGAGAAAACTATTTTTATTTGTAATCTATATTATACGTTAAAAAAAAAAAAAAAACGTAAATGCAGTAGAAATGTATCTAGTAGAGTCTATTGTAAATTTGGACTGAGATATAAGCCACAATAAATATTTATTTTTCTCAAAATTTACATTTCTTATATAGAAAAATTTTAGATTATTAATACAAATGTTGAACTGTTAAAATAAATTGCCCCTCTTTTTAAATTCCATTTTGTGAGTAAAGTTTTCTAAAATCAATATTTCTAGGGATTGCGTTATACAAAAAAGAAAAAAATAAAAAATCTTTCATACAGCAAATAATCTTACGAAATACATATGTACATATGTATGCGAATGCGTGGTAATAAATAATAAATATTTATATGTCCTTAATTTCATATAATTTGAATGATATTTAATAAATAGAACTTAATTTTTAATAAGAATGTAAACAAATTTTTAGCCGTTTATTTGTCCTTTCAAGTCCTCTTTATGCCCATATTGTATTTAGAGGTACCCCGATAAGTAAAAATTCAACTAAAAATTTATAAATTTTGTACTATTCGTGTTATCAACAGTATAACAGAATTTTGTTTTATTTCTTTTTCAAAGCCCATACACTGTGCAAAGATTTCATAATTTTGCTATTTACTACTTAAATGTTGGCTGATTTAGTTAGTGTATATTTAGTAGAACTGAAAATGTTAAACTAAACTTTATTAAAACCAGTTAAGACAGTTAAGTTTAAGATAGTCAACATTTTAGAACGATGAAGACGACAGGTGCATGTGAAAGTAAAACGATAACGATGGTAATTAATTTAATTTTGTTATATTTTCATCTAACTACAAGAAAAACCAGCAATTTTTTCTTATACATATTTACGGAAAAATGTATTATAAGCAACTACAACACTGCATTGCGCTAAATACTTCCTTGGCATTTTTTAGTTTTACCTCACTCTTTTTACGAGCAAACCCAAATGTTTATATTGGTGTCTTCCGTATGTAACAAAATTGTGTCCGCTTGTTGTATGTCTCCACTTCCGTTTCCGTTGTTGATTACATTTGTTATTTTATTAGTTAGTTATTCGCTCGTTGTCATTTTTTTACTTTTTCTTTATTTCTAGTATAATTTTTTGTTTTTATTACCAAAGATATACACAGATATTTTATAACCTTGCCACCTGTTTTTCGCTTTGTTTTACTTTTTTTTTAGGGTGCTTTCTTCCGCTGACAACTTATATTACAGGCGTATTTAACTTATTTTTTTTTACTTCTCGTTCCCTTTTGCAACCCAAAATATCTGTTTTTTGGCAACCTTTTGTATTCATTTCGGTTTAAATGAATTTTTATGTTAAATTTTGTACAATAGTTGGTTGTGTGTCTATTTTACTGGGAAAATTTTAACTTTTCTTTATTTCATTTTAGATTTTTACATTTACATTGCTGTAAAATCAGTTAAAATGTGGCTAATTACTAAAGTTTTTCTTTTTCGGGGGTTTTTATTATTGTTCTTTCGTTATCAAGATTTGCCATTTCTGTGGAACATGTGCATCATACATATGAAAGCAGAACATGCAACATTGAACTTTCGTTAACAACAAATGTTAAGAGTCGAAGTTTAGTTTGTATGTATGCAATAGTAATGTGTAGTTGTGGCAGCATTGTACTATAAAACTCATTTTATTTTAATTATAATTTTTAATAAACACAACTCCTTTCTTGTCTTGTGTTTTAATTAAACTCATTTTTGTACAATTAGTGAAATTTAGTGATTACATTAAGGAATTATTATTTACTGCAGAAATAAACATTCGTATTTTAAGATGTTATACATGGGAATTTAAAAATAATATATTACAGGAGTTGTGAAAAAATAAGATGAGTTAAATTTAGAATGAGTTAAATAAATTTATGCACATGTGCTTAAGTTAAGGTACCCAGCATTGTTTGCTCTGTGAGTGCATGATATCTTAGAGGAATTATTTGAATTAAGAAATGCAGTTTCCCGGACTTATCGATATCCCGGGAAAGCGGTAAAAAAATTTGGACAGCCCGGAATTCTCGAGATCCCGGATTAAAAATAATAGTTATCATTAATTGATCTATGTCGAACACTGAAGATACGTATAGGACATTGACGGTTCTAAAATTTAATATATATATATATATATATATATATATATATATATATATATATATATATATATATATATATATATATCGAAAATGTAATATATATATATATATATATATATATTTTCGGTCACTATAAGAAATATTTAGTTCACCTCATTATTTCCTTACAATTGCAACCGAATAATTTATTGTTCCTATTGGCCAATTATCCAAAGAAGCACAGGAGACAAGAAATAGAAATTAAAAAAACTTTTACGAAAATTTTACAAGAAAAACATCTAGAACACCTAGAGAAATTCAATACATATTTGCTTCATAGACTATTGACTTCATCAGATCCATTAATTTGGAGCTTACTATATATATATAATTTTACGATATATATTTATCTGAAGCAATGTAATGCAATGTTGTAGAGAATTATTCGTATTTGTCAAGCTAATATTGGTAGGTACACAAATGTAGCCGCATTTATTCAGAAATTAAAAATTTATCTTATAATACAATATATTTACACTAGATGCTGCATAATGTGTCAGTATGGAAACGAAATATTGGTACAAAATCTCAGACTTCAGTGTCCATCAACATTTTTTATCAATATTTTAACTTAAGAGCATAATTTTAAACATTTTTTTCATTTAGCGATTAGTGTTTTTTTCTGTCACATATGTTTTTAAAACCGATTCCTTAATAACTTTCTTCTTTTATATTGATAGAAATTTTTTAATTTCCAGATACAATAAAATCTTTTTTTAATTTTCGGGGCATATTTTCCATTTTAAGAGCATTTTTTAGAGCATATTTCTGGTTATGACATTTGTATTTTATAACATAAATTAAAAATCTTGATATAAAATAGATCAAATCTAGAAGTGTCTAATCATGACACTATTTGGTAGTATAACAGGTTCCCATTTCTAGAATTATCTTCGTTAAGATATCTTAAAAAAAAAAAAATTATAATTTTTTCAAATTTAAAATTAAATTCTTTTATTTTTCTTTGTCCAGCAAAAAAGCGTGAAAGTTCTGTCAAAAGAGAAAATTTTCGGCATTTTAAAGGTATAATTAAAAGCATACAAATGACTTCCCGAAAAAAGGGTTTAATGACCATGAATATCTTAAATATAGACATAAGTCCTATATGATTATAAATCTTTGTGCAAAATTTTAAGAATATCGGCCCATAATTTACCATAATTTACATAAATAAGTCTCATAAAAAACCTAATTTTGGGAATTATCTTAAAGTACATAAATTCCATATGAATGTTAGTATCAACATAATACAATGTAGATTTTACAATAATATGAAATACATTTAATGCAAGTATCGTTCCATAATTAGCCACAGATCTCATAGAAAACTCTTCCCTGAAGTTTAGTGCAAATACACAATGGTATAGGGTATCATATATTCGGGTTTGACCGACTATGCCTTTATTAATTACTGTTCATATTCGTTCTTATTTATTTTGGTTTTGTTGTCAAATTTCTTTTTAAAAATTGATCACGTTTGCAACAAGTACATAAATTTAGGTCTAATAAAAAAAATTAATTTTTATAATGTCATACACCTATTGATTAACAGTGGGGCCAAACGTAAAATTTTTGGTAATAAATCCATATCTCCTAAACTACTGGTCGGATCGAAATGAAATGTGTAAAGAAGAGTTGTAGAGGGGGGCCTAAGCTTTCACAAAAACTGCCGAAAATTAGTTGTTGAAGCTATTTAAATGATTTTTTGAGGATGAAAGTTTAAAAAATTGTCTTTTCATAAAATCTGCACTCCTGAATTCGTTTTTGGTCTAGCAGGAAGCAATTTAGTGCTTGATTGATTTAAATCTATTTTATGACTAATTATCGACAATAAATAAAAAAAATATTGGCGTGACATTTTTTTAAATTAACTGATAAAAATGAAAACTTTTTTTATAATATACCATTTTTGACCAATGGTGGATGTAAGGTACAAACCTATTTCGATTTAAAATTTCTTTATTAACCATTTATGAAGCCTTGTCTATTGAAATATGGGAAGAAAAAAATTTCTTTCCAAAAAAGAAACAACTTTGACAATTTGTTTTTGGCCCCATTGTGTGATATCGGAAATCCTGAAATTATTTTTATTTTAAAATGTTAACGCAAAGTGGTAGTGATTTATAAAATTAAATTTTTAAATTTTTTGAGTTAAACATTGGTGATTGAAAATGTAGCGAAGGTTAAGCGTTCAACAATTGTGATTTATAAAATTAGGATATTAGATTTTACTAAAAAAAAAAAATGATTTCTTTATTTTTCTCTAACAAATTTAGTTTATTTATACCTAAAATGAAATTATTTTATTTTTATCAAAATAATCGATTTATTGCTAGAAATATGAGGCATCACCGATTTTCTTCTCCTTTTCTTTAAAGTCTTTCTTTTAAAAAATTAAATTTTAGTTCTCATTAAAAATACCGATTTTTGTTGAGAAATATATGAAGGTGAATACAGAGGTACGGAGTCTTAAAAGAGATTTAAATTCTGTTTATAATTTCCTAAAGTTCTTATGGAATAAGTAGCATGAAATTTCAACTGCTTACATTCGCCGAAAAATTCGTTATAATATCGAATATAGTTTAATATAATAAAACATTTTTTCTGAAGAATGCTGTGTCAGTGGTGAAGAGTATATAAGACTCGGTACAGCCGAATATAGTGTTATCATTTTGTTTTTTTTTTTTTTTTTAATTCATACTTGTATTAAATTGAAGTTTCAATTAGAACAACTTAAATTGTTAAATTAAACAAAAACATAAACGGCTACGGATAATAAACAACAATTTTATTTATTTTCTTTTTATTTTATTTCAAAAAATTTTCAATTTTGTTTACGAAATTCATACTACTTAAAAAAAATATGATAATATTTTTTGTGAGAAAATTAAAATAACAAAAAAAAAAAAAACAAGAAAAAAAAAAAACCGGAGAGAAATTAAAATAAAATTTAGTTTTCTACCGAGCCGCTTTGCACATTTTTCGTACAAATTTGTGTGGAAATTTCCGGTCCGGACTTGTTATATTTATACATTAAAGAATATTAGAATTTTAAAATCTTATTCTATTTCAACTAATAATTTAAAATGTTTCTTATTTGTGCTAAAGACATATTATGTTATAAAAGCTTTATACTTTTTTTATGTATATGTAATACACATAAAAGCGTAAATATATATGCAATTTTATGGTTTGGTAAACAAATGTAATATGATCTTTAACATTATCAAAAATGCCCCAGGACTTAGGAATTACTTACAGACAATACACACACTTAATTTTATTGCAATCATTCTCAATCATAAACTCAACTCGTAACATTACTTAAGACTATGTACAAGGGTATCCAAATTGTTCGATTTTTTCATTGTTCGAATAAAAGAAATAATTCGAATAAGGTATTTTGGTTTATTCGAATTATTCCGTCGCGCATTAAAGATTTTTCAAATTGTTCCAATAATTTAAAATATAAAATAATAATGTAAAATTTTGGTAAGTTTTCAAAAATTTGCTTATAAAATGAAAACAAAAACAAGTTAAAAGTTAATAATTCTTTGTAAATGTACTTTGTATATGTCAAACATAAAAGATTTTTATTTTTTATTTTTTTCAATCAATATAAATACTTTTAGTGTTCAGAATGTTTTTTCATTTGTTGAAAAAAATATGATAGAGATTTTTTTTAATATAAATATGACGAAAAAAAAAAAAAAATATATCTTTAAAAATAAATATCAGTATGAAACAAATTTTTTATTTTTTATTCATACTTTTGTTTTTGTTAAAAAAAAAAAAATAAATATCTTCTACCCTACAAGCAAAATAATACAAAAGTAGTTCGAATTCGTATTGCTTAGAAGAGAAATTTTATTTCCGCAATAATCATATTCGTGTTAATCATCTAGGTGAAAAAGAAGAAGATACCACCAGATAATTTTCTGGAAGATGTAATTAATATATAGAAAAATTATCGCTAAATAAATCTTGAAATAATATAATAAAGACAACTTTTACATCTTATAAACCATACATGCACATCAATCTTAACATTGTAAAGCACGAAAATAAACCGCTCACATAAATAAACATTTTTTTTTTTTGTTTAAAGACAAAGAAATTTCCTCAATATTTTTTCATTTTTTTAAATATTTTTTGACAACTGAAAAAATGTGACTGAAAATTAAAAGCATTGCATAATTTCGTCCAAATAATCCCAATAGGATATGTTGAGCATAAAAATAATAAAAAAAAAATTAGAGTTTCATATATTTTTTTGTTTGTTGCCGATTTTTCTTTAACCTGATAAAAATGAAATATTAAAAAATATTGCTTTGATTATTTTCGTCCAATTAATAAAATAATAAAAAGATATTGCGCAAATTTCTTCTAGGAAGATATCTTCCAAAAGTTTGTAAGATACTATTTTGTTTATTTAAATTTTGTATGTATTGTGAATATATTTTAAATATTTTTTACTCAATGAAATTCTTGTTTAGAATTTTTTTCCGACGAAAAAAGTAGAAAATAATTTTCAACTTTTGTGAGTTTGTTTACAACAAATCAAAATGTTAAATTATTAAATAATTATTAAAAATTAAAAACAAACCTAAATTGGTCCCACAAAAAATTACCGTCAAACTGTTTTCCATGTTATTAAAGAGTATCAGAAGAATTTGAGCATTGATAGAAAATCTGGTTCGGGAAGATATGATATTGTGAAGGCAAAGAAAATTGAAAGCATATTGAAAAGAGCTCCAAACACATCTGGTAGAAAAGCAGCCCAGTTAGCTCAGTGTTCTGACTATTTGCAACGAAAAGTTAAAGCCAATGAAGGTTTGAAAACATACAAAATCCAAAAAGTTCTAGACAAGAATAATGCAAAAAAGTTAGAAAGCAAGAATAAAGCACGGAAATTAAAATCAAATTTCATACAAAAATACTCATGTTGTATAATGGACGACTGAACATATGTACTGGCAGATTCTTTGCAGCTTCTGGGATAAAAGATAAGTTTAGGTTAAGATAAGTTTAGGACCCAAAATCAGACACAATTTCTTAAAAAATTCCTGGTGTAGCAAGATTTACGCAGATGCGGCAAAAGAAGTAAGTCATTTGTTCTAATGGAGTCTGTAAATACCGAAATATACATCAAAGAATGTTTACAAAAATGGCTTCTTCTTTCATAAGAGAGCACAATGTGTCCACTTTTTTTGGCCCGATTTGGCATCATGCCACTACGGTAAAAAAGCTCTATAGAGGTTGTTCCTCCAAATTGTACGGAGCTAAGAGCAGTGGAGAGATATTGGACTTTTGTAAAAAGAGAATTGAAGAACACAAAAAGGTGTCCCAAAATATTAAAGACTTTAAAAGGAGATGGGCAAACTCTTCCAAAAAAGTGACTGAAACAACTATCAAATCTCTAATGGAAGGGTTAAAAAAGTTCATAAGTAGTGGTTAGAACTATAAAAGTTGTAATTTTTTGTGAAAAAAACTAAGATCTACTGTTTATAAATTGTTGAATTTTATGTATGTTAAGATTTTTTCGATCTCACTTCTTATTTGAATAATATATATGTAAATAGAGATAGGCTTGTGTAAATACAAAAAAATATATACATATGTATGTAGACGACTTAACTTAAACCGATGGCGGTCTTTAGTTTTATAAAATTTTATTATTGCATTCAGCTCCGACAACAAACCACTAATAGTTAATTCAAGAGATTCTTCCCTCTCCATATGTTCATGCGATTCATTTTCAACAGTTGCTCTGTCGAATAATCATTTAAATATCTCATTTCCAAACTCTTTAGTTTCAGACTTAAATATAATTTATTTTTGAAGGTTTTTCGTGAACACAATGTCTTAAATGTGTGAGTAAATCTTTATAAAAAGAATTGTTTAACTTTTTTAATATTTCCTTAAATAAATTATACCTCTAAACTCAATTAATTTTTCCGAGTATTTACTCAATTCTTTAATGTGCACATCAAGAAGCTTCAAAGTATTACATAAGTCGCTCAAAAGTTGTATACCACTATCAAAAGGTGTTGGCAAATGTAATTAAACAATTCATGATTGACGCATATATAAATTATCAACAAATTTGAGACCATATCATCTGCTATTATTGAAAGGCAACCTTTAATATAATTTTTCTTTCAATTAACGCTGTTGTTTAATTTTATTTTAAAAATTAATTAGAAATTTGATTTACTCAATAATTTCTTAACTAGTTTTTAAAGTTTATGAAAAAGAAAGCAAAAAAATATACGTTTAATAAAAAAAAAAAATAATAAAAAATAAATAAAAAATTAAAACTAAAATTGGAGAATTTTGAAAGTTTGTATATTTCAAAAAAAAAAGTTGCTTAAAAATGTTTCTTTGTGGACAGAAATCAGGATATTGTAACATTTTACACAAGTTTGTATAGGCACATGCATAATTGTGTATCTTGTTATATAATATTTATTGCATTTCATTGATTTTCTATAAAAAAGAATAAAATATTTGGTTAGTGATAGAAAAAAAAAAAAAAAAATAATACAAGAGTCCGGGAGAATTTAAAATTACTAAAATGAGTGGCATTCTAAGTACAAGTAATTATCTTTAAAACTACATGTAATCATCTACATCATATCAAGGTACAGAATGAACTAAATCCTGCATTAATAAACTGATACCATAATTTTTGCAATTACCCGACTTCGCTTCCAAAGGAGCAAAGCAATAATGCAATATGCGATTCATATTTCTTTTATTGGACCCCTAATAATATAAGAAGAACACCCAGCTGTAAGCTTATGGAGCAATGGAATTTACAAAAGATTAATAGCACATCTACACGTAACAGGATGTGTAAGATTTTTCTGTCAGATAGTGCCAAATTCGCTCTCTAGGAGAATTATCTCACGATTCAAATATTAGTATTACAAGAAGTACTATGAGACTGTTTTGATGACATTTCTCTACATAACTATTTTATAAGATGAACTGTAAAAAATATATATATATGAAAATTTGTTTGTATGTGTGTATGTGTATTTTGAAAATATCTAAAAAAAAGCTTTCTGTAAAATTGTTTTCTTTTAATGAATGTTTTACATTTTAAAAAACATTTATGTAAAACTTTATGTAAAAATTGTACTAAAAAGTGCGAATTTCTTAAGTAAAAAGGATATGTTTGAAAATAATGATAATATAAACAAAATGGTTAATTACTCTCTTCTGGTGGCCTTATATCAGCGTTAATCTTAGTTGAAAATCTGGGGTAAGGTAAAAAAATTAGAGAGGAAAACTGCAATCCAAAAACATTGACAATTATTTTTGTTAAACATGTAAAAAGAAAACGAAAGAATAAAGGGAAAAAAACTAAAAAAAAAATACCATTAAAAACTTTTAATTAACGTTATGATTTAATCAATTATCAATTTGATTCACTTAAATAAAAATGTACTTTTTTCCAATAAACTTTTTGATTTGTTCACTTATTACGTTATTAAAATTTGTATTGCATGAAATTATTTATTTAATTAAAATCCTAAAAGGAGTTAATTGAAAAAAAATATTTGCTTTTAAATTTTTACAATTACTAGTAAATGACATAATTATCTTGGGGAATGAATGAATTATTTTAGTAATTAGTCATTTTTTTGTTTTTTCTGTGTTTAGTTACATATTTAGTTGTTAAAAAAAAAAAAAAAATAAAATAAAAATAAAATATTTATATTTATTTATACCAATAAGTAAAAATATGATAAATGAAGTGCAAAAATATTTCCTTTATTCGAATATTTGTCATAAAAATATTTGAACTATTTGTTATTAGAAAAAGACCATTTTTAAATTCTTCGAATAATTATTTGTATCAAATTGTTCGAGTTATTCGAACGAACATTAATCGAATGGATACCCTACTATATACCTATGTCTTGTGTATTGAAACAAAACCAAAAGAAGCCAAAATGAAACTATGGTACTAAAAAATCAAAATTTAGAAGATTTATTAAAATTGAACATGAAAATACCAGCATAAATTGATACCAAAATTGAAAGAGGAGGAATAGACGATAAAACCAACTAACAAATTCGAATACACTTAAATAAATAGAAATGTATACAGGAAAACTGAAAAGAATGGAAACCATGGTAAATAAGTATTTCGATAAATGTAAAAATAAATCTAAAATTTCACTTTCTATCCTTTTTTAATGTACGAAAGAATCAATTGGTTACTTATATGTCTTTAAGTAATCGAGGTTCGATTGTGTTTAGAATTTTAAAAGGAGTCTTTGTTAACTGTGGAATGTTTTCTTTGTTTTAATACAAGAATATACTAAATGAACTAATTACTTAACACTTTGCTAAATAGTGGTGACTTAAAATGTAAAATAAAATTACTGTTGTACTGTATTGTATACTCATATGTATGTGTGCATATATGTGTGCAAATAATAACTATAAATCATGAGTATACAGTATTTTCCACTTCCTTTTTCATACCCTAACACACATACTCTCATTCAAAAGTTATCATAGTCATCCTGAAGATTTTAGATACATATTTCTATGATGAGTTTCCTTCAAGAAACTCAATCATTTTTCGGAAACTGTTCTATAAAATATATTACAGTTTTTCAATATACTACTTAAATTTTCTTTGTTTTATTCATTTGTTTAGTTCTCTTTGTTTTTTTTTTTTGAACTTAAGGTTTTACACTTGTAAACTTATTCGTAAAACAAGTAAAGTAACTGAAAAACAAATAACAGTAATTATCTTGACAACAATTTCCGGTATTCGTATCAAGTCAAGCGCATCAAAGAACAAACGAAATGAAATTCATCTTTAATAACTTTGGTTGATTTTGTTCGGTTACAACTATAAAATGTTAAAAGCTCTTTAGAGGAGAAAATGCTTTAAATAGCATAAAACCACCAGTGAGTGAGGAAATATTAAATAACCATTTTTGTTGATGGGTAAAAAGCCAACCAAGGTGTACATTAAGATTGAGTGGTGGGCCAAAACCTTGATGGTGACGGTAAATGATAATGATAGTAAATGTGAAAACAAAGGAGGTTGTTTTTGTTAATAAATAATATTAGATGATTTTTTTCAGTAAAGGATAAAAGATTCATAAACAAAGTGAAACTTTTTTAAAAAATTTCCTGTCACTTCTTTTAGTACTGCAATCAAAGAAAAAACATAGTTACGGCATTATCCCTACAACAATGTTATGTTCTCATTGTTAATTTTCATTAATTTTAATAATACTGTGTTCATGATAACAATGTTTTTGTTTCTGTTTTATCAATTAATGTTTGCAATCATTAAAAATTTTAATTAGTTGGTTAAAAAAATTTATGTTTTTGAATATTTTTACCAGAAACAAAATTTTATTAATATAAAAATTATTATATTATTTGAGTTATATGTTATTGGAAATAATACATTATTCTACATATTTTTTTTCATTTATAAGAAAATTGAAAATAACATTATAACATTGTTAACCTTACATTTATAAATTCAACTAAAAATTACTTTGTTTAAAAATTTTTTGTTTTCTTACAAAAAAAAATATTTTTCATTCGAGATTTTTTTTGATAAAAATTTTCACCCAAGAACCAAGTTTACAGCAAAAATTCAAATTTTTACTAAAATCATATTTTTCTCTAAACATTCTGCTTTTTTTTTTTTTTTTTATTAAAAATTAGTTTTTTCACTAAAAATTTAATTTATCACTAAAAATTTAATTTTTCACTAAAAATCCGTTTTACTAAAAGCCAGCTTTTTCACTAGAAATCTAATTTTTTACTAGAATTTAAATATGATAAATCCGATTTTTCACCAATAAAGCTGTTCGGAAAAAAATCTTTGGACTATATGGATTTTAATGTGCTATATACCAATCTGGTGTAAGATTTTTTCCGTTAGGTTTAGATTTTTTTATGGGCGTGTCTAAATTTTCACCAAGAATAAACATTTTTTTCTTGAAAAATTGTGGATTTTTTTTAAGTTCTTTGAAAAAATGAAAGTGACAAAAATGTTTCTGTTTTTTATCTTTGACGTAAAGCTGCTAGTGCTAGAAATAAAATAGGCCAAGTATCATCAAAATTGATGCACACATCTAGATTTTATTTAAGTGAAAATACTGTATGTATACCTAAAATAAAGTGGGCAAAAAATTTTTTTCTTCGTTAAACAAAATAGCTCCTCAAATTTCATCTAGTCTAGAATTCGAGAATGTAAAAAAAATTGATTTTACTTTTCTTCTGTCACGTACTGATTGTTTTTTATTGGCATGACTAATGTGGTCACACTTGTATAACTCGAGAGCATTTTGTCAAATTTAGATAGATAAAACTTCTATAGATGCCGATTAAAATTATCTCAGGTTATTTTAACATTATTTTTCTATCCGGTCAATATTTTCCGATTTAAGAAGTAAAATTCTTCCAATTTTTCATGAAAAGTTCGTATATTTTCGTTACTAATTTTCGAATAACTCTAAAAATATTGAGCGGATAAAAAATTAATGTTAAAATAACCTGAAGATAATTTCAATCGGTCTTAATCGGATAAACCGTTATAGTGAAATATATTCCTGTAATTGTTTTATTAATGAGGAAAGAAAATATAGAAAAAACTGTAGGAAGATTCGCGCATAAGCACTTCAAATTCTACCTATTTTTGTTTAAAGAAAAAACACATTTTTTATTGCTCACCAAGTGTCTCCACTTAATTATAGGTATACATGGGTACTTTTACTTAGTTATGAATAAAATCAAGATCTGTGTATCAATCTTGATGATACTGATACCAACTTTGTGATAATGGATTGAAAATTGCACAACTTTGCCAGTTTAATTTCTTTAGTGTTCCAGTTGTCTAAATCTAAAAATATAAAAAAATATACTATGAATATAACCGATGAAATTTGGTATTTTCTTTCACACTTATATAATTATTATTTGTGGGAAATTTTATTGAAATAGTGACATAAATAAGACAAGTGTATTAAAGCTCTATTCCGGGGGAATATTTACATGGGGGTTAGGTGAAATAATGGATCGATCATAACAAATTTCAATAGGCTCCGTCGTTATTCCAAATTTCATCAAATTATCTTTAAAATTAAGACTTGTACTTTGTGCACATTTTATATGGGAAGATATCAGCCAACCTGCCAGAAGAACCGTCTTCGTTAAATCGACTCAGAAAATGCTTTTGAGTCGATTGGAATATATAAAAATCCGAATTTCAACATAACATTTTTCATTAAAAACCTATTCAGAAAAAGCAAAAAAAGATAATAAAATAATATAAAATTTATTTGAATTTATTTGAATTCACGATGTGTATTTCTTTTTCAAAAATTTATTTTTCTTCATATAATACTTTAACAAGTAATACAGTAGCGAAGTTATGAGTTGGATAAACAACTTTGAATTAATGTGTTATATATATGATAAGATAGAATAATATTATGAAATGGAATCATAATATTATAAGATTGAATAATAATGTGATAAGATGGGTTAATAATATTATAAATAATAATATGATAGAATGGGATAATAATATGATAAGATGAAATAATATGATAAAATGGATTCATAATATGATAAGATGGGATAATCATCATATTATTGTGATATTAATGGAACAATACTGTAACAAAATGAAATCATAATCTTATAGAATGGAATAGTACTGTAGTAAGATGGTATAATATGAAATCATAATACGAAAAAAACGAACCGTAAAAGCGGACACAATAGGATAAATAATATAATAATATCTATTTTCGGCTGTGACCATAAGTTCCAATTATAATATGTTTCTCTTAATTATATCTTAATTATAAAAAAACTGTAGCATGCCTTGAAGATTATCACTCTATCTATCACCCTATCTATCTCTGAAATTTAAATCCATATATTATCGAACCTCTTTTGTTCGATTTAAATTTTCAAATTATTACTAAAATAAATAATTTTTTTCCTAAACCTTAATTTTATCAGTATTTCCTAATGGTACCACTCTAAATTTTTTATATTTTGTTGCCAACGTCGGGAGTTTGACAATTTTGTTGACAATTGTGTTAACCTAAAAGAATGATAATTTTTAAGTAACCTCATTATCTGAATAAGCCCTATTAGGTCATCATTATAATATCGTTCCTGCAGGCATCCTCGCACACCGACAAATGCAATGGAAAAATATACAGAAAGGCTCCTAGGGAAAGAGTAGGAGGGGTTTTAAAAGCGCATATATAATTACTGTTATAAAATACTAACAAGGCGTTTAGGTTTTGACAAAAAGTTCCCTAATCGCCTTGTTAGTAGCATTGAAAATTTGTCTGTTCAAAGATATTTCACTTAATTTGAGAACTCAATCATTGAGACATTCAAAGTTGGCTTTATAAGCTTGAAGCTTTTTCGCCTAATAAATGGTAAAATAATGGTCTTAATAGTCAGTCCATTTTCCTACACTAGTTAGTGGTAATTCTCAGGGTCAGTTGTATATGTTCCGATATGTTTATTTCTTCCCATCCAATTACAGATATGACTAGATCATCGGCGTAATCAATTATACTGAAACCCAAGGTCCACAAAGGAGTTGGTAATTTTTAAGATTAATGTCCCTAGACTGGTTTCTTATGAGCAAATCGTTTCTCACGACTACTTGTGCCGCTCTTTTACAACATTAAATCTTTGCTGTTACCGAAAGAGAACACTAGAAAGTCATCATAACATCTACAAGTTGTACAACCCAGGAAAAAAAAAAACTAATTTATTTACCACATTCTATGGTGATTTGTGATGTATGAGTAGAAGATTACAAAAGACAGTTAGTTAAAGTTGTTGCAAGTAGATGTTTAAAGTCCAGACCAAAAAAATCTAAAAACCCTCAAAAAATAAAACATCTTGTCAAAAGTTATAAACTTTTGTTTTATGATTTCTCTCAACAGTGATAAGGATAACATGTTCGCAAGGATATTACATTGATATCCTTTCGAAACATAAACTTTCTCTGCATAAAAAAGAAAAAAAAAATTAAGCAAAATGAACCAAAATAAATATTGTGGAAATTCCTGTTGCTACTTTTACAACAAAAACAACACTAGACAAGACCATAAACAGCAGCTACAGAAACAATAAGGAAAAAATTATATTGTTTATTGTTATTATTGTTGCTTCTCTGCCTTGTGAGTATTTTGATGATGCCTTCTTAAATTGCACGTTATTAAATGTTAATTTGAGCGTGAAATTACACATTAACAAATTTAATTCCTTTTTTTGTAAAGCTTTTGATGGTTTATTTTGCAAAATAAACCACAAATAAAAGATAACTTAAAAATATGTGTTTATTGTATGCTTGTTGAAACAGTGAGGAATAAAAGTGGTAGGAGTATTTTGGATTTTAAGTAAAATATTTGCTTGGAAGTCATGACCTCTGGCTCTCTTATTTTACATCTATTGAAGGCCCTATTTCCGAAATTCAATCTGATGTTCCTAAACCTCATGCATATGTTAATCGAAGTTACATTGTATTTCTATAATGTCTAAAAAGGCAATGCAATTATGGATTGTGGTATGAATGAATTAGGTTCTATGTGTGAGTTTGCTACTTTTTGGAGAGATAATAAAAAATCATTATCATCTCGACTTTAAGGACCATCAGATAAGCAATAGAAGAAAATCGAGATTGTTACGTTCAATAAATATACCATCAGATAGATGCGGTTTTTCTTCCTAAAGTGCCATCATATCGACCTGAAGGACCATTAGTTAAGCAGTAGTAGAAAATCGAGATTGTTACCTTCAATAAATGTACCACCAGTGGCCATTCAAACTACAAGATCGCATAGCAAGATTTCCTTCCGAAGCAGTTGCGAAAAGACCTGCGGATATATTAGATCAGAGTTATAGACGTCAATATCTAGCGTCACACAATAACACAATCAAAAATCAATTATTATTAATCAGGATATTTTGTGTATATGTTTTAGTTTAGTGTAGAATCAACCCCAAGATAAAAGGGGGAAGTTAGACCAATGTCACGTCCACTATTGATTGTTGTTTATACTGAACATTATTAACATATCTTATAAACATAAATTGTTTTATTGAAGACTTATAGGTGCATGTTTGTATGAGATGTTTTAGCTTCTAGCTTTTTTGCTTGCGACGCTTTATTCTCCAAATCAAAAATGACTAATTTTATCGACTTACTAAATCGATTATTATAATTATTTTTTAATATACTTCATTCATGAATATTATTAAAAATTCTTGTGATTAAGAGAATATTAAGAGAAATTACTTCAAAGCAATAGTTTTTCATATGAAATATAACCCAAATTTTTACATTTTGGACTATTTTTCATTGAATCTTTTTACTGGAAGCCGTTCTTTGTTTAATGTATAAATTTTTTAAAGTATCTCTAAAAAAAATCAAAAACTAACGAGAAAACATTTTTTTATAAAAAAGTATTTTTTTCTAGTCCTGAGAATTTTTAAAGATCAATTTAGCTTCTTTTTTCTCACCTCCTGGCAATACTGAATATTAGTGTTAAATTAATATTATAATATTATACTTTTGATATGCTGCTGAATAATAAAAAAAATCATGTTAACAAATTGTTCCCGAAAGAAAGTTACAACTGTTTGAAATCGACGTATTTTAAAAAATTATTTTTCTTAAAAAATTTGAATTTATACTATACTTAAATTTCATCTTCCATAAATGCGCATTATTTTCCCTAGTATTTAAAGTTACTTAAAACATATATTAAAGAATTAAGGCAATCATAAAACTTTTTGTTTTCGACTTTTGTCATTCCAGATTGAGTAAATTTGGCACCATGCGTCGCACAGTGGCTCGTTTTGACTTTTTATTGCCACCCTTAAAAGATGCGCGAATTCATAAGTACTTCTCAGTAAAATATTGAAACTTACGTAGTATTTATAGGTGTTCACTGATCGATTTTTGTCATTCAACAAGTGTCTCCGAGCGCATAAAGTACGGTTTTTTTAAAGTGACGAAAAAGTAATAAAAGTATAAAACCGAAATGTGTGCAAATTGTCCTGAAAATATCAATTTATTTTGTTACGTTTGTGGCAATAGAGCTTTTTCAACAAATGCTGCATTACTCACTGAGCAAGTGGAGCGCGCTTTTAAACTTTATTTTGATTGCGAAATAATTCGCGGCGTTTCGTGGGTCCCAGACAAAATTTGTAAAACGTGCTACAATGGTCTTAACATGTAGATCCAAGGGAAACGCAGTTCACTTCGTACCAATGATTTGGACTGATCCAGGAGAGCACAATTCCGACAACTGTTACGCTTGCGCAAACAAAATATGTGGAGTAAATCGTAAAGGCCTTAAACGAAGAGTTTACATATCTGTTAAAAGTGCACAAATACCTCTACCGTATTCGGATGAAATACCAATTCCACCGCTTCCAAGTCCTGACAGAGAAACTTCTTTTTCTATTGAAACAATGGATCAATCGGATTTCACCTATAAACCAACACCAGAAGCCGGCCCATCGAACAAAATAATTCCAATATCACAAGCAAGAATGGACAAGATTGTTGCAGAATTACACCTTTCTCGCCGTGAAGCAGAAAAACTTGCCCAGCTTTTGAAAGAAGGCAACAATTTGGAGCCTAATGTCATAGTCACCGGATATCGAAGACGACAATGAAGATGAAGAAGAAGAATATACAATGGGAGTTTCCTCCGAGGGTAAGTCACAAAAATGAAGTTAACTGACTGATTAAAAACAATTGATTTTTTCCAGATGAAGACAGATCCTCATCCGATACAGACTCTGAACAAGTGGGCGAACCACCACGCAAGAAAGTAAAGGGCGCAAACAAACGAAAATAAGTTTTGCGTTCATCGATTTTTATAACCTATGTATCTATGTAATAACCTAATAATTACCTGTAATAATTTTTAATTTTACGTGTTAATATTTATAATAAATAATATATAATAAATATTATCCAAATTCATTGAAATATAAAATCAATATTCTTGACAAAATGAGATACCTTCACTTAATTGTGAATAAAAGCGAAACGCGTCCATCGATTTTCATGATCTATGTCTCATTTTGTTTCAAGGTTATGTGACTTTACGTGAAAGTAATAGGACTTGACACTTTTTTTACCGTTTTGGATTTTTTATGAATTAAAATTAAAAAAATTCAATTTTTTAGGCAAAAAATAGTTTTTTTCTTCATACATTTATTTATAACTGCGAAACTGTTGCTTATGTAGCGAAACGTTGTATGAACAGATTAAAGGAATTGTAATTCCTAATTTTTTTAAATTTGTTTCAGCAAAATCGGATTGGTCGTTCTCGAGTTATGTCAAAAAAAAAAGACCACCGAAGGTCACAATTTCCCCTATATGATAGTTACTAACTTCAAATCGATATATCTCGATTCCTAGACGTGACCCTGCGAAACGCCGGGACACGTATAACTTCTTTTTTACCGATATAACTTTCCCCGGTAGTTTGAACCCTTCCCGATCACTGACCCCTACCATTTGTCGCACAGTGCTATTAACCAAAAATTTAACGAAATTAAAAATCCAGTTTTCGGTTAACCGTCTACTAAAAATCTTTCTTTCTCTTTTTTTGTAAAAATTAATGTTTGTTTTCATAATTTTTAAACTTTTTATTCACGGAATATAATGTTGAATTAATGTTTGAGTCAACATTAATATTAAAATAAATTTTAAATTAATTTTCCGGTTAAAAATGCTGATTTTTACAAATTTTCTGCACTAAACAAAAGCTGGAAAAATTGTGACCAGTACGACATTACTATTTTATTTTATGTGGTTATTAAGCAAATAATTATGCTCCGTTTGGCACTGAGAAAAATATTTAGTACAGTGCCAATTTTTACTACCAATATGAAAGATGTTAACATTTTTATATATTAAAAAAATAATAATAATTTAATAAAAGAAAGTTTCAATGGATTTAGAAATTGTTTAACTGCGGAAGGTTTTTTCATCGAAATAACTTTTGAAAACGGTTTTTAGTATAAGTATAACATGGGTTATGACTTCAGTTTTTTTTTTTTTAAGTTGTACTCCTAATACACACTCATTATGTCAATATAAAATTTCAAATTTTTCAAAATTCTTAAATTCGTTGTATTTTTATCGCGGTTTAAATTTCACTTTTTCAAATTTTTTTTTTAAAATACATGAAATTTAAATCCATATATCTTCTTACTTATTTATCCGATTAATAAATTAGTTTCTTTTTTACAAAATGTTGATTTTATTAGCATTGAATCATGGTTCCACTATAAATTTTTACATTTTGTTGAATAATAAAAATATTAAAGAATTAGTTTTTCAAATAGCCTTGAAAAAAGGATGTACATTGATTTCATTGTCCTTTTTCTAAATGAATTTTTTTGCAAAAGCAATTAGAAACTAGATCTGTTGGTCATAATTTGATCCAAAGTTTGTTTAAATTAAACATATTGGTCCGAAGATATATTGATTTAAACTTCATGTGTTTAGAAAAAAGTTGAGAAAAAAAAGAAGTTTGAACCGCGACAAAAAATAAGCTACCACGAATTTCAAATTTTGAAAACTTGAAATTTAAACTACCATTTGTAAAACGTGTCCAAAAAGGGGGGCTCAGAAAAGAAGTCGCTTCAATACTTCAATAAGTCCTTTAAGTTGATTTATTTGATAGAAACAAAAACAAAAAATGTTGGAAGTATTTTAAGGAAAACTACTAAATTTAGTTTTATTAATAACAAAATAATTTATAATAATTTTGATTACAAAAGTAAATATTAATGCATAAAAATAGTTGACATTTTTTTATTAATTAAATTTCAGTAATTTTGTACAAGGTTTTCACTCGGACTCCAATCTTCCAAAACCCCGTTTAACAAATGTATTTGTTAGCTTTAGTTTTTAATAGCTTTAGTTCATTTGAAATTATCTGGGGTTTTTATAGCATCACCATATTTTGAAAAAATCTCAAAATAATTAATTTATTTTTGGAAATTAATATATAATAGGTCGAAATATTTTAAATAACTTATTTTTCACCATTTATCAATATTTTAAAACAGTTGCCAAAAAATTGGCCAGGTGGTAAAAAAAGGCGAAATTGGCGACTAAAGGTGCCAAACGGTAACGCTGATATGTCAACTAGAATTATACAAATTTTAATAAATTAGGTACAATTTTATCTGCTTGAACTTTTTTTTAGTTCTGTTCCATTGCCTTTTTTTAGTTCTGTTCCATTGACTTTTTTTAGTTCTGTTCCACTGAAAATAACCTAAATATAGCGTCTTTTAAAAAGTTCTACCGCCTAAAAATAAAAGGATAATTATTTTATTTAAAATAAATCTGATTTTTAAAGGACAAAAAAAAATATAAAACAACTGATTACATCAAGTGGATTCAATCCTTGTCTAAAAATAAAATAAATTTTTCAAAATGTTACCCCTTTTTTTGCAGATTAAAAGAAATTTCAACTCTAAGCGCCTGTAACGACAAAAATATTTAACCGATTACATTTTTTTTATTAAATACTTAATCTGTGATAAGTTCTCTATTAGATCCACTTATTACAACATACATTTTTTCATTTTTAAAAATATCTGGTACTATCTTTACACTTCCGGTTTTTTATAGACCACATTCAAAGAACACAGAAGGCGCTAATGAACTGCTTCCTTTTCTTTTACACAGTACACAAAAATCTTTATGAGCAACATTAAACATAGCAAATCATTTTTAAAATAATTGAATTTACAATTTCCGATAATGGAAACAAAAACAAAAATTAAGAAAATTGAGTAAAATATCCAAAATGAAAACAGAATTCCAACAGCAATAATTTAAGAAGCATAATTAAAACTAAAGCTATGAAAAGACAGAAAAAGTGTTATAAAAATATTTTATTTATTCAAAATATCACCATCACTACTTTACACCAATACCTTCAAAGTAAATTTAAAATTTTCAAATAATAAAAGACATCCAACAGCAATAGCTAGAAAAGGAATTTTTTTTTAATATTAGTAGTTGCATATTACAGGTTTAATATACCAAAAGCGATAAAAGCATCCACTTGAACAACAACACTTACCACACTCACTGACTACCACCATTCCCTTTCCCTGTTTGACATGGAGTCGTTCATTTAGTCATACATTTACAGTTTTCATTTCATCATTCCGTCATTCATATATTTATTCACTTACTTTGATATGACTATAGTTCATGTGTCAAACAGTTTTTGAAACAGTTTTTAAACAAATACTCATACACTTAAATGTATGTATGTGTTGTTGTGCTTCTGAAGAGGCCACAATACACTTACTATACATACAACATTACACATTCGCATGTGATAGATCACAAGACCCACAAAGTACAATCGTTGAGAATTTTGATATGCTCTGAAACTGGTTGCCAGGTTACACTTGTTTTCCAATAAAAACTTACGAAAAACAATAAAAACCCAAAACGTATACTCACTCAAAACACATTGTCAACCACATACTCATTCACAAACGCACAAAGGTACACGTGAACACAAAAACATTTGAACCTTAGCCTTATTCAAATACATATAGCATATACCAATAGACATTTTCGAAAGGGTTAGAAAGAAAATTAAAAAAATTGGAGGCGTGTAATAAAACGTTCGTAATGTTCATGAGCAACATGACACTTTTGATTTAGGGAATGGTTTAAAAGGATATAATAATATATAAATTTAGTATGAATAACTTGAAAATGTTCATAATTAAAAATTAAATGTAATGAAATTAATTAAAAATAAGGAAAATTGTTATTAATTTCAAATATTATTACCTATTGGGTTATTTCGTGTAAATGGATATGTGCAAGAGTAAAATGGATATTTGTCATGTTACTGATGAAAACAATAACAGTTTTTGAAGTGGTTAAGTGAAAGTGGATACTTCCAAAAATACTTGAAATGATATCAACGAAGGATGTTCGAGAAATTTAATGTTTAGTATTTCATGCATATGAATATTGTATATAGAATCATCAGAATTCATAATTTTATACTAAATTCCTGGGGTATGGAATATTTCCCTTTATGGATAATTTGCCATATAATACCTTGAACTAGCTACAACATGATTTTTATGGATCCCACATGTATTGGAATGGTATGAAATTAGTTGGTTCTGAGGTAAATTTATCTCTTAATCTAGAATAACAGCGGACTAAGTTATATGTATGTGTAAATAAATAAATAAATATAAATAAATAAATATATATATATATATATATATATATATATATATATTAACTCGAAAACAAAAACACAGGTATAATACGCCTACTTTTTAAATTAGAGTGGCAAAAGGTTGCAAATGGTGCGTATAACAGGTTCGGCCTATTTATAATATATTTATATACATATATGTATTTACCCATACTCAAAAAAAAAAAAAAAAATATTATATTGGGAAGGTCTTGTAAAAGGGCATATATACATCATTTAACTAATATAATTTTTTGATGTGATTTTGTTAATAATTTTAGAAATTTTGTTCGAAAAAATAAGTAAACAACATGCAGTCGGCCAAGTTCTGTAATTTGATACCCTGCACAATGCATTTCTGATGTTTTCGGAGTGGGTATTCTATGGGTCCTAGGGTCAATTGTACAGTTTTATATTTGGAACAAAAAGTCGACCTATCGATTTTTTTTTTTAATTTTTAAATAATCGATTTTTTCGGTTTTTCGACAATTTTAGACTTTTTCAAACTTAACTATTGCTTTCGAATTTTCGCCTATTTTCGACCCTTTCCGACTTATGCCGATTTTTTTGACTTTTTCCGTCTTTTCAACTATTTTCGATTTTCAACTTTTTTTTCGACAATTTTCGATTTTTTCCGACTTTCGGTAATTTTAGACTTTTGCTAACTTTTTCACCATTTCCTTTGACTACTTTTTATTATTTGTTTTAAAAAAAGTAAAAAAAATATATATATAAAATATATACAACGCATCAAATATATTGATTAATTAAAAGACAACATATGCAAGTGCTTGTTACACATGTTTTCAAGTTCAGTGTAATAGATAATTATAAAGCCTATTACAAAGCTTCATTTATGAGAGCGAAATAATGATAATGGTAAGTGAATGTAATGCAATTTTCAGTCAAAAATCAATATGTAGCCCTATTTGGTGGCCGGGATCGATTTAAATTTAAAAATCCTCTCCGTGAAGATACCTTTCGGAAAGTATAAAATTCTTATACGTTCTTAAAGAAATTTCAGACAAAGAAGTGCGTAGATATATTTTCAGACAAAGAAACACAAAAAATTAAATTTTAAATTCATTCGCACAAAAATGTTGGGCTATATATTAAAAAACTGGACCAATATTTTTCAAAATTGAGATAGTAGAAACTTCAAATGCAAATAACTTTAAGAAATAAAGCATGTTTGTTTTTCTTATCGAGGGATTTAAGGAGATGTAAAAATATTTGAAATTTGGCAAACGCTTAAATATGTGTCCGAGGCATTTAATTTTGAGCACCAATAGCTCCGCCCCTAGGGAATTTGTTGGACCCCCTTCTAAACTTAAAATTATACGCTCCTCTGCTACGCCTATGTGGAATTTTATGTAATTCCAACTAGCCGATTATAAGTAACAGATTTATTTCCAAAAAATGTCGATTCTTCCGCGTTGCGCAAAAAACATGACATCACTTGTATGTTTGACTTTTTGTAATATAAATCTCTTATTTTACACAAACTAATGATTGATTTGAAAAAATAACGATATAAATGATAAAATTCAGAAAAACTATTTCATTTGATACCAAGAGAACATTAAAATCTTTTTAATTATATTTTTTGATAAAATTTGAATTTGTATATTGTCTTTCTGGTTTTAGAAAATACTTATCGGAAAAAATGTAACCTACGTAGCTTAAAAAATATTTGAAATAAATAAAAATATTCTTCACCAAATATCGGGCTACGCTTAAGGATGTAAAAATTAAAAATATTTCGTTTGTAGGACAATTAATTTGGATTTTAGAAAAATTTTTGTCTCCCCTTTAAAGTTATGAAAAGTGATGTAACGTTGGTTTGCATTTTCGGTGACGATATGTAGTTTACAATTTATGCAAAGTTCATTAAAATCCGAGTTGTCAAAAATTTATTTGTTGTTCGCTTTAAAATGGAATCACCCTATTTGTCTATTCGAAAAATGTGTGTAAATCTGATTTTCACTCTGCTATTTATAGGATAAATGCATTTTAAACTGCACCAAAATTTACCGACTTTTGAATTTTGACCGTAACCCCATCTAGAAACGTTAAATGGGTTAGAAAAATATGTTGTGTGAAATATTAATAAAATCGGATATCGTAAAACTGTGCCGCATTGGACCTGAAATTTGTTGGAATTATATGGTGAAAATTTGGTCTTTTTAGATTTTTTAGAAAAACTTAGCTACTGGATACTTTGTTTTGTAACTAAATATAAAAATTATAATATATACATTAGAGGTTTTTACGGGAAATCACAGGACGGAAATTCTACACAATTTTAAGTCCCGTAAGTAGTAAAATTCGTCATTTAAATGGTATTAAGTGGTTTGAAAATATGCAAATTGCTTGTGAAAATTAGAAGAGGAATCTCATTAAAAACTCTGGATTCCTAAAGCAATAACTTACATTTTTAAAGCATGTTTCTAATAGTATTCAAACTATTAACCCCATATGGATTTTTTTATCAGATAAATTACAAAAAGTTCACTTATAAGACCTTGCAGTTTAAAGGGTTCAATTATCCAAGAACTGAATATGATGTAAATTTATTTTGGTGTTCGGGTTTACCTTATCTATGGATTGATAGTCTAGCATAAAAATAAAAGGGACTTAATTATATTTTTATATGAGAAAACAATTATTCAAAGAAATGGGTTATAAACTTGGAAAGAATAGGCATTCCGAAATCTGATAATTTTTTTTGGAGCTTTCTTAACAAGAAAACTTGCTTCGGTAAAAATATTGAAGCGGCGAAGGAAGTTTTACTCATAGGACAATATAAAAATCAAAGTAATGATTCGACTTTCAGATGAGTTTTCATTTCATTTTCAAAATGCAAATATTTTAAAAAGAACTAAATAATTTTATCGTTTAATGATTTGTTAGTTTATTATAGCATTTATTTAGTATTTTTAAGTTTGCAATGTTTTAATTTTGACGGTTATCCCGGGAAATTTAAAAATCAATCCCGATTTCCCAGTAGCGGTAAAATACGGGGACAAGAAAAACTCTAATATACATAATTATCTATCTAGCAAGATACAAAAAATAAAAATCGGTTCAAAAATTTTAAGGATATTACGAAATCCCCAGACCATTAATTCGTTTTATACCACTTGTTTAAATAGTATATAAACAAATTTTTAATTTTTTGGTAAATTTACAAAATTACTTTTTGTACTTTTGGATAATTCAAACCTCTTTTAATGATTGGTTAAAAATTTTAGATTTTTTTTTAAGTTTGTTTCAAAACTCCAATTTAAAACTTTTAAAAATATGGTTAAACAAATTCTAAACATGTTTAAATAAAATTTTCTAGTTTTATAGACAACATCACAAAATTAAGAAAGAATTAGGTAAATACATTTTATGACTCAGCCGTACCTGCGATTTTAATTTTGAGGATTTCGGACAAAAATCATAATTTGCAGTTTTTAGTTATAAAGTAAAATTTTTATGAACTGATTTACAGACTAAATGGAATAAAAACTATAATTACCACTACTGTCATTAGTTGAATAATATATAATAAATAGGATACGAACTTTCCATTAGAAGGTGTGAAACTTGAATGTCAAAGTACTGAGAAAAGGAAACTTATTAAATTACTTAATCTACTGAATGATCAAATCGAATGAATACTAACAATATGTCATCAGTATTGGCACCATATCGAGCAATATTTTTATTCTTATTTAAAATATATGTACCATAAAACATTGTCGTATTTGCCATAGAAAAATAGAGATAATAGAAATTAAATAACAAAATATTTACTCAGACATTCATACTTTTCAAACGTTTTGTACGCAAGTTTCGTAAATCTCTTTGAAAAGTAAATTTATTAAAAATTTACTAAAAAATTTAAATAGAATTTAATAATTGGCTTTTCCAGGCTTTTTCCAGGGGTGACTCCAACATATGTTCAAACGGTATTAAATCGTTTGTAACTTCGATAGGATGGTTCAACATTGTATGAAAATAACCAAAGGGTATCGAATATTTAAACGTACCTAAAGTTATGAAAAGAAACATCATATATTTCATCTTTGGGAAAATTTTAACTTCCTACGATGATTGGAAATTAATTTTTATAAAATTTTTTGCCTTTAATATTAATGATGTACACATACTAAAACGATTGCTAAATAAAAATATACTAACCCTTAAATTTTCCAGAAAAGTTTATGTGGACGAAAAAAAAAAATACATTTAATTAAAATTTGTTTATCTTATTTCAACATAATTTTATAAGAGAGATTTTCTTATTAAAATGGTGCTATTATCCTAACTATTTTTAACAAAATTGTAAAATGTGCATATATTAATGTTTCTCTAGCTATCGATTGATGCATTATATATCATTAATATTTGTGGACAAAAATAATAATATTTGTTTTGAGATTACCAACATAAAAGGCCGTGTAGCTTTCTGCTCCAATTGTCGGTGGTATAGAATCGCCAAAAATGTCGCTTAGTTCATAATTTTTTGGGCCAATAACATATCATAATAAATGTGTAAACAGAAAAAGTCCGGATTAATTTTCATAATCCGCGTTACTAAATTAAACAAAAACGTAGACGGCAACGGAAAATAAACAACAATTTTATTTATTTCCTTTTCATTTCTTTTTTTACTTCAAACTTTTTTTCAATTCTGTTTACGAAATTAATATAAATTTTTAAAAAATATGGTAATATTTTTTGTGAGAAAATAAAAGTAATAAAAAATCTACAGAAGATGTAAAATAAAATTTATTTTTTAACCGAGCCGCATTGCGCATACATACAAATATAAATTTGTATGGAAATTTCCGGACCGGGCTTGATGTGTTTATACATTCAAGTTGGTTAAAATTTAATCATTATTTCTCCCATATTAAAATTTTTCGAAAATAGGTCAATTGCTCATAAATATCTGTATTTAAATTACATTCATCATAGATGAGTTTTGTCTAAGCAAAAATCATACTATTAAATTTCATGAGGATCGGTTCATAATTGACCGCATCTCTAATACAGGAACACCTCCCGTAATTACTTTTTCGTTTATAATTTCTATATAAATGATCGCGTAAACATAAAATTTAATAAACATAAATCTCATTGAAGTATTAATCTTACAGTCAAATTTCAGAAGGATCGATCAATAATTGACCATAGCTTCCATATAAAACCCCGTCACATTAACGCAAATTTGCAATTATGTTCGCGCATTAAAGTGACTTAATATGGCAAAGCTTATTATATTGTTACTTTTCTAAGTATTTTCCGAAAATTGTATATAGTTATCTTCTTAAATAATGAAAATAATTAAGTTAATATAATATTTATTTTAAATTTTTAATACTTTAATTTATACAAAAAAAATTATTACAATTAACAAAGTTGTAATTATAAAACAAAAATAGAAGTTAAGTAAATTTTTTTTACACTTATGTTTTTAATTTATTCAGTCATTTACTTGATTGATTTGATCAATTTTTTAATTGCAAAAAAATTTATGTTTTTCATTTTTTACAGCTTTTAATAATTGATATAATCATTTTGCTAATTTTGCAAATTTAAAAAGGTTTTTAAATGAATGAATTATTTATCAATATATTTGGTGACTGGTGACTCCTTTCTGCGTTCTGTTTTTGCTATGAAATCAAGCATATTTACCTTGAAATTTCTTTGCGAAATATTTTTTTTCCAAATCGCAAAAAATCCTCAAAATGTTTTTTTTTTTTTTTTTTTTGAATTTTCATACTACACATATTAAGTAAAAATACATTTTTATTTTCAACCAAACTCCTCTAAAAGATTTTTGGATTTCTATCTAAAGGTAAAAATGGCTAAGATATATATATATATATTTCAACAACATTTAACAAGGAATATGTAAATACTCAGAAAAAATAAATAGAAGTCACTTTTAAGGAAATACTTTTTCATTACTTCCTAAGTTTCAGTAAGTGTACGGTTTCTTATGCTTAAGAGGTTATATAAACATCATCCAAAGATGTTATTATAAAGCGGTTCAAACAAATTTTTCTGGCATAAAACGTTGAGACTTTACAAATACTTGTTACTTAATAAAAAGTAATAACCTTAAATGACTTCCGTATCAAAAAGGAGAACATCTTCCAAAACCTATGTTAAATTCATTACTTATGGATTACAAGTTCAGGATCTTATTGACTTCTTTGGATGTAATAAAAACTACTTTTTATTAAATAAAATGCAAAAATATAAGGTCAGAAGCTTATAATTTTCTGTTTTTACCACTGTGATTAAAAATTGCAAACAATGTGCGAATTTGGCAATGCACTGCACGATAAGTGGAAAAATTAAAGAATTTTTTAAAATATAGTGATGATTCATTTTATGTATTTTTACCTAGAATCAATAATTTTTTTCGAAATATTTTCAATTTTCAATTAATCGCCATATTTCTCAATTTCATTCTTCTGTGTGTCGTAGAAAGTTAAAGTTTAGCCAATATGTTTTAACTGATTACCCCTTTCATAATTTTTAGATACGTTTAATTGTAGCTAGGAAAAATGTTGCACCACTCTAATTTCCTGTCTTTTGTATATTGAGTGTCCTCACAATATCCCTTATAAAATACTCGCTTGCCAATTGCATTAGATTAGACATTCACATACATAACAGAGAATATCTTCTGTAGCTTTTCCGTTGAAAATTGTATAAGGAATTAATGATTTGTCGAACTCATTACTTACTTTTTCTGACATTTTATTGAGATTGGAGTATCCAAAACGCTGTCGCTGTCTAAAGGCGGTAACCATTATTTAACTTTTTATGTACTTTTACTCAGAAAAAGAGTGTAAAAAAAGAAAGAATAAATAAAAATTACATGACCAAAAATATAATTTTTATGTAATTTGCTAAATGCAATAAAAATTACAGAAAGCTTACTTAACTTGGACAATTCTCTTTATATATAGTTGAAATAAATCAAACCAAAGGAGCCCAATCAACCAAATTGTCCAAAACTCCGATCAATTAAAAAGTATGAAAGTTTTACAAAAAAGCTTACAAGTATTTTTAAAACTCTATAAAAAATAAATTATTTCAAATTTAAAGCTTAAAATATAAAAAACAAACTATCTATCGGTATAATTTTTATAACCAGAATAACTTCTTAGTATTTAAAACACAAAATAAATTTTATTTCGGAAATGCATGTGTATTTGAAAAACACAGAAACAAACTTGTACAAAAATAATAAATGTGTTTTGTTGCTATGTTGGTAACAAAATTTCAATTTATATTCGTTAGGATTGAATGTGTAGAATTATAAATGTTAACTTTAACGTCGATAAAAGTGATCCAAATTTATGAAAAATATACAATTATGAATACAATAATGACAAGAAATGGAAAAAACATAAAAATAAAATAAAATTTAAATTAAAAATTTGTTAATTTTTAATTTTATAAAGAAAAAGTTGTAAATTTCTTAATGTAATTTACAAATAAGTATAAAGTGCTCTCAATTCGTGTTAATGTCATTTTTTTTTTTGCTAACAGTCAATGATAAATATCATCAGAAGCAGCAAAACACAGCTAATATTTAAGAATATTTTCTAAAATATTAAAACTTCTTTTATATATTTTTTAAAATAAAATAAAATCAAGAAGGCTCCAACCATAGAATACAACTAGAAATTTATGTGAAAAGCACTCAAAAAAATACTAATTTTTTCAAAACACAAAAACAATATATATGTGACTACATGTATTTTGTTGTTTCATGAATTAGGCTTTTGACAATTGAATCAGTTTTTTTTTTTTCACATAAATATCTACTTATTAATCTATAGCTCAAACAAAATTGCTTAATTTTTCATTTACATTTCAAATTTGTAAAGAAAATGTTTGAATTTTTCTTTGGAAAATTTTATTTTTTTATGATTTTTAGCTATATATTGAGAACAAAAATCGAAGTTAATTTAGCAAAAACAAAAGACGAAGACAAAAAACAATAGAGGTTTTCAATTGGTAAATATTAAATATAATTAAAAAATACTTTTAAATCATCAACCAAGATTCAGCTTAATATTTAAGACATAGGAATCAATATTTAAAAGTCCTGCAATAATCAACATGAAAAAAAAAATAAGTTTGTACGATTCCGGTGACCTTTTTACGTAGCTTTTATTTATTTATTTCTTTATTTAATAGCTAATGAAATTACAATTTCTTACAGGTTAGCATATATATTATTCTTAAAGCTATTTACAGTAAAAATGTTTTCCATAATCATTCAATAACAAAGTCTTATTATTTAACTAAGTTAAAAATACTCCTCTTAATGCGGATCGGATTTACTGAGAAATCAATATATGGATAAAACGTTTCATGCGATCAAAGGTGGCATAATTGGTTCGAAAATATTTTATTTTTAAAGGATTATAATTTCTACTTGGGCGATTTAGGATTACGAATTCGATCTTACAAGTAGGAACTTAGAATTAATTAAACCGTTTACTAAATTAATTACAAAAGAAATATTTATATATTTTCTCATACTTTCAAGAGTAGGGAGATCAATGAGCTGTAATCGACTTTCATATGATGGTAAATTAATATTAGGATTCCATGGTAGATTACGAAGACAAAATAAGAGAAATTGTTTCTGGACCGATTCAATTTTCTTTATATGAACTTCGTATTGAGGATCCCAGACCACGGAAGCATATTCCAGGATTGATCTTATGAGAGATATGAATAATTGCTTGGAAACGTAAGGATCATTAAACTCTCTTCCCCAACGCTTGAGGAAACAAAGAATTCCTTTTGCCTTATTAACAATTTGTGGAACGTGGGAATTAAAGTATAGTTTAAAATCAAGCAACACATCCAGATCAAGAAATTCTTCGACTAGTTCAAGTTAACATTCATTTATTGTGTATCTAGAGAGTACTGGACTTCTTCTGTAAAACATCATGTGTTTACACTTTCTCAAATTCAGATCCATTAGATTCATCATACACCAATCATAAGGATTGCCAAGATGTGATTGGAGTAAGGAACATTGATAGGAATAGTTAAAGCTATTGAACAGCTTTACATCATCAGCAGACATTAATATTCTAGAATTCTTAATAGAAGCTGGTAAATCATTTATAAATATTAGAAATAATAAGGGGCCGAGATGACTACCTTGTGGAACATCGGATAAAATAGTAATGGTTTTCGATATACATTCTCTAAATTATACACATTGGCATCTATTTTTAAGATATGTAGAAATCTATTTAAGTAAAACAGGAGAAAATTTATCTAATTTGAACAATAGCAGATCTTAATTTACTTTACCGATAGCTTTACTGAAATCTGTGTATATTGTGTCTGTGTCTTTTCAAAAATATGCTTTCAGTGTTAGTGAAAGGCTGGGTTCCTGTATGAATTTTGCAAAATTTTTTCTTAAGCTGTTAACAAGTTTGTACTTTATAATTATTTTGAAATTTATGTTATTATTTCAATCCAATACATATATATATATTTAATAGTAATTACTTTATAAATGAAAAAGTTAGCTTTTACTTAGAGTTATGTATCTTTACTTTACTATCATGGGTAATTTTTCAAAATTGTTAAGTAGTTTTACCAAAAAGTTTAGGTAATCTTTCGAACATTGAAATTAACTAAATTTATTATTATATTAAAAAGAAACTTAATGGCGACTTTTTAAGACTTTGTTCTAAATGAAAAGAAACTAAGTTATTTGAAATATCTCGACCCATTATATATTAATTCCAACGAACAAATTAATTACTTTGAGATTTTTTCACAACAGTTATGTAAAAAAAAAAAAAAATACCGAAGAATTTATAAATGAACTGAAGCTGTTGAAAACTTAAGCTAATGACAAAGTTTTTAAACAAATATTTAAGACATCAAATAAATTGTTTCGGCTGAATGTCTTTTCTCTAAATTATCACCAATGAAAAATAAATTATCCAACAGACTTAAGGTCAACACTTATTAGTCCATACTTCCAGTCTTAAATTGGTTAGATGGGGATTTGTAAGACTGAAGTCCGAGAGAAGACCTCGTTTAAAACTACAGAAGTTTAATTAATGAAAAGAGAATTTTATGTTAACTATTTTTATGAATAAACATTTATTTTTACATTAATAAAAATTATTATAAACAAATTATTTTATAATTAATAAAATTTAATTTAGTATTTTTTTTTTAAATACATTACTTTTGTTTTTATCAAATAAACAAATTTCTCAAAAGTTATAACATGAAATATAAAAACTTTAACTTTGAAATTATGCACACCAAAATTTATTATTTTTTCAGAGTGAAATTTATATACACGTATAAATTTAGCCTTTTGTTTTAAAAACTTACAAAAAGATAATATTTTCTTGTTAAAAAATTTAAATGACTAAAAACCGATAAACCGGTATTTTTAAAAATCAGTTTTCTAAAAAAGTCGGTTTTTTTTTTGATACTCTAATTGTGATGTTTATTTGAATTTATTAAACTTCTCGAACAAATCATCTAACGAATTGTATATAAAAACTTACTAATGAAATTGTCGGTAAGATATAATTACAAGCTAGATTTTTAGCTATTTTTTTTCTAATTAAGTAAATATATGTTTTAATTAAGACTTACGCAGACTTCTGCCATTTAAGTGGTTTAAAAATTGCCGGGAATACCGGACAAAATTCATTTTTTAGGTACCGGTTAACGATATCCGATTTTTCTAACATTTCATACAATATCTTTTCATAAGCCCAAGAACGATTCAAGGGGGAGTTACGGTCAAAGTTCAAAAGTCTGTAAATTTTGGTGCAGTCTAATGCACTTTTATTTCTTTTCCGCAGAACTGTTTTATAGCCTTAGTTTTTCTGAATTGATTTCCTTGGAAACACTTCTTCAATTTTTTCTCTTTTTTTTTTTTTTTGCTGTAAATAAACACAAAACTTGAGTATTCTCTATATTAAAAATATATATGTACATAAATAAAAAAAGCTTTTTACATCTACCAGATGCTGTTGTTGCTTTTCTAAGTTTTGCATTTGCAAACAAGACATTTGACAGCAATTCAAGTATCTTACATGAGGTTGGCAAAAGAGAAAACTGTGTTGCACACAGTGTGACGAGATTCAATAGTTACTTAAGTGTTTGCAAACTGGTAAATATTTTTAAAAAACATAAACTTTTAATAATACTTACCAAACCACAAAAACACCACCCAGATGTTTTATTATAGAAAAAGTAAAATATTTAACACTAGTAAAAGTAAAAAAAAAAGAAACTTAAAAATACTTACTCGTTGTAGTATCTTCAAAGTGTAAAAAGTATGGCAAACATTCATAACACATACTAGTATCTTTGAAATAAAGTCTGGATATTTGTATGTAGTATGTAACTCTACCATGCATTCAAACAATTATTGCATGTATGTATGTATGTATATATATATATATGTATGTATTTTTGTATGCATAGAATACATATACACAGTATTGTATGCAGAAATTTGTATTCTTCTCTGTGTATTTAAATCTTCATCGAGTAGCTTTAACCATTAAGTGTTCAATATGAGTTAATTTTTACTTTTACTTGCCTGATTTGTTCATTATTATTGGAATCTTTTGTTGTACTTGTTCATTCTCCTAACAAGTTTTTGGTTTTATCTACTTACATGCTTACATGTATGTGAGTGAATGGCAAGTTTACATGTGGTAAACGCTAGTGCCTTTTTTTATTTAGTCCGTATTAATTATCAAGTTTTGTTTATTGGTACTTGACTTATTCTTCAAGTTTTCTTGCATCTCAATTTTCTAAGGGTTCAAAGTGCCTTTTAAGGTTGTAAATTTTAATTGGTGTTCAATATTTGTGAAAATATTTGCTGGAATTACATTGAGTTTTATATAATAAAAGTATTATAATAAAATGATGGTATGAAAATTGATCAAATAATGTTCTTCTATTTAAGTATGTGTTATGGTTACTAATTAGTATATTAAAGTGAGGGAGAATATTTAACTTTATTTATTTTGTTAATATGTGCAGAAAGAATACGAAGATATTCAATAATTAATAATTATTGATATACGAAGTTATATTTCATTTCTAAATTAATTCTTTTACATCCTAATATTGTTGTTGAAACACATACTTAACTACTTTATAAAGCTTTAGAATTATCTACTGATAAAAAAAATAATAATAAGTAAGTAATTACATAGAATAAAATTGCGAAAAATTGAAATATATTATAGCTTCTACTTAAATTTAGTAAAAACTTTCAAAAACGTAATATATATCTTACGTATTTGAAAGTTTTTACTAAATTTAAGTTAAACATAGGAAAAATGCTCTTAAGTTCGGATGTACTAGTACCCGGCACTTTTTAATTTAAATATAAATTAAAATAACGACTATTATATATTAACCTAAGATCAATTTTGCATTGAAAACATACTCTCCTCTCTAGTTGTATAATGAATATACAGTTGTATAATGCAATTATACTCCATACAAATTTGTTTTTTTAAATATATATATATATATATATATATATATATATATATTAGCTAACCCGGTAAACGTTGTTTTTCCATATAACTTATTTCTAGTGAATATTTTGGTTTTTAATTAAAAAATAGCACTAAATATTAAAATTTATAGCCTTTAGTTTCTTCAAGACATGACATGATATTTGTATTAATTTACATAGCATATATTTTATTTAAATTTTAATATAATAGATACAATAGCAGTGTTGCCAGCTTTGCATTTTTAAGGCTAAATCTAATCTCCTACTAATGCAGATGGGATTTACTGAAAATCAACATACGGATAAAAACTGTTGAATTAATTGCATATACGTCTCATGGGATCCAAGTTTTCACGAAAATATTTGATTTCTAAGGGAGTATAATTTCTAGTTGGTCGATTAGAGATTACGAATTGGATATTACAAGCAGGAACTCAGAATTAATTGAACTGTTTACTAAATTAATTACAAATTAAATATTCATATATTTTCTCCTACTTTCAAGAGATCAATAAGCTGTAATCGACTTTCATATGATGGTAAATTTATATTAGGATTCCATGGAAGATTACAAAGATAAAATAAGAGAAATTGTTTCTGGACCGATTCAATTTTCTTTATATGAACTTTGTATTGCGGATACCAGACCACGGAAGTATATTCCAGGATTTGTCTTACGAGAGATATGAATAATTGTTTGGAAAGGTAAGGATCATTAAACTATCTTCCCCAGAGGAAACCTAGAACTCCTATTGCCTTATTAACGACTTGCAAAAAATGTATATATATAAAGTATAATTTACAATCAAGCAACACTTCCAGATCAAGAAATTCTTCACTAGATAAATTAATTTATTGTATATATACACAGTACTGGAGTTCTTCGGTAGAACATCATATGTTTACACTTTCTTACATTCAGATCCATCGTATTCATCATACACCAATCATAAAAATTGCCAAGATCTGATAGAAGTAAGGAACATTGATAAGAACAGCTAAAGCTATGGAACAGCTTTACATCATCATCATACATTAATATTCTAGCATTCTTAATACAAGCTGGAAAATAATTTATAAATATAATATGGGGCCGAGATGACTATCTTGCGGAACCCGGATTAAACAGGAATGGTTTTCAAAGTACATTCTCTAAATAATACACACTATTTTGAAGACGTGTAGAAATCCATTTAAGGAAAACAGGAGAAAATCCGAGTTTATCCAATTTGAACAATAGCAGATCATGATTTACTCTATCGAGAGCTTTACTGAAATCTGTATGTATTGTGTCTGTCTCTAGACCGGATTTAAATTCAGTTATAAATGATGTTGTGAGCTCCAAAAGGTTAGTAGTAGTGGAACATAATTTTCTAAGTCCATGCTGGAATGGTGAAAGATAACAAATAATTTGGTGCGAAAGGATTTCAGTAACTATCTTTTCGAATGACACTTAATTAACAATAACTCCATAATTGGAAATGTTGCATCTGCTTTCGGATTTAAACAAAGGTATAATATAAGATTTACTCCAAACTTCAGGAAAATAACCACTAAATATTGATATGTTGAATAAGTAGGTTATTGGAGATATAAGAGAGTGTAATTATTTTATAAGAACACAGATTGGAACACGGTGAGGTCCACATTTATCAGAATATTTTAGATTCTGTATAGCTATCAGCACCATCGATTTATCTAATGTTGGACTATTTATTTATGCTAGAATGGGGAAAGATAAAAAATAATTTGGTGCGAAAGAATTTCAGTAACTATCTTTTTGAATGACACTTAATTAACAATACCTCCATAATTGGAAATGTTGCATCTGCTTTCGGATTTAAACAAACGTATAATATAAGATTTATATATAAGATTTATTGATATGTTGAATAAGTAGGTTATTGGAGATATAAGAGAGTGTAATTATTTTATAAGAACACAGATTGGAACACGGTCAGGTCCACATTTATCAGAATATTTTAGATTTTGTACAGCTGTCAGCACTATCGATTTATATAATGTTGGACAATTTATTAGGGTCGCATCAGGAATTGGATATGGATAATTGGAAAGTTGATGTAATTTTTATTAGAATAGGCGGATGTGAAGAAATCAGTAAATATATAGCAAATATCTGCATTATTTGCGGATTCTTTATCTCCAAATTTCATCATGGACGGATATCCAGACACCCGACACTTAGAATTAACAAACTGGTAAAGATATTTTGGATTATGTTTAAAGTTTTTTTTTCACCTTAAAAATATAATTATTGTAACATTGGATATTTTCTGAATTGTAAACTGATCTTGATATGGAGTCAATAGATAAACTGTATTTCTTGTATTTTCTATAATGTTTATTTTTTAAATTTTTCAAGCCATTGAACATCTTTGTATTCCAAGGCGGTCTATGTGCAATTCATTTTTTTATCATTGGAATTGACTTTGCCATTTAAATAAGCCATCATAAAATTTATTCAAAATTATGTCAATATCACGAGGGCGTACTTTATTGTAAGGAATATATTCAAACCAATTTATAGAACAAAGTAGGTGACTTAATTTGGAATAATCAGCTTTTTACATTGGATTGTAATGATAGTTTTGTTTCGACGTATATGTTTATTTCAAGAGTTTGATGATTAATGCGAAGAATATTAAATTCTTCAGGTTGATAAACAAATATAAGATCAAGTAATTTGCCAAACTTTTTATTATATTATTTATTCGGAAGAGTCCTAAATCAGTAATAACATTCAATAATTCAATGGATGTTTCCGATCTTATTGATGGGCTTAAAAAGCATAAATCAGGAGTTTCGCATAATTTAATGTTTGGAATATTAAAATTACCAAAAACAATTATTTAGTAACCAGGTTCGGATTGATTAGCTACAAATTTTATCGCGTTTGCATGTTGTCGATAAATTTGAATGTTTGACGCAGGAGGAGTACAAGAGCAAATTATAAAAATTGTTCTAAATTTGACTAAAATTGTTAAGAATTATTTCTTCCGAAGGAAAAAGAGTTGAGACAAAAATCAAAAAACCTTCTTTACTCTATTACGTCTATAAACTTAAAATTTATTTCATATTATTTCAGAATTATGAATGTCTTTATCAGAGTTCTTTTGGAGCCACGTTTCAGTGAGTACAATGATATTATGCTCAATATCAAAGCTCTATAAATAGAGGGATTTTAACTTTGTGTTCATACTTCTAACATTTTGGTATGCGATGGAGATAGCTGAGGAGTCATAACAACTTTTTGGACAAATATTAATATTTCATGGATTATTTAATTCAATTAGAATTGGGATTTGGATCAGAACTCCTTTGAAGAATTACGTTATTATCATCTCGATAAATAAATTGTCGAAAAATTTTATTTTTGGCCCAAATTGTGGATAATCAAGACGGTCAACGTTGTTATAATCTTCAGTGCCAAGATTCATTTTAATATAGAATTCAATATCATTTATTGTTGTATCTACTGAAAAACGACTAGCAAATATGGTTTTCCTTGAAGCTACAATTTTTAAAGGCTTGGAGTTACTGTTGTAAACGGATTTATAAGTGGGTTGTTGACGACACCTAATTTAGTTGGGATGTTTGAAGATAAAAGACTTAATGAAATCAAATAATACATCCCCATTTTATAGGATAATAGGTATAAAAGATCGATTTACAGTTCAGTGAATTTTATTAAGTTAATGAAAATTCCTTTCCGACTATTGGATTATGATATGCCGAATATTAAAAAATGCATGCCGACTACAGGTAAATTCAGTATTTTTTATAAAACATATTAATTAAGCAAATTTAGCAATAAATTTTGAGCAAAAATGTAGGTACATCTGAAACAACATTCTTTACTGAGGTGCAGTATCACATTCATAAGCAGATAACTTTAAAATAAGAAAAAAAATAAACCTGCCTACTACCCGTACCGCGACTGACTGACTGACCGATTCTTCATCCCACAGCCCAAACGCCTGAAGCTAGACAGAAATTTGGAACATAGATTGGCCGTGAAATAGATTCTCTAAGATGGGATTTTTGGAAATTCGAATGTTTACGGGGTAAAAAGTTAAAAAACGTGTAAAATTGGTAAACTTATATCTCTTATAGATAAAAAAAATTTATACATATCATTATTCATTTGAAAATTAAGCTGACAGGTGTCTGTCACTTTTTTGGAAATCGCGCCCTTTAGGGAGAAAATGGGTAAAAACTGTATTTTGGTACTTTTTGGCACCACACGTATCTTCTAAACTGGTTAACATACAAATAAAATTTATATATATGTATATATATATATATATAGGGACTTAAAAGTTGTGGTCTCTAGAATCAAGATTGGGAGAAAGAGCAGCCATTGGGTGAGGAAAGCGATGTGTCAATATAGATTTTCTGGTGCGATAATCTATATAGGCTTGCAGGTTGGTGTGGTTTTTTGCCTCCTTGACCGCTGACTATGATTTTGACTTGCTCCATTAGTTAGGTTATTTCAATAATTTTTCCTTGGAGGCTATTACAGTTAAATTGGATATTACTCCTCAAGTCTTCCCATTACAAAATCATTACGGTAAGCGGCGAGGGTTCTTATTTTAGTTACAGATGTATACAGACGATGTTGCTGTTGTGATTTTGGTGGTATAGTAGATATGTGAAGTGCTAGGTAGACGACGATGTTGTAAACTGTGATGAATTACGTTGCTTCTGGCAGCACGTGGCACATAATTTTCGGATTTCTTCCTTTCATGATTAAGTTCGGTACAATTCTTCAGATGACACTAACTCAAGTAAGACTTGCTTCTTAATTGTGTTGATAAAAAGTGCATTTGTATCTGGTATACCGTATAGAATGCACTACCGGAGTGTCTTTTATTTTTTGGTTTTAATAGGCTGCCAAAAGAAATGTTCGCATTTGCCCAATGATTAATTACATTTCATAAACCACTATTCAAGAAAAATATTAACCCACCTGATTTTTTTTTTTCAAAAACATATGGCAATTTTGTTTACGTTTCAAAGACATGGTTGTGATGACTATAACCTAAGAGCAAAATATCATGATTGGGATATATGATTACAGTTAAAAATTATAATGATTATAAATAATAATTATTATAAATAATAATAATTATTATAATAAATAAAAAATTAAAATTTATAATTTGACTTTGTAATCTTATGAACCTATTTTATTATATTGTGTCATACTTTATAATATAAAAGTATTTTTCTATGGTATCATGATAAACGTTTTATAACATTATGGTGCATTTTTTTATATTTTGATCCCATTTTATAATATTATTTATACATTTTATAATACTATATTTCCCTTAAATTATATTTTCTGTACTAAATTTGTTAAAACAAAACACATTGATTTAAAACTATTATTTTTTTATTGAGTCTATTACATATTTTGCATAATAATAGAAAATTCTTTATAATATATTAAAATTAATTTATTGTTTTGTAATTGATGCTTTAATTAGAATTTGTAATAATTAGTAATTATGTAGATAAAAATATTTATATATGAATTTAGTTCGGTAATTTTATATTTTCTTTTGAAACACAATAAAATTACATTTAATGGAAACCGAAAAATAAATATCCTCGGAAGTATAATATATATTATATTAATTTTTAATGTAGTATAGAATTACATTTTCAGGTTTTATGTTTTTGTCATTTTTATTTCTATTTATTTAGTTTTATTTAATTTTTTTTTCACAAATATTCATTATTTTATCACGAATTTTTAATAAACACAATAAAAAAAAAAAAACGGATTACTTATTGAGAGACTACATAAAAATGTGTATCCAATAGTCGTGAAAAAATATGTTTTAGAAGCAAACACCCAATAGTTGAGGAAAAAAAAAAACAATGTTATAAAACAAACATTCTATCTTTGAAGAAAACTTAACATTTCTAAAAAACATACATTAACAGTTGTACAAAACAAAATATAAATAAAAATATTGGTTAATGATTGTAGAAATAACGAATTTTTTGAATGTTTATATATTTTTGATTCTGTTAAAACTATTCTCCCAGTATAAAATTTTTGCAGTCAACCATATTAAAGTTTTGATTGAGGTAACCTTTTAATTTTTAAACATAAACAGAAACTTTTTATCATGAACGGAGTATTATTAAGATCAATAAAACATAACCGTGATGGAGCAGAGCTGTAAATGAATCATTCTTTTTTTGACTTTAATTCGTTAAGAATTAGATAAATTTTGAATTAATTCTTTTCACAATAAAAAAGAATTGAATGAAATTTGAATCAATTGAAATGAATTAGGCAGAATTGAATTTCAATTACAAAATTAATTCAAATTTCAATCAATTCAAATCAAATGTTTTAGAAATGTATTGCTAATTCTTTTTTCTAATTCATTTGCATTAATTCAAAATCAATTCAATTCAAATGAATTAGAAATGAATTGCAATTCACTTTGACAAATTCATTTGAACTAGAAACGAATTGCAATTCAGTTAACAAATTTATTTGAATTGGAAATGAATTGTAATTAATTTTTGCCAAATTCAGTTGAATTGATTCAAATTTTATTCAATTAATTTTTTTGTGTGAAAAGAATTAATTCAAAATTTGCTAATTCAGTGCATGAATGATTCGCGAATTAATTAAAAAATTATTTAAAGCTCTGAAATAGAGAAGACACCACGAATACTAATGAAGTGTATAGCAGCACATAAAATACGTATTCCATTCTGCTGGTTTCTAATTATAGTCCACAAACTATACTTTGGTACCGCCAAACAGAGACAATAAGGCAATTTACGTTTGCAAACTTTTTTATGGTCCACTAACCGAATGTCGGCTCATTACACTTCTGTAAATGTATCCATAACAGCGTTCACAACGATAAGTTCAATCTTCCTTTTACTTGCTCCCAAACGCCTGGAGTTGCAGACATTTGTACTAGTATTTACAGCGCTCAAAATAAAGTTTTAATTCCCCACCTCAAGGTATATAACCAGACACATTGTGTCGATTTGAAGATATCTGTCCGTCCGTCTGGCTGGTTGGTTTATTTTAAAATTTATGTCCATTTTTATTTCGCAAACATTAGAATTGTTTAAAAATGAAATGAATGAAATTGTACTTAAATAATTGATTGTAATTTGAGATTATAATTTCGAACCCCTATGTTTCGTGGTAATGTGTTACATTAGTACTCTTAATTATATATTATTAAATATGATCTGTAATTATTAGGGTATCCAATTATTCAGATTTCCAAATAAATCGGTTAATTCTACAAATAATTATTCGAGGTTAAAAGTAGATTGGTTAGTAACCGATAAATGGAAAATTATTGGATTAACCAAATAGACTTAAGCTATGTTCACATTTGGCAAATATTTGATCAAAATTGCGTGACCACAAGTTTTATAAAAAATTTAGTTTGCCGTTGTTTACAAGAGAGAACAGCATCCAATAAAATACTAGGAAATGTCGCCTATACTTAGTGATGAGTAAAAAATCGTTTCCTATTAAAAAAGAAAAATTAGGAAATATTTTATATAGCGATTACGTCATTTTAGTCAAATATTTGACTAGTCTAAACGTACCTTTAGTAATGCATGTAAAACATAAAAATAAAATTAATTATAGTGTTTAAAATATTGAAATAGTTATTTAAAAATATAAGGTAAATCAAATTATTTCAGATCTTTCACCCATTTGTATTGAAAAATTGCATTCAACTTTACTTAATAAATCAGTCTTTTTAATCTAACACTTTATTTTCTGTGTGAGAATGATTTTTTGCCATAAAATTCAAAATTAATATCGGTGTTTTTACGTACATTCTGTTGGTGAAAATTAAAGTGTTTATGACATAGGTATATATAATATTTACTTTACATAAAATTATATTTTAGAATTTCTATTGTCACAAATTGTAATATTATAATCTTTCATGTTGCATTTTATTAAACATTCTATCCCAACAAAAAAAAAAAAAAAAAAAAAAAAACAAAGAAGTCAATAAAATTCTGAACTTATGATCCTGTAGTAGAGTCGGTTTGGATCATTTCTAATGATGTAAGCATTGTCATTGGAGGATGTGCTCTTTTTGATATCTACTGACTATGAAGGAAGTCATGGAAAATTGCAATGAACCATAGAAAAACTAAACTCAGCTGTTGAAAAAACCTAACTCTTTGTATGTGTTAGTAGAATTTTCTACAGAACTGACTTATACGTGTGAAGTGAGCAATTTTGTTTTGCTGAGCAAACTAAAATGCAATGAATATGCAAATTCTTTTTTTATCGGCACAAGGATAAAAATGATTAGTTTTAATTTATATATATATATATATATATATATATATATAAATTAATAAAAAATTATGCATAAATTTATTTTTCATTTGTTTAAAGCAGTTCTTTTTAGTGAAAAGTATTTGCAAAAATAACAACCGAATTTCAATGTTTCTCTTTTTAATTATATCTTTCGATGTTATTTGTATTACTTCTGAAGCACAAGAAAACGTACACTTATTGATACTTTTGAAAATAATGAAAAAGTATTAAAATTAATAATTATTCATTATTCATAATTTATTTTTACGGGGATATAACAGACATTTAAAAAAAAGACATAACTTTCAAACTAAAAATTTTCTAAATTTATAACCCAAGAAACTAAATTTCGTTTAATCGGTTATTCGACATAAATTATTCGGTTCATTCGTTATTTGAAAATAGGTAATTTTATATTATTCGAATCTTTAATCGACCAAAATTAATCGGATAACCGAATTAAGGTTAATCGATTGGATACCATAGTAGTTATCGACTAACTGCTTCTGATATTGGCATTTCATATAAGTAATCTAAAGTCTTGAGTAGTCTTGTTAATGCAGACGTGAAATAATGCTGTTATATCTGTTAAAGTTAATTACATGTACTACATGGTGAGTTAAACAAAATCTATGTTTAGATAATTAAATCCTTAGAGATAATTAGAGACAATTAAATCCTTATGAAAACAGATATTTGCTAATATTGTATTCTTATCAATACAATTTACCCTAAGCCTTCTCGTTACCTAGTTTTACTAATTATAAATTCTATAATATTTAACTAGTTGATTGATAAATGTTAAGAAAATATTCACAAACAATTAAATATTTAAACATTTGTACAAGGACTTGATGAATTTGAATAATTTTTTCATATGCATAATAACACTCTGCTACAAAATTGCACTTTTAATTTTCAATTCTTGAGTATATCACTAAATTTTGTTAATCATTTTGAGAGTAAAGATCGCATAGCTTCCTAAATTTTAAGTAAATTTTAGATTTACTGATCTAGAAAGCGTACTTCAAAATTTTTAAATTTACTTTTCTTTTTTAAAATTTCGATTCGATGTAAATTTGTTGGATTTTTTTCTTTAATATATACATACATTTTAAAAACGAATTTCATTTGATGCTTGATTTGGTGTAAACTTTTTGGGACATAAATAAGAAATATAGAAATAGTTATAGCGTCATTATGTACTAAATAATGAGGGATTAACTTGTTTGAAATATATCGACCCATTATATATCAATTACATAGAAAGCTAGTCATTTCGACATTGTTTCACAGACCTTGAAAAAATTATAAATGAACTGAAACTCTTAAAAATCAAGTCTAATGAAAAAATGTATGAAAAACTATTTAAAATTAAAAAAAATGGATTTGATGAAACTTATTATTATTACTTAGGCTTATAGCAGTGCTTCGGCGAAACATCTTTCTTCTAAATTATCACTAATGAAAAATAAATTGTCAAATAAATTCAAGGTCAACACTTGTTAATCCATGCTTTCAGTCCTAAATTTTTTAGATGGGAATTTGTAAGACCTGGGTTCGAATGAAGACCTTGTACAACACTACAGATGTTCAGTTAATAAATAGAGGATTTAATGTTAACTATTTTTACGAACAAATTTATATTTTATGTTTTTTTTATTATATATATATATATATATATATATATATAATATATATATATAATATATATATATATATATATAATATATATATATATATAATATATATATATATATATATATATATTATATATATATATATATATATTTGCTTTTATCAAATAAATAAATTTTAAGGATTTTTTTAAGTGTTCCCGTTTTTCAAAAAATCCCCTTTTTTGACGACCTTATTTTTTGAAATCCGCTTTTTTGGACACTTTTTAAAAATACTCAACGATAATTGTGGATAGTTATTGTACCCAATAAGCAACATTTGAAATTGAATATTTATTCATTTGAAAACTATTTAAAATTTCAGGTACAAGCTGTGAGAATAGACTTGAATTTCCTTTACTTTTAAATTTTAAACTATACCTTTTTCCATCAAAATTTTTCTTATAAAACAATTGTATTTTTCGTAATTTAAACTTAGCTGGATGTTTCTTTAGCAAACGAATGTTTCTCAAATATTTTCGAAATGTATTTTTAAGTTTTAAAATATACTTGAATTGAAAATGGAAAACATTTTTTTCTAAACCAATTTTAGTGTGCTCATGACAAAAATATCTCTGTTCATGTTTAATAATTAAATGGTTTTCATCAATCAAAATTTTAATATGGTTGACTATAAAAATATTATATTTAGGGAATATTTTTGTTTTGCACAACTACTAAATGTTTGTTTTTAGAAATGTTATGTTTTTCACAAAGATAGAATGTTTACTTTAGACCACTTTTTTCCACAACTGTTGAGTGTTTGCTTATAAAATATATTTTTTCTTCACAACTATTTGATACACATCTTTGTGTAGTCTTTTTTTTACGTATTTATTAAAAATTCGTGATAAAATCATTAATATTTGTGAAAAATTAAATAAAACTAAGTAAATGCAAATAAAAATAGTAAAAATATAAAACTTGAAAGTGGCATTCTATACTACATTAAAAATTGGATGGATATTTATATTTCAGTTTCTACTAAACCTAATTTTATTGTATTTCAAAAGAAAATATAAAATTACCGAACTAAGTTTATATATAAATATTTTTATGTAAATAATTACTAATTATTACTAATTCTAATTAACGTAAAAACTATAAAATATAAATTCATTTTAATAAAATTTTTTTCCATTATTTTGTAAAATATATAACAGACTCAATAAAAAAATAATTTCGAAATAATCTATTTTATTTTAATAAATAATAACATGAAACATATATTCTGGATATATTATAATAAAATGACTTATTATATAACACAATCAAATTATAATATGAAAAAATGAGACTATAATAAAATAAAAACATAATGTAATTTAAGTTAATTATAATATGATAAAATGGAACCTAAATATGAGAAAAGTGCACCATAATGTGGTAAAATGTGATGTGATAAAAATACACTTTTATATTATAAAATCGGATATAATATGATAAAATAGGTTCATAATATTATAAAGTCAAATCATAAAGTTATATAATCGAACAAACATATGATTAAGTGGAGTTATAATAATTATTATTTATAGTCATTATAATTTTTAACTGTAATCATATATCCTAATCACAATAAATTGCTTTTCGATTATAGTCACAACAACCATATTTTTTCTCTGCTTGTAGAAGTCGGTATCTCTTCTGAATCCAAAAATAAATGATATAGAAATTGAAATTTGCAAAAATTATGATTTTTTATGGTTTTTTGCCCTAATACTCTTTCTTTCCAATAATAAAATTTTATTTAAGAACATTTTCCACTCTTTTGAAGGAAATCTTTACAGAGATGTTTCTGGTATTAAAAGAGTTTATTAGAGATAATGTATTTATAGTGTCTCCAAAAACCAATTTTTTATGTTTTTAAATTAAATCTCTTACCTAGCTGGTATAATTCTTAATTATATGCATACTACTACGCTACTTTAAAGTTTAATAAGCCGCGGTTACTTTTGGATTCGTAAGAGATGTCAACTTTTGTTCGATAGATAATTTTATTTTTTAACTAATTAGATAAAAAATTTAGAAAATCGGATAAAAATATTGAGCTATATATTGAAAAAGTTGTACCAAGATTAGGCAAAATCGAGATAGTTGAAATTTTAAATGCAAACAACTTGAAAACTCTAAAAGATAAATAGCACATGCAAGCAAGTTTTTTAAAGATCTTATCGAGGGCTTTAAGGAAAAGAAAAAAATTTTACAAGTGGTGAAAATTTTCTATGTCACAGGCAGTCTATTTTTAATCCAATAGCCCCACTTCTGAGGGGTATGTGGGGCTCCCCTTCAAATGTTAAAATTGTACACCAGCAGATTTGAAGTTACAGATTTGTTTCCAAAAAAAAAAAAAAAATCTATTCTGCCCCACTGTGTATCGTTGTAAATACTAACTAATAAATTGCAGTTAAACTCGAAAAATTATGGAAAAATTTGATTATTTTTAAATGTTTTTTAGGAATTTGCTTTGAATATTGAACCAAATCGTAAACAAATGTACACGTTTGAAAAGCCAGATTCTTTTACTTCCCAAAAAAAAATTTCAATTTTGTAGCAGAGTGTAATTTTTCCACATCTATGTAGTTGTTTTACGTGCTAGTTCTGTTGGTTAGTGGATAATTCAAGCTCCTTTAGGCTCTTTTTATTAAACTTGGTTAACCACAAATGCTTAGCAATGATAAAATTGTGCATACTTGAATGAACTTAAATTTAGATACACACATACATATGTGTAAGCATATAAATATGCATGTTTATATGAGAATGTATTTAAATTTTGTTATAATTGTCTATGTTTAAGTTTTTTTTTTTTTTTTATTTGTACATATGTAAATACGTGTGGACACTTTTGTAACAGACCCTTTTGTGTAAATGTTGTTTAAATTTTATTTTGTATATTTTTGTTTTTGGTAAAATGAACAATTTTAATAGACCAACACCTCTTTGTCATGTAATAAACTTTAATGGACATGTTCATAATACAGTTTCATTAATTCTTTTCTCATTCTCTCTCCGTCTTTCTCTAATTGTTGGGCATCAAAAGTTTAATAAAACTTATAAAGACTGTATGTTTGTTTGTGTGTATATCAAATATTAAACTGTTAGAAATTGTATTTATTTTTTATATTGTGGTTAGAGGGTTAAAATAAAAGGAATATTCTAATCCCAATGTTTATTAAGACAAATAAGTAAGAAAATCTTTAACGTATACAAATAAATACGACCACACGGGGTACTACAATCAGGAGATTTAGAATTAGTTCAAAACAGTTTATTGATTTAGGTGTAAATTTGAGATAGTATTCTTAGTTAAAAAATTCCTTTTATCTGGCTGCTTTTATAACTTTAAAAATATAAATAAATTTTGCGATAGTGTAATTGAATAAAACCAAATCACTTCAACGTTCTGTGAGAATGGCCGATACAAAATTTTAAAACTTGAAGGAAAATAATAACAACTTTCTTATTTTTGTTTAATGTAGGGTACACACATATGTATCTTTTTCATGTATCTGCATGTTATAATCATTTGTGTATGTGTATGTAAATTAAATTGTTTATTTGGGTTTTTGTACGATTGTATGTGTGGTCATATTCAGTTCAAAGAATTTAATGAAAGTATATAAAAATACTTGAACAAAAATATGTTAAGACTTTATTTTTGACTTGCATATATATATATATGCTTATTGGAATAAGGATTAAAGGGTGTTTTCTTTGAAGGTTTAATTAACATGTTTATAGTTTTGTTAATTTGCGGGACACTCTAACTTACGAACCGTTAGAGATATCTGAATAAAATTCTACATGATCAAAGATGTATTCAAGATGATTTGGGGTAGCCCAGGTCCCTACACCAAAATCATAAACAAGTAAGAAATGTATAGTCGTTCAAGACCATCTATATAATACTCAACATCATTGTATATGTGGATCAAAATTCGGTGGGTGGTCTTATATGGGACCTGTGGCCAATTGGGTACCGATACTTACAACAAGCGTAGAGTATATTTCTATGAAATATACGTATGCATTACAATATTTAATTCACGCACTTATTGTGAATCGCAGCATTGGGCCTTATATGAGAACTATGGACAATTACTATTAAAATTTGGCACTGCAGTTTCTACTTATATAAAACTGATTTTAGTTAAATATTAACTTGATACTATAATTTTTATGAAATGGACTACATATCCTCTTTGCATGATATAACCATAATTGGGAAAAACTGGGGCAAAAACAATAATTACATAATTGATTTTTATTACTAAAAGGGGGATTTACATACATTTATATATTAAAAACAAGCACCTTATTTTGTGCATATTATTAAAAACTATTGCATATTATAAACTTTTAAACACATATTTTAAAGTTCTTATAGCCTTTTTGGTTTTCTAATGTGCAATAAGGGACACAAAATAATTAGAAGCCGAATTTTTAATATTTGTTTAAACTAACATTAAACTATATTTATAAAACATAACAAGAAATTATACTGCTTTGACTATTGGGATTGTTTCCTATTTTTAAAGTCATCCTTGTGAAGATACTTTTCAAAAAAGTATAAACTTATTATATGCTGTTAAAGAAATTACATTTTAGATAAAAAAGATTGTAGACACTTTTTCGACAAAAGATATTAATTTTTGCAATTTTCAATTTTAAAATCATTTATTTTAGGACTTGGTTGAGATATCGATATCAAAGTCGGAAGTCAAAGTATTTCCGACTTTGGAAATACTTTGAAAACTATAAGAAATAAATAGCATAAGTAAGCATGTTTTTTATAGGATTTATTAAGATTTTTAACAAGATGTAAAAATAACTGAAATTGAATAAGAAATAAAAAATTGGAAAACGTTTAAAAATTGTCTATGTCAGAGGTACCAATTTTTGAGCATCCATAACTCCGCTCTTGAGGGATACGTGGGGTCCACTTTCCAAACTTAAAATTGAAGTTACATATTTATTTTCAAAACATTCCGATTCTGCTCACTGAGCATTGTTTTAATGCGTTATAAGTTTTATTAAAATCGTCATAAAATAGCGCAACTTACAATAATGCAATTTCTTACTATATTTTTTGCTTTTTATTTATGTTAATGCATGCTAGTCAATGCATTGAATGGTTAAATATATTTTCTAAGCATAAATTCATCAACTAATTGTAAGTTTTTAAGGAATTAATTCTTTACATCGTATAATTAGTGATTAAAAAAATCAGATTTCCAACATTTAGTTTAAACTTACTTCTTTTTTCTCTGTATTGGAAGTTTCACATAAATATTGCTCTCAGTTTGAGAATGAATACGTTACATTAATAAGCAAATAAAATTGATTTTCTAATAGATCTGCTCCAGTACTAGTCAGAACTACATTTTTTAGTCAGAAATTGTTGCACTTTAAATTTCTTTATAATTTTCTGAAAAATTCTGACTAGTACTTGAACTTAATAATGTTGATTATTAAAATAATTAAAATCAATTTATTCAATTAATTTTCTTTTTAATTGATTTTAATTCTAAAATTTACATATTTTAAAAATTGCAAAATTTTAGGAAAAAAATCGTCACGTTGCAATTTTTGAGAAACAAATCGTCAAATAATGATAAATCGTCAAATCTGGCATCCGCACCTAACCTCCATACTTCAAAGGAACTCCATATCGGCGAGATATCGACGCTATTTTCTGTAGTAAAATCAGAGACTGTCGCTTCCTTGCCGTGCACAAAAACAGATCAATGATAATCAATTTATTCCAAATCGAATTGAGCGATACAAATATAGAGGACACACAGTGAACCGTTCACTTTTACCTTAAGATATTTTTGTCAAATATATATCAACGGAAAGCCAAAAATGTGTGTGTTTTTAATATACATTTTTGTTTTCAATATTTTTACCATTGCTGTAGTTATAAAGTTGCAGACTTGAAATTTTTAAAATAAAATTTTAATTCTTTTATATATCCGCAGGTCCAGTTTCATTTTTCAAAATTTTACTCAAATTATCCTTCTATATTTTTTAATTTTTCTATGGGCTCGATTCACTGAGCGACATCTATCTCGCATGCGATTTCACTCCATTAGACTTTCATGTAGGCTTTTTTTGAAGTTGCACTTCTATGGCAACAAGCAATAATCGACCAATGCCCTTAAGGTAAATATAAGCTTGACCACAGAGACACACACAGCTGTTCCAAAACAATTTTTTTTTTATAAATCTGTAACTTTTAAAAATTGTAGATAACTAAATAAAATTTTACAACTCTAGAGGTATTTTCGAGTTGATTTGAAGAAGCACAGGCTCTTAGCGAGTCACAAACGTAAAGGGTACACCTCCAATTTTGGTCACCTTATATATGTAGTTTTTTTAAAGTTCGCCAAAAGTTTATTTATGACTTGAACGTAAAAAAATTGCATATAGATAGTCCTTATAAAACTCTAAGCTAATTTACTCCCATTTTTGGCCATGTTTTAATTTTTAAATTTTTTAAACTTGGCTCCATAATTTGGGTTCTATAAATTTTTGAAAATATTCACATGATTTGTCACAAAATTCTAAATAACACTGCTGCAATAATCATATAAATATACCCATCCAATAAAAAGTTATATTAATCTGAAGTTGAAACTTTAAGAAAATTCACATTTTTGGAGCTATTTTCCAAAAAGGTGGTAATATTCTTTTACTTATAAAATATTCTTTTGTCCCATACTATTAAATTTTTGTAATTCTTTCAAAACAAATTTTAACGTAAATGCGTTCAAAGAAAAATCAAGGATAAAATTTGTTTCGAACTAAATATCACTTAAATTAAAAGAGTTCACCTACACATGTAAGCATGTATTTTTGTAGAGATTTACAAGGACTATCCAATGTAAACATTTTTTACATTTAAGTCATAAATGAATTTTTGGCGAATTAAAAAAAAAAAAAAAAAATGACATACCCGAGGTAATCAACTTTGGAGGTCTAGCCTTTATACCAGTGACCCGACAGGGGCCTATGCTCCTCCAAGTCAACTTGAAAACACCTCAGCTGTGACCATGTCAAATTTTGTTTAGATAACTACAAAGGTTCACAAGTTACATAATTATATAGAATCCTTACCATTGTGTGAAGTCTCGGCGGTTATTCCAACGATGCCATATTCTATGTACAACTTGATTATTCCATTTCAACATCAAACTTTAAAAAATCTTGGGGAATAGAGCTTCAATGTCAAGTAAAAATTTTTTATGGACTGTTATTTATATATAATATTAGTTGGTGCATAAAATTTGTGGTGGATCATTTTCAGGTTATAATGTCTTAAGGGGTCGTGAAGCAAGAGCTTGTAGGAATCCCTTTCTTAAGGAGTCACCCGTTAACATGAACATGGTAAATGTTTATATAATTCAATTATGAGTACATGAGTATGTGTATGTGAGAAAGAGTTTTTAACACACGGACATGTCTATAAAGAAAAGTCATACATGTATTTATCTCTTCACATACATATGCATACACATATACAAGAAAAACTTTATAAATACATTTATGTCTTGTATCTTTATACGATTTTTGATCATTAAAATTCTTTAGTTGTTTAAGAATTTTGTTAAAGAAAATTTAATAAATTCTATTGTTATAAATTCTTACAATGGGTGCCATTTAATTTGATTGTTACAATTTTATTTTACAGAAAAACCACCAAAAAATATGTACAATTTTTAAATGAAAATTATACTAAATAGTGAATACATTTGATACATGAAAGAATAAAGATAGATACAGATATCTTTTTTTTTTTTTTTGGGAAGTATCATTGTGTGTTCAATTGCCTTTGGGTATTTTCGATATTAAGAAAAAATATTTTATAATGTTTTATATAAGGTTTTAGGTATTTTTGATATAATAGTAACAAATGTTTGCAAGTAGATGATGTGAGTATACAATTTCCAAGAACGAAGATTAGTTTAGTAGGAATATTTTTACATTTTACAGCAACTATTTAAATTAAATTCAGAATAGTTAATCTAAGAGAGTAGGTAAGATTCGAGGGAAAGTTCTGTAACTAGTTCCAATTAGTAATAGTAAAGCATCATTATACTATACAATAGATAACTTTCCATTGGTATAGTAGGTAAAGTATTTGTCGATTATTATTTATATCAGTAAACTTCCTTGATAATATAAACTGTTAAAATGGCAGACAAATGTTAACACTAGTCTCTCTAATATATGGTTAGATAAAAGTGAAAGACCAAACCAAGAACTAAACAATCACAAAACACCACTATGATGTCCATTATTAGAAAAACCTATACACTCCTTTTTGGCAAACAACCATCAGTTTTAAATAGGGACCCAACCATCTTTCCTTACTGTGGCATTTTAACTATTGAACGAAGATTTATTGTAATGCCACAGTGTCCAAGTGGAAATAAATCAAATACTTTTTCATGTGGAAAATTTAAAGAGAAAAATATTGTATTTTTTCTTTGTACGAAAATTATATAAGTGACCTTGTTTCGTTTAGTGACCATATTTTTTGTATGTGTAATTAAAGAATATTATGTTAATTTTATTTAAAAATGCGAAAAAAGAAAAGAAAAACATTTCATTATAAATTGTTGTAGTTGTACAACAAGTGTTAACTAAAAATTTAAATGTATAATTTTACTCATTATACATACCATAGCTTAAAGCACTTTAACTGTATGTTATGGCCTTTTTGGTTATTCTAACCGCCGTGGCCCAACAAAATCCAATACTATGTTGCAATTTTCTTTTTGCACAAATTTCTTGCTTCTAACTTAATTTTTTTGTTTTGCAAAAACCAAAATTCATGGCACTCTTTCATTTAGTAACTGTCATTATATGAAAATTAGTGAAACGCGAATGGTTTTTGTAATACACTAAAAGAAAAATATTTTTATAAAAACGCAATATATTTTATGCACAAAAAGTATTTCTTTTAATGCTTAAAAATAAGCTAATGTTTCAGTTACATTAAGCACGTAGATTAGTTTCTCGTATATTTTATTTATTTTTTATATTGAAAAAATCCGAAACATATAAAATTAAATTTTTCAATATATATATATATATATATATATATATATATATATGACAAACTTTGGTAATAAAATCTTAATAATCCACACATGAAAAGAGATACAGCAATTATTGAAATGGATATTAGCATGACTATTATATCACCGAGGTATTTTAAAAATGCTCCAGCTCACGGAAATTAAAATGTTCAGATGTAATATTTTGGGAATTATATAAGAATATACTAAACTTCAACTTTTTTTCGTGAGGTACTTTACACTACGTAATATTTTGTCCCTTACAATTGCTAATATATATGCTTACCTTAGCTCATCGTAGTAGAGCTCATTTAGAAGCGCATAAAAGTTTTATATAAATAAAAATAAATCCAGTAATTTTTCATTTGTGCTAAAAATATTTTGATGAGTCTATAGCAAAAATAAGTTCATATTAATATTTTAAAATCAAATGTGTGTTTGTTTGTTATATCCTACACCACCATAGGTGGTTGGGGTATTACGCGTTTGTGCTGATGTTTGTAACGAACATAAAAAATCATCTAACACCCACCTTAAAGTCGACTCAAAATCACTTTTTGATATCTGGCTGGACGGCTAGCTATCCATGTAAACCTTGTGAACAAGGTTTAAGGTGAAACTTGGCACGCAGGATTTTCATGACACAAGAACGAAGCCTATTGAAATTGGTTATGATCGGTCTATTATTTCACCTAGCTCCTATTCCTCCTAGAATAAGGGTTTAACGATCAAAAAAGTCTTAAATAAAGTTGTAAGGTGTAAGAAAGTTTCGTATAAGTATCAATCTTTGTGCCAAATTTCATGAAGATCGGTCCATAATTGACCATAGCTCTCATATAAAACGCTCTCACTTTAATTTGCATAAATCACTTACACATTTTAGTAACAAGTTTAATAAATTTTATGAAGATCGCTCCATAATTTACCATAGTTCCCATTTAAGCCCACTATCGGGAATCACCCTAAAGTGCATAAATTCATATAAATGTTAGTATTAACGTAATATTCTATATTCGTATATTTTAAAAGTATCGGTCCACAATTGTCCACATGTCTAATATAAGACCCTTGCACGAATTTTGATGGACATACACATTGGTGTGAGATATCACATGGTCGGGCTCGACTGACTATATCATTCTTACTTCTTTATTTATTTATTAGTGACGCAATTTCGTCTAAGCCGCTGAACGGATTTCAATGGACATAAATTAATTATATATTGTACTTTCATTTTTTTCTTTTTTAATTTTTCTATAAAATCGAAATTTGAAAATAACTGTACAAAGCTGGATTTTTACGTATCTTCCAATTTTTTGATTAATCTTTTAGACTCCATGCAACGCAGGTGCATTCAGCTAGTTAGTAACAAATCTGTATCTGCTCAACTACTGCTCCAATCGAAACATTTGATATTTTAGAGAATTGATGCTGCAGTCTTCCTGCTTTAATACAGGTCAAAGGTGAACGCTCCGACTGTGAAAAATGCTTAAATGTGTGAGGGACGATTTCGATAATTTTTAAGTTTTTGTGATGAATTTGACGTTATAAAAAAAAAAAAAACATAATTTATAATATTAAAAAAAAATAATAATAATAATTTTAGATATGGAAACGTTTTTATATATTAATCGCTTGGGATATCAAAAGGACAAAAGACGAAAATAATTTGGAGCTTCGCGGGGTGCGTCACTTTCTTATTACATTATGGCAATATATGCTCTCCTTACTAAATTTTTTTTTTATATTATAAATATAAGTAAATTTTAAATTTTTGGCAAGCCAATATATTATGATGTCAAAATTAAATATAAAGAAAAAAGTTTAGGTTTCAACACTAGAGGACGCTTAATACGCATTCATTTAAGAAAGAATTGTCTACATGAAAAATAAATTGTTTATGTTTTGAGAACAAAATACACCAAAATTCCATTTTTTTAAGATATTTCAATGTTTTCTTTTTTTGTGTGTTCAGAACACTATCGAAATGAAAGAGAAGTCGACTTATGTACAAATTGTTAGCATTTGTTTAAAAGAATCAACTTTGTATAAATTTAGTAAAGAATAAAAAATTTTTCATTATGAGTTTCATAATATAGTTTGTAAAGGCCTTTATTTTTTTATTTTTTTATTTTTTTAAAATAAATATAAGCCAATATATTTAGAACCATAAAATAATTCAAAAAACATTGTTAGTGCCTTTTTGAGGTTGTATCCAAATCATTTTATCCAAAATTAAAAATGATATTTATTAAAATCGATTCTAGGTATTTTTGCTAAATATCTATAAAACAAAATGTCACTACATTAGATATATTTCATAAATATACATGATATTTACTTTTGACTTTATTTTAATTATTTTATAAGCTTTTAAATTTTTATTGATTAGCGAAACTACCCAATAAGTTAGAACGTAATATTTTCTCCAACTAGTTTTTGAAATCCAGGATATTTCCGTTAGGTTTACCAAAATTTAACTGAAAGAAAATTGATAAATGCAAGAGTTTTCCGAAAAATGCTAGCGCTATATAAATTGTTAAATAAAGTAGACACTTTGGCGAACACTTTTATATTTTTACATTCGTGTATAGTTCATGTCCAAGCGTAACTATTCGTCTTTCAAAATTATAAGTCACAAATAATCCATATGACCACAAAACTCAAAAATAACGACGAATGCACTACTTATATAAAATTTAAAACAGAGGTCTTAAAATACCTCTCCTACTCTATAATTTACTTTACACAACATTGATATCTATGTATGTAGTATTGCGATACAGCTTTTAAAATTCTAGCTCCATTTTAATAAAAATGTTAAAAATGATATTAAACTACCAAATTCAATGCCTTTTCAGACTGTCAACTTTAAAATATGTTCTTGATTACTAGGTATATTACCATTTATAAAATACATTCACTTTTTACAATTTAATAAACTATTATTTTGAAATTTCTGCCAAAATAATTGGATCTTTGGCCAGTGTGCATTCCCAGCAAAAATTTCCATTGCCATATAATAAGTTGAAATCATATTATAATAACACTATACTACTATAGATTTTAGCAACTTAACTCATTTTTTTAACACGGTGATGTCATTGAAGACAATTAGTTACCATATATGCTTCCAAATAGGGTCTTAAATAACTAATTCCTCTAATAGAAATGCATATAAATTTGATCAATAGTTACACAACTAGATACATGTAATGCAGAAAAAAGTTAATTGTTGACAATAAACAACTTCTAGGTACTATAGACGCGATATCGATGTTGGCGTTGTGTTGAAAGGCATGCCGTTCGGAAACTATATTTCTTTATCAAATTTTTGCTTTGTATAAGAAGAATAAATGGGAATATAATGCAAAACATTTTAGTTTTTCCGAAGTATAGCAATCTTTTCGTATAGGGCACTATATTAGAAAAAAATTCAAATAATTTAATCAGGGTTTTGGTACAGCTGCCTAAAAAAAGTTTGAATTTTATTCCTCTTTTTTTCAACCTAAATTTCAAAAATATTTATTTAATTTTTATTAAACACCTAATATAAAAATTAGTCCAATTTTTGAAATAAATAGTTAAATAGTTAAGTAATTATAATTATTCAATACTCTACAGAATGACTCTGATATCGCTTAAGTTCGAAAAATTTAATTTTGTCAAGGGGAACGTATTTATTGTGTTTTTGTTTAATAAATAAAATAATAAATAAATGAAAATAATAATATCATAAAAAAAAACATACAGTAGGCTTCGGGAATAATGATTACATTTTCAATTAAATTACTTTCCATGTAATTGTAATAGACCATTCGCAATTACAAGTAATTGTAATTGCTTTTTTTCTTCAAATGCAGTAACTGTAATTGAAAGTTTTCAATTACAACTACATGTAATTTATAAAATTTTAATATCGTCAGCAAAAATTTGAAATGAAAAAAAGAAAAACATTTTCAACTACTATTCTAAATTAAATCAACATTTTTTTCTTAATCATTTCTGAAACTTTATGTAAAATAATAATATTCTTTAATAATAAAATTTGGAGACAAATTTAAGACTAATTTTTATAGAGAAATAGTTAATTTTGATACCCATTTCAAAATGCTGGTTTTGGTAATTACGGCTAGACCTATTGAAATAGTGAAAAATTTAACATATTATTTTATCATATCCCTTATTCCATAAGACATCACATATAAAAAAATGCCATAGGTTCATACCATTTGGTTCATACATACTCTGTAAAACCACATGACATATCTATTTTATTATTTTTAATTTAAATCAAATTCTTATAACATAACTAGAAAAAACAAGTCATTAAAAAAATAATAATAAAAAATGTATATATAATGAAAATGCATTTGTTTGGTTGTAACTTTGAAAACTTTGTCCCCCTTTGATTTTTTATTTTCTTAAATAAAATATAAATTAAATTAAATTAAAAAAATATAATTAAATTAAAAATTAATTTAGGTTTTTCGTGAAGAGAAGTCGTAATATTTTTAATATTTTATTTCTTTTTAACCAACAAATTTTCCTATATATATAAAAAAAAAACTTTGTGTTTTAGACTAAAAGCATAAACATTTTTTTATACTAATGTTTTAAGTCGCATTCAAAAAAAAAAACTTAGAAATCTTCAAAATTACGGTTTCACAAGGTTTACAAGGTTTACATGGACGGATAGCCAGCCAGACGAAAATCGTTAAATCGACTCAGGTAATAGGATTAAAATAGGTACCTTAATGCAAAGAAAAAATGTAGTTGTAGTGACCATAATTTAAGAGCAATATTTTATGATTAAAATATATGATCACAGCGAAAAATAGAAAGGATTATAAGTGATAATTATTGTGATTTCATTTTGTCATATTGTGTCAGACTTTATGGTATGTTTTCCATGTTATGATTCTAGTTTTACATATAATTGAACAATTTTACCAAATCATTATTCTATTCTATCAGATTATGATTTGATGTTATTATATTATTATACCACATTGTCATATTATTATCCCATTTTATCATATAATTATCCAATCTTATCATATTATTATTTAATTTTGTTATACTATTATACCACCTTATCACATATTAAAATAGAATGTAATAATAAAAATTATTTTTATAAATTTTTGAAAATAATATGAAAAAGTGTTCGTTTATATATAAATAATATATAAATATATATATATATATATATATATATATAGTGCAAGCTCGGTATTCGCGACGGCTTCGTTTATAAAATTGATGGTTCTGTTTTCACGACATTTATCTGTTTTTTTTTTTTTTTTTAATTTGATTACAATGTCTATAACCAAAAAAGAGAAAATCCCCGTCGTTTGGTATTTTTTGGTATTATTTACCTTTTCGGATGATTTTGATTTTCAATTTTGTCAGTTTATTCGTGTCATTTGTTGCGTAAATACTTCTCTTAATATGCGAAAAGCTCGACATATTTTAAAGCCAACGATTACTCAAAAATTAGAGATGAATTACAAGATCCATAAGTCTTCGGTTTACCGCATTATAAAGCAAGAAAATTAATTTAAAAAATTCGTACGTACAACAGAAAGTTGACCTGGCAAACGTTGCACTTTAAAGAAAGCTGAGTACCCAAGAATGGAAAAAGTGTTCCAATATCAGCAGCAGTACTACAAAATTTATCAAACCAATTCAGATTTCAATACCAGTGAAGGATGGTTGAAGAAATTTAAGCATCGACAATGAATTAGATTTTCAGAAATTACAGGCGAGAAATTGCCTTCGAAACCTCATCTTATTGATCCATTTGTGAAAGAGTTTAAGGATTACGTTGATAAGCATGGGTTGACTCTTCATCAAATCTACAATACCTTTCTTACATTTAATGATAAAACGACTCCTGGAAGAAAAACATGTAAAGAGCGAATAACTTTTTTGCCCTGTTCGAATGCGAATGGCACAGACAAACTGAAATTGTTGGTTGTTGGAAAATCGAAAAACCCACGCGCCTTTATATGCTTTTTCAATAATCCAGTAATAATGCCTGGAAGACATCATTTATATTAAAGGACTGGTTTCATCACGAATTTGTTCCTCACATAAGTTAATTTTCACCAATTAGTAAAAGTAAATTGTTCATAAGTAAACATTTTTTAGGTTTGAGAATTTTTGGCTTCAAAAGGTCTGCCGCAAAAAGCAGTTTTGCTTTTAGATAACGTGACGTATCACCCAGTTGAGCAACTAAAAAGTGATGACGGCTTAATTATAGTAATTAATCTACCACCCCATTGCACTGCGCTTATTCAACCGTTGGATGAAAACGTTATCTACTTGGTCGAATTAAATTATAAAAAACAACTGTTCATCCACTAGCTTGGCGAGAAGGGCTCAAACTAAAAAACTTCAATCCTAAGAATGCAGTTCATATTCTAGCTACGTCCTGGGATAAAATATTAGTATGCAAATTAAAGTCGACGATTGTAAAATCGATAAATATATGCATACAATAGGCTTTGGAAAATGATAAGCCGACAACGGAGCTATATGAACTACGTGATTCGGCTGTTATTTTAAAAAATAATTTGCCAAAAAAGCAACTCAAAATCTCCAATTTCCCTAAAAATTATTAAAGAGTAAATATATCAATAAAAACAGTTCTAATTTTAAAAATTATATAAAATTTTTCAATAAAATTTTGGGTTATCGCGAAAATTCAGTATTCGTGACAGGTCTAGTTTTTAATTAATCGCGAAAATTGAGCTTGCACTGTATATATTTACATATTATTTGTTCATTAATTATATTCATTTGTACCACCATATGCGAATTTTTTTTTTTTTTTTTTAACTAAATCCTTTAGCGTTAGTTAATCAATATCTTATATTACTTAAATCACACCGATTATAACCAAACCTTATCTATTTATATTTATTCATATATAAACTAAATGAGAATTACAATGAAGTTGAAAAACAAATGTCAAAAACAAAATGTATTCAAAAACAAACAAGTTATTAATTTTTTTACTAAGTCTGTGAAAAGGATAAGTACTATATTTATTTAATATATTTATTAAAAATATGGTTTAAAAACAAAGAGAGACTGCAAATAATTCATGGTTGTAGAAGTAGTGATATTTTTCATATTAATAAAATTTTGTTTCTGATAAAAATATTTAAAGTTATATAATTTTTTTCAGTCAACCATATTAAAATTTTTATTGAGTGACATTAAGTGACCAAATTTAAACAAAATAATGGTTATCATGAACATAGAGTTATTAAAATTCAAGAAAATTAACAATGAGAACATAATATTGTTGTAGAAATAATGTTGTTACCATGTTTTTTTCTCTGCATGTACCACAAATTAATTTTTGGGTACTCTGTCGACAGCTATTAATTATTCCAATTCCAACACGAATGAAATATTCATCTCAGACCTTATGCTAACGCCCAGACTGGTAAACTGAAGTAAATGTAATTCACCCAAATTATGACTTACTATTGTAGTTTTATCTGTATAGAAATGTCAATGTTATAGTCAAAGTTCCTAAATGTTTTTCAATTTTACCAAACAATTTTCATTTTAAATGGAGTTGAATAAATTTAGTTGGTGCGCAACAAGTTTTTTAAAAGCAGCGAGTATCCGGATATTCAGTACCGAATAATAAGGCCAAATATCTAAAACTTTTATAGTTTTATTTTATTTTGTAAATGATGAATATTATTTCGAACTTCTTTATGAGTCAATAATTTTTAATTTTTTATTCAGGCTCAAGTTCATTAATTACTTCCATTAAGACTATAGAATATGTAAAGTGATGAAGTTACATATTCTATTTCTTCAAAAGTGTGAGTTAAAAGGAAGATATTTACAATTAATACAATTAATAGCAGCGGATCAGAAAATGCATTCCATCCTGCTAGTATCTAATAAACCTTTTTCAGTATTCTACAAAATTAATGAACTTAAACCTGAAAAGAAAAATCAAAAATTATTGTTTTATTTTATTATTAAACCAATTTATAAATTAAACATTAGCGATATTTCCATTTATATTAACTAAACATGTTTGATCGCATAAAAAATAAGTCTGGATACTTATGTAAGTATATTACCGAAAGAGTTTGTCACTCATCACGTCGTTACATAAGTCGATAAAAGACATTACTTATTCAATTGAGTAATAATTAAAATATTCACTCTGTTGTAATATAAGTTATATGTGCATGCGATTATTTGCCAATTTTCTAACGGATTCGTCTTGTAGATGTCAAAATAAATAATTTCAAAAATTAAACCTCAAATTATTTTTTGATTTGCTGAAATGAAAATTACATTATTCTAATACTCTTCTACAAGTGTAATTTTTCAGTAGTTTAAACATTGTTTTCCTCATATTTCCTTTTCTCATTCAGGTACTTGTAATTACAACCATAACAAAGAGGAAAACATTTTTTACCAAAAGTGTACATTGTACATACATATTTTTAGGTGCTCATGTTTCTAGCTTGTAATTCTTGTTGTTCTCGTTTATTTGTGGTATTTTCTTTTAGCCATATTTACCTAGAGTTAACGCTAAACAAACTAGTTTAAACAAATTCAAAATGAACTTTAATAAAGGATTATTCTTCTTTTTTTATTTAAAATTAATCAAAATTTTTTTAAAAATTTAATTGTTTATGAACAAAAAAAAGTTCTTAAGATGTTTCAAAAATATAAATAAATATTAAATAAATTACTATAAAATGTATTACTCTAATATAAAATTAAATATTTAAGTGTCACAATGCTAAATATAAACTTATTTACCATTTTTAATATATGCAGGGATATTTGTGGAAAAATAAATTTCTACACAAATTTGCATTTTCTTATGTAAATTTGTCAGTATAATTTTAATTACAGAGTGCAATATTGCAGAGGATTTGCATGTCAATTTAGCTTCTAATTTTTTGAAATCTGTTTAATTAGATTTAAAACATAATAAAGAATTACCTACAGTTATTTGCTTTAATATCTTAATGGCTATTTATGCGTTGTTAGTAGTGATAAAAAGCCAAAGGTTATATTTTAATTTCATATTTTGGAAACTTGGCAAATTAGATTTTAAAGTGGCAATAGAAAAAAGTATTTTATGTACAATTTAGACCAGATCATTAAAAAATTTTAAATAATTCAATATATTTACATATAAACAATACAATATGAAAAACAAATTTTTACATAAAAACAAATTTCAATATTTATTTACAGTCAATAACTAAATTAAAATAAATTATTCAATAAGTTTCCAAGAATTTTTCTCGACATTTTAAGGAAGTACTTTGGTCGGCAAAAATATCTTCTCTTAAACAAGAATAGGTGGACTAGGTGGAATATGATGTGCTAAACATGAATCTGCTTTCAGTTTTAGGTGGTTGAGGTATTGTGCGTTTGTGCTGATGTTTGTAATGCACAGAAAAAATCATCCAACACCATCTTAAAGTATACCAATCGCCTCAGAATCACTTTTTGAGTTGATTTAACGATGTCCGTCCGTCTAGCTGGCTGTCCGCTTAAACCTTGTTCACAAAGTACAGGTCGCAATTTTGAAGATAATTCAATGAAACTTGACATGTAGAACTTTTATGACACAAGAACAACGTCTATTGAAATCAGTTATAATCGGTCTATTATTTCACCTAGCCCCCATACAAATGTCCTTCCGTTATAGGGGTTTAACGATAATAAAAGCCCCAAATATAGCAATATTTTAACGAAATTCGGTGCAATGAAGTTCTATATAAGTATTAATTTCATGAAGACCGTTCCATAATTAGCCATAGCTCCCATATAAAACCCTCTTTCGAAATTCATTTTAACGTGCATAAATCACATACACATGTTAATATCAGGTTTATATTCGACACAAATAAGTTTATATACGAGGGCTAATCAATGACTTTTCGAACTTCCATCATAGTTATATGAAATACAACACTATTCCCATTAAGTACCACCTGTTAGCAGACTACTGTCAAATTTTGAGCAAGTGTCATCATTTACTTTGCGTTTAACAGCTGTTCAAAACATACAACCTCGTGTATTTTTCTAAAAATGGAAAAAAGTGAATTTCGAGTGCTCATTAAACATTATTTTTTGCGAAAAAAAAACTGTCAATCAAACCAAGGAAAAACTCGATAAATACTATGGGGACTCTGCACCATCGATTTCAGTGGTAAAATCGTGGTTTACTGACTTTCGTTGTGGTCGCACAAGTACAAATTACGCTGAACATTCTGGACGGCCTATTGAGGTGAGTACACCCGAAAATGTCGAAAAAATCCACGATATGGTGTTGGCCGACCTAAGAGTAAAAGTGAGTGAGATTGTTGATACCATAGGCATTTCATATAGCAGTGTGGTTTCGATTCCAAATGGTCAGCTGGGTTTAAGAAAGCTATGGATGAAACATGGATCCATTACTGTACTCCGGAGGGCAAGCAGCAATCTAAACAATGGGTTTCTCCGGGTGAACTTGCTCCGAAGAAGGTCAAGGTAAGTTTGTCGGCCAATAAGGTGATGGCAGCAGTGTTTTGGGATGCACGCGGGATAATCCACATCGATTACCATCAAAAGGGAAAAACAATAAACGGCGAATATTATGCCAACTTATTAGACCGATTTAATGAAGATTTAAAACGAAAATGACCCCATATAGCCAAGAAAAATGTTCTTTTTCATCAAGATAATGCACGTGTGCACACGTGTGCAGTCTCAATGACAAAACTCTATTCTCCGGATTTAGCCCCTAGCGACTACTTCTTATTTCCGTAGCTAAAGAAATGGCTCGGTGGAAAGAGATTTAGCTCTAACAATGAAATTATTGATCAAACAAATGCCTATTTTAAGGACATCGAAAAATCCTATTTCTTATGCAAAGTAAATGACGAAACTTGTTCAAAATTTGACAATAGTCTATTAACAGATGGTACTTGATGGGAATAGTGTTGCATTTTATATAACTACGAGGGAAGTTCGAAAGGTCACATATAAGCTCACTTTCGGAAATCACCCTAAAGTGCGTAAATTCATAAAAATATTAGTATTAACGTAATATTTTGTATTCGTATATTTTATTTTACACTTAGTAAAAGTATCGGTCCACAATTGTCCACATGTCTAATATAAGACCCATCCATGAATTTTGATTGACATGCACAATGATGTAAAGTATCATATGATCGAGCTTGACCGACTATATCTTCCCATGAGGTCCTAACTTTTTGTGGGCATTTCTAATATTTCCCTCTAAATAAGACCTTACCTGACACGAGTATATTTCACCATAATTGAAGAAGTGTTTGTCCGATTTAGATCCAATAGTCGTCATGGGATTTTTATTAGCAAAATAAGAAATGTTCCACAAAAAATATATATCGCAAAAATCGATATAAAAAAAATTGAGAAATCACTTTCTTGAGTAAAAGATCACTAAGCATCACTCGAAATATGCGTATTAATGAGCTAAATACAGAAGAATATCAAAATCTTTTCCTTATTTTAAGCTGTTATAGAAAAACTGATTTGAAAATTTTGATTCAAAAGTGTTCTGGGGAAAACTTTTGTTAAAAATACTTTAAGATCAATTGAAATACTGTAAAACTATTTTTCAATACTTTATTCAGAGAAGGAAAATATATTCATACTTATATATGCATATGTTACAACTTTTTGCAAAAAATATCAAACATGATTTTCCATGATGTGCTGAAAATGACTTAAATTCTTAACTTGTGATTTTGTGTATAATACGAGTATTTAAAATCCAATATAAATTTATGTGTTATATACTTTAAGCATTTGAAATTTATTTATAAATCGAAAATAAAAAACTTTGAATTTACAAACACATTCAAAAATTTCACATTTTCTATAACAAAAGTTTTAGGCTCAGCCAAACTAAATACCCGTATACATAGAATTTAATATCTAGTCATATAAAATAAATTGAATGAGAATATTTCACTCATATCTATAAAATAAATCACAAAAAGATTTAATTAAATTTGTTTTTTGCCAATAATACAATGCATTGTTAAACTGAAAGTATTTGAAACCATTAAAGTTTATATTTATTTACTGATGCAAACATAAGTGTAAACCCCAAACGAGTTCAGAAAAGAATTCAATGCAATTTCATATGAAATGTGAAATTTTACCTTGAAAATTATTCATAAATTTTATGCAAAATTTGAACTGCTTTTTTTCTTCTTGCTTGTACAAACTAAAACATTTAAATGAACATTTATCATAGTTTTTTTTCCAGTTTTATGCATTTATTTTTTTTTTTTTTAGTTAGATTTTGAAATGTTGACATGAAAATGTCATATGCAATGAATTTTTAATATTAGTATGTAGTTTTTGTTGTTTTTAAACAAAATTTGGCTTTTAACTTGAATATCTGACAACAAATACATTAAAAGAAAGACAGATCGACACAAATGTGTTTTTGACTATTAGAATAACTACATGAGAGGGGATTTTATAGTACTGTTCCTAACAAAAGGATGTAAAGTGTTTACTTCAAATTTATTTACATAATAGTGTTTTCAATACATACATATTTAAGAGAATTGAAATAAATATTTAGTGTTTGATGATGAAGTGGTACAGTTAAGTAAAGGAGACTTAATAAGTATAGTATTTCTTAGCTATTAGCTGTTGTTTTAGCCTTTAAAATCTCATCTCTGCAGGAATTTTCTTGTTATTCCAATTTGCATTTCTATTTCTTTCTATTTGTATCTATTTCTTAATAATGATCTTGTTTATTGATATCATTGTCTTTGGCTATATTATTACTATAGAAAACATTGTGGATTTTTTTATATTTTATTAAATGAATTACATGCCTCACTGTAAAAACTGCATTAATTAATGGTATTAAGGTGACGTTGTTTCCAATTTAAAAAAAATTATTTTATTTTTAAGCCCAATTTAGAAAAAAAAAAAGAAAACTAGCTAACTAATGCCATAGTAACAATTTTGAGAAATACTATTTTAATATAAACCAACAAAATAGATTTTAATGGGAAACATCAAGGTTGTAAATTCTCCTACATAAAATCGGCGCCACTCTTATGTAAACATTTTCATTCATTGAGATTGTACAGATGCATGCAACAACAAAATTTCATTTATTTTTATGTCCCATACCTATTAGAATTTCAATTCGAAAAAAAATTAAATAAAAAATAAATCTTAGTTAAACATTGGTCGAATCTTATGTACCCAACAATAAATTTTTGTTCGAATATATTGAGAGAGCATACTAAAACACTTCATTAATTTCTCTAGGTGTCTATAACATTGATCGGTACTAAGGTTTTCATTCAAATAGAAATTATTCGATTATTCGAGTAACAAATTTTTATGCTTTTGAACGAACAAAATGTTTAAATTTGGAATAAAAATTATTCGATAAATTTTTAACAATTAATCCAATAATTTTCCAAAACAAGTTTCTGTTGGATTATTATGCCTTTTTGAAATTATAAATGGGTAAACCATGTTCTAATATATTTCGGGTTAAGCATTTCACTGAAGTATCAGAAGTATTTGAAAAAAAAACAATAATCGTTTAAAAACCAATTACGATTAATTACGAGGGCGGATCAATATTTCCGTGACTTTTCGAACTTTCCTCGTAGTTATATGAAATGCAACACTATTCCCATCAAGTAAAACCTATTAGTAGACTACTGTCAAATTTTGAGCAAGTGTCATCATTTACTTTGCGTTTAACAGCTGTTCAAAACATACAACCTCGTATATCTTTCTAAAAATGGAAAAAAGTGAATTTCGAGTGCTCATTAAACATTATTTAAAAAGTCGCACATGTACAAATGACGCTGAACGTTCTGGATGGCCAATTGAGGTCAATACACACGAAAATATCGAAAAAGTCCACGATATGGTGTTGGCCGACCGAAGAGTAAAAGTGCGTGAGATTGTATAATTTTTGGATATTTTTTTGTTCTATGTTAATGAGTTGTTATTTTTGGGTTTGCTTTATGTTAATAAAACCAAAAATTGATTTAAAAAAATACTAGTTTTTGCATTTTTTTTAACTTGTAATTAATAAGTCGAACAAAACATTTTATCATTTATTCATTTGATTAATCGAAGAAAATTCAAATTTTATTCGATCAAATGAATAATTAAAAAAATTATAAAATTTTATTCGATAGACTTCTATGTCGAATAATTGACAACCATAAACAGTACTAATAGCTCACAGGGACAGAGAGCTATTTGCATTTTCACATAAAGAAGGCAAATGTCAACAAAGATAGTAAAGATTCTAAATAAGCAAATAAATCTCACAACAAAGGGTGTTGATGCATTTAAACTTCCATATTGTCTCCTTGTGACGATTAATGATATAAAAATGCAACAAAATAACATCAATTGCATCATGACTAATGATGAAATAAATATACATTCTATTTTTGTTGATAACCAGATAAAAACACACATTTTTGGTTTCGTTTATTTTTCAATATTGTCCAAGTGAAAATATCAAAATCAAATTTAGCATTTAAATGAATGAAATATAATATATTATTCAATGTTAGTTTGACCACAATACAAAAACCAAATGCAATTGTTTTATTGCGCACAAACCCACTTGTACACTACAAGTGACTACATAAAGGCGCACACGCAAAGAAAAAATATAGCATAGTAAGAGCAACATATTATGATTGGAACGTATGATCACAGCCAAAAATAGAAATGATTATAAATAATAATTATTATGATTCCATTTGGTCATATTGCGTCCGATTTTATGGTTTGTGTTTTCATGTTATGATTCTAGTTTTACATATAATTTAATAATCTTACCACATCATTATACCATTCTATCGAATTATGATTTGATGTTATTATATTATTATTCCATCTTACTATGTTATATTATCATATCATATTGTCATATTCCTTTTTATGATGTTACCCAATGTTAACATATAGTTATCCAATCTTATCATATTTTAAAATAAAAGGTATTAATAAGAAACTATTTTTATTAATTTTTTATTGAAAATTATAGAGGAAAGTGTTAATTAGCACAAAAAGAAACATATTATTTGCTCATTAATTAATTCAATAAGTTTGTTAAAAGGATAAGTTTAATATTTATTTAACATATTTTATTTTCATGTGAACAATAATATTAATATGTTTCTGGTAAAATTATTTAAAAACATATAATTTTTGCAGTAAATCATATTAAAATTTTTATTGAGTGTAAACATTAAATGACAAAATTTAAAATTACGTTATAAAATTTGAGATGGTTGCAGTTACAGTGACAATATACGGTGTTTCTTTTAGACATTGTTATTTTTTAACTTTTTAACATCCCAGTAAAACAAGTTAGAGTCGATATGTTATACGAAAAATTTATATATTTTAAAATTATTGAAACAACAACAATACCAAACAAACGAAGACAAAATTAATTAAAAAAGGGTATTTTGAAAATTTATGGACCGAAAAAAATATATGTGATCGTTCTATATAAAAACGCAGACACTAGCTTATATAGGGGCTTCAAAATGCCTAAAAATGAGATTTGCCCGATTCAGCACCTAAAAATTAAAAAGATCGAATTTTCTGTAAAAAAACGAAGTCTCTAGCTTATATAGGGGCTTCAAAAAGTTGAAGAAACCAAATATTATATAGTTTATTTTTGTTGCTGTTCTTCAGTGCCCATAAAAATGATAACTATATGGAAAGCAGCAATTGGTAATAAATAAAAAAAAGATTTGCAAATAACTCGATTGTTTACACACCGAAATGTTTGATTCAAAAAATCGATATTTTAGAAAAGTATTTATGACCGATCTAAAGCCATAACCATATTATTTTGACCGATATCTTGGATAACACAAAAATTCCGAAAAAATGTCTAATTTTTTGCAAAAAAGTCGAAAATAAAAATTTATTTTGGATCTGATCTGATGATATCTGGGGCTTTCTAAAAGCTGCTATCAATAGTCAGACGGACAGGTGGACATCGTTATATCGATTTCTCTATCAATAAGAATCCAGAATACATACACTTTTTGAGGTCCTAGATGAATATTGGAGATTGACAAACTTATGTATACCCTTTACATCTATGGTGAATGATGTAAAAAAGGAAAATTTAAAAAAGACGATGAGATCTTGAAATTGTGATCCAAAAGTAGTAAAAATTGGATTATTTCCAATAACATTGGCTTGTCATTGCAATATGATTTGTATATATATGTATATATATGTATATATATATATATATATATATATATATATATATGTATATATATATATATATATATATATATATATATATATATATAATTATATATATAAATATATATGAATTTACTGATATAGTTGAAATATATAGTTGTAGTGATCATAATATCATATTACGTTAGGAATATATGATCACAGCTAAAAATAAATACAATTATAAATAATAATTCTTATGATTCTATTTTCCATATTGTGTCCGATTTTATGGTTCATTTTTTCATGTTATGATTCGAGTTTTTCATATTATTATGAAATCTTACTACTGTAGTAATGTAATAATTCTATATTATTATCCTATTCTATCAAATTATGATATCATTTTGTTATATTATTCTATCATATTAGTGTTACATTTTATCATATTATTATGGCGTCATATTACTATCCAATCTTAACGCATTATGATTTTATTTCATCATATTATTCCATCTTATCATATATTAAATAAAACACGTTAATTAGAAGTATTATTCTTTTTATAAATTGTTTTCTAAATCGTATATTGTACAATCATATATTGTGCAAGGTAATACAAGACATTTTTATTAACAAAATCCTTTCATAGTAGCTAATCAATAGCTTTATTGCTTGATTCATGCCAAATGTAGTAAAAGACTTTTCTACTTATATTAATTCATGTATAATCTAAGTGAGAATTATAATGAAGATGAAAAATAAACGATGAAAATCAAAAATTTTCAAATTAAAAAAAGCTATGAGTTTTTTTAACCATATTTTTTAAAAGCATATTTATTTGTAACATTTTATCGTTATGGGAATAATAATACTAGTATGGTTTGAAAACAAAATACGGTTTAAGGAGAAGGAAAAAGATTTAATAATATATAATAGTTGTAGATATAATAATATTTTTCCATATTAATAAAATTTTGTTTATTTAACGTAAATATCAAGTGATAAAACTGAGAACATAATATTGTTGTAGTGATAAGGTCGTAACCATGTTTTTTTCTCTGCGTATATGTAAATTTAAATAACAATATCACTATAAGCTATAAATGGATTTTATTGATTTAAATTACATATAGAAGGCGAATACGTCCTTTTTAAAAGTTGCTATTTAAAGATAATATTAGCACTTTAAAATGCATTCATAATGCAAATGAAATTTCAAGATGCATTTTTGAAGAATTTTCTGCTTTTAAAATTTTAGTCTACCTCTGATATTATAAAAATTATAATGTTTACTAAAAATTGCAATATAAAATAAATAATAAGAAATGGTTAACATTTCATAATTTCTTATTTGTGGTATAATAGTTTTTTGTCCTAGAATAATTGCTACTGCAATGTGTAATAAGCACGTTTATCTTCAATATTAATCAAAATTATTTAAAATCAAAAGAGTAGACATTTTTAAAAATGCATCTGAAAATTGCATATATTACTATATATGAAAAAAATTTGATTATGAACAGTTTTTTAGAAAATCGTTATTTTTGTATTAGCTTAAATAATGTCTTTTCAACCGAACGTTTAATACCTGCTGGAGTTCCTCAAGGCACAGTAATAGGACCACTCCTTTACATTATATTGTGCTCAGATTTTCCTAGACTTGAACATTGTAATTTTTTTTATATGCTGATGATGTTGGTATCTTTTCATCTCATGAAACTCCTTAGATTATTATAAATAACTTCCAGAGAGCTCTGGAAAAAATTAATAATTATATGTTAGATTGGAAAATAAAAATTAATGCTAGCAAAACTGATGCCATATTTTTTAATAAAAAAAGAAAATCATCTAATTTACCAGGAACATCCTTACAGTTGTCAGGATTTAGCATTCTTTGGTCTCAAAATGTTAAGCACCTAGGAGTCATCTTAGATACTAAACTCTAATTTTTCGTGATCGCATTCTCTTCACTAAAAATAAGTTTCATTTAGCCATTAAATTTCCTTATCCACTAATTAATAAATTAAATTAAATTCAAATTTAGCAATCAATAACAAAATCCTTCTATTCTATATTACATAGAAAGTATAACATTTTGTTATTGTCAGAGAAAATAAAAGACATCATTGATAAATTTAATGTCCGTTGTGGCTTTTCGGACAATCCCCTGATTGTTAATCTACCGATAGATTGAGTGTATTACATTATTTTATCTCTATTCTACCACTTATATTTCTGCATTTACATATTTTTTTCATGATTTCTTTAGTTTAATCATATATATATATATATATATATATATATATATATAATTACATATATATATATATATATATATATATATATATTTGTAATTATTTTTATATTTTTGTTCGCTATTTTGAAATTTTTTTTAGTAGTATTTTCCTTCATCAATTATGTTTTTGTTTATTTACTTATCAGTACTTAAATTGAGCGATTATTATTTTTAAAGTATGTATGATTTTACTACTGTAATATATAATAATGATATTATTATCGGCGGCTTATATAATATCATTTTCACTATTATAACGTTCTATAATTTATTGGGTAATGAGAAAGTACTTCCTTAAATATGGCTTCTAATTCTTTTTGCTGGGACACGAAATCTAATAAATAATATTATTTAAGAATTCGCCACTGTTTTGATGTTGATTTGACTTCGCAGTGAAGATTTTTGTTTGATATGCTATATATATTCAAAGGTGTCATTTTGTAAACGGATGTTTATTATATTTATGTATTTGAGTACATAAATGTTCCAACTTTTAATTCATGTGATTTTTTTTTTACAAAAGATCTGTAAATGCCGTTACTGTAAAGGCTGGGGTACAATTTTTTATTTGGAAAGTATTTAATTAAGGGTGTTCTTTGTGATTTTAATTAATATATATATATATGTATAATTTAAATTTTATTGCTGAGGTGCCCCCTCATATGTATATGTATGTTACAGGTAATATTATTAAATTCTAAAAAGCACAGTAGATTACCAATTTTTTTTATACATTATAAAACACTGAGATTTAAATAAACTTCGAAAATGTCTTTCTTACAAAATTAAGAGCAGACACTTTTATAATTAATACCAAAATCTTAACTGCCTTATTTATAATAAAATTTTTTAAATTTATTGAAGCTGAATAGAAATATTTTTCATAAAAATTTTATAAATTTAAAATTTTATTATGAATAAGGCTTTAAATATACGAAATATTTAATATATATGTAATGCCGGCCAAAACACACTGAACAAATCGTACATTTAGAAGATTGTCTTCGTATGAGCAGAGTAGTATTAGTTTTTACGAAAGTATTTACTTCCGTAAAGGTTGTTTTCCGCTCTAAATAAAAACATATAAATTATAAATTTTTCCTTGCCTTTATGATATAAAATTAATTGACGCGACAAAATAAAACGAACAAAAAAGGTTTTTGTCGAAACATCAAAGAAAAATTATTCATTCATGTCATTACTATTCGTATTAAATATATATATATATATATATATATATATATATATATAAATATATAAATATATATATATATTACATATATATTACAAACAAGTTAAAAATTTCAGAAAGCTTACAATGAATCGACTATGAAATTCGGCCAAGATTGTCACCTATCAACAGTGATACATAAATTGTAGACGTTAAAACGATCATAATAATACTGTTCCAAGTGGTCTTAAATCATTGAGCATTAAAATAACTACTCGTGCAATCCAAAGTGCAGTTAAAACTGGAGTAGAATTTTACAAGCATTTAAAAGGCCATTTATTTCCAAAAAGACAAAATGTCAACACTGAATTTGGGCGAGAGCAATGCTATTGTACTCGAAATTAATGGAACAGAATTCTTTTCATAAAAAAATCGAATCTAATATGAGCAGTTTAGATGTAATGAGAAGTTTTAGTCAGCTCCTTTATAAAAGTTTGCATTTTATGCACTGTCAGCGCATGGAAGTGACATATAATAGCTTGGAATGATTTTCGGTACAATGCCGGTACGTATAATTAATGGTATAATGAATAAGAAAGTATACCGAAAAATTCTGCAGGAAGTAATGCTTTCACATGTCAGAGATATACTGCTAACCCCTTGGATAGTCAAATATGATAAATACTTAAATAAAACAAAAAAATTTGAATAATTGGTTTTAAAGCCGTCGGAGAAGGCTCACAGAGACTCTTATATACAATGCTAGAAGCTTGAACTGCAATAGCAATGCTAATAGTATACAAGAATATTTGTTTTAATTCCGAATATGAACCTAAACGATTCCCTAAGGTGGTCCAAAACAAAGGGATTTCTACAGAATATTAAGCTCAACAGTTTATTCAGTTAGTTTTGTTGCGCAAATTTTTTACTATTGTGATTATTTAATATTCTTATTAATTTGATGTTATAAATTTGAAAAATATATTTCTGTTGGTATTCAGTCTATTTATATTAACAATGTTTTTCTTCAAAGCCAAGGAAAATGTTGCGTTATACCCAACTTAGTCAAAAAACAACTTTCGTTCTGTTAGTTTTTGCCGACACTGTGCGGGCATGTTATACATTTTGTATTAAGTTTTTAATATAGGTGTCTTCAATTAATTGGATTTTATTCGTAACATATATTTCTTCAAACCGTTTACCTTTTTGGGTTCAAAAAAATTTGATATACATATTTTTAATGGCACATCAACGCTATTTAGCATCAATATTAGCTGACTTTAATGAAATACAAATCTGTTCGCTGAGGTTTAAAATTAAAAGTTATAAAAAATTGCCTAAATTCTATTTGCGACTACATACATATAAAATTTACAACATGTTTATAATCCACATCAATATGTCTAAAATACAAATTAAAAGTGATACGATATTGTTGATATTAATGAAGATAATAACTTTCATAGCGATTTTTTAACATTTTGTTAAATAAATTTTAATCAGCAAAGTATGCATAGAATTTCACGCTTTTTAATTTTATCAAATTTTTTTAATATATTTTTAGTATCTGACAATAAAAAATTTTTTAAATGATATTAATGGACAAGAAATGACGGTGTATGTTATGGTAGTTACAAATCAAAAATTAAAAAAAAACATATTTAACCTGCAAAAAGGTAAACAAAATACATATTAAAGGAGGACCGATACGTTTTATATTAGTGAACATAATCGGGACCATAATTCTGATTTGACTTAAATATAGAATATAGAGTAAAAAAAAGTGTGGATAGATATATTTTGATATTTTTTAATTGCATTTAATTCATTGATATATTTTTCACATCTAGCAATAAAAAAAAATCTTTAAATATTGTTAATAAACAAAAAGTTTCAAATACTAATTATATATCTATAAAATAAAATTTTCAGTGACCAAAATATGCACCCAAAAATGCTAAAGTTGCATTAAGCCATAATAATAGTTACTAATTGGTATATATATTCATCAATTCCAATTAAAGCCTTGGGTGTTCCTCGACGATTTATGAAATATTAAAGACACCGCGATTTCAAGTCATGAATACATTTTATGCAATTTTTTTTTTTTGCTGAAACCTATTTTTAAGTTAACCAAAACAGATGCAATTATTACAAATATAGTTTCACATAAAATGTAAAATATGCTGTCATAAAGTATGCAAAATTTTTAATCGATTTTAAAGAGTAGTGTTGCCAGGAGGCGAGAAAAAAGAGGCTAAATTAAACTTTAAAAAAAAGAGTTAAAAAGCCTAAATATCCCAAAAAATAAGTAAAGAAAAAACTAAACATTTTTTCTTTAATTAAAAAAAAAATTGTTTTTTATTGTTCTCATTAGTTTAATTATTAAACTATAATTCATTTTTGATTAGGCATTTCTAAATTTCTGGGTGATTTTTCGCTTTAATAATAATTTTAAATAAAAATAGATAAAATTAAAAATAAACAATATTATGTTAAATTATCCTTTTATTAGTTTCTATGGTTAATGAAAAATAATTATAATCGATTTAGTAAGTCCGTAAAATTTGTTGTTATTCTTGAGTTGGACAAGGAAATCAGGCGAACATTTTTGGTATATATAAATAATATAGATTTTTTGCGCGATACATACGTAAGAATGTTTAAAAAGATTATTCTTTAAAAATAAAATTAGTAATAGCTAAAACGAAATTTGCTGTGGAAGCCTTTTTAGGGCAATTTTAAAAATCAAAAGAGGCTAGAAAAATGGCTAGATGCTAAAACGAAAATGTTAGCCTTAAAAAAGCTAAAACTAATAACACTGTTAAGGAGTTATAACGTTTTTGCAATTTGATATTTTATCACACCACAACGATTTTAAAATGTAATTTGGAAACCTTTTTTTGTCACGAAATAATTTAGCTTCATTGAAATTACGCCTCGCGAAAAAGGTAATTTTTAGAAGCATTCACGTTTTTCTCCCTAAGTTTGGGCACCCTCTATAACGCCACTATTGAGGGCATATTAATAACATATATTTCAAACGATTCATAATTACAAGAGCAATAAACATCCATTCTTTATTTTGCAATACTCGAAATTTTCTGATCGAAAAACTGCAAAAAATTAAAAATTTGACAATTTTGGTTTCACTTCTTGTCCAAATATAATTTAACACTGGTCAGCAATATATTCATTGAACACAAGTTGGCCTATTTCCATTAGTGCTTGTAGTTTACATTAGAGGACTTTGACACATATTCTAAAATCCGGGATTACGGCAATCAAAGGAAAAAGTAAAACTTGTTATTTTCAAACACTTTTTTGGATTTTTTAACTTTGAATGCTCACCGGTACAGAATAAAACCATTTTTGGTTTTTTTTTTATTTTTATTATAAATACATAAAAAGTTAATTTATAAATAAATAAAAAAAAATATATTTGAAGTTTAAGGTCGGTTTCTTAAAGGTAAACGTAAAAAGGGAATTTTCCTTATACATGGATCTTTCAAGAAGCAAAATTTTTTCCAATATTACATGAAAAAATTTTCACAACTAATTTTTGGATTAATTCCAAACTACTGAACATATAAAAAATAATATTACGATAGTTTAAAGGTAATTTTAGTGATTTTTTTTTTTTTTTTGGTATTTTTAATACTTATATAAATTGGACAAACCGTTCTCGTGGCATGGTAAAATATACTAGTGTGACTGCCTCATCATATCAGTCATGCCCATAAAAATCCGCACGTCATAGAACAAAACTGAAAACAAATTCTTATTAAGGTCATTAAAACCTTTATATTCGTCCTGTATGAGATGAGGAAGAATATGCTACGATATTTGCTGTTAAATTTTGAAATTTCGATTTTTGGCATTGTCTGTTTTGCTTTTTTAACTAATTTCCTTAATATAGGAACGAAAATTTATTCCAATACTTCCAGTAAACTCAAAAAATAATGTATCAAAGTCAAAATTTTAAATTTAGTACGAAAAATTTTTGTCTTTTTTTTTACAAAAAGTGGTATGCTTCTTTCACATTATTTTTTAAATTTATTTGGAAAATAGTTTTGAAAATTCAAGGCCTCATAATGTTATCCATTATTAAAGATTTATTTTATTGAGAGTTGCACTTTACGTTCAGCATTGTTCCAAAATTGTGAAATTTGATCAACGTTTCAAGTTGACTGGTCTAGAAAAAAAATCACCAGAGATTTTTCAAATCTTAAAAAAACATATGTAGATTGATTTGACACTAAACTAGTTCCCAACCGCTAAAAAATGTAGATAGAAGAGCATATTTTATGAAAACAGTCAAACTTTTATAATTTCGTGTACCAAAAATCACTTTGATAACCTTAGCGGATAATTCTTATAAATTTTCAAATTTACAATCTTTTAGCAAAACTTTTTCCAATTCATAAATATGAAAAAATATAAACAAAATAAACAATAGATAGATATAGTTACCTATCCGTAAAAAAAAAAAAATAATAAATTAAATCAAATTTCTTCAGACCATGACCAAACAAATTTGAAATTTAGATTTTATGTCTTTTTTTTGAGAAATAATGTTAATACCCAGAGAAAAAAACTATATTTGAAATTTTTTTTCATAAATATTATGAATCGAACATGTTTTTATTTCACCAAACATTTTTTCATAAAAATAATATTTTTTTTTATAGATATTATTAAATTTTGGGAATTTTGGTAAAATTTTGTTAAATCTTTGATTTAGTTTTATTAGATTTGATTTCACATGATTTTGATAAAAATAATGCATCATTCTGTTTCAACAAGAAAAAATGCTGTGTCATTCTGTTCACAAAATGTAGCTAAAAATCATTAAAAACTTCAAATTTTTCGAAGAAACTTTTAAACATTTTTTTTTACAAACTGAAAATATAAATGAAAATTTAAACAATTTTTTAAATCTTCCAGCCTTTTGATTTATTTGAAAAATTAAAACAAAAGTGTTAATACTTAAGAAATTATACTTAAATATTATGACTGGAAATCAATGAAAGTAAATTTTAATATTTATATACAAACTTTTTTCTATTTATTTGGACTGAAATAAAACTTAAACGAACGAACATATCTTATTTTTAAGATATATAGAAAAAGTTTATTTTTTTTTTCAAATCAGGGAAATAAAAAGAGCTCCCAGCAAGACACTCAAATTCCCAAGCTGGGGAAAATGTAATTTTAAAGTTGATTTTTTTTCATAGATTTCTTTAGAAAACATAAAGAAAACATTAAGTGATCCAGAACGATAAAATGAGTGTAACTGATGCGGTATGATTTTGTTATTACACACTCACTATACTCATAAAAACTGTTACATTTATTTCTGGTTTTACATTGACTGAGAAATTTATTTGTATTTTATTGCAAGTAACTGTTATACTACAAGTAATTTAGAGTACCTGTTGGTAAAACAAGTAAACATATAGTTTAATTGTGCAGTGTGTGAACAGGTAAATTTTTTGATAAAATTTGTATTTAATAATGAACAATATTGACATAAAAAATTTAATGCTTTTGTTATTACAGAATTGAAATAAATAAATAAAATAAATAAAAATGTGTACAAAATTAGTGAAAAAAAGGGACGAAGCAAAATATGGGACAGTTTTTGTCTTATAAAAGATGAAAAATAGTGAATTAAAGAATTTTGTTGTTTACGAAATTTATAAAAATGTATACAAATATAATAAAAACTCGTTATCAAATTTAGATAGACATAAGTGCTTATCTTATTGATATTTTTCTGAATCAAATCCAACAACTCCTTTTCGAGGTATACTTTAATATATGGTGCAACCTCGTTAATTTTTCGAATAACGAATTAAAGCGGGAAACTGAGACAATTTAAGGAAATTATTTGTAATTTGTAAATATTGCGTACCGCAGAAAAAATTTTTCTCTATCTGCGTTTTTTGAATTCGAGCCTACTTTTTCCACCATTTCCAAACATTAATAATAAAAGTAAAATAATTCCAAAAAGTTTTATAGTTTTTATCTTTAAGTTAAAATTTTCAAACTTAAAAAAAAAAAAAAAAAAATTATAAATCTTACAAATCGAACATGATTTTTTCCTGAAAATTTTTCATAAAAAATAAAATCTTGTTCATAAATATTATTAAATTGTTCATAATGAAAATTTTAGAAATTTTAAAAAATTTTTGTTAAGTCTTTTATCTAGTTTTATTAGATTTGATTGCAAATGGTAAATGAAAATAGTTATATATGAAAATATGTAACAAGTGCGTTAAAATGGCAAAGTTCCAAGGAAAATCTGTTAAAAAAATAGAGTTAGAAATTTGCATAATTTTGCTCGCATTCTACAGCACATCATTTTGATAAAAAGTGCTTCTGTTCTGTTTCAAAAATGTAAGTAAAAATCATTAGAAATTAAAATTTTGCAAAGAAAATTTCAAACACTTTTTTTACAAATTGAAAATATAAATGAAAATTTAAACAAATTTTTCAGTCTTCTTGATTTTTGATTCATTTGCAAAAATACAAAAAAAGTAATTATGCTTAAATATTATAAACTGAAATCAATGAAAGTAAATTTGTATATTTATGAACAAACTTTTTTCTGTGTTATATATTTACAAATTCATATTTTAGATTATTTTTTCTTCATACTAGGAATTAAATCCCTATTTTGTTTTTCTTTTTTTTTAATAAAAAACTTTGTTTTTCTAAATTAATGAAAAAAATGTTACTACATAAAAATATGTAAGTACTTATAGTAAAAGCTTCTATATCTTCTCCATTTGTAAAACAAATATCATTCTCTTATTCGCTCTTTATTTATTCACATTTCATCTACTAAAGAGTATAACAATAGCAACAAATAATAAAAAGCATAAAAACTGGCAGACAAAGATATTGGTGTGATTTGAGTGTATATATATATATATATATATATATACACTCAATATATATATATATATATATACTCCTCCTCTACAGTTGCGTGAATTTTTCTAAAAATTACAAATTACAGATTTTTCCCAAATATTTTTATTCTGCCCCAATGTGCATATATAAAAACACATATTTTCCCTTGTGTTTATTAAACAAATTCATCATTTGTTTCTATTTTATAAATAAAACACATTTATCGAGTTTCTTGTTTTACTTTATTTTTTGGATTTTATTTTTTATAAAATACAAAATTTAGTAAATAGTTTGCTTTTTGAATTTATAATTTTGTCGTAAAATTAAATTGATTAAGTAATTTCCTTGATCAAACTAAAACTAGTCAACGAATTTGTAGGAGAAATTGTGAATAAATATATATATATATAAATTCTTACAATACAAATAATAAAATAAATTTGAAATAATACGCAAAAAATATAAGTAAAAAACGCGTATATACACGAGAGACCGTATTAAAATAAATAATTTACAAAAAAATAATAATGAAATAGCGTATAAATATTAAATAAAATGTATTTTATTTATATTTATATATTTGTGTGTACACGCAGAAATGGTAGTGTGAAAAAAGCAGCTGATTTCAAATCATATCTTTTCCGATAAAGATTCAACGGTGTCAAACGATATGAAAGTGATAAATCTAGACACGGAGGGATGCCTCTCAATCATGTATTCTTTTTTCTTTCGATTTAGTCTCGTTTTTTTGTTTCCTTTGTTTGATTTTTGTTTTGATTTAATTTTTTCTAAACAGCTGTAATCATGTGACTGTCATCTACGTTGTCTTTGATCAATAATTTAGCATTTTTTCCTTCATAGGAAGACTGATCGATTTTGCGTTTAATATCAATGATTCTTTGTTCTTTAACATCATTATCACCTGTATTTCCTTTATTATTTTCTAGACTTTCATTGTCGTCATTCTTGACATCACCTTCATTATCGTTGTCATCATCATTATCATCCTCATTATTGTAATTATTATTTATCTGTTGTTGTTTATTTGAATTTATTGAATTCTGTATGGGTGGCGGTGATTCTCGTTCTTCGTTTTCTTCGTAAATAACATCGCAATTTGTTGGTATAGTTTTTGGCGGTGGCTTTTTAATTGGCTTCGATTTTTTATTATTTTTATTGTTCATTGCATTGCACTCTACACCATTCTGTTGCAGTTCATTCATTTGTATTTGCATTTCCCTCAGACGATCTGTGAGCAGATACAAATCACGTTCCTGAGATTCACAGCGGGCACGCAGTTCAGCAATTTCTCTTAGATCCTCCGGACGAGGATCACGTCTTTCGTAGCGCATACGCATTTCTTCAAATAGATTGGTGAGACAGCGACATTTTCGATGTAATTGTTCAATTTCGTTGGCATTACTAATGTCTCTTTTGTCGAGGGCTGCCTTTTCGGCATCGTAGGCGGCTTTCAGATCTTTAAGATCGTGTTTGTGACGCTGTTCAATATCCTTTATTTTTTCATCTGCATCAGCCAGTTTTTTTCTATGTTTTTCGTTTAGAGCTCGCAAGGTCTCTTCTTTTTCAGCCCTCATTTTGGCTTTTAATTTTTCTATTTCTTTTTGATGTTCTTCCTTTAACTCTTGTGTACTTATTTGCAGTTCTTTGGCAAACTCATCTTTGACTTGACCCAAACGTTCCCGGAACTTTTCTTCCATTTCTTGTTTTTCTTGTTCAAATTCTTGTCGCAATGAGTTTTCTAAAGCTTCTCTACGTTCTTCCTCCTGGCACATGGCCTTTTGGTATTCCCGATCTGCACGATCCAAATGCATACGTGTTTGTAACAAAGCATTATCAGATTTTTCACGTAACTCAATAAATTCCTGAGTCTTTTGTTCCAAACGTTGTTGCGTTTCGGCCAATTCTATGCGCAACTCTTCCTCATTGTCAGTGTAGCGATTTGTTAAAGCCTTAAGCTCTTCTATATGTTCGTTTTGTAACTTATCTAAAGCTTCTCGCCTTTCGTCTATATAAACGGATTCCAGTTCATTTTTCAGTCTTGTCATCTCTGTATAAAGTTTGTCTTCCCAAAATGAAGCTGCCTCATTGCGTACCTCATCGATACGATACATCATTTGACGCTCCTTATCGTAGAGAGCATTATCACAATGATATTTGATTTTCTTAACAGCTTCGATTTGTTCTGCAAGATTTTCATTGGCAATGGCCAAATCACTCTTCAGATGTTCGATTTGAGATACAAGATTTTGTATGGATTGTTCTTGTTCATTGATTACGCCTCTTAGAGAATTCACTTGAGCTTGGTAGATTTTTAAATCGTCTATTTCTTTGCGTCTCTCTTCTAGTTCCTCCTCTAATTGTTCGACTTTTTCGATGGCTTCGCGTCGACCACTTTCGGCTTTATCAATTTTATCTTTGCACTTTTTTTGCATTTGGCGTAACTGCCATTCGCAGTCGGTCATAATGGATTCTTCGCGATCTAAAAATGCACATTTAAAGAAATAGACATATTTCCGTTATTAATTATTTTAAAATAAATCTTACCCATATTATGAGTCCTTAGCATTTCAAATTCCCTCTGCCATTTATCCTCACAAATCTTGCGCTCACTTTCCGAATTTTCCAGAGCATTTTTCAACACTTTTATTTGTTCCTCTAGGTCACCGCGTATTTTTTCCAATTCCTCACGCCATTCCTCGGCCTCTGTCTGGGCCTTTGCCAGTTGTGTATGTAAGTTGCTTGCCAAACTTTGAGTTTGTTTGTATTTCTCTTGCAATTCATTGTATTGCATTTCAAGGTCGTCTTGAGGCGAACAAAGTAAACAAAAGTAAATTATTCTTTTTTTTATACATGCATACAAGGGAAATATAAAAAGAAGACGTACTCACCATATTTTCTTTTTAATTCATCTTCATTTTCACTAAATCGATGACGCAGATTGGTTTTTTCATCTTCTAGTAGTTTGAGTTTTTTACGAACGTATTCATCATCTTTGTGAGCTGCATTTAATTCACCCTGTAATCCTGCGTAACAATAAAAAATATTTATATACCAATCATTATTAAATAAAATTATATCTATGTTTTCACTTGCTTTCAACGTTCCAGGTTTTCGCTGATAACTCCTGTTCCAGTTTTTCAATTTTTATTTGCATTTCACTGACTTTCGTTTGTAAACTGTTCACATTTTTATGTGCATCTTCTAGTTGTACACCAAATTGTGCCTTTTGTTCTAATAAATCATTTCTATAATTAAAGATAAAAAAAAAAAAAAAATATTTGTTACAATTATGCTCAATAATCCTAAATCAGTAAGTTGCTAAAACATTACAAATCCCTTTTTTGAAAGCAATTTTGCAAAATATATAATTTTTATTCAAACAAAAGAAAACATAATGAAAAACTATTTATCATTTATACTTAAGCTAAAGAAAATGTGACCTAATAATTCTTCATTTATGAAAAATATTTTAGCCGGTTTCAACCTGTACTTATATAAATATTTTCAATTCTTGCAACTTTTTATTTATTTTCTTTGGCTTTTTTATTGTTTGTACAATCGTAACATCATTAATTTTATATTTTCTTTAAAACAAATTAAAATATTTATATTTTTAAATGCTAGTCATGATAGTGACTGTTGTCGGTTTCAAGTGACATTTAAAATGATGCAACAGGGTAAGAGAGAGGAAGTTATGAAATGATTTAAGATATAGTCGAATTATTGATTATATATCGTCGTTGTTTTCGACAAATCCAGTTATGTGTTTTTTTTTATTAAGTTTTCGGTACACCATCGATTTCAATAGTAAAAAAGTGGTTTACTGACTTTCATTGTGGCCAAGAAAAATGTTCTTTTTCATCAAGATAATGCACGGATGCACACGTGTGCAGCCTCAATGGCAAAAATCTATGAATTGGTACCTCATCCTCCATGTTCTCCGGATTTAGCCCCTAGTGACTACTTCCTATTTCCAAACCTAAAGAAATAGCTCGGTGGAAAGAGATTCAGATCCAACGATAAAATAATTGACCAAACAAATGCCTATTTTAAGGACCTCGAAAAATCCTATTTCTTACGCAAAGAAAATGACAAAACTTGCTCAAAATTCCACAGTAGTCTATTAACAAGTGGTACTTGATGAGAATAGTGTTGCATTTCGTATAACTACGAGGGAAATTCGAAAGTCACGGACTTATTGATCTGCCCTCGTAACTTATTCAGTGTAAAAATAGATTCTTAAGAATTAATTTTTGATTCCAACTGTTATGATTTCTCTAATAATATTAATAAGTGTAAACCAGCAGAAATAAGTTAAGAATATTATAATCAGCTGAAATGTAAATTGTTGCATAAAATTCGATTGAGAAATGTTTTTTTTTATTCCGATTTTTTCCGATAAAACGATTTTTTTCAAAAGGTACTAATATATAAATTAGAAAGATTATAGTATAAAAATTAAATAGTTATTCATTTTTTAAGTTAATAAATATCAATTAAAATATATAAGAAAGTAACTTAAGTTTTCATAAAATGCATATATATTTTTAATAATGTAAACTGTTTAATTTTTATTCCTCTATTTTGGTTTTTCCTTTATACAGTGTCCAGTCGGCTGGGTGTCAAATCTTGAACCTTACTACATTTTCTACACAAAAAAAATATGTGCATATATATAAGAATTTAATTTTATTATCTTTAGTTCATAATATTTAAGAATAATATCTTAAATATTAACACTTTTTTTAAATTTTTTGAAATGAATCAAAAGTCAACACTGAGAAAAAAATTATTATATTTAAAAATTTTTTCATAAATATTATGAATCGAACCTGACTTTTTTTCCCAAACTTTTTTCATAAAAAATAAATTTTTTTCATAGATATTATTAAATTGCACTTAATGATAATTTTTGCGAATTTTTAAAAAATGCTGTTAAAATTTTAATTCAGTTTTATTAGCTTTGATTCAAATTTCCAATAAAAATTCCTACACAGAGAAAAGTTTGTGCATATATATATATATATATATATATATATATATATATGCATATAATAATTTACTTTCATTGATTTTAGTTCATAATTTTTAAGAGTAACGTCATAAATATTAACACTTTATTACATTTTTTGAAATGAATCAAAAGTCAAGAAGACAAACATACTTATTGTATTTTAATTAGATGAAATTTTGGTCCATAACTTCTAAATTAAATGAATGTTTGTAAGAATAGGGAGGAGATCTATATCAATATTATATAATTTTTTAATAATTTTAAAAATACCATGTTTTGATATTTAATGGTTTGATTTTTATATATCCAACTTTGACTTTTGAACTTTTGACAAGTATAAACTTTATAAATATCGTTGTAAAAGTTATCTACAATCTGCATTTTGCAGATCTACAATCTGCATTTTAGAAATTATTAGCAATTGAACAAGTAAATCTTTAAACATTTTTTCATTTTTCAAAACATCATATTTTTGTACCAAAAAGGCCCTGAGTTTTTATTTGAAAAAACTATTCCAATTGCTGATGTCTGTAGTAAATTTCATTGAAATCGGAGACGTCAAATCCAAAAATGGATGTTTTAAATCCGTTTTTATAAAATACGTAAATATATATTTTTTTGTTTTACCTAGTTATTGATTAGTTTGAGAAAGTTTTTTATGGATGGTTTTATATACTAATAAAATTGTGATAAAAAAAAAAACGAAAAAAGTTTGCAAAAAAAGAAACAATTGTTTTCCAAGTTATGTGAACTTATTTTGTTGTAACATTTCATATATAACTAACACATATCTAATTTTTCTAACTTATAAGTGTAAGAACAATAAAGGTTCGAATGCAATAAAAAAATGAGAAATTGTCACATAACCAACCACGTCGGTGCAATGACGATGAACATACGACGTTGAAAGTTTCACCTTATTTATGCAACATAAGCATTGGAGTGAACAATGGGACAGAATTGAAATTTCTTGGAAATAAACCTGTAATTTCTAATCGGCTAGTTTGATTTGGATGAAATCATGTAAGAGTTGCAGGGGAATGTACAATTTTAAGTCTTGAAGGGACTACCCACAGACCCCTCAGGAGCGAGCTCAAAATAGGGTATATCCATCATAGAAAATGTTTAACCGCTTGTCAAAATGTTGTCTCTTATCCAATTTCCAATATTTTTACATTGTCTGAAACTCTGTCTCTGAAAGCATGTGCTGTTTATTTCTTATAATTTTGAAGTTATTTGCATTTGAAATTTCAACTATCTCAATTTTGCAAAATCTTGGTGTAGTTTCTTAAATATATGTATATCCCAAAGTTTTCATTCGATTTTGTAAATTTTTCCAGTTAATTAAAGAACAAAATTGTCTATTGAGTAAAATAAATCTGAAATCAATATCTTTTTCGAGTCCAAAAATAAACGATTTTGAATTTGAAAATTACAAATTTTGTGTGTGCGTGTTTTTTTTACGAAAAAGTGTACATTCTTTTTTCTCTAAAATAAAATTTTCTTTGAAAACATATAATGTTTTTTTACTTTTCTGAAAGCTATATTTACGGAAATAATTTGGTAATAGAAAACGAGACCAAGCACCTAATAGGGCTATGTACAAAACCTCCCGAATTTGACCAATTTCGTCGCGAAATTTTGACTTTAGTCTATATGTTCTAGAAACCAAAAGCACGAATCTACAAAAAGAATGGAGTTTAGGAAAATTCGATGTATTCTAAAGAGGTTTCAAACTTACAACAAATATGGACATCATGGACAAAATTAAAAAAAAAATAAAAATATCCATTTTTGTGATTTTCGCTTGATGTTTTTCTTTTTTGAAATTTTGGGTTTTCTTTTGCACTTTATTATTTCAATAAGGTCAGCAACCAACGAAAATTTTGTTGCAATAGCTTAACTTACAAAGATTTTATTATTTATAAAATATTTGTAGTTTCTCCAAAAACGAAGTTTTTACATAATGTTTGCTTTAGTTCCAAAAATCAGAACAATTTCTTCAAATAATTTTCATTATCTGACTGAAGTAATGATCCAAACTAAAAATCTAAATTATAATATAAGTACTCATCAAATCAATTTTTTAATTTTCACAATCCGGTCCAAAAAGATTCGACATTTGATGTTTTAAGTAGTTTTTCGTAAACTTTATCATTACTTTTAGTTTATAACAGTTGCAATTCATTTAAAAATTTTTCAGTGTCTTTTTTACATCACTTTATTCCGAAATAGTCTCAAAATAGTTAAATTTTTGGTTGGAATTAATTATAATGGGTAGAGATATATCAAACAAATTAGTCCCTCGTTATTTAGCACATATCGTAAAAAGTCGTCATTTAGTTGCATTTAAAAAAAAAGGGGATAAAAAAGTGGCTAAGTGGCTAAAAAGGGGGCAATTGGTGACTAAAGTTGCCAAACGGTAACGCTGTTCACATTATAGTGATGTAAAAACTAAAGCTGATGATAAAGTTTATTAACAACTTTTTAAAATATCTAATGTCCAAACTTTTTGGACTGAATTGGGAAAATTGAAAAATAGATTCGATGAATACATATATCCTAATTTATTTTTTAATTTGGCTCTAGCAGTGCCTCTGGTTAACGTATTTATTCTAAATTATAACTAATGAAAAATAAATTGTCCAACAGACTTAAAGTCAACACTTGTGAATTCGTAATTTTAGTCATAAAAATTCGTAAGACTACAGTCGGAGTGAACAGCTCTTAAAAAAGTACAGAAGCTTAGTTAATAAAAGGAGAATTTATATCAACTATTTCTAAGAATAAATCTTTAGTTTTGTAATGATAAAAATTATTATAAATTAATTATTTTGTTATTAATAAAACTGAATTTAGTATTTTTTCTTAAAATACTCAAATTTAGAAATGTTTTTTGAAATGCTCTCTTTTTTTAAATATTTTAAATATTTTTCAAATAAAAAATTAATATGAGATATACATATGTAAAGAAATTTTGTTTGTATTGTTCTATTTCTTTGCCTGTCTGTAAAATGATTAGCAACAGACAGTTCCTTTGTTGGCTTTTTCAGTTTTTTTACTTTCCATTTGATAATATTTGATACAATTTTACATTGATTTTCAGCCATGTCTTTTAAAAATTAATTTTTTGTCAAAAACAGAAATGTATTAAATTATGTTTGTTATTAAATTTATTATGTTTGTTATTTCATAAAGACAACTTGGACCCCATTTACATTTGCAAAAATCTTGTTTAAATGAGATTTCAAGTAAAAATATACAGAATATTTTTAATAGATAGAAAATACAACTACGTACTATATAAAAATGACATTTGAGTATAAATAAGTATATTTTAAAGTTAAAAATAAATAAAATTTTATAGGAAAATTATTATAACTAAACTTAAAATTTAATTAAAAAAGTTGTGGAAACATAAAACTAATTTAAAATTGTTCAGTGTATGTGTTTAGTTTGTATAAAAAGGAGTTGTGAAACAAAACCTACAAAACTATCGAAAGTGTGAATGTAAACAGGGTAAATTTTATTTTGTTAAAATCTCATTCAAACGAGATTTCAAGTGCAAATGTAAATTCGGTATAACTAACAAATTCATTTGTTCCTGTTTATTTATTTAAGAAAAATAAACAGAATCTTCAATAATTACTACATGCAGCATTACCGTTTGGCGACTCTAGTCAGAAATTGCTCATTTTTCAACCACTTGTCCCCTTTTTTGGCCCTTTTTTTTAAATGGTGTTATATGGCGACTTTTTAAGACTATGTGCTTAACGATAAGAAACCAAGTTGTTTGAAATATCTATTTATATATTGCTTCCAACGAATTAATAAAACGAAATAATAAAAAGAGAATTTTATTTAAGTTAAGTATTTTTATGAACAAGTCTTTACTTTTGCGATAATAAAAATTATTATAAATAAATTATTTTGATATTAATAAAGTTGAATTTATTAGTTTTTCTTAAAATATACAAAGGCGGATCAATAAGTCCGTGACTTCTCGAACTTCCCTCGTAGTTATATGAAATGCAACACTATTCCCATCAAGTACCACCTGTTAATATCCTTGGCCTTCTTCGGAGCAGGTTCACCCGGAGAAACCCATTGTATAGACTGCTGCTTGGTCTCCGGAGTACAGTAATGGATCCATGTTTCATCCACAGTTACAAAACGCCGCAAAACCTCATTCGAATTGCGGTTAAACAACTTCAAACAATCCTTTGAAGTTGTCACACATTTAAGTTTATGGTCATTTGAGAGCAAACGCGGCACCCATCTTGTAGACAACTTTCTTAAACCCAGCTGATCATTTAAAATCGAAACCACACAGCCATATGAAACGTCCATGGCATCAACAATCTCTTCCAGAACGTTCAGCGTCATTTGTACTTGTGCGACCATAACGAAAGTCAGTAAACCACTTTTTTACCATTGAAATCGAAATTCACTTTTTTCCATTTTTAGAAAAATACACGAGGTTGTATGTTTTGAACAGAACGACACTTGCTCAAAATTTGACAGTAGTCTATTAACAGGTGATACTTGATGGGACTTATTGATCCGCCCTCGTAATACTTTTTGTTTTTGTCAAATAAAAAAAGTTAAGGAGTTTTTAGTTATTGAAGCAGTTGGCCCTTTTTTTCAAAAAAATCCCCTTTTTTAGACACTTTTTAAAAATTTTCAACGGTAATGCTGATTACATGAGCCCTTAAATTTAGCATTCAATTGTAAGTAGAATAATAAAATTAAATTAAAAAACATATGACCTTCCCGTAATGATGCCTTCAAATTACTTTATATTACACGAGTACGAGTATTATTTCATTGTGATATTAAACATTATACTGATTTTAGTTTATTTTTAGCATAATAATTTATTTACTTAAATGTATTTAGAACACGCAAAACTAAAAAGAAGCATAACAATAATTGAATATTTTCCATTTTATTTTGTTTATATGGAAGGCCAATATACGGCAAAAAAAAAAGCACAAATTCAATTGGCAGAAATTTAAGATTTTTTTGCGTTATTGTTTGAAATGTGAAAATAAATATAATTTCAATATAATATTGAGAACGATAATCTCAGTAAATTTAAATTTTTCTATAAATATTAAAAAGAAAAAAAAAAAAGAAAAACACACATGTTTTTAGTACCCTACAACATAAACTATTTAAATGTTTTATTCACACTTGTTTTGTTAATGTTATACTTGTGTATAAAATGCAATAAAAAATATATTGTAATTTTATTTAAATTTATCTTATTTCAAAGTCTTTTAAATAGATTCGTTAATTTTTTGTTTCCTTAGACGTCATTTATAATAATGACAAATGATTAGTTCTCAAAAGAAATTTTATTGAAACATTTTTGTAATATTTACATATGTTTTTAGGATTTAAAATTAAAATAATATTTTGGTGGATATATTTGGTTGCAAAAATTCAACCATAAAATTGTTCATAAAATTATTTTGAGTTTACTTAATATTTTTGAGCATCCTATACTTCTTTAAAATATATAATTTGAGGAAATTTAAGGTTCTATAGTATTGCCTTTAAGGATATTGTAGAATTCTAGTATCAAAACTTTAAATAAAACCGTGTTAATACATCAAGTTATAAAAATACTATTTTATTAAGCTAACAACTAATTACCAATTTGTAATTTGTCTTATATGGTTTTTATAAAATAACAAATTTGTGATATTGTGACATATTTTTGAAATAATTAATTAATTTTATTTAAGCAAATAACTTTCCGAATTACAGGTATGAGGGAGTTGTTTACAGACCTCTTAGTAACAGCGCTACAAAGTTTCAAATTAGACAATGAATTAAGAAGATTTTAAACGCTTACTGATTTCTTTTTATCCAATTCTAAAGACAAATTATTAACAACTTTAAAATGGTCTACAAAATTTTATTCTCAAAAAATTAGTTTATAGGAAAATATAATTCTTCATACATATACTCATTCTGCCTTACTTTTTGCCAATTTGCAAATTGAGGTGGTAAAGGAATTTGGATAGCACCTTTACGAGAAAAGCTTGAAATTAAAAAAAAGGTATAATTGAAGCATGGAGGCGAATACGGGTATATACAACCAATTTTTCTAAATACTTTTTTATTTGAAAAATAATATTAAATTGAAATTTTTCATTGATTTGTAAAAGAATAATTTGAAAAATCCGCTATTTGCATCAAAATTTGATCAAATTTTTAAAAATAATTCGTTTTTTCAAAAGCCTTTGAAAAAAAAATCTTTTTTTGAAGGTACGAATGCAAACCTTGTGAACCAAGCACAAGACGTAATTTCAAAGGTATCTTGATGAAATTTGTCACAAATAATTATATATTTACAAGGGCGCAGGCTATTGAAATCGATTATGATCGGTCCATTATTTCACCTAGCCTCCATACAAATGTCCTTCCGCAATGGGTTTTTAAGGCTTACGAATTTCTTATATAGAACAGTGTTTTAAAGAAATTCGACACATACACAATATACAATTTTTAACGAGTAATGATACCTAGCTCCATGCAACTGTCCATGTGGGACATGGGTTTTTAAACTAATAAATGTTATTTAGTAGTATTTTAATGAAATTCGGCAAAAAAAAACAGTCTTATGTAAACATAAATTAATGTGTTTCTTAAAGATCGGTCCATATTTGACCATTTCTTCTACTTTTTTTCTTGTGAATAATATTTCGATAAAAAATATTTATTCAAAAAATAAGTAAAAAATTAACATTAAAACTGCTCGTATTCTACCCAAATATATGCAAATTTTCAGTCGCAAGTTTCAGCATATTTTGATTCGATTTTTGTTTCGATATTTCGGATACGGATAGATATGTCTTAAATTTAACTATAGATAGAAAACAAAAACATAGAAAATAATTAATTTTTAAAGTTTTATATACTTGTAGTTTTTACCGTCTCTTCTAAAATTATTTACGATGTCTTCAGTACAGGAACTATTGTTCGAAATATTTCAAAATTTACACAATGTTTCGGAATTTTCGAAAATTGTTATGTAATGTCCTCAAGAAGATCTACAACCCACACAAGGTAATTTTTCGAATGGAAATAAAGTATGCTATTTTATAACAAAGTGTAATCGATACTTAAAATCAGTCGAAATTACCAACTAAAAAATTGGAAAGCGCTAAACTTCATAGCAGTAGTAATAATTTTTACGGTGGTTTTTTAATTGAGTTCTTTTATTTTTTATTTTAATATAAATCTCTCTATAGCCTGTCTAAATCTTTTAAAAATGTATATATTCGTAACGAATGTAGATAATTTATTTCTATATTCGTTTACTGCATGTGCTACATTTTACCGGCAAAATTTAGAGCAATTGATGTAAAAAAAAAAAAAAAAATATGAAATATTCTTCATGCAGCTTTGAAATACAAACACTCATACGTATTCATGTTTATAGTTTTTTTAAAAAGAAACAAAAAATGTTTTATTTTATCTAAATATTTTTGCACGGTATAAAAGGAACATATTGAAATATTTTACATATACGCGTGGGAATAAATATCACTGCAAATTGTTTTGGTATATGTGTCTTGTATTTCTTTAACATTGGTTTGTGTTTGTTTTCAAAATTATTTTTCAGAATTGTAGATTTTGAGAAAAAGATAGAGAAGACTTTCTCTAAGACAAACAAATATTTAAGCACAAAAAAAAAAAAAAATCTTCTATGAAATTTGGCACGTTCCATTAAAAATTGAATACAAGAAAAAAGTCAAATAAAAAATGACGAAAATATTTATTTTTATACATATATTCTTTTATTTATCATATTAAGCATAGATGCGTATAAGGGTGTATAAACCATAAAGAAAATTTTACAGGAGACGACAACAATTTCATAAAATAATAAAACTTAATAGTAAGATATATGAAGCATCTATATGCAAAGTGTCACTAAAAAATTCGGATAAGAACATGCAAAATTTTACGGCTGAAAATAGCTTGTTGTTAAATAGTTGTTAAATTCTTTATATTAATCATCATTTCATTAAAATGCGGACCAAATGAACTGTATATATGTTAAATCCAAAATAAAAGGTATGGTTTCCCTGTAAGCTCCTCTGCCGAAAATCTCCTTAAAGTGCATAATTCTCATATAAACCCAGTGCAAAGTTTTATAATTGTCGGTTAATAGGTAAACATAGTCCCCATTTGTGGCCTACTTTAGGGAATCAATCGCATTATTAATTTAATACAACATGTAATATCGCGATAATATTACATACACAAATATTTAACAAATGTATGAATTACACCATCTACAATTGACCATAGTTCTCATAAAGATTCCCTTTGAATATATTAAAAATTCATGATCGGTCTTGACCGACTACATTTTGTTTACTTGTTTTCTCGAAAAATTCATCTTACTTTAGTATTAAAATGATGGATTCGTGCCTTTTAATTGTTCTTAGTTTGATACAATAAAACTCACAAGATAACTATTTTTTGCAATATGAGTAAATATTATATAAATTTTAAATGTCTTCTTTCTATTCTGAAGTGTATGTGTCATTATAATAATGAATTGTATTTTATTTATTCAAAAACTCTGGAAAATCCAGAAAACCGTATATTTAAAGTAATTTTTTCGATGAAGTGGATTTTTAAAATTATTTTCATTTAATTTGAATTCAATTTATTAACTGCGCAATATTAATAAAAAAAAAAACGCATTTTGAAAAATATGGTTTTTACGCCCTTATACGCATCCATGTTTCATATGTTGATTGATGGATTTTTACTTTTGTTGTTTTTTAATTTTTATAATTTTGTTTGTCTATTTTTTTGGTTATTATTAATATTTAATTTAATAATACAAGTAACAAATATTTCTTCGAAATGATTCATAACAGATTTCAAAACATAAAATGTCTTTATACACAGAAAAAAATAATAATGAGCTTCAATAATGAAATTGTTTTTATTACTTAAATTTCTATTTGAATTTGCTCTAAGCACCAAAATAATAATATTATATGCCGTTTACACCAAAACAAAAACTAATTAGTTTTTCAAAAAAAAAAAAACAAAATTTCAAAAAATACATCGTTTATATACCTTATTTCTTTCCAATGTAGTTCTTATTTCCTGGATATTTTATATTTCCGCTCCATTTGCTATTTCTTCGATCAGAGGATGTATAGTTTCAATATTAAAACTAATTTTAACATTTTTTAATAAATTATTTTTGCAATAATTTCATAAACAAAAAAAAAAAATTATTCCTCTAAATTTGAAAATTTATTTTTCTCTTTATACACAGGTAAAAGTTTGTACATAAATATAAAAATTTACTTTCATTGATTTTAGTTCATAATATTTAAGAATAATCTCTTAAATATTAACACTTTTTTACATTTTTTGAAATGAATCAAAAGTCAAGAAAACCTAAAATAAATTGTTTAAATTTTCTCTTATATTTTCAATTTGTAAAAAAATGTTTGAAATTTTCCTCGGAAAATTTTAGGATTTTAATGATTTTTAGCTATATTATATTTACAGAAAATAATCGCTTTTTATCAAAATGATGTGCTATAGAATGCGAGCGAAATTATGCAAATTTCTAAACATTATTTTTTTTACAGATTTTCCTTGGAATTTTAAATGAACAATTTAATAATATTTATGAACAAAATTTTATTTTTTTATGAAAAAAGTTTGAGTCATGCTCGATTCATAATATTTATGCAAAAAATTTTCAAATGTATGAATTTTTTTCTGTGTATATAAAAGCTATGGTTCTAAGATTAGCTAAACAGGATGTTAGTTATTTTAGTGGCTTTTATTTGGTTTTCAATAAAAACTAGTTAAAAGTGGTTTTTGATTTGTATGGAAAAGAAAAAAAATTCATATATTTGAAATTTTTTTCATTAATATTATGAATCGAACATGAATTTATTTCCCAAACTCTTTTCATAAAAAAATAAAATTTTGTTCATAGATATTATTAAATTGTTCATAATGAAAATTTTAGTAATTTTTCAAAAATTTAGTTTAATCTTTGGTTTAGTTTTATTAGATTTGATTGCAAATGGTAAACAAAAAATAATATTTAGAAATTTGCAAAATTTCGCTAGCATTCTGCAGCATGTCATTTTGATAAAAAGCACTTCTCTTTTGTTCCTATAATGTAGCTAAAAATCATTAAAAACCTAAAATTTTCCGAAGAAAATTTCAAACATTTTTTTTTACAAATTGAAAATATAAATGAAAATTTAAACAATTTTTTTAAGTCTTCTTGATTTTTGATTCATTTTAAAAAATATAAAAAAGTGTTAATATTTAAGACATTATTCTTAAATATTATGAACTATAATCAATGAAAGTAAATTCTTATATTTATACACACACTTTTTTCTGTGTAAGAAATTATTCTTAAATAATAGAAACTGAAATTATTGAAAGTAAATCTTTATATTTATGTACAAACTTTTTTCTGTGCATAGTTTTTTATTCAAAAACCAAATAAAGTTTTTCTTTGGTGTAAATGGCTTATTAGTTAACTTGAATAATTGAGTTTGGTTTTAAATTCAATTAATTTTTTTGATTAAATTAATTAGAATTATGTTTGAATGTTGAAATCAACTAAGATTTGCTAAAATCGACTAATTAAATAATTAATTAAATGCTGCCTTCAGTAAAAAAGCACGAATTATAATATAATTATTGAATTAGTTATTAGGAAAATTTAAATAATACACTACAAGAAAAATTATAAAAACTCTAACTGAGAAACGGAAAAAATCATCGATAATCACGTATGTATCCGATTTCTGTATCCTTTGACCTCGAAGTAGCTCACATGTGATTATGTATGATAATAATAAATCTAAATAAATTTTACTATATACTTATATTTAATTCCCGGAAACTTATCATAAAAGTCTTCATTTCTGAGGGACGTTCCAATAAAGATTTTCATATTATCCTACCAGAGTGCCTTTATGACTTTGGATGATATATTAATAAAAACATTAAAGAATATGAAAGATGTTCGAACAAATCGTCAAAAACAGAAATGAATTTTGAATTTAAACATTGGTAGCAATGAAGGGAACATCTACGAAAATATTGAAGCGATTATCAAGTATTTAAAATTGGTACATACCAAATAATTATTATTAAACACGTCTCCGAACACTGAGACTTGATGTAAATATTTCATATTAACAAGCTCAAACAGTTGAAAATGGTTGGAAATTTATTTAAAATTGTTTTTAATTCTATATTCTCTATTTGTAAGTTTTTCTTTTTTCTTTATATTTTTTTTAAGAGCTATCGATTTTTGTCAAAAAAAAAAAAAAAATTATGAACCAATTAGAAAGTTAATTAATTCAATTAAAAGTATAATTATATTTTAATATAAAGTTTATTAATTATTTTATTAAAAAATTATTTGGACTATTTTTTTGTGTGTATTAAATGTCTTTTTAGAAGAAAAACATATTATAGAAGCATTTTGTATGAATGTATATAACCATATATATAATTTGTTTTATACATAATTTATCTTCAGATAATATATTACGGAGGAATAAAGTGTTTATTTACTTGTATATTCTCCCCTCAATTTTGTTTAGTTTAAATCAAAATAGTTTGTATAAACAAAAAACAAAAATTTAATTTAATTTAAACAATTTTTTTTTTAAGTCCAATGTTTAGTTATGACATCATCACCTAAAGTGTCTGTTGTTGTTGTTTTTTTTTTGTTTTGTTTTCTTCATAATGTTCTCTCAATTAAGTATTTTATGTTGTTTTAATATTAAAGTGAATTATGAGTTACCAATTAAAAATGTTTTTTATTATATTTTTAATAAATATACGTAATTAACAGTGATATAACTATGTATGTAAGTAGTACATATTAATTGTACATATTAAAATATTCTTTATTATGAATGGTGCTTTAATTGAAACCATATCTTTTACTTTATAGTAGTACTAAAATGTGCATTATTAAAAATAACTGCATATGCTTGAATAGCCTTCAATTACTTTTAAATTTTTTAGATATGTACATTAAAGAGCCTCACGAAAAAAAAGTTGCAAATGTACCCCTCTAGAAATTAAGATTTTTCTGTTCTTATATGATTCCCAAAACATTACCTCTGAATGTTTAAATTTACGTGAGCTGGATCATTTTCAAAACAACTCTAAAAATACGTATTTCTTTCAATATCATCATCAAAATGTTCATTAAAAGAAAATTAACTTCAAATTGTAATAGATGTATACTAAGGATTGGAATAATCATTTAAATAATTGTTTGGTCTCTTTCTTTGTTTCGGAATGCTAAGATTTTACTAATGTTTGTCATATTTTCTTTATTTAAACATGTAATTTTATATATTTCGGACATTTTACACATATTCTCTTTCAAGGTACAATTGGAAAGTGGTATCCTGATACGAGTACTATTGAAGATTACTAGTAATTAACCCTTTAACAGCAAAAGGATGAACTTTATGCATTTTGTTCCCAAAAGTTTAAATTAGAATTTTTTTGCAAATAAATCACATGAAAGCGTTCATTTTAGTTAAATGCAGATGATATAGATTTATGAAAAATATAACAAGTTGCTTTAAAACCGTCACTATATTGCACGAACTATAATTATTTTATGAAAAATATGTGACATTTATTTTTTTAACTAACCATTTGTTTGATATAAAAATTAACTTAACCAATTAACTTTTCAATGATGTCCTAATATATAAATTGCGATGGAAAATATCCAAAATATTAAAATTTTACTAAAAATTTTCGCGAGAATAAAAACTAATTTTAAAAACTTTGTGACTCATTATGTATTAATCGTCATTAGTCTATAATATATTGTGATTTTTTTTTTTTTTTTTTTTTTTTTTTGACAAAAAGTTGAAAACTATGTACACTAAGTTTACACTAATGGAACAATGGTGAACCATTTTGTCCTAGAACAATTTATATTGTAATTTTTAGCAAACATTATAATTTTTACAATATGACAGAAGACAAAAATTGAAAGGGAAAAAATTTGTCAAAAATGTATTCCAAAATTGCTTTTGCATTATGAATGTCTTTTTAAGAGATAATATTGTTTTTAAATTAGTGTGTTTAAATAGAGCATATTCAGCTTCTATATGTAATTTAAATCATTAAAATACATTTACAACTTATAGAGATATTTGAGTTTAAATTTACACATTCCTTTTGATTTTTCAGGAAGAAAAAATAGTGAAAAAAGTCGCAAGTTTCTCAAAATTCAAAAAATAAAAAAATAAAAAAGAAAAACGGAGAAATGTCTCCATGGGGCATGCGTATGCCGAATATTAAGAAAATCCGAATATCTAGAGAACAGGTTTGTATGGTCTATCATGGATTGAATGGTATGTATTTGGAAAGCTTGATTTTTCTTCTATTAAAAGTCGTTAAAAATCGTTTAGAAAGTTTTTTTACTCCGCCAAGTAGTAAAAAATTGTTTCTTAGGGATAATTTTGGATTTTGAGGATATATCGATAATCTAAAAATTACAAAATTATCGACTCAACTAGACCTACAGCTCAGACATTTCATATCTAACTTTTTCCATTTTTTCACACAGTATTATTATTATTATTATTATTATTATTATTATTGTTATTGTTATTAATATTATTATTATTATTATTATTATTATTATTACTCGCATTACAACCAAGAAAAATTAAAACTGAAAAAAAATTGTATATTTTGATTATTTATTTTGACTTTTGGGATGTGATATTTAGAGGGAATCGATTATATCGTTTGTTGTTATAAAAATCAGAAAAAATTTATAATATCCGACTATAATGATACAGTTTATAATTAAAAATTTAATTTTAGTAAGTTTTGTTAAAAATAAAATGTGGATAATTTTATCAAAACAATTGTATATTTTTTTGTATTGAATGTCATGCTTTTTACAGTAGGATCAAATTAAAATATTTTGGAAACAAATCGGCTAATGTTTAAGAGTGATTTCATATCAAAGCGGACAAAAAACAGGCATTTTGAGCATTGATGTCCCCGAATTCAATGAAATTTGTTGCAGATATTACCTAATGCAAGTATTGCACAAATCATAAACTTTCAGAGCGAAAACACTTTCCAGTCAAAAAATATGATGTTTTAAAAACAAAACAGAAAAAAACTGTCGAATTTTTTCAATAGTTCACATAATTATAACTCCTAACTACATAATGTAGAATTTTAATTTCATTTAATAGAACAATATATTGTCTTAAAAATAGCATGTATATACTTCGAAAGTTCAAAGTTCAAAATCGACAATTTAGCATTGAATGCTGAATAACTAAAAAACGGTATTTTAAAATTATTGATTATTTAACTCAATTCTATAATGTTGTTTGTATAGCATAGTTGGACACTCTTTTGGTTTAAGGATTATGAAACAAATTATGGCAAAAAGCAAATTTTTTGCGTATAAAATTTATGAGCTCATAAAAAAATGAATTTGATTTTAATTTATATTTTGTTACATAACTTCTAAACTAAAAGAGTGTCCAACATGAAATTTTGCACGATTATGGAAAAAAGTTGTGTTAACATTTTAAACTTTTTTAAGAATTTTAAAAATATTATTTTTGTAGATATAATGATTTCATTTTTATATATCTAATTTTCATCTTTTAACTTTTGAATTAAATTAACTACATATCATTTTAAGGAAATATTTTTATCTTTAAAATGACACTAGAATTAAATTTTTTTGTGTGTAGTGCAAAAGTTGTTAGTAATTAGATTTTATTTTGGTCCTTAGCTTCTAAACTAATTGAGTAATCACCTTGAAATTTTAAATGCGTAAGGAGAAGTGTTATATCAACATTATACAGTGTTTTAGAAATTGAAAAGATACTACTTTTTGAGATATAATTGTTAGATTTTTATATCTTTAATTTTGATCCTTGAATTTTTGATTAAAAAAAAACTTTATACATTTCATTATAAGGAAATATCTTAATATGAAAACTAGAGGTCTGCCATTTATAGTTTAGAAGTTATTAGCAATTAAAAAAGTACACCTTTGTAAAATGTGTAGTTTTTTCGTTTTTCAAACAGTCATATTTTTGGTCTGGAAAGGGACATGAGTTTAAAATGTTATATTTGAGAAACATTTCCAATAGTAAATGTCTGTAGTGAATTTCATTGGCATCGGAGATGTCAAATCCGATGAAATCACTTTTAAACAATAATATGAAGATATTTTATTTTCTTTCTTCTTTATGGGTTAGTTTTTCAGTGATGGGAACTGGTTGAAATTTTAGCACTTTGTATGCCATTGACCTTTCATATCAGAAAGCATATCACGTCATCGATATTGTTAGAAATTTCATTCGAATAAAACTGAAATCTGGATCAATATCGAAGTCCGTGATTTGTCTAGAGTGCCTATTCTGTTTATATTTGTCACGATTCGCGTCGCGTTTGTTTTCAGACATCAAGGGATAAACAGTTTTGCAATAATAAAGAATTAGCAGAGGTTTTTGTAATGATTCAAAATCAAATAATTTTGTTCATTATTTCAAATATAATGAAATTATTGTCAAATATTATTGAAACAAAGGAAATCATATACATTACTTTAATTTTTCTGCAATAATATCACTATTGTTCTTTGTTGATCTTGAACTCGATGGCGAATGCTGAAGTTCACTCGCATCTTCAATAATTTCTATTGTTGCGCGACTACTGCCAACAAGACTATCATCTACACTTTGTTTGCGTGGTGATGAACGTCCACTACCTCCACCACTACTTAAGGTACTGTTACTACCCTCTAGATTAATGGGTACAAAATGGACACTATTTAATGTAGCACCGGTAGCGCCATTAACATTAATATAATCACGATCTACACCTGAGTTGGATGACGATAATGTTGGTGTGGCAGCATTATTATTATTATTTGTACTTATTGTTGCACTATTGCCATTCGAGTTCGTTGACTCGACAACAACATCTGGTAAACTTATGCTTTCAATACACACCAAACGTTCCGAAGAGGCGGGATCTAAATAATCTGATGATTCGGCAAAATCTAAAAGTAATTCATCGCATTGCATCAATGTTTCATCACAATCGGTAGAATAGCCATCGCGTACAAATGGTATGTGTTGATGTTGTTGCAGTTCTTGTTCATTTTCTTGTTCTTGTTGTTTTTGTTGCTGTTTCATGGTACTACTGCCGGCATCACTATCTGTGTCGTTGATATTTATATGATGGCTATTTGTGGATGTCGATGCTAGAGATTCTCCCATGCCTGAATCGGGAAAACTGGTACTTAAATTATAATCACTATTATTATTGCTGCTGTTGTACTTGTTGTTGATGTTTATGCTCGTGCTCTTTATATGTTGTTGCCTTTCTGGACTAAGTGAATTTGTGTGTTTATTTTGTTGTTGCAGATATTCATTGTCAAGGTTATTGCTGCTCCTATTACTTTTGTTATACACATTTTGTTGCTCTCTGCCTGCATGTTCGGCCTCTTCCTCATCATGCTCTTCTTCTTCTTCATCCTCTTCCTCCTCCCCTTCATCTTCTTCTTCAACATCTTCGAGTTTCGTATAATTATAACGTGAGTACATTGACGTTGGTGACGCAGTACGTTGTATACCATATGAGGAGTTGGCTTTTTGCGTTGCATTTACTGCACCACCACCAGCATTAGTAGCTGCATAATCAGATTCTTTGTCTTCATTATAATGATCAGTGAACTCTTGTTGCTGCTGCTGTTGTTGTTGGTACGTTTCAATTTCGAAATCGTAAAATTCATCTTTATCCGTTTTATTACTGTCATAACTTTTGGCAGTTTGTTGACTACCAACACTGCTGCAGTCTACCACAGTTATTGTGGGTACATGAATACTAGGCGATTGACCGCGCTGCTGGTTATTGGTGGTGGTATTTCCGGCATAACCTTCGTGGGCTGATGACGTTAACGGCACCGATGACGATGACGAAGCGGGTATCGACGATTCGTGAAATGCCCGTGTACTCGATGAAGGCGTTGTCGTTGGCGAGGAAGAGGTTGAGGAAGCGTTTGTGTTATCGCCTTTAGTATTCTTTTGTCCCATTGCGGTTGGACTGTTGTTGTCACGTTTATCTGTATTTTCTAAAAGCAAACGATCACGATCGCATTCCGTTGATTCATTAAATTGCCCATTAACCGATGTACCGTTACGCGTAGCTGTTAAACACTTATCACTAACGTTTAGTTCGTTGTTATTTTCCGTTACTGACGCGGCCACACTGCCGTTTTGCCCGATGACCGAAGAACGATTGATTTCCGTTTCTTGCATATTATGCTCTTCGTTTATACCGTTATTCAGCATTTCTTCTTGTACGCTCTGCTGAAGATTTTGAGTTGGGGTATTTTTGAGTGTTAAACTCTCACTTGCTGAATTTTTATAATTACCAAAGAGAACATCATCATTAGAATGATATTTATGATGTGAGTCGGCATCATCGGCATGAGTATCGTCATTCGTTTTGACTTGGCTAAAATTCTCAGAGCTATTATTAGACATAGTCATTTGATAAGTTGTATTTGTAGTAGAAGATATAGCGGGGTAGCCGTTTGTCTCAAGGTGTGTTTTTAGATCTTCACCACCGCCATTGGCTTCTAAATTATTTTTTGCATCATCATACTTATTACTTTGAGTGTTTTTAATTTTATTTGTATTTTTATTATTATTATTAGTTTTATTAATATGGCCGTAACTTTCAGAATTTATAGAGGGCGAGGTAGTGTTGCTGTTGCAGTTTTGGCTGTTGTTGCACTGTTGTTTATTGATGTTTGCAACAGGTGCAATTGTTGAATTGTTAGATGTTTGGTTATTAGAGGTGATGTTGATAGTGGTTGTAGTGTGGTTGTTGTTGTTGTGGTTGGCTTTAGTATTTGCTTGCTGTTGTTGTACAGACACCGATTTGGCCAATTGCTGGGGTTGCTGTTGATATTGTTGATTAAGTGGAAAATTTTTTAGCTGCGTATTTTGTTGATTACGTCCGCGATTCTGATTACGTCCACGCGCCATAAAGACATTTAATTATTTAATAATTATAATTACTTCCTGCAGATAATAATTTTTTGCAGTAATTATAATTTATAGAGAATTTATTTTATCTGATTTCTTTAAATAACTTTTCAATGTCTTGCCAATTTTTTTTCTACAGAAATTTTTTATTATTAAAAAAATTACATATTTTTTCTTAGGTTTTATTTTATATAAATTTAATTTTCACCTTTGTTTTATTTAATAATTTAAAATAAAATTCTTTTCATTTCAGTCTTATTTAAAAAAAAGCCCTAGACAAATTTTCATTTTTTTTACTTTCTTTTCCACTTGACTGCAATCCGTATTACCTAAAAATCTTTAAACGACTGCACTACTTATCTATTGAGTTTCATTGTTACGGTTAATGTATTGATACATAGATTTATCTTTTAAATAAATTTATTTTTATAAAAATAAGAAAACACTTTTCTCTTTTAACACAACAAAATTTGAATTTTCATTATCTTTTTTATTAATTGATTATTGATTTGTTTCGTTTTATCGTGGTTTTATCACTTTATGTTTATATATCTTTATTTTTACATCTATCCTACAATAAAATTGATCAGTTATGGTTGCCAATTATTTTGTTATTGATAAATAGTTTTGTATTCACTATATTCAATATATCTATATGTATGTACTTTTAATTTTATTTTTTATTTTTATCTATATTATTTTCTGTTTTTACTTTAAATTTCGCCAATCGTTTAGATTTTATTAAAAAAAGTGTCTATGCCACTGCCACTCGGCCTGTTCGTTTCGACTACACTGCTTAGTGCTATAAAAACATTGTCAGCATCAAAATTTCTTTCTTCTTTCTTTTTTCTAAGAATATTTAGTATGTATAAAGTCCCAGCAAACCAAAATAAATAATGCCATACCTTGATGATGATTGATTGTTATTAATTTGTTTAAAAGAGAAATAATAATCAAAAGGCTGAGTGTTTGCTTATTGTTTTATTATCTATTTTTTTTATTTATTTTATTTTTATTTTTATTTTTTTATTATTTTTTTTTTTTTTTTTTGTAATTCGTATGTTTTTTAGAAAATATTGAATATTAATATTAAACCTAAGAAGATTTTACTTATTGATATACTTTTTATTTTAAAGTAGCTTGTGGCGCTACTAAGTTTATCAGAAAATAATAATTTTTAAAATTTCTGAGTATAATATCATTATTTTAAATTAAAAATTTTTGAAAGATAATAATTTATAAATCAAGCAAAACAAGAGTAAGAACGTTATATTCGGCTTGGCAGAATCTATTGTTCCCGACATCCACAAATTTTTTTGTGCCACCCTAATTTAAAATTTCACCTTATACGCTAGGTGGATGGTAAAATGGGCGGATTATGTTAATTTTTCAAATTCATTCATTTTATTGCAATCCAGCAAAAAATATACAAAAAAGGAACTCATAATAGGTAGAGCAAATTTGAACAAATTTACATCGTTTGCATCAGCACAACAACAAAATAAACATATTTGAAATTTGCTCAAGTTTGTTTCAAATAAATGTAAACAATAGGTTTTGACATATCAACCGTCATATCCTTATTTTATTTTTAAAGAAAGAAAACTACAAAATAAAAATTTTTGGGATAATTGTAAATCAAATTACACATAAATTAATAAATAACACATTTTTTGTTGTGTTGCCAGGAGATGAGAAAAAAGAGGCTAAATTGAGCTTTAAAAATGATCAAAAAATCCTTATAGCCCTAAAAAAAAAAAATAGGTCAGAGAAAAGTTATTATTATTATTTAATTTAAATTTATTGTTTTTCGTTCTCATTAGAAAGTGTAATACCTATATAAATAATACGCAGCAAAATTCCCATACAAATTTCGGTTACATTTCATATGAAAATTTACCCAATATTTTAAAGTGATTTTTAGTCACTTTTTAACTATAATTCATTTTGATGAAACATTTCTACATTTTTGGTGACTTTTCGCATTTTTCTAAATTATTTTCATATGATTGATGAAGTATATTAAAAAATAATTATAATAATCGACGTAGTAACTTCACAAATTTAGTTAAGACACTTTTAAACTGGAGAATTTAGCGCCGCTGGCGAAATTTTTATCAAATATAAACGATTCCGGTTTTTTTGTGCGAAGAAATATACAAAAATGCTTAAATGAATAAGTCTGTGAAAATAAAACTTATAATAGCCAATAACAAATTAGTTCTTTTGCTGTGGAAAAACTAACATTTTAGCCTTTTTAAGGTAATTATAAGAATAAAAAAAAATGCTAGAAAAAAAAAATGGAAGCTAAAACGAAAAATTTGAGGTTCAAATTAAAATAAAAAGGCTAGATTTAAAAATACTAAACTGTTAATACTCATTGCCAGTCTTACTTTAGAAATATCATCGCGAAAACCTTTAAAGTTGCCATTATCATATTGCACAGTGGGGTAGAATCGAAATCTTTTGGAAATAAATCTGTAACTTCTTTTCTGCCAGCTGGATTTACATAAAATTTCACATAGGCTTGGCAAAGAAGTGCATAATTTTAATTTTGGAAGGGGGCATACACACCCCTCAGGAGCGGAGTTATTGGGGTTCAAAGTAGAGTACCTGTGACATAGAAAATTTTTAAGCCCTTGTCAAATTTATCTTTCCTATCCGATATCAAATATTTCTACATCTTCTAAAAGACCTCGATAAAAATTTTTAATAAATTTGTACTAAAAATATACTAATATGTACTTATAGTTTTCAAGTTATTTGAATTTGAAATTTCAACTATGTCAATTTTGCAAATCTTGTTGCAGTTTCTTCAATATATAGCCCAATATTTATATCCGATTTTATACAATTTTTATCTAGTTAGCTAAAGAAAAAAATTAGCTACTGATTAAGGAAGCTAAAAGTCAATACTTTTAACGAGTTCAAAAATTACCGATATTGAATTTGGAAATTTAAAAAATTATGATTTTTTTGTGTTTATTTTTTTTTTTCGTCGAAAATGTCTATACTTTTTTTTTCTCTAAAATAAAATTTTCTTTAATAACATATAATAGTTTCTTTACCATTTTAAAAGGTATCTTCATAGAAATGATTTTAGAATTAATAACAAGCCCAAACATCCAATATTACTATGTACGAACCATTTTGAATTTGATCTATTTTAAATCAAAATTTTGAATTTAGCCTATATGTTATGAAATCCCAAACGCTAGTTCCGCAAACCGAATATCGTTTCGAAAACTCCAATGTGTTTCAAAGAGTATGCCAATGGCTTTTTCCAAACTTATAATAAATGTGGACTTTATGGACAAAATTAAAAAAATCTATTTTTGGATTTTCGCCGGATTTTGGAAATTACGGAAAAGGCTAAATGTCCTAAAAAAATAAGGCCAGACAAAAGTTAAAATTTTTTCTTTAATACAAAAACTATTTTTTCTCCTTCTTATTAGTTTTTTATATTTTTTAAAGATATTGTCATAAATTTATAAATAAAATAGAGAACAGCTCCTAGCATAGTCACTCATTGAAAAATCGCCCAAAAAATTATCATAAAAATTTCGTTTATATTTCATATGAAAAACTACTTAATGGTTTGAGTGATTTTTCTTCACTTTTAAATTATAATTCATTTTCAATTAAGCGTTTCTAAATTTGTGGCTGATTTTTCGTTTTTATATGAATTTTAAATAAAAATAAATAAAATTATAAATAAGCAAAATTATGTTAAATTATGTTTATAAATAGTTTTATAGTTAATGAAAAATAATTACAATAATCGATTTAGTATGTCCATAAAATTAGTTGTTATTTTTGATTTGGATATGCGAAAATTTTTGTTATATATAAATAATATAGACTTTTTGTGCTACTAAATGCACAAAAAAGCTTCAATGAAGGATTCAATGAAAATAAAATAGATAATAAGAATTTCTTTTTTCGCTATAGAAATTCTAAATTTTTAGCCTTTTAAGTCAATTTTAAAAATCAAAAAAGCCCAAAAGCTAAATCGGAAAATTTGAGGCTAAAAGCAAAATAAAAAGGCTAGATTTAGCCTTAAAAATATAATTCCGATTAATTTTATTTTATAAATATTTAATACTCTTTTTTGCAACTACGAGTATGTGCGCTTATGATGTATGGTGAAAATGAATTTAGCACATTTAACTAACATCTTTTTTTTTTTTATATAAAAGCGTTAGTTTTTTTTTTTTTTTTTTGTCTTATTAGTCTCTGTATATAATCCTATTCTTCTCTCAGTTATGTAAATTGTTAATAGCCCATTAAAATAAAACGAAAACTAACTAACAATTATCACCCATATGTGAGCGAAAAATTATTGTAAAGGGATTTGGTTCATATTGAGCAATATTCTCAAAATTGTGGGAATGTAATTGTGTTCATTTATTATCAAAAATAAAGAAATAAGCGGTCATAAAATGAATATATATATATATATATATATATATATATATATATATATATATATATACTGATTAAAATTTTTATGAAATCGATTTGTCCCAAATTTTATTGAAATAGTGACATAATTAAGGCATTTATAAACTTTATAACCCTATTTCGAAAGGACATTTCAATAGAAGTTAGGTAAATAATTGACCGATAATAACTAATTTTAATAAGCTTCGTCGTTAAATCAGAATAATCGTACGTTGCAAATTTCATTAAATTATCTTTGAAATTGAGACCTGTAACTTGTTCAAAAAATTTACATGGGCAGCCAGGCAGCTAGACGGACATCGTTAAATCGACTTAGAAAGTGATTCTGAATCGATTGGTATACTTAAAAGTGGGTCTAAGACCAATATTTTTGTGCATTACAAACATCAGCACAAACGCATAATGGTGAAGAATAAACCACACAGTAGAAAAGAAAAAGAGTGTATAATTGGTAATACAAATTATGAAGTAAAATTGATTATTAAGTTCCAAAGAGCTTCATTTTAAAATCTTCTATCTATGGAGTACCATGGTTCGAAATAGTTATATAAGAGTATCCCGTTAATATTAATGACGGTCCTACTTGACGCGAAAATTCTGGTTCTTATACGAAGAGAATAAATATGTTTATAGATTATATAGTTCCTGTAAAAATTTTTATGATTATAAATAATAAAAAACGTGACCGTGGCATTAATAACGTAATCCACCATCATCATATTATGATCCGAATTTTTCATATTGTATTTAAAATTTTAATCATTTTATTACGATCCATTTTATCACATTATGATCTGATTTTCTCATATTATGATCCGATTGTATCACATAATGATTCGGCATTATCATATTATCATAAAAAAGTGATCATAACATGATCAGAATTTCTCACTGCATGCCTCAATTTATTTTAATACGATCAAACATTAATTTTTCCGTAATAAATTTTTATTAAATATTTATTCGTTTCATTATATTTTGTGCAAGATAATACAGATATTTTGTTACCAAATTAATTATTTAATAGGTAGTTCGGCGTTGTCAACTATTTTTAACCAAAACGCGCGGCAAAAAATTTGAAAATATGCGGAACTGAACCCAAATGAAAGGAACTAATTTTAATAAAATTATTAAAATTAGATTTTCATTAAAAGTATGTTACAAGTTCCACATTTGTTATTTTTTAAAATATTTTAACTTCAGCACAATATATATATATATATATATATATATATATATTTATAATATATTACATGAAATTGTATTAATTATATTATTTTTAATTTTTTTTTTTTTTGTTAAATTTTTATACCTTAATAAAGGGCATATCTGCATTTGAAAATTATCTTGAAAATGAACTAATAAGTTTTCTGGCTCTAAATAAAATTCTTTTCCTTTGTCGAAGATCTTTTATGTTTTAAAATTTGATATTTTCAATATACATTTGACTGGATGTGGACATGACTAGTTGTTTTTCGATATTCTTGAAAATATTTGGCTTTGGGTAGTTTCTTAGTTTTTGGGATTTAGTCAAAATTTCATTTAGTGTTATAAAATTGATTGCAAAGCATAACATTTTTAACAAATTTATTAAAAATTTAAGAGCTAACATATGTAAGTCTTTGGTTCAAAAAAAAGTTTACAGATATAGTTTTAGCTTAGATAAGAGTGCACTTTAAACAAAAAAATTAATGCTTTTTCTTCTACCCTATAAATCCCCTATCATCCCCTGAATCAGAAGAATTGTGGGAATGTATATTAGCATTTCGAAACTAGGTTTTGTATTCAGTATATTACTGAAAGTAAAATGCATCAATTTAATGCCTTTTTTTTAAAAAAAAGCGATATTGGAAAAAAATACGAATTTTTGATAGTTAAAACTTGCTATATTTGTGAGGCTGATTTAAATAATGTTTTTCGAATCATCCCGAATATAACCATACCTTGTCCACTTATATTCATCCGTATATAAACTAAATGAGAATTATAATGAAGGTGGAATTTTTTTTTAAGCAAAAAACTTAACATAAAATAGTTGAAGTAAACATAATATAGTTGAATAAAAATACTTTCCAATTTGTTTTTTGGTAGAAAATATAATATGCTTCAGTTAACCATAATAAAATATTTAATTAGGATAATCATAATATAGTAAAACATAAGTATTAGTACCATGAACACAATACTATTGAAATTAACTATACAGGTAACCCTCGATTTACGCGCCTCGTTATGATCCGAAAAATTACGCATAATAAGAACGCGTAAAACGAGATTCAGAATAGATACATAATAATATTGTGGGACCATAATTTTTTCATATGGCGTAAACTGAAACACTAGTTAAATGAAAAATGTTGTTTAAGAATCTTAAAATCGCGATAAATTAACACACATAAAATTGCTTACTTTTGATTTTAATCATATGGTGCTTTAAATACTTGATGAGGATGATAACCGCCATCCTTTATTAATTGATTTAAATCAAAATAATGTGGAGATTATTCAATGGCATTCAAATCATCTGATGAATTTTTTCCTTGAAATATTAAATTTGAAGAAAATGATATTGCTAGACAAAACTTTGCAATTTCATTTTTCAAAGCATTTTCTAATCATATTATTTATAATAATCCGATTGTATTCCAATTACAAGTGCGCTTAAATCTTTTTTATTCTATGGTATCGGATTTAGGACACACGTTTTGCTGATTTAGTAGCTCATATTTTTTGGATTGTTCTTATTGTTCATTAACATTTTTAATCTATTAAAAACATTGATTTTTTTTATAGAATTATCTACAATTTTTTTTTTTTTTTTTGAAATACTTTCTTAAAATAATTAATTTTATTGTATAAATTCTCACAGTGCTATATTTTGATTCGTTCAAGGTTCAATAATAAAACACGTATTTCCAAAAATTAAAGCTATTATTGAATCGTGTTATAAAGAAATCGCGTAATTGAACTACCGCGTAAATCGATTGTTACCTGTAATATGTTTTCAACTGTTGTTGTAAACATAACATAGTTGCCATAATAGTACTGCAACCATGTTTTTTCTCTGCGTGTAGGTTGTCCCTACTTTTTGCTTAAATCCCCAAGATCGATAAACTATTACATTTGAGCCTGAATCAAACAATATTTTTAATTATTTTTAAAATTTATGTTAATTATAGAAGTTTAAATATATAAATTCTGAATTGGTAGACTTGGATTTATTGTAATTTTATTATATTTACTAAGGTATTCATTCGAATAATGTTCGCTCAAATTATTCGAACTATTTATTATGAATAATTATTCGATGAATATAAAAATGGTATTTTTCCAATAACGAGTAATTTGAATACTTTTATATCGAAAAAGACCAATAATTTAATTTTTTACAATTAAAGCGATTTTATTAAATTATTTAAAAAAATACTATTTATAAATGTTTTTTGCACGAATGCACTTTTGATCATTTTGCCAACGACTTTTTGTAAAATGATACCGAAAAAGGATTGATTTGAGATTTTGTGCACTCTTGGTTCACACATTTATTCACTTATATTATTTTTTTATCGACTCCATGAGCCAGGGCTATAAGCAGTTTAGCCTTTTTGGAACTAAATCTAGAGTTTTTATTTTGCGTTTAGCCTAAAAATTTTCATTTTGGCTTCTATCTTTTTTATAGTCTTTTTTGATTCTTAAAATAGACATAAAAAGCTAAAATGTTAGTGTTTCAACAGCAAAGAAAATAATTTATTATTTAAGCACTTTCAACCATTTAAGCACTTTTGTATTTATTTGTATACAAAATCGAGAGTATTTATTCATTCAACAAATTATATTTACTTTTTAATACACCTCAGTAACCGTAAAAATTATTTATGAATATAATTAAAAAAAAAAAATTGGTATAAAAGCGAAAAGTCGCCCAAAAATTTTAAAATTATTATTTAAAACTTAATTAGATTTTTCATTGGGGCATTTTGCGATTTTTTATTGGGCTATTTTGCTGGTAATCGTTCTATTTCTTATTTATACATTTTTTAAAATATATTAAAAATAAAAAATATCTAAAACTAATGAGAATAAGAGCAAAAAAGCTTTAAAAAAAAAAAAATGTTAACATTTTTCTGGCCTTATTATTTGAGCCATTTAGCTTGTATTTACCTTTTTAAAGTTAAATTTCGCCCATTTTTTCTCACTTAAAAATTCAATGTTTTTTCTTTTTAATATTTTATGTCTGATTTGTTTAGTTCTTAACAAGGACCGCCAACTACATTGCGATTTTTTAGTGCATTTTTATACCCACATCAAAAAGATAGGAGGTATATTGGGTTGTCATTTCTGGTAAGACTCTAAGTCAATATAGCTATGTCCGTCCTTCTATCTGTTGAAAGCAGTACAGAGCTCGGTGGGGACCACCTAGTGAGACAAAATTTGGCTCAAATTTGTTTTATATAAGGTTTATTTGGTATTGAAATTGGGTAAAATCGGTTCATAAACAAACAAGTTATAGACCTAATACTAGAAACACAGGATATTCGCTGTAACTTTACTTCACACCTTTCAACTGAACCATGTACAACAACGAAATTTTGTACAGATAGCTCGAGGGCCGATATAAACTCGGAAAAAATGGGCGCTACTTCTACTGCCTACCTCTCATATTAGGTAAAGCAACAATGAAATTTTGCAAAAATAGTTCAAGTACCAATGTAAACTAGGAAACAACGCGAACCGCCCACCTCTTATATAATGTGAGATTTTAAAAATTTTGCAGATGGGGAGTATATAGATTCTGCCGAGACGAATATAACATTCTCACTTGTTACTATTATAATGAAAAATATACGCCCTCTCTTTTAAAAATGCTAAAATTTATAGTTTTGGCATGGACGAATATAAAATACATATATATATATATATATATATATATATTTTTTTTTTTTTGTTTTTGTATATTACTATTCAATCATTTTGTTTGCTGGGTTGTAAATATTTGTATGTTACGCGAATATATTTTATGTGGTTTATATGTTTGCTGAATTAGTTGGGATATATATTTTTTATTACTTTTATACTCATTTTCTTTAATTTTTATTATCTTTTTTAACATATGCTAAATTTATAAATTTGCTTCCCATTGTGTCTCTATGATAGTTCTAAGAATAGAGCAAAAAACAAGAGATTTTGTTTTATGTCAAACACACGTATGTGGTAAAATTACACACTGTAAGTTATTCACGCTAATGTTGTTATTATAAAGAATAAAAATATTTGGTTTATGTTTCCAAATCACAAGAAAAAAATTAAAATTCACAGTGGAAATTTGTAATAAACATGTGTGTAGCAGAAATACATTCAAACATTAGATATGAGTACACAAACATTTATGAGCGTGAGAAACTATCTGACATAGTGGCACTTAAAATTATTAAAATATGCTCTCATTATAATAGACAAGAGCAATTAATTACTTTGAATTAATATTAACTATATGGAGTAAATTTATATTGATTACAGTGTTGCCAGAAAAATATTGAAGTCTTATGCTAAATTCTCAAAAATGATATGATAGAATCTGCTAAATCAAAAATATTTGTAGGTCCAGAAGACAACGTTATAAACTCAAATGATTTTTTTGGAAAAATGTGTCACCAAGAATACCCTATTTATAAATGGATAAATGAAATCCCTAAAATAACTAAAACAATCAATAGATGCAATGCTACTGTTTCCGTCAGAAAAAAATACAATATTAGAACAACATTAACTGATTTCGGCCCAAAATAATAACTATCTACTTCGACTGGACTAAGAAAAATATGGAACAAAAGGTACTAATGGAAAATAATCTTGAACTATTGGCGAAAAATCCAATAGTTTCTGTGAAAAATCCTGAAATCTTTATATTTCCTTAACTTTTTAGCAATATAGTCCACAAATTTGTATAATAAAGCCGTATCAAAAAGGCTATGAAAAAGACTTGGCAGTTTGCAACGTTTTGCTTATTTGAAATTAATTTACTCAAAGCATACCAGATAAAAAGTTGTCTTATTGTATATCATTTAAAGGAAATTGTGTTATTTTATCATTTATATCATTTCAATTGATGTATAAAACATTTTACAGAATCATTTTGAACATGTTATAAAGTAATTAAAGAATTAAAAAATTAAGAGTTCAAATAAATACCGACAATTTCATGAAGGAACGGCAAAATTCAAATTTTCATAAAAAATTGTATACACTTATTCCATTGAAACATTTATTAATTACAATTTTCAGTCTCGCAATTTTCTCTTTTTAATAAAAAAACTGAAAATTTTCAAATAGCAATAACTCTTGTAAAATGAAGTAGAATTTCATGATTTAGACGACATAAATTGATAAAGGGATCCTCACATTATTTGGATATAAAATTTCCTGATAATCGAAAGACACTCGGTGAATTGTTGGCCATTCAGATAATATAAAACAAAACATATTTTTTTCTTCATTTTGCTTAGTAGAAATTGAAAAATATTTAATTTAGTTTACGTTGTAAAAGTTACCAGCTCCAACATGTTCCTCACCCTCGAGGTGGTCCTTTTGACCCACTGTAGTACTGTTTGTTCTTCAGATGCACACTACAGCTAATAATATTTAGAAAGCCTCTATCAGCGTCCTAAGTTTTATCGAGATCGGTCCAGCAGTTGAATGAAATTTTTTTTCCACAAAATTTTTATTAAGAGAAAATTTTAAGTTACAATTTTAAAAGTAAATCGACGCAAACACTTTTCATTTCGGGTGTTGAAAATTATGCTTTTAGTAAGTCGATTATGATAAAGGGCACTGAGCTGCAGTGTTGCCATATTAGCCTTTTTAAGACTAAATCTAGCCTTTTTATTTTGCTTTTAGCTTCAAAATTTTCCTTTTAACTTCTAGATGTTTTAAAGCCTTTTATTTAAAATAGCCTTTTTTTAAAATAGCCTTAAAAAGCTAAAAGGTTAGTATTACAACAACGAAGATATTAATTTCTTATTTGCTATTACTCACTTTATTTCTACAGAATCATCCATTTAAGCATTTTTGCGTATTTGTTCGCACAAAAATCAAGATTGTTTGTATTTAACAAAAAATTTGGACTGCCACGCTTTTTCTTCAATTCAAGGATAAGAATTTTATGAACTTATTAAATCGATTATTATAATTATATAAAATAAAATAAAACTTAAAGATTTGGAAATACTTCATCATAAAAAAATTATAGTTAAAAAATTTGAAAAAGCACTTCAAAACATTGGGTCATTTTTATAGAAAACACAAATTTGTTTTGGGTTATTCTTTATTTTGCTGGCAGCCGCTCTATGTTTTATTTACAAATGTATTACAATAAATTTAAAAATATCAAAAACTAGAGAACGAGAAATTTTTAAATAAAAAAAAATCTGGCTTTATTTTCGGGACATTTAGTCTTTTTTGACCTTTTTTTAAGTTCAATTTAGCCTCTTTTCTTCTTTTCAACTCCTGGCAACACAGTTTAGCAGAATTTTTCAAAATAGACATGCAATTTGCAACACTGATTGATGATAAAATATCGCTCTCAATTTCTCTCGAAAGTGTTTTCTTAAGTAAAAGATGAACGGGAATTTTATTACTCTGCTGAATTATAATACATTTTTAATAAAGTTCTCTATTTTTTTTTTTTTTTTTTTTTTGGCTCTTAATATTTATTTTTAGTTATTACAATTTTGTTTTGGAAATTCGTTGTTTTTTATAATTTAGCAAAATTAAAGATCATACACTGAAAAAGTGCTTATAAATGTTTGTTTTTATTTTTTTTATTTACATATTTATTTTTTTTATACAAATAAGTAAAAATTTTTTTGTGTCTGTATATATCAGAGATGGCTAATTGAAAATGAAAGAAAAAGTAGTATGTAATAGACATCTACAACAAGATATTTGTTTTTCAATTCGCAGATATGTTTTGTAGTACACAATATGGAATTAAAAAAAGAGTTGTATTGAAACGATAAGTTTTAAACAAATCATGTCTTGTTTTCTGTGGGCCATTGTAGTTTATAAGAGAATTTTAAAGGAACAATATTGTTAATAACTGTCAGTCGCTTATCTGTGTTATATGTAAAAAAACATACATAGTTAATTATAAAATCAATATAAAATCAATATATAAGAAAAACCTTTTTAAGATTATTTATAAATATATTAAAATCAGCATTATCATTGGATGACCTTTAGACCCTTTTTTAAAATGGAACTAAATGGCGACTTTTTAAGACTATGTGCTAAATGATTAAAAACTATATTATTTGAAATATCTCGACCCATTTTATGTTAATTCCTACGAAACAATTAATTATTTTGAGATTGTTTCATAATGCAGAAAAAAGGATCGGTTAGAATCGTTTACCATTCAAAAATTTTAATAAGTTAAACCAAAATTAAATGTTTATTATTAAAACTGGATGAACTCAAACTACTTTCCATGTACGGAGATTATTATTAATGGTAATTATAATTTTAAAATTAGTCAATTCGTCCGAATTTTACATATTACAATTTTATTTTATGATTTCGGTAGATATAACCAAGTTATAGATAGCACTTTGAGTATCCATGTATAAACGTTTCTCTGAAAAAAATTATGCATTTAAGCACAGTAACCAATAACTGAGCATAAACAATGAATGTCGATTTGATTATGATAAAAATCCGATTGCGATATACATATAATAAATAATAAATAAAATATGGCAGAATACTTTCTGACATTTCTAAATAAGTTTGTAAAGAAAACAAATTAAATTATTTTAAACAATTTTACTAAAAGAAAATTAATATTCTCGAAACAATTTATAACCAGAGATGTAAACGGGTGGGTACATATACGAAATTAATAAGTAACGCATGAACAATTAAAATTTCCAAATTTGTTCATTTATTTTGCAACTGGAATAAAATATATAACTTTTTCACAGCGAAAATCATTTCTGTCCGCGTTGAAAAAACTAAACGTTAAATCTAGCTTGCCCGGGATGTCATGAAGAAAACTAAAATTCTTCAAATCTAGCTGTCTACAACTATAAGGTAATATTGTATTCAAAAAGGTTTCGGTTTTGTTCTTCCCAATGAGTGGTTTTATTTTGCTTTACAATTCTTTCTAAAGTAAAATAATTTATTCGTGGAAATCAAGTAATGCTAAGAATAATAAGGCACAGTAACCATGGAATAAACAAAAAAGTAATGAAACCAAGGAGTAAAAAATTTTCAATTTTGTTTTGTGTATACCATTTCGTTTTCCTTTTTTTTTATTTATTAAAAAAAAATTATTTAAAAACGTCGAAATATTTACATTTTCATAATTCACAATAGCCTAAATGCTTCCAAGCGAATTGTTTTCAAATCGGTTGTACGTACCATATAATTTAATTCTAATTCAATTATTCGAATCGAATTTTGAGATATTTATTGGAACCTTCTAAATTCGATTGGCAAAAAATATATAAAACATCAAAAACCGAATCTTTTTGCTCCGGATTGGGAAAATTAAAAACAGATTCGATGATACCTAATTTATATTTTTATTTTACTCCATTGCAGTGCTTCGGCGGAACATCTTTTTTTAATTATTACAAATTAAAAATAAATTGTCCAGCAGACTTAATCCATGTTTTCAGTCCTAAATTTGTTACACGGGGATTTGGAAGAATGGAGTCCGAATGAACGTTAACTATTTTTATGAATTAATTTTTATTTTTACAATAATAAAAATTATTAAAAATAAATTGTTTTGTAATTAATAAAATTTAATTTAGTACTTATACCCTACACCACCATTGGTGGTTGGGGTATTATGCGTTTGTGCTGATGTTAGTAATGCATAAAAAAAGTTATCCAACACCCAAATTAAAGTATACCAATCGACTCAGAATCACTTTTAAAATCGATCTAACGATGTCCGTCTGGGATTTTTATGATACAAGGACGAAGCCTATTGAAATTGGTTTTAATCGATCTATTATTTCACCTAGCCCCCATAAAATTGTCCCCCCGGAATAGGGTTTAAATAGTCAAAAAGCCTTAAAAATATGAATATTTTAATGAAATTCAGTGCAAAGAAGTTCTGCAGAAGTATCAATTTTTGTAGCAAATTTTTTGAAGGTCGGTCCACAATTGACCATAGCTCCCATATAAACTCCTCTTCCGAAGATCACTTTAACCTGCATAAATCCCATGTAAATGTTTGTGTTCGACACAAATAAGTTTTATGTAAGTAGAAACGACATTGGCAAATTTTATAAGAATCGGTCAATATTTTACCATAGATCCCACATAATTTCAGTTCCAGGTATTGTCCTAAAGTGAATAAAATCATCTAGATGTTAGTATCAGCGCATTGTATTTGTATATCTGTATTTATATATTTTGTTTTACATTTAGTAAGATTGGCCACAGGTGTAATATTAGTCCTTATTTTTTTTTTAGCAAGGAAACCAATTTCAAGGAGTTTTTAGGTATTGAAGCAATTTCAAAAAAAAAAATCCCCTTTTTGTCGACTTTTTGTGGAATAACTTTTAAAAATTCTCAACAGTAACACTGATTAGTATTAAATAAATAAATAAAATTAAATATTAAAATTTAAGAATAATAAATATTAAAAATAAGTTGTATGAATTTACTTTATAACCTAATTTTAATAAATTTCATTTTAATAAAATGAATAAAATAATTAAAATAAATGAAATAAAAACTGAATGCAGTTTATTTTATTTACCTATTTTTTATATTAGTTTTATTTATTTTATTAATTTTTTTTTTTCATTTTCCTTTATTTTATAAAACCTTAATTCCAGCTGTAATTTTTATATTTTGTAAACTACTTGGTTACTCCACCGGCAGTTTCAGGTATATGGGGCTAAAGAAAAAAAAAAAAATAATAAGAATGCAGAAATTGGATCGATCGGTCGTATACTGGCCAGATGACTTCAACTTTTATCCCAAAAAGTTCTTCAAAATAACTAAAATATTTATTGCGCTAACGAAAAAAAAAATATACCAGTTTATTTAGTAAGAATAAAAAACAGAAATTTTTGACATATAATTTTTAGCCTACTATGACTTGTTGTGGTGTTATAAGTAATCAAGGTAAAAATTTATATTTCGACTTCTGTTAAAAAGCCCTCGTTTTAATATGGATCTGGCCTATTAGAAACAATTGTTATTGTTTTGTTTAGTAGGAATTTTAGCTTTTACAAATCAATATATTTTGTCACATATGCTTACTATTTTAGCGCAAATGGACCAAAATCGTACATTGAGGTATAAATTTTCAACTTGTTACATAAATATAGGCATAAAATGCACAGTACTGCGTAAACTTTTGGATCATTATAGTGAGTATTTTTAAATTATTATTGGATTAAACATTTGTTGGAATTAGCCGATTAACCAAAAATTATAAAAATTTAAGTGTTAATATTGTTATGTGCAATACGTATTAGTAATTTTTCTTAAATATTCGTAAAAAATTTTAACTAAAACAGCAAGTGTAATGTAAGATGAAGACGTATTAAATGTAGAACGGAAGTAACTTATTTGAGAATTCTGGTATTTTAAAAAATAAATGCAATAACTTTCATGTAAAGATGCTGATTTGAGGAAGAAAAAAATTACATTTTAGATGTTTTAGAAGCTATTAAGGAAATAAAATATTTTACTTTAAATTAACCTTAATAATGTCATAAGCTGGCCTTAGAAATAAATTATTACATTATTAGATAAATTGCATGTTCCATTTTGAAAGAATACTAAAACTAGAGAGAAAAAATTTACGATAGAATCGAAACAAAACAAATATTCGTTTTTCAATGAATTTTACTCATAAAAATGAATTCGCTAGTTATTTTGAAGATATATTTTTATTTAAATATTTGCAAGCTATAGTGAAATATGTTTCCTGTTTTCACTTTGATTTTCAAAGTTAAAGAAGTAAAAATGTGTTTATCTGTAAAAATTTTAACATGTCAATTTTTATATTTTCAGTTGATCGGTAAATTTTGAGCTACTGCTTGATCCAACAATCCGCTATAATGATCCAAAAAGTCATGCAATAGTTTGTATTTTATACCAGTATTTTTGTAAGAAGTAAAAACTCGATACCTGAAAGTCGGATTTAGGTCTACCTGCGTTAGTTCTAGTTTCCATAAGGGGCGAAATATATTGATTTATTAAAAGTAAAAATCTTACTCTACAAAATAATAAAAGCCGTTACTAACAGACTAGGTCCATATTAAAACAAGGACCTTTTTAAAAAATTCGATACTTTTTCTTGCTATGAACTGACGTTTGTGCAAAATTTCGCACAGAAATTACGCTCTAGGTAATAGTGCGAATTAGTTTCCTATGCGGTTGTAGCTATATTAAAAAAAAAAAAAAAACTTCACAATTTTGCTCTTTCGAAAGACAAAAACTGTTGACGTAAATTAATTCAATAAGTTTTGGTATGATTTAAACGCATGTAACCTTTAAAACATTAAATATATATATTTAGTTTCTTCGGTATTAAATAAAGGATCTTGAGTTTAACCTTCATATTTTTTTATTATAAATTAATTCACGTCACGTTTTAAACTTGCGAAAGTGCAAAAATGCGAAGTTTTTTCTTTATTAATATAACAACCATTTAGAAAATTATTTCGCACTAATTTTCGCACAAGAAAAAAAAAAAAAATATGCAACTACTAAAAAGAAAATATTTTTTCTATTTCTATGAATAGATTTTTACTTTCATTTACATCACAAGAAGTCATAGTAGGCCAAAAAATTTTATCTCAAAAATTTCGGATTTTTATACTGCTTAAAAGAGCATATAGTTTTTTTTTCACAAAATTTTAAAATAAAGAGTTTTAGTGCAACAAATATTTTAGTTACTTGTAAGTCCTTTTTTAGGACAAAAGTTAAATTCAACTGGCCAGTTTACAACCAATCAACCCAATCTTGGATACATATTTTTGTTTTAGTCCCATCTACCAGAAACTGTCGGTGGAGTAAGCAAAATCAAAAATTTTGTAAATCCCATACATTTCGTGAGTGGTTTAATATATATACACACAAATAATAATATTGCATTTGTTGTCTTTCTTCATATCATTCAATTCAATTAAATTCACTTCAAAATGATTTGTTGATTTGTTGATTCTCTGCACAACTTAATTTGTTTCACTTTGCTTATTTTCTTTCGCCTTTTCAATAAATATGTACACACTATGAACTGATTTGTGAACTAAAAAAGGAATATCAGTCAATAATTGAAAAGAAAGAGAATGATTTAAAATGAGTTGCAAATGAATTGGTACATATGTCTAGTATATAATTATTACTATATATTTATTTATTTATTTTTTTTGTAATTAATTAAAAAAAAATATTTTATAGGAAAACAAAGAATTTGTCCTGGTATATGCAAAGAAAAGTTGAATAAAAAATAATTTTCCATCTCTGATATATATAACTATATTTATCTTATTTTTTTTAATTGATCGCCTTTGTATATTTTTAAGAGATTTGTTCTCTTACTTAGTTCTGAGTGCTATTTATTATTGTTGTTCGTTTGACGTATGCGAGTTTAAAAATATTTGTGTACGAGTATATTTGCAATTAATCTTATGGATTTTTTAATACTATATTTACATTAATTATAGAACTGCTTAACTAATTAAACGCATAACTACATAAATGTTAGCAACCTGCTAGATACAAATAAGCTTTTTCTATTTACGAAGATCGGTCCATAATTGACCATAGCTCTCATATAAGAGCAACTTCCGAAAATCACTTCAAAGAGCTCAAATCTCATATAAATGTTAGTACTAACATAATATAGTACATACATACGTATTTTTTATAGAAATTTACATTGCATATAAACTTAATAAAAGTATCGTTGAAAGATTTGCTGCAGGTCCGTATTCCGATGCACATACAAAATGATGTAGGGTATTATATGGTCGAACTTAAAAAATTTTGTTACACAAATATTATTTTTAATTCATTTATACTTACTAGTAATTAAGTATAACATTTATTTTACTTTTTGTTTTATAATATATTCATTAAAAAATGCTTTTAACAAAAATCTCATCTTTTTTTCTAATAAGCAAAAAATGTGTAAATATAAAAAACAGAAACAAAGTAATTAAATTTTAATTTTCAATATGTATATAAGTAAGAATAAAAATGGAAACCGAGTGAAAATCTTTGGAAATATTTTTTTTTTAGTTTTTATATGAAACTGATATGGAAATGCGTATATAAATATGTCGGTATACAGATTTTGAACATTTTTGCGAAAATAAGAGTTTGAATAGCATAGCCTTTCAAGCCATGGAAAGATATTAAGAAATGCAGTAACAGATTTTTGCAACTGTTATTTGAAATAAATAAATAAATAAAAATGAAATAAAACTTATGGCACAACTTCTTCATATTGAATTAATACAAATATTTCAATTTTCATTCAAGGTCGTTTTCTTCATATCATTCAATTCAAAATAATTTTTTGCTAAAATATGTTGATTCTCTCCACAATTGAATTTATTTCATTTTGTTTTGTTTCTCTCGCGTTTCCAATTAATATGCACACGCAGTGAATTGATTTGTGATCTAAAGAAGCAATAGCTTTCAAAAATTTAAAAGAAGGAGCAAGATTTGAAATGAGTTACAAATGAATTGTTGTATATGAGGGCGGATCAATAAGTCCGTGACTTTTCGAACTTCCCTCGTAGTTATACGAAATGCAACACTGTTCCCATCAAGTATCACCTGTTAGCAGACTACTGCCAAATTTTGAGCAAGTATCGTCATTTACTTTGCTTAAAAAATAGGGTTTTTCGAGGTCCTTAAATCGATGGTACAGAGTCCCCATAGTATTTATCGAATTTGTCCTTGTTTTGATTGACGGTTTTTTTTCGCAAAAAATAATGTTAAATGAGCACTCGAAATTCACTTTATTCCATTTTTAGAAAAATACACGAGGTTGTATGTTTTGAACAGCGGTTAAACGCAAAATAAATGACAACACTTGCTAAAAATTTGACAGTAGTCTATTTAGAGAGGGTGCTTAATGGGAATAGTGTTGCATTTGTTATAACTGCTAGGGAAGTTCGAAAAGTCACGGACTTATTGATCCGTCCTCGTATGTATAGTAAATAATAATTATTTTTATTATTATTATTTTTTTGTAATTAATTAAGAATAAAAAAATATTACAGAAAAACAAAATAAATTTGTCTGGTATAAGCGAATAAAAGTAGAATAAAGAAATGATAATTTTCCACCTCTGGTGCATATAAATATATTATCTTAATTTTTTAATTGAGCGCCTTTGTTTATTTTTATGAGATTTTCTTCTCTTGTTAATTTAACTTAGTTCTGAGTGCTATTTATTATTCTTATTGTTCGTTTTACGTATGCGATTTTAAAAATATTTAAATATTTGTGTATGTTTGTAATTAATCTTATGGATTATTTTTAATATTATATTTTCAGTAATTATATTTATTTACTAATTAGGGGCTAATGTAATACATTTTCTTGGTTGGTTTATTTTTTTTAAATATTTTTATTTTCATGAGGTAATGTCTGTAATGCAAAAAAAAAAAAAAAATCTTCGGACCCTCAATCTAAAGTAAATCATTCTACTCTAAAGTCATTCGTGAGTTGATTTAATGATGTTCGTCTGCCCGTTTGACTCGCTTTCCACGTAGACCCTGTAAATAAATTATAGATCGCATTTCTATAGATATTTTGATGAAATTTGGTACGAAGTCAAAATCTACTGAAGTTTCACCTAGCCTCTATACAAATGTCCTCTCAGAATAGGGGTTAAGCAGTCATAAATGGATAATTATATTTTAATAAATTTTTGGCACAAATAACTTTTATATAAGTATAAATAATTATGACAAAAATAAGTTTTTCATATGTATGAAGATCGGTCCTTAATTAACCATAGCTTCCATAGAAGATCAACTTCCGAAGATCACCTTAAAGTGCATAAATCTCATATAAATGTTAGTATTAACATAATATAGTGCATACATACGTATGTTTTATAGAAATGTACATTGCACATTAACTTAATAAAAGTATCGGTCAAAAATTTTCCACAGATCCCGTATTCCGATACACATAGAAAATCGTGTAGTTCTTACATGCTTTAATAAAATTTTCTGTGAACTCTAAATCATTAGATGATCTCTTTATAATACACTTTTACACTACATTTAGAATTTTTTACTTTTCAAATAAATAATTGAATATTATGCATAATTTTAGGTATTTGAAAATATACATTTCCATTTCATTTGCACTCTGAGTAAGGAAAAAAAATTTTTTTTTCTTTTCTATCATTTTAAAATATATATTAAAAATATATTTACACAAACAAAAATATCAAAAGGGTAACGAAATATCTTAAGATAATTTTGTTACACAAATATTATTTTTAATTAAACTGTACTTACTAGTTATTAAGTATAATATTTATATTACTTTTTGTTTTATAATATATACATTAGAAAATGCTTTTAACAAAAATCTCATCTTTTTTTCTAATAAGCAAAAAAATATAAAAAAGAAACAAAATAATTAAATTATTATTTTCTATATGTATATAGTTAAGAATGAAAATGAAACCCAGTGAAATTATTTGGAAAATTTTTGAGTGTTGTAGTTTTTGTCGAACGCATTGTATTTTTAATGAAAAATAAATTAGACTTAAAATAATGTGGCTTGAAAGGAAAAATATGTATATCTGAAAAAGATTGAATATGTTGTTTTTTAACCAATTTAGAAAATGATTTTGAGACTATTGATGGTGGGATGGTCATATGTTATAATCATCACAAGCACTCCTATAATAGTTTAGTGTATTAGAACATTGGACATAAATTAGGGTTGCCAGATACGAATTATGATTTAACTTGATATTTTAAAAAATGAGCTTGATTTCCAAAAAAAAAAAAAAAAACTTGATAATCGGCTTCCTCCAAAATTTTTTATTTTTTATATGCGAATACAAATATGTCGTTATAATAGAGATACATATTTTAATCATTTTGCGAAAATAAGAAATGCAGTCAATAAATAAATAAATTAATAAAAAAATAAATAAATAAGTAAATAAAACATATGGCACAATTTCTTCATATTGAATCAATATAAATATTTCAATATCAATTAATATTAATTTTGAACATTTATTCACGTCATTAAAAAATTTACTACATCGTATTATGAAATGTGTTTTGGCAGCTTTCAAATTAATCTCGAGGAAACAATGGTCAATGTATAACATATCATGTTTAGTTTTTTTTTTCTAAATTTAAAATAGTCCTCTTTTGTAAAACGATTCGTATATCTCCTATATATATGTATTTAATATAATGCTGTGTAGTTCTACTTAAGTTTGAATTTTAGGATGTAATAAAGTATTCTGTAAAATATAAAAATACTTTTCTTATAAATATATATATATATATATATATATATATATATATTCATCAACGCTTCAGATTTCATTCAACCTTTTGTATAACTACAATTCGTTTTCAACTTGTCAAATTTATATCTGAGCTTGTAACTTGACTACTTCTATCTAGACAAATCGAGTTCACTCAAGGCCGTATGCAACCCTAACATACATTCATACTTACCTTAAGTCTGGACTGCAGCTATTTTGCAAATAAATCTATAATTTCTAAACTACTAGTTCGATTAGCATTACAGTTCACACATAATCGTAGCAGAGGAATTTTCGAGTTTAAGTTTAAATGGCGGGTACTACAGACTACTCAGAAGGGAAACAATGGGATCCTAAATTGGTGCACACGACACGCAAATTTTTTAAATTTTGTTTCACACTTGATTTTAATGATTTTATTTTAAATAAAGCACAGTCATGCTTATGTATTTTATTAATACCTTACACTTATCGAATTAAAAAAAAAAATCTAAAATATAAAGAAATTTTTACATAAATTTTATTTTTAAACATAATTTTAGCAAATTCCTATAAAAGCGAAAAATGACATAAAAACTTAAAAAAAAATTAAGTTTTTAAATTGAAGAAAAAAATTTAATTTTTTTGTGGCCTTATTTTTTGGGACCTTTTTAAAAATGAGTTTAGCCTAGTTTTTTCTCGTCTCTTAGCAACTTTGATGGCCACCATATAATTTTATAATAATCTGTGGTAAATTGTGTATTATATAGTTTTATCTAATCCAGCTCTGTACAAATTTGCGTTGTAAAGTATTAATTGGATTCTAAGATATTAATAAATGATATGATAGGTAATTATTAATTAAAAAAAATATAATACTTATTTCGTATAAATACCTAAAAAAATTTTACTTGCGCGCAAAGCAAAATGTGTTCAGATTAATATATCTCATTTTCCCCAAAAAAATTATATATTTTTACAATTTAAAAAAAGGCATTAAAATAAACTGCAGGAAGTCTGCTAATGTATTCTATATTATTTTAAGACATTTTTTGGCAATTAAAAATGTTAATGAAAACTCTGAAAATTTTGCAATTAAATATGTTAATGGGTCCCTTCGACATGAAGGTAAAAAAAAAACTTAATTCAATCTATCTCCGCAAAGCAGTTCTCCTTCAAAACTCTAACAACAATAATTTTAACATATGGGTAAAAAACAAAAATTTTTACTGGTTCGTTTCAGCCAGATTTTCCTAATTTTTCAACTTTGAAGAACTCTAACTAATAACCATTTTGAAAAAAAAAAAACATATTCGAAATTATTATAACAATTCATCGGTTTCATTCATTGTAAAATTTTTGTGCTTTTATGAAGAATTTCAAAAATTTTGAAAATTTTAAGTAAAAATATTTTCATATATATACATTTTTTCTGATACGTTCGACACTGTATCTCTAATAGTAATTTTTTGCATCATTTCGTAAATAGCAAAATATTTTTTCGGTACAAATCCTAAAAAAATTATGCAATAATAATAATAATAATAATAATAATAATAACAGTAATAATAATAATAATAATAATAATAATAATACATATTCTTCTGAAAAAAATAAATGAATATAAGTATTGAGAAATACAGTCGTTTAAAACTTACCACACATGATAATATTTCTTACAAAAAGCGTAGTTTTTTGAAATAGTTAATTTTCGCAAAACTTTAAACATATATCTTATTTAGTGATAAGAGTTAGATCGAAAATAGTTTCTATAATTTAGAACTTCGAACTATAATGCGACATATGTAAGGATACTTTTTCCTACAAATATTTTCGAAGGTATAAAGTCATATCTTATATTTAAAAACATGCGAAACAAAATTTGGTAATTTGGGAAAATGTTAAAAATTGCATAAAAGTTTTTGCATATGAAAGTTTTTAAAAGTTGTTTATAAAGGAAGTCTGTTTACGCGTTTCAATAAAATCTGTAGAAGAAAAATATATTTTCAAAAAATCGAATAAAATTCAAACAAGGTCAAATTTTAAAAGACGGGAAAAAACCGTTTCGGTATAACTGCTAAAGGATTACATTTTTTGTTTTGGTCTTTTTTTTTTAATATTTATGTGTAAAAATTCAAATATTCAAATTTTTTGTGAAAAATAGGAAAATTTTGAACTCACTTGGACCTGGTCCACAATTTTTGTTATGCCATTAAATGCGCCTTAAAAGCCTTTCTTGCGGTACCAAATTTTCGTATTGTTCCTTTGGCAGAAATATAAAACAAAAAAAAAAAAAAAAAAAAAAATACTAAAAACCCGAAAAAATTACCTTTTTTCATTTTAATTGTGAACATCAATACCTTTTATTTTGGGGTCACCCTAATATACATATATATAATTTTTTTTTTTTTTTTTTGTTAAGACTCAATATAATATGGACAGTTTTCGAATTTCTGTAGTCTATTCAGTATATTTAAATTTTTCGTCTTTATACTTCCAACATTTCCAGACTTAAATAGAAAACAAAGTAGATATATTAAACTAGTCCCATGTTTCGAAGAAAGCAAAAGAGAGCAACATTAAAAATTTATTCTATATAAGAGTGTATTTTCCACTTTATATTAGGAAAGTTTTCTTTCTGCAATTCTTATTATAGAAGAAAAAGAGTGCAGAGAAATATAACAGACTTGTTTGGAATATAGGGTTAATTAATAAATATGCCTTTTAGGGTGATTCCCGAAAGTAGGGCTTATATAGGAGCTATGGTCAATTATGGACCGATACTCATTAACAAGTACTGTGCAGTTTAAATACAAATAATTTTTGTCAAACTTTATCTACGTACTAATATTTGTATAGTTTTAGCTATTTTCGCTATTTTAGCTATTTTCGCGAGGAGCCATGTTCCATTACTAACCGATACTTTTGAAATATGTTTTATTGATTTATACTTAATTAGTTTTTAGTGATTCTATGTTTGGACCAATATTTCTGAGTGTTTCAAACACCAACACAAATGCATATGTTCCACACTATAGTGGTGCAGGATATAAAAACAAACTATTGAGATTACTTACGCTATTTATTTTGAATATTTCAAATCCATTAGTCAAGCCTGCCTTTTTTGCTGGGTACAGTAAGTTCTTTTTAAAATAAAAAGGAAGAAGGTAAATGTTGTGAAATCTCCAAAGATATGACAGTCATTTAATATTCTTTACGCTAATAATGGTTTTATAAAACTAATGGATTTACCTGTCCTTGAATACACCAAACAAAATGCAAACTCCCTCCTTCCATTTTCACTCACACAAATATACAAAAACAAACACATCCCTATACAGCGATTGCATTATGTTTTGTTTTTTTTTTAATGTTTTAGACAAATAAGGATATAACCGGAAAAAAACTGCAATATTCAAAGGAGGAAAATACTTTATGACATTTAATATTACAAATTTGTTTTCTTATCTGCATTTCATTTACATTTTATACGAAGGGTAAAATAACAAGCACAAAAAAAATAAAAAAAAAAAATACTCTAACCATTTTTTATTCGTTTTTGTGCCACAAGTAACGAAAACAAATATAAACATATATTCCTTTTTTTTAAATTACTAAGAAAGTATACAAAAGAAGATTTTTTTATTTTTTCTAAAACTAACTGAAGAAAGTTTTCTTATTATTTTACCACAAAATAATGAAAAAATAAAAAAAAAATAAAAATTCGTAGAATACATTTTTAAATCAACAAAATAACAATTCATTAAGTTATTTTTTTAAGTTGAAAATAAGAAAAAATGCAGAAGATGGAAATTGCTGAACAATTTATAATAGAATAAAAATTTTTTTATTTCGTTTTTATTTCCTCTCTGTTAATTTAAAAATAATAAAATCTTATTCATTTTATTTTTTAAACATTTAAGCGGAGGAAAACAAGAGAATTAAGTAAGAAAAAAGTGTATAAAATGAATTTAAATAGTAAAACTAAACAATAATTTTGCACAGTATTTTGTTAGAAGTAAAATATAAAAAAAAACTATTCACATGTGTACAAACTGCACACCTTGAATGATCTCTATAAAGATATCTTTCAGAAAAGTATAAAATCTTTATGTGTCCTCAAGTAGTTTTTTTTTTTTTTTTAATTAAAAGAGAATAAGTGGTGACGATATGACAACTTGGAGTCAAAATATATCATTTAAAAATTAAATAAATACCTGGGTATGCTGGTTGTAAATGTAAGGGTAACCTTCAAAAAGCACCTATAACTTTTGCTATAAAAGATTTTATTCTTCGGAATATTATAGAAAACAATACTATCGAAGAATATATGAATTTTCCAGTTAATATGAGAACTTTAACTCAGTATATTATATTTCAAAAATTGATTATGAATGATGTCAATGTAAGGGGTACCCTTCAAAAAAGACTTACTACCATGGGTATAAAAGCTTTTTTATATTTGGCTTTTTTTCCAAATGTAATAGTAGGTAATATTATAGTCAAATATCTGAATATGATAAATGGAACTAGAGAACTAGAACTCAATACATTATATTTCAAAAATGGATTATATACCCATGTATGATTATATACAACCTTAATGAAAACTTTTTTACGTTTTCTTTTTTCCTTTAAAATGTATATTATTGTAAACAATATCATTGTCAAATATCTAAATTTTCAAGTCAATATGATAATTAAAACCAAAAATATTATATTTCAAAAGTGAAAAATATACCCGGGTATGCGGTTGTAAACATAAGGGTTAAAATACTACAAATTTATCTTTTATCTTTTTGCCTTATACCTTCATAACACTACCGCCATTTCCTAAAAGTCATTCACGTGAACAGATTTGTGCTTCGGTAAAGCCAGCTAATATTGGTACTAAATACCATTGATTATTAAAGAAATTTTCAAATCTTTTGGAAACCCAAATTTAAATGAGTTTGAAAAACTACCTATATATATATATATATATATATATATATATATATATATATATATAGTTTTGGCGAACGGCGATAGTGTTATGAAAAACAAATTTGCCAAAATTCTATTTTCAACAACATTTAGAAAATTACCACACGTATATAATCCACATCAAAATATCTAATATACAAATCAAAAGTGATATGAAATTATTCATGACAACGAAGATAATATCGATCATAGTGATTTTTTAACATTTTATTAAACAAAAAAGTATGCGTAGATTTTCTCGTTTTTTAATTTTATAAATTTTTTAATTTAATTACGATTAACGAAATATTAAAGACACCACGATCTCAGGTCACGAATACAGTTCATGTAATTTTTTTTCTTTGTTAAAAAGAACTAAAACAGAATAGTTGTACTCGTTATTAATATAATTTCATATAGAATATAAAAAAATGCTAATATAAAGTACGAAAAATTTTGATTAGATTTTAAATTGTTATAATGTTTTTGCAATTTAATATTTTACAGAGCCGCAGAGATTTTAAAATGTAATTTAGGAACTAAAAAATTTAAATATTAAAATTTTGGTTTCATCATATGTCCACAATATAATTTACCACTGGTCAACGACACATTGATTGAATAAAAGTTGGCCTAGTTCTACTAGTGTTTGTAGTTTGTATTAGAGGAATTGGACACATATGCTAAAATTCAAAAGAAAAAAGTTTTTATTTTCAAACATATTTAAGGAATTTTTTAAGTTTGAGTGCTTGCCGGTACTACATGGAACTATTTCTGGCCTTCAATTTTTGTTGTTTTACTCCACCAAGTGATATTAACATGATTCAATCAAAAGTTAATTTAAAAAACTAAAATTAAAAAAAATATATATTGAGGTTCCAGATCTGTTTCTTAAAGGTAAACGTAAAAGGAGAATTTCACATATATCGATTTTATAAAATACTTCGACGAACAGATGAAAAATGGACTATTTATCCCTTAGTAACAAATAGACAATTGTTGAATCATGTGAACTTTATAAATTTATCTTTAAATTTGCGACCAGTAGGAAAGAACGGAGAGCATTTGCAAATATTTTGTGCTCTCTTCTAATAAACGTAAACGATGTTTGAAAACACTCTTTTTACCAAATGATTTATTTAGATATATTGACTTTAATTTAGAACTTTTCAGTTATGATCATTTGCTGTTATTGTTATTTTTTTAATGAACTCATAAAGTGATAAAAATGACCAAACTTCCCCACAAAAGAATAAATCCTCCAAATCTGTAGGACAGAATCGTTTCTCAGTAGGTAGTTTTTTTGTTGTATTTACAGTTTACAAAATAAGTAAAAAATAACTTAATTCTTTGGAGTCCAACAAAATAATATAGATTCAAAATTGGTGCTTTGTGAAAATGATTCAATTCAGTCATCACTAAAGAAACAATTTTTTTTTTTTATTCTGTTATAGGGAAACCACTCAAACGATGCGTATTGATCTACTGAACACAGGAAACCTACTGACCCACAATGAATCAGTACCCATCATTTGTCTTATGCATCAGTGATAATTATATTCATGCATTTTCAAATTTATAACACTAAACGATATATATTTTATATTCCAAAAACTAAGAAAGTTATCACAGAAAATACCAAATTAACTTTCTTACTTATCCAGCAAAAAATGTGTAAGTGCTTCTAAAAATTGACATTATCGCACAAATTCAAAGAAGAAATTAAAGTTATTAATGATACTGACACAAGGCAAATTCATAGTAGGATAGCTGGTTAATTTTTTCATACTTTTTTGTATATATGAAGAGTTTGATAGCTTTAACAACCAAAAAGCAGCTTGCATAAATTTGCCTTGGTACTGACAAGCGGATAAATAAATGTTAAAGCCTCTCATTGCAATAAATCAGCCGATACGTTGTCTTAGTGGAAATATACGAAACAACGACTTGTATACATTAATATAAGGTACTAACCTAATAAAATATGTCTCTATATTTTTAAGCAGATATTGGAATAGTGAAAGCCCCCATACAAAGCAAATCTAAAGGATGTTTGAAGGATATTACAGCGAATGTGGTAAAATTTTGTGGGAATAACTTACTTAACAAGTTACGCAATTGAGATGAAAATACACAATAAATATTATTTATGACATATCTAAAGAACTAAGTTTTACTTCTTATATTTCCAAGAAACGAATGATAATGAAGTATGTAGCGGCACAAAAAAGTATATATTCAGTGGAACTGTCTTGTCTTGTATACTTTATGCAACCATATAATTGTACTGGACTTTTCAAGTAAGAAAAAATTCTGTAAAATTTGTTTAGTTCATAAACTGTCATTTTACTCTCTTAATTTTCATTCTTTTTACTGGTTTTTGGGTGCGCGAATTCCTGAATAAAGTTTAGAAAATGTTTGTTTTGAGTTTTTAAGATTTTTATTTCGTTCACAAAGATACAAATTTTATTAAAAAAAAAATCCCAAAAATTTCCATCAAATTCGAATTTTAAAAAACAAAATAAATTAAAAATGTTCTGAGTTTGAAAATTTCAAAATGCTTTACAAATTTCGGGTAAAAATTGTGAAAGTTGGTCAAAGTTTCACATATAGCATTGTGATCGTGTACTATACAGATTTTTGAAATCGGGAGAAGAACCCTTGTGCCTGTCATATGTCCTTTCTTATCTGCCAAAATTAGTCTCATTTTAAAATTATTCTGCTTATTGTGCCTTTTAGTGGTGTGAATATTCGTACCAAATTTTATTGAAATTGGCTTAGTAAATCAAAAGTTATAAAAATATGTAATTGTTTAAGTCGAGTTAGTTATTTGGGCGTATACTAGCTATAATTGATTAATATTACTCATACGCACACATTGCCATATTCAGTATTAAGCACCAGTGTTGCGAGTTTAGCACTTTCAAGGCTAAATCTAGCCATTTTATTTTGCTTTTAGCCTCAAAATTTTCGTTATAGCTTCTAGCTTTTTTCTGTTGAAATGTTAGTATTTCAGCAACGAGAAAAATGATTTCTTATTTGTTCTTACTAATTTTATTTTTACAAAATCCTCCAATTAAGCATTGTAAATATCAAGATTATTTATTTCTATCCTCCCAAAAATTGCACCTGCGGCGCTTCTTTCAATACCAAAAAAAAAAAAAAAAAAAAAAAAAAACAACTAATTACTCATAAATTTGGATATGCTTAATTAAAATGGAATTGTAGTTAAAAAATCATGGAGGACCACTTCAAAACATTGGCTACATAACCCAAATTTGTAAAGAAATTTGGGTCATTTCGCTGGCATCCGTTCTAGCTTTTTTTAAATTATTACAATATCTTAACAAAAATATAAAAAACTAATGGCAATAAATACAGAAATTTTAACTTTTTTGCCTTATTTTTTGGGGCATTTTGCCATTTTTGACCTTTTTTAAAGTTCAATTTAGCTTTTTTCTTTCTCACATCCTGGCAACACCGTTAAGCATATAAAAAATATTCAATTTGTTTTAAAACATTCTGTTATTTTCTTTTTTGTTGTTGATTTTTTTTAAATCATTACTATACTTAAAAATTGTTTAATGAATATATTTCTGATTATGAATACGTGCACCATTATGTCGAATAAAATCTTAAAAAATAAAAAAGCATTAACATATTTTCCTCCCTTTTTACCTCAAATTTTGACATCTTTGGAACATTAGCATAGAATACCTTAATTTTCTAACAAAAAATGGCTCAAAAGGGCGTTTTTCTTGACTTTAGAAAAAAAAAAAACTGGCAGTTGTTATTTATCGTTTATCATTTAACGAGTCCCAATAATGAAAACTAACTTAAAAACTTAAAAAACATTAACATATTTTCATCTTTCTTAAGCTCAAAATTTGCCGCTTTGTATAAAAGCGTTTTCCTCGACCTCAACAAAAAACTGACAGCTGTTCTTTTTTCATTATCACTTACTAAGTCCCAGTAATGAAAAATAACTTTAAACTTTAAAAAATTAACTTATGTTCCACTCTTTTACCTCAAACTCTACCACCTTTGACTATCGAATCGTTTAAATTTTCTGAATCGCACTACTGGTAACCTCTAGAACAGCTCAACAATTTTATGGACTTATTTTTCCAATATACATGTTATTAGCTATCAACAAACTTTCAATCCATTTTGATTTTTTTCTATTTTTGCCTATGAAACGAATCACTGTGTGATGTGTAATATATTCATCTATAGCCAATATTAGGTAATTTTTCGAGTGAAAATAAAGTGTGTCATTTTTATCAAAATGTTATCAATGAATAATATTTAGACTTTCGATACCACTGTACATTAATTTATTTATAACTGCTACATATTTCTTATATAATTTTTTTATTATTTTTTATTTTATTATTTTTTTTTTTTAGTAGTTGTTTGTTTTTTCATATTGTTGGTGGCAAAAAATATCCAGTATTCTTAATGTTGCGTTTCCTTTCTGTTGATCACATTTCATGTAGAGCAGCTGTTACGAATGTTGAGTCTACCTGGTGTGGCAGCAGATGCTAGAAACCAACGGCTATTATAAATGTGGTAAATGGACAAGGCCAACAGCAAAAAAAAAAATGTTGAGAAAAATATAAACTTACCACAACAGGAACAGCAGCAGCTATGGATGCATAATTTCCATCTATTCATAAACACACATAACGACACAAACTTTATAATTTCTGAAAAATTTCTAAAGACAGAGAAAAAGTTTTGCAATTTCCACATTTTCATATTGTGATTCGTTTTTTTTCTACATTTATTCTTTCATTTAGTTTTTCCATTATAATCTTTTTGTTTTTTTGTTTCTCTTGTTTGTATTTTTCATATATTATGAAAATTCGCATAAAATTACATCAGTGCGCTTAAGTTGATGACGTTACCTGCATTGAAAGCTTCTTTGCATTATTTTTTCTTCTTTTTTCTTTAGACACTGCAAATATGAAATACATACCACACGGTCATAAGAACTAACAGCTATGTGTATTTCTAAGTTTATCCAATTGTATTGTTGTTATGAAAGGATATTGAGTATATGGGGAAATATAATTTTGGTTTTAAAAAGGTATTATCTAATTTTGTAGTTTGTATTTTTATATTTCTGTGCAAAAAGCAAGTTCAAAATGAATATATGCATTTACATTTAAAATGAGCTAAGTAAATTTTTATAACCGTAAATTATGCAAATCCTTTGGTGGCAGTTCATCGGTGACAACAGATACCAAAGAACTAAAATCAGTATTATACTTCACAATTTTATTTATCGTAACATAAGTTTGCAAAAATTTTATTTTTGTTAGTTTTTACATAAACTGTAGGTTTAATACTCTGAAGTTTGCCTGCAATTTATTTAATACATTATGGTCAATATATTGAATTAACAATATAATTGAAAAATATCTTCTAGAAAAAGCAAATTAACATGCCTATTCACAAAACAATATTGTGACTCTGAAATAGTTACAGCATATAAATTGTGACTGTAATCTTAAATTTCTTATTCACAAAATGAAATTTTACAATTTAAATTGTCAAAATAAAGAACCTTTGTGTCGTCGGTCACAAGTATTGTGACTATAAAAATGTGTCAATTTGTTTGTAATAACTGGCGAAAGACTTTACAAATTAGTATTTTGCATATACAAGAATATTTCCTTTCCTGTCACTTATCAGAGCTTTCAAAGAATTAATTCCATTTAGAACTAAATCTCATATAAATTTAATTCAGCTTAAAATAATTGAATTTAGCATTTTTTTAAATCATTCCTCAGAAAATAATTCTCAAGCTTAATTCTTTAGGCTTAACTTTTCATTGAACTAATTCTCTAGAGAATTAATTCCTTACAAAATGGAAATTCATTTTGAGTGATTAAATTTTTCTTTAATTAAATTTTATTACGAAATGAATAAAAATTTTGAATAAAAATTTTTTGCTCTCATTCCCCTCTACTACAAATTGAATGACAAAATTTTTCTTTTATTCTATTTATAAATATTTTTTGGAAAAAAAGTGTTAAGCGAGTCGTAAATCAGTTGAAGTCACACAAAATCAAGATGATTATATCAAGTAAACTTTGTAAAGAAGTTTTACTTTACAGTTTTAAAAATAAATTAATAATAATCGGGATACTATCTCTGCAAGGCTCAGGGATGAATCCTATAGATTTTAAATTACCTAAGCGCATATAACAGATGAAGTTAGTATATGTTTCATAAAAAAGCTTCAGGATTAATAAAAAGATAACAAATATCTTATTAAATGTATAACAGAAATATGCAAGTTCCTGGTAAAGAGAAATTTTTAGGAAAGAAAAAATATTATTGCATTAATCGCACGACACAAAATATGTCTACAATAATAGTGGCTTGCCATAAAATTATTTGCTGTTATAAAAAATGTTAAAAATCCTATGAATTAAATAATGAAAAATATAATTCAATCTAATATAAATTTAATGGTTGAAAAATTTGTTAATTCAATTTGTAATAGTTTGAATTTGAATAAAATTGAATCACATTCAAAGGAATTAATCATTCTTAAGGAATTAATTCACAAATGGATTAATTGCATTATATTTTGAGTTTTGGGAATTAAGCCACAGTATTAGTTATGATGAATTTAATTTAATTTTATTTTAAGAAGTGAATTAAAGAATTAATTCTTTGGAACCTTTGGCACTTACTTTACATTTTTGCTGTTTTCATTTATTTTTCTTGAAATTTGAATTTTTTCATTTTTATTTTCAATTTTACTGTTTTTAATATATTTTAATTATTTCAAAAATGAAAAGTCATTATTTTGAAAAAGGTCACAGTTTGTACTTAATAGAGATGTTAAGCAAGAAAATTAGGGTTTTTATGCCTATGTTAACAGAAGTTAAGACTGAGCCACATGAATAGTCATGTTATACAATCTTAAGAAAATATGACTATTTTCAGACCTTTTCTGTGATAGGCATGTAAAGCAAACAAAATTGCGTGATACGTGACCGACCACCACTGTATATAATATTACTGTATATTTTATAAGGACATTTTTCTGCGTATTGCTTAATTTAAATTTATTTACTCGATACGTGTCTTCTTTAAAATTATGCATATACAATTTTACTACTTTAAGATTTATAAAGACTATTCTTAACATAAAACGAAAAAAATTCAAATAAAAAGTACAAGAACATAAGTATATCATAAATTTGAGTGAACATTTTCAAAATGATTATAGATATAAAAATAATTTTCGTACACATTATTAAATGGTTAATGAAAATTTCATAAATGCAAAGTTCAGATAAATATGTGTACAGTCAAAATAATAGCACCACAAGACCTATCCTTACTTAATACAAGTTATATTTTTATTTGTAGATATTTTTTCTCTAAATACTTTATAAAATTTTTATTTGAAGCATGTTGCTTTACATAAGCCTTTTTTTCTGAAAAATATTTATTTAAAGAATCAGTTTCATATTTATTGGTTGAAATAGGTCATCTAATACATAGGATGGTTGATGTGGACTTCATTTTTATATATTTCTTAATAAAACGTTTATGCTGAAATTAGGAAATTTATTAACTCATTGATCAGAAATGACATTGCGTTCCAATAGAAGATTGAATCTCGTTGATGCTGAACTATCATTTCAACTTTTGTAGTTATAGGTTTATTATGTCATTTCAGAAGTTTACGTATTTTGTCACTTAAGGAGCACAAACAAGAAGCATAAGTCCAATTCCTAAAATTAAAGATTTATGCTCGGAGTTTAAAAAAGCCACCACCTTTAATATACGTCATGCTTCCACAAAGATAAAATTTACAAAGTCAATCCTACATTTTATAATATGTAGGTGGCGATACATTTGTTGATCAAATCTATGTGTAAAAAAATTTAAAAAATGAAACAAGGACAGTTTTTGTAGAATATCATGATCTTTAGTGAAGCAAAATAAATACCTGATAGAATAGAATCATAATTTCATAAGCCTCGAAAGAAATAAAGTTAATATAGGTCCCTATAATAAAAAACACAGAAGTTGATTGACATAGATGTGGTTTTGAAACATCAAGGACCTTATAATGAGATGGGTACCACATCAAGGACCTTATAATGAGATGGGTACCACAGGCCCCAGATGACAATATAATTTAGAACATATGGTCATTATTAAAGAAAACTATTATCGGAGCACAAAGTATGATGAGAAAAGTATTTTCACTACTGTGTGATTATATTTTGCATACGATTTTATGCCAAGAATATCAAAAATTTTTAAATTCCGGGAGTTAGGATAATCAAGCATTAATTCTAATAAGAGAGCAGACCAACATAATTTTTTCAATACTAAAATATTAACTTAGTCTTCGTACATAATAATATTAATCAATTTATTTATTTATTTTTTTTTTTGTAATTCAAGATTGATTTCAAAGAAAACAAAAGCGGATAATCAAGCATTAATGCTAATAAGGGAGCAGACCAACATAATTTTTTCAGTACTAAAATATTAACTTGGTCTTCGTACATAGTAATATTAATCAATTTAATTTTTTTTTTTTTTTTTGTAATTCAAGATTGATTCCAACGAAAACAAGATTATGAATATAAGTAATAGTTACATTTTTTTCATTTTGTAATATTGTGTCCGATTTTATGGTTTTTTTCATGATTCTATGATATATATATATATATATATATATATATATATATATATATATATATATGTATCATATATATATATATGTATATTTATTCATTATTACCACCATATGTGGTTCAAATGCAATATATATTTTTCTAAACTAAACCCTTTAATGGAAGATTGAATAACTTCCATCTTATATTGCTTGAATCACACCGTTTATAAACTAATTGAAAATTACAATGAAGTTGGAAAACAAATATTAAAAACAAAATTTATTTAAAAACAAACAAATATTGAATTTTTCCACTAAGTTTGTGAAAAGGATAAATATTATATTTATTTTAAAAATCTTATTGTCATGGGAATAATAACATTAATATGGTTTAAAAAGAAGGAATACGACAGCAAATATTTAGTGATGGTAGAAGTTATGATATTTCTCATAATAATAAATTTTTGTTTCCGGTAAAAATATTAAAAACATATAATTGTTGCAGTCAACCATATTAACATTTTTATTGAGTGTAAACATTAAATATCAAAATTTAAACAAAAACATTGTTATTATAAATACAGTGTTATTAAAATTCAAGAAAATTAATTGTGCGAAAATAAGATTGTTGTACTGATAATGTTGTAACAACCTCTTTTCGCTGTCTGTGTGTATAAAAAAGTATATATTCCACTATTTTTTTATATTTTTTATGCATAAGGTCCAAAAGGTACTCGAAATACGGGGAAAAAGTTTAGAGTATACTGAAATTTAGTTACCGAGATATGAGCGAACATATTAAAAATTACGTACCAGAAAGTATGATTTTCAGACATATTGATTTTCTTTAATTTCTTGTAAATAAAAACTACGATTTAAGTGAAAAAAGTTGTATTAAGTCTAATTTATTATTTATGAAAAACAGTAAAATTAGATGTGAAAATAAATGTTGGTATGAAAAGGTAAATTTTTGTTTGAAAAACTATATGAAAATTTCAACATTTTTGCTCACACCTCGGTAACTAGTTTTCAGTGCAATTTATTAGTATATCGATTAGGATTTATATATAGCTTTTAAATTTATTTTTAGGAAAAATATGTTTCAAAAAAATCTACATTTTATTAAATTTCTAAAATGCAAGCCTTTACAAATCCAATGCAGATATCTCTTATATATTAAAAGTTATGGATATTTGAATATACTTTCAAAGCTATAGAGTTTTCAAAATTAAAATTAATTTTAAATTTAAAATATCTGGCAGTTTTAGAATGACAAGAACGCAGTTTTGCAATAATGTTATATTCTATTAGTAGATAAGGCCATAAACTTTCATACTAAAAATACTTCCACACTCGTACTAAAAAAATAAAACAATTCATTAAAACAATGAATACTTTATTGTATGCATAACATGATCTAACCATTTCCGTCTTAGTATGTAACTTGCATAGCAATATTTTTGAAATTATCAAAAAGTTTTGAATTAATTCTAAGCAAATAGCTAATGTGCCGTACCGTACATTTTGTTCTAATATTTTGATAGATCGCAATAAGTCGCAGCCACAATTCTCAAATATAATTTTATGATTTTTTTTTTTTTTTATATTAATAAAATCTTTAAATTTTTACCTCAAAATTTAGAAAAAAAAAAGTTATTTATTATTATATTATTATATTTATTATTACATGAAAAAAAAATATATATCAATCTGCAATATTTACTGGGATATATGCAATTACAATTAACATACATCTTTACAAAAAAATTAAATAAAAATAAAATTATTTTAAAAGTTGCAATTTGAAAATTCATAATTCGCACTGTGGACACTTTCCAATATTCTAAGTATTTTTTCCATAATATATGTTATGTTTACCAGTGAATACGAAAGAAATTACTTCAATTACTAAGCCTCTGTTTTCGTATTTTTTGTCGTTCTAATTTGGCTAAATGTGAGATTTTGCAGGGGTAAAAGTTTTTCAAATTTAAAATGGAATTACTTGTATATTTTTTAAAGTAAATATTTTTGTTATTCGAAAAAATTCCGAAGCCAATAAATCAAAATTTTGTGCAGACTTAAAAATATAACTTTGATTAAAAATTGATTATTTTAAACCACTGCAGGATATAGGGTACTCGCTAAAATTTCTAAGGTTTAAAAAAATTTAAATATATAAAGTAATCTTTTTGTCAAAAAAAAAAAAAAAATGCTATTTTTGAGACCTACATATTTCAAAATTTTGATTTTAAAAATGTATTTCTACTTAATATTATAATAATTAAAAATAATAATTGAAATCTTTTTCCTTTTTCATAAAGCAGAAGTTTTTGAATTTTTATTTTAAAAGTTTTAGTGCAAAAATACAAAAAGTCAAAATGAGTAATTAAATTTTTGAAGCCAGAAATATTCAGAAATATTAAAAATATTTTATATCATTTATATTTGTAAAAGTTACAAGCTTCGAAATGTTTTTCTCAAATTTGGTTCTCTGGGGCGCCATCCATACCTCAGCTACACACTTCAGCCAACAGTATACTGAAATCCAAACTCCTTCTCGATATCTCTAGTTTCATTAAGATTAATTTGCAAAAGGCCTTCTTTTGTGGTGTAAAAGAACGTAACAAGATTTGGACAAAATCTATTCTACAATTTCAATTTTTGAAATTTTTATTCAAAGTTATCAGTAAAGGAAAAAATCTAAAAATTTTTATTTATTTTTTTTTCGCACCTTTTTAAGAAATCTTGCAAAAATCTCTATAAAAAGTAGTAGATATTTAAATTTTTCGTATGTTTTTTGATGTTATTTCTACAATATATATCAAATTTTGTAACCCTTAATACATTTTTATGACACTCCTATCCTATGTTTATACTTTTTAATGTGAACCATGTTATCATCTTCTTTTCTCTTTTAAAATATGGTCAGAATCAGTGTTACCGTTTATTGACTTTAGTCGCCAATTGCCACTTTTTCAACCACTTTTTCACATTTTTGTCACCTTTATAAAATGGAACTAAATTGGGACTTTTTAAGATTATGCTCTGAATGACAAGAAACTAAATTTTTTGAAATATCTCGACACAATACATATTAAATGAAGAAATTAATTATTTTGAGATTGTTTCACAATTATCTGATGTTAAAAAAGACCCCGAAGAATTTATGAATGAATCGAAACTGTTAAAAACTAGATCTAATGGTAAAGAGTATGAAGAACTATTTAAAAAATAGAATAACAAATCTTTTTGGGACGGATTGAGAAATCTGAAAAATAGATTAGATGAATACTTGTATCGTAATTTATAGTTTTATTTTGACTCTTAGCAGCACCTGAAAATAAATTGTCGAACAGACTTAAGGTCAGCACCTCTAAATTCGTGCTTTCCTTCCTTAATTTGTTAGACGGAGATTTGTGAGACTGATCCCCAGTAAAATCCTTGTACAAAAATGCAGAAGTTTAATTCATAAAAATAGAATTTTATGTTAACTATTTTTATGAATAAATCTTTATATTTGAAATTAACGAAATTTAATTTAGTAGTTTTTCTTAAACTACTATATTTTTTATGTTTTTATGAAATAAAAAAAATCTACTAAGTTTTTTAGGTATAGAAGAATTTGGCTCTTTTTTCAAAAAAGACTTTTTTAATCCCTTTTCTTTTGACACATTTTAAAAATTTTATTTGCTACATAATCTCATTATCTTTTTCTAACTTCTATATCGACTTATTGTGGATAGAACTATGTTAAAAAAAAAATCGTCCATAGTATATTTTAGGTTATTTTTCAATTAAATATAGATACATTCACAAGATTATGCAGAATCAGAAAATTAATAGCTTTTTTTCAACACCATTCAATGCAGCGGCTGTAATATTTGCAACTGAAAATGTAAAAAGCAATTTAATAAAAAAATAAACACTTTGAAACAAGATGGGATAATTTAAAAACTTTAGATTTAGTACAATTGGCTAGTTGAATTGGAGTTTTTACTACAAAGTTATCTTTATTAAAAGAAAGAAACATTTTATTTACAAATATTTTTTGACTAAAAACCTCAATAAATGAATCTCTGTAACAGTCATTTTCACACATTAAAAGAAAGTAGATGTATGCATGAAACTAGAGAAAGTAGAAAAACATCGTACACGTTTTTTGTCCATGATATCAAATTTCCTCTCAAAAGAACTTCTAATTTTCAAAGGACATACAATTAAAAACGATTAAATTATTATATATATAACTTAATGTCGGTGTCAAATAAAATGTTAGGATCCGTGCAATATATTAACATTTATTTAAATCTTGCAATACAAAAGGGTAAGAAAATATCTTTTTGTATATGATAATCTTTAATATTAATTTTAATGTATATATCAGCATTGTTGCCAAACTTTTTTTTCAGCAAAAATTTTGAAAAAATAAAAAATTTCAAAAATTCAAATATAATTTTTATATATTCAAGTTTTAAATGTTGAGCATATTATAAGCTTTACTTAGTCCTTAGGTTTAGGAGAAAGAGGTATTTAAAATTTAACTCTTTTGTAATTAGTTTTGTAGAGGGTCCATATAATATGAAATTGTAATAAATTTAGAATTTTATTTTTTAATTTTATTTAAATTTATTTAATTTTGTTGCCTTGCACAATTTTAATAACTAAACAAGGTCTATTTTTTATTTATTTTTTATATGTTTGAGGATTGTGAATTAATGGTTCCCTCTACCTAAAATCACTTAAGTATATGTAAGAGTATTCATGCAAAAAGCTGTAAAAATAAAATTTTTGTAATGCTAAAACATTCTATCAAAAAAAAAAAAAAAAAATATTATCAAGTTTCAAAAGGATGGTTTCATAATTAACTATAGTTCCATATAGGGTCCTCCCCGAAAATCAATACTTAAGTCCCACAAAAATTTTAGTATTTTAATAAAATTTGGCTCAAATAAGATTATCCCTAATAACCATATAATGACCTCTCTCAATTATTATTTTAAGGCAAAAACACGATAGGCATACATTATATCAGGCATATCAGTTCTCGTTTCTTTTATAGTTATAAGTGTTTAGCTTATTTCTTGCATTGTTAGAAATTTCTTCTAATGCATTTCACTTTTCGGTTAAATATTAAAAAATCTTAATAATTTCCATTGACTTAAAATGCTTCCTTCATCGCCTTCATTTAAAATTGGAAAGAGAAATCTTAGAACTTATATTATTTATATATATGATGAATTTTTACCAAACCTTCCTTTTTCGTTGTTGGCAATTATAAAGAAGATTAACAGAGTAAAAATATTTTCAAAACAAATTTTTAATTTGTTTTTTAAGAAAAACTCATAACCAAAATGGAAAAAAGTCATCATCTTCACATTGCAAAATAAAATTGGCAATTTTGGTTAAAAATAACAAACGCTGTATATCACCCTACAAAAGTACTTTTCACACATATAAAAATCGATATACGCATGAAACAAGAGGCCATACATATTCAGTTTTTCTCCAGTTTGTTAACAATAATTAAATTAAATTATCCGTTAGATATTAATATTTGTCCAAAAAATTATTGCAAATCCTTAGCCATATCCTTCGCATACCAAAATGTTAGAGATATGAACACAAATTTAAAATTCCTTTATTTAGAGAGCTTGTAACGTGTAGTTGCATTTAGTTTATGCAAATTTAAACACAAATAGTCAAGATTGGGATGATAAATGGGACCAAGAACCGAAATACCAATCTTGTTATACTTTGCTCTTAGAGATAAAAGTATCACCAGACCCGACCGAAGTTCTTTCTTCTGAACCAGTAGTTATACGAACGAGAGCCGAAAAATTTATCTCGTCGGATCATAGGAACATAGTCGTATATATAATATAAAATATATATTCGTAGTTAGGCATTTATCTCATCGGATTGTATTTTGTGACTGAAACTTCTTCTTCAGTCGACCGAGAGGCAAAAAATCTATCATATGATCCTAGCTAGTCGATTGAAAGCCGAAACATTTATGTAATCGGATAGTATTTTGTGGACGTAACCTTGTAGTTAGCCGAGTGAGAGCCGAAGAATTTATCTCATCGGATTGCATTTATTATGTAGAGTGATTATATATGATACTAATTAGCCGATTGAGAGCCGAAGCATTTATTTCATCGGATTGTATTTTGTATACTGTATTCATCTTTCATTTTTCACTAAATTCCAGTTAGCCGACTTAGAGCCAAAGAAATTAGGTATCTCTTCGTGTCACGAAGAACACGAAGAAGTCCCTAACTACGATAGAAAATAAGAGTGTTGGCAAATTTTTCTATTCCTTCGCTATAATATAGAGATCGTCTGCATGAATGCAGTGGTCGACTCTTTTATCCATGTTTAGAAGACGTCGAATGTAATTATAAATGTAGTACCGATGACGGCGATCCTTGCCGGATCCCGTTATCCAGAGGAAAAATATTTGAAAACATGTCATTGACACAACAGAAAATGTTCTTTTGGTAAGGAAAAACTTAATGAAGTTAAACATTTTTGGTCCAATTGATCATTTTGCCAGTTTTTGAAGAACGAAGTGAATTCATATTCTATCTAAAGTTTTAATAAACTCAATGGATAGTACTCAGGTATGTTTTTTAGCTGACCGATTTTTGCATATAATATGGTCCAGATATAAAAGGGCATCAGTGGTGCTAACATCAGTTTGGAAGCCAGTTTGGTTATGTGCCAAAAGCTTATGTTTTCTGATAAATCACATTAGAAGCCCTGAAATCATTTTTTCAAGCAGTTTAGCAATACATGGGAGAAGAGAGATATGTCGATATTAGTCTATATTGTCTATTGGTTTGTTACCTTTGAGAATAGTAATCACTCAAGCTGTTTTAAAAAATTGGGAAATTATCTCCGAATCGAATATGTTGTTATACTGGTTTAGAATATGAAATTTTAAGAATTCTGATGCCATTTTGATCATAGGATAGGATATTTTATCCAAACCTGGTGTTTTTCTTTGGAAGTTTTTAGGCAGTGTGTTAACCTGAATTGTGAGAGGTGCCACTATATCCAAAGATCGAGAGGCACAGGATGTTACAGCTACTGAATATAGTTTTTGTGACTTTTCGGATTTGAAAAAATTGGAAAAATTCGAGTCTTTAGATTTATTAGACCAATTTCGTTGAATGCCATTATACTGTTATTATTAAAAGAAATGGACTAGATGGTCTAGGGGATATAGTTTCCTGTTAATTTTCTTATATTTTGCTACAAAGTTACTGAGGATGCTGTTGGATTTACGTTGTTTTAAATGAACTAGTTTTTGCTAACTTTTTCGCCCGATTAAAAATAGCATTATTATTATTATTATTTTTATTTATTATTATTATTATTTTTTTTTTTTTGTAAATTTCAAGATTATCTGTAGTCATATTACGATGGAATTTTGAGACTTTTGTCTGAAGGTGTTGGGAGTTGGTTTGAACCAGTTTTTATAACCGGTGTGTTTATGTTCGCAATAGTGTTAGTTAAGTCAGATATTGGTAACGGGTCAATTGGTAGGGAATAAAAGGAAAAGATTGCAAAGGGTATGCTAGTTTATATTTGTAGGCCAACTAAGTTGAGAGATGGATTGGTGTTTATTTCTTTACGGGGTATGTATTTTTTTATGAGTATTGCAGTACCCTCTTTGGAAGTTGAATTAGAAATGAAAACATATCCAAAGTAATCCCTGGGTATAAGTAAATTCATTTCTTGCAAACATATTATGTCGGGTTATTAGTACAAAAAGATTTATTAATGTAACGATATATCATAGTCAGTTGCCACGAATTGTATTTGTTTTACGGGAAGTTCTGAATTCAACTGCATTCTGAGAGATCAATTGATTTTGGTGGAGATAAATATACGTTTTTGTTGGAAGCTGTTACCAGAGAATAAAGGTTTGTTTGTTGTTGATCGGATTGTTTGTTATTTGTTTGCAATTTGTTGTTTGTGTCTTTTTGTTCGTTTATTTTGGAATTATTCTGGAATTTTTATTTCGATTGTTTTATTAAACTCAGCAGTGAGATTTTTTATATGGCTTTTTGTTGTAGTTTTAGATTTGCTAGTGATAGAAGTGGTGTTATTGGCGGTAACTGCGGCGTAGGAGGTGGATGAAACTGTTGTTTTTGATTTTTCTTTGTGAATTGTAATATCATCACGCATTGAGCATTTCGTTTTGTTTTCATTTTTAAAATCTCTTTTTGTTGGATAAACTTTACACTGGTTTTACACTGGTGGGGTGGTCTTCTGCACAATTTGCACAAAATATACGAGTACAATTGTTTGGAGAATGGGGGAAGGTTGCAGTTGACAAACGATGGAGAGTTGTTACACCGTTTTATGGCATGACCTAGCAGACAATTTTTGCACCTAATTGGGTTGGGAATATAATCCCGCAACCGTTAAAAGAATTTCCCTCTACTAATTTTTCATATTTGTAAATATCAACTACTCCCTGAGAGTTAAGTTCTTCTATGATTTTTTTTTTTTTTTTTTAATAAATTTTTTAAAGATATAGTGCAAAAGTTGTTCCTTTGATAAAATTTAGATGTTCGTATAGTTTACACACAATTGTGCATATACCTAAAAGTTCTTTAGCTGAAATAAACTTATTTGCCGTTAAGTTATCTTTAACTAACAAGAGTAATTTGCCATATCTTAATTGAATGATGGAGACAATGTCTTCGCTAATGAGGTGTGGTGCTCTTTGAATAGCGTAACACGAATTATCCGATAAAGGTGTATTTTGGATTGTGGGTTCTTGGTGCTAGTCTGGAAAGAGTAGGGAAATCAATAGGACATCCCCCTCTATTTCTCTTTTTCCTTTTGTTTTGGGGACTACGGTCAGATAGCAAAGTAAACCGGTTATCCAGTAAGAGGGGGGGATCAGAGGCCAACATGAATACTTAACACAATAAAACTGAATATTTCTCTTTATAATTAAACTCTTGTTAATAATAAAAGGTAACTATTGATTTTTATTTGTTTTATTTTTTTTTTAATTTAAACAATACTCAGAAACTATTCGACTGTACTCGTTGAATGCTAGTCGGAGACTGATATTTGAAATAAAAATTATGTAATATTAATAATTATATAATTAGTGAAGCATTGGTTTAAAAATATATTTTAAGTCTTTTAATAAACGGAGTATTCAAGTTTAGCATGGATTCTTAAAAATTTGGAGTAGTTTTTAATATGAAGTTTATAAAACAAATCTGTAATACTTATAATTAATCTTCATATTTTTATCGTCCCAAATAAGTTCGAAAACTCATTTATTTATTTTGCATAATTTTTGAGCAAAATTTATTAATTTATCTCAGCTATTTTAAATAAAAACATTTACGTATATAAGTCATGTAATTAAATATTTTATATTTATTTTGGTAAATACATTAAATATTATTATATATTCCAAAATTTCTCAACAATAAAAATTAAATAAATTGGATGCTTATATGTAGGGAAAATCGTCTATACCGCTTCTTCTACTTAACTGAATTTTACGAAACTTATATCAATAGAATAATTACAATTATACAATTATATCACATGCTTAAACTAGTTCAATTATCTTTATATATTTTTCAAATACAAATTTGTTATAAATATTCTTCATCCTCATTTAATCAGCCATCCCCTTTTCGAATCCGTAAAAAATTTAGTTTGTTAATATAGCATTATATTTTTTATACTGTAACAAATTTAAATTATTAAAACTGACAAATTACCGATTTATTGACAAAAAAGTAAAGAAAATATATTTCTGAAAATTTTACCCTTTAATTTTTATTAAAAACTAGCTGACCCGGTCCGCGTTGCTGGCCCTAAGCAAACATTAGTGTTGTATTACCACACGATTTAAATGATGCAAATATTTTGTAAATAAACCGAAAGCTCGGATTTTTGAATGCAAAATTTCGAAAGTTCTAAAATTTTGATACTGGATCATTATTAACATAGGTTTTTTATAAATATCTTTGGAACTACATAACCGATTTAAGAGTTTGATATCTCGTTTTGAAAAACATGACAACGGCTTTCCAAAAAAAAAAAAAAAAGAAAAAACAATAATAATAATAATAAAATAAAATGAAAAAGCAAAAAAAAAAAAAAATAAATATGTGAATACGTCATTGGTGGTGCAATATGAGAATTGGATTTTGCCACGTCCCTTCGCCCGCAGACGGAAAATCATAAATCAAACTTCACAGTGTCACCCGCCTGAATATTCTGAAGAATCCCTGAAAACTTCATCAAAATCGGCCCAGCCGTTTTGGAGTACATACGTTACATACATACACACATGCTGTTTTATATATATAGATATATGTATATTTTAAATATTTTTAATGCTTTATATAAAGGATATTTTCTTAAAATTTTTACTGCAACATATAAATAAAAAATGTTATTATATAGCAGTACTACCGTAGAGAATTTGTAAGAAGAATACATTAAAAAAAGTCTCCAAAAGGGGGATTTTTTTTAGAAAAAAGGTGCCAACTGCTTCAATACCTAAAAACTTCCTTAAAATTAGTTTATTTGATAAAAAAAATGTAACATTTTCGAAAAAACTACTAAAATCAATTTTATTAATAATATTGGCAGGATGTGAGAAAAAAGAGGTTAAATTGAACTTTGAAAGAGGTCAAAAAAGCCTAAATGCCTCAACAATAAGGCCAGATTTTTTTTTTAAATTTAAAAACTTATTTTTGCACATTTTTAATAGTTTTTAATATTTTCTAAAGATATTGTAACAAGATTATTATTAAAGTTAATTGTTATTTTTGATTTGGACAATTTTTTCGAAATACAAAAGAAAACAAAAATGCTTAAATGGATGATTCTTTCAAAATAGAATTTGTATGTATTAGCAAATAAGAAATTATTTTATTCGTTGTTGAGGTACTAACATTTTAGCACATTTCAGGCAATTAAAGAATCAAAAAAGGCTAGAAGCTAAAACGAAAATTTTGAGGTTAAAAGAAAAATATAAAGGCTAGCTTTTGCACTAAAATGGCTAAACTGGCAACACTATTTATTATTAATGAAATAATCAATTTATTTATAATAATTTTTATTGTTCAAAAATAAAGATTTATCTATAAAAATAGTTAGCATAAAATTCATTTTTCTCTTCAGTCTTCCATATTCCCGTCTAATAAATTTAAGGCTGGATTCACAAGTGCTAACCTTAAAAATGTTAGACAATTTATTTTTAATTAGTGATAATTTAGAAAAATGTATTTCGCCGGGGCACTGCTATCTGGTAAAGTAAAAACATAAATTAGGATAAAGGTATTTATGGAATCTGTTCTTTCCCAATGCGGTCCAAAAAGTTTCGGCATTTGGTGTTTTAAATAGTTGCTCATGAACTTTATCATTAGCTTTTGTTTCTAATAGTTTCTATTCATTTATAAATTCTACGGGGTTTTTTATAACATCATTATATTGTTAAATAATGTCAAAATAATTAATTTATTTGTTTGAATTAATATACATATAATTAGTCGAGATATTTCAAACAACTTAGTTTCTCGTCATTTATCATATAGTCTTGTAAAGCCACCATTTATTTCCATATTAAAAAGTAGCCTGGTGATTAAAAAGGGTAAATGGCGACTAAAGTTGTCCAAAGGTAACGTCGTTATATACCGTGAGTCCAATCGCAAAATTTTGGTAATAAATTTGCATCTCCTAAACCATTGATCAGATCAAATGCTTTCGAAAGTTCTAGAGAAAGACCTAAGCTTTCAAGAAAATCATCTTGTAGTTACCCTGTAATAATACGAAATAAGGTACAGGGTGTCAAAGTTGACCATTCGAGTATGCAAAAAATCGTAACATCTACAAATCAAGTCCGATTTTAAAGATTTTTAAATTTCTGTAAAGTGCTTGGCTAGATAAAGAAACATGCTTATTAGTCTAAATTATCTCTTACATTTAAAAATATCTTTACGCTTGAATTTTGAATTTTTGTCCCGACTTTATTTCATATTTCGGGAACAATTTCTGAGGAATATGAGAAAAAACTTTTTTGAAAATATTCTATAATTTATAATACATTCCAAAATAATATGCTCGAATATTATCTCAATTCTTCTAGCCATGGAAAAAATTTTAAGTCAGAACTCTGAAATTAGTGTGAAAAATTACTATTTATACATAGTACAATTCTTTATCTTTTTTCTAAAAGTTCAAGGCTTCAAAAATAATTAATGCAAAAATTTTAAATTGATCTAGATTCATACCCTATATCCAGCATTGGTCGAAAATTGTGAATCTTAGAAAAAAAATCCTGTTTATCAATTAATAAAAAAAAAAAAAAAAACGTAAGGAAAGTTTTCTAAAATTTGCTAAGGCCGTTTCTGTTTCCCGGCTGACCAAAAAGGAATACAGGAATTCAGATATTATGGAAAAAGTCAACTTTTCAAAACGCTTTTTAAATTGCAAAATAAATGAACAAATAAATAAGTAAAATAAAAAATATTAGTACTACATTTCTATATTTCTACTTTTATTTTTTATGTATTATATAAAATAAATATCGGTCTTTCATTTCCTAAAAAGAAGCTTAACTTAAATATATTCTGTGTTTTAACACTATCAATAAGTTTAAAAAATCTCGCTCGACATTTTCTTTATTAATTGATAAACATAAAATTTTTTTCTAAAATTTAACACTTTCGGCCCATGCAAAAATTCAAAATTAAAGCGTAAATATCTTGTTAACTATTACAGATAAGTTAGGTGCATAAGCATGTTTTTTACTTTACAGAAATATAAAAATCCTTGAAATCGGATTTGATTTATAGAAGTTACTTTTTTTGAAACTTTTAAATACTCGAGGTTATCAAATTTGACACCTTGTAGCTTATCTCGTGTTATTATAGGGTGACTATAAGATGATCTTTTATAAAAGCTTAGGTCCTCCTCTACAACTGTCCCATACATTTCAATTCGATCCGATCAGTAGTCTAGGAGATATTTGTTAAAAAAAGTTAAAAAAAAAAAAAATTTAGGAAAATATAAAAATTTTTAAATGCTAATAAAAAGGCGTTTTAGCAATTAGTTCAAAAAGCAATTTAAAAGGATGCACAACGCCCATACTCGAATACTTGGAAAATCTGACTGGTTACTAATCATGAATATATTTCCCATACACGAACAGGATAACCTCACATGCATCAAGAATGAACGTACATTGGCTATTACCAAAAAATAAAAGAAATAATAAATCATCTGAACTTGATTTTATTGTTAAATATTTTTTGTTAGAAATATGTCGAAAAATTACACAGGGCAACACTTCGCGCTGTAGCACGGGATTTCTCAGTTTATTTATATAAACGTGATCATGCAGCTTAAGCCAATACATATATATATTCTTTATTGATACTAGTTATCGAGACAAGCCGTTATAAAAAATAAATGAAGTACTTTTTTATATTATAATTTTCTTTTCTTTTCGCAAGAAAACATTGAAAAATGTTACCTTTTCTTCATTTACAATATATATATATACATATTGCATATGAGATATATTTCATTAAAATTGATGCATAAATGTCGAATTTTTTTCATTATTAAGTGAAGTTATCTTTAAGTTAAATTTAGGGCATCATTTTGTAAAACGAAATTAAAATTTTTTTCAAAATTTTATATTGAAAACAAAAACAAAATTCAAATTTATTTGCTGTTTTCAATACAAATTGTCGAAACGAATTTTCGTTTCATTTTACCAAATCAGGCCCTTAATAAATATTTTGAATTTGTTCAAGATTTTTTGTTATAAATTGCTATTATATTCATTGCTTTATATTCTAATATGTATATATAACAACAAAAACATGATTGAATTTCATAATGATATTTAAAACAAATGACCTGAATAGAATTTTCTAGTGTTTCCATTAAAACCAAAACAACTCGATATTAAATAAAAATACAAAAACTGAACAGAAAACTTTTCTGCATAGACACGTTGAAAACGTTGAAAAGTGAAAGGTTTTTAATGCATGATTTATTACAATTTTTGCGGAAAACAAAAAGTCAGAAAAAAAATAAAGTTTTTATTTTTCCCACCAACACTGAGATTTAAATACTCAAGAGAAATGAAAGTTCTCGTGTTGCCGTGTAATTAATCTTTAAATGTTTTATTATGTTGGAAACACCCCATTGCACTTTAAAAAAGGGGGTTAGCACTACAACGGGCTATGTGCTATTTTATATACTTATACTAATAGCAATTAAACATGTATATATATATATATATATATATATATATATATATATACTTATACATACCTATATAAAACAATTTATATTGTAGTAAAATTCTTGTTAATTTGAAATATGAATAAAAAATATTTAGCTCGTTAACCATTGTTTTTTTATTTTGTTTGCTCTTATTTTATGCAAAAACAAAGTTAATAATAAATATAAAAAGAAATTAAATTTAAATAAGTACAACTACATAAGACAGTGGAGGGAAAATAAATAAGGAAACCGTTTAATAATTTAATTATTATTTTAATTAGTAAGTATTTATTTAGTAAGTATTTAAGTATTTTAATAAACTATACATTAGTATATTTACATGAATTTTAAATTGTCCTTTTATTAAATAATATATAAAGATTCTCTTATAAATTAGTTACTAATATTTGTCATTATTTCGACTATATTTATAGTTATATTCCACAAGATGATTTTGCTTGTAATGTTCTTATATTTATGATCAGTTACAGTATGGCATGTCCTAGTTATTATTAACAAGCTATTATTAAAAGCATTTGTTTGCGGATGCGGATACATGTTACATGTTTTTTTTCTTTGTATATTTATGCACACAATGTACATGCTTATTCATTTGCGTGGATAGTGCCATAAGTATATAAATTAGAATGTTTTTAGGGCTTAAATGGATGTAAGTTAATTAGCGATATCATTTATTGAATTAGGTTTCTATAGGATTATATCAAACTATTTGATGAATAATACGTCTTTATTCTATCAACACCCTCTATTAAACCTAATGAATAAAATTAAGTTCAGGATTATATATAAAGAGCTACGATAATTTTATAATAGATAATTCCATTATTTGGTCATCCTCGTTTACAACAGTAAATATTATTTATTATTTACATGCATTCAATTATTTGTACATACTTTAATTAATATTACAGTAATATATATATATATATATATATATATATATATATATATATATATATATATATATATATATATATTATTTTTTTCTTTAAATACCCTCAATCCTTATTGTAATCCTTTTGTATTAAGTGATTGAAATATGATAGCATAACTACTACAATAAACAAGTAAGAAAGATATAGTCGGCCAAGCTCGACTATATGATACCCTAAACCATTGTGTATGTACATAAAAAATCTGGGAGGGGACTTATATGGGACCTGTGGCCAATTTGAATCCATACTTGTATTAGGTGTAATGCATATTTCTATAGAGTATACATACTGTCGGTGCGCTGACGAAAAGTTGTATGTGTTTTTGAATAACTTTTCAGGAGAGCGAAAGCCATAGAAAACTACATGTTAGTTGTTTCGGTAACTTTGAAATAATCTAAATACTTGAAAATGGATTAGAATTTAAAATGAACAATCAATAAAGCTTTCAGATGGCCCAATAAAACATTTCGAAAAAATACACTTAGGACTTTTCGTCAGCGCACCGAAAATATGTATCATGTTATGTTGATGTTAACATTTATAGGAGTTAAACATATATAGTTAAGGGTGATTCCCTGAACCGGGCCTTATATGGAACCTATTATGGACGATCGTCATAAAAACTTGGCACTATATTTTCTACTTATATGAAACTTCCCAGCAAAAACTTTTGGACCTCGGTAATGGCAACTACGCATTAAAATAGTTTTTGGTAATGAGGCGTCATTAATATTTGACTACTCTATATTACATAAATAAATACTCAGTTGGCTAGACCGTTTTATTAACAACCGGAAAGTTATTGGTTCAACCACATTCTGATTTTAACAAATTCCTAAAAGATATTTTATATTAAACAAAATTTTTGTCACTTGGAAAATTAAGTGCGACATGGTGTACTGAGTAAGACGTTAGTTATTGAAAGTGAATGGTTAATTTGCGTCCAAGTTCAAATCTCACTTTTTTTTTTGGTTTATTTTTTATTTTCGTTTAGTTAGAGTCTAAAAATACCTACATGAATTTGTGAACAACTCGAACCAAAATAACTAGTTATTCAGGCAAAATATAAGCAATTTATTTTTGTTTCCAATTAAACCTGCTAGTTTACCAGTAAAGTAAAAATTTTTTTTGGGTTATTTGTGTCAAATACTAACTTGATACTAACATTTGTATGGGATGCCAATTGGTACTTTTTAAGCCACCTGGCCACTTTTTTGGCTACTTTTTTGAAATGGAACTAAATGACGACTTTTAAAGACCCATATATATCGATCCATTATATATTAACTCCAACGAATAAATTAATTATTTTGAGATTGTTTCACAATATAGTGATGTCAAAAGTGACCCCGAATTATTTATAAATGAACTGAAACTGTAAAAAACTAAAACTAATGATAAAGCTTATAAACAACTATTCAATCAAATACCGAAACTTTTTGGACCTGATTGCAGAACTTAAAAAATAGATTTGATGAATGATTATATCCTAAATAATATTTTTACTTTGGCTAATAACAGTGCCTTGGTAAAACGTCTAAATTAGGTCAACATTTTTGAATCTATGCTTTCAGTCTTAAATTTGTTAGACGTGGATTATTACAGAGCATAGAAATTTAATTAATAAAGAGAGAACTATTTCTATGAATATATCTTTTTTTTGTTTTTTGCAATAATAAAAATTATTGTAAATAAATTATTTTATTATTAATAAAATTTAATTTAGTAGTTTTTTTTAAACACAATACTTTTTATTTTTATTTTTATCAAATAAACAAATTTTGAGGAGTCTTTTTGGTATTGAAAGAGTCGGCCCCTTTTTTTCAATAAAATCCCCTCTTTTGGTCACTTTATTTTTAGAATTCACCTTTTTTGGACGCTTTTTAAAAATTCTCAACTGTAATGCTGATTGAAACTATGGACAAATATGAATCGATTTCCATGAAATTTGCAACATAGATTCATACTTACACAAAACTTTTTTTGTGCCAAATTTCAAAAAATATTGCTATATTTAAGATATTAATGATCGTTAAACCATTATTACGGGAGCAAATTTATACGGGGTCTAGGAGAAATATCAATAAACTTCCTGATTGTGTCAAAATAATAATATTTGCCAAATTTCATCAAGATATCCTTAAAAATCCGACCAGCCAAACGGACATTGTTAAATTGACTCAGTAAGCGATTCTGACTAATATTTTTGTGCATTAAAAACATCAGCACAAACGCGTAACTCTCCAATCATCTATGAACCTGTAGGGTATAATAATACCAAACAAAATAAAACAAGGACAAAACCAGAAATGAAATGTGAGTTAATAAGTTGTAGAAGTTGTTTAACTTATTTTTCAATTAATGAGCTCGCGCCGAAATAAAACAGACATTTACTCATACTTAATAATTCCCATACACATAAAGACAAATCTATTCCCTAATATTCATATTCGTACTTACATATATTCAAATACAACAGTCATGCAGTCAGTCAGACAAAAAAAAAAAAAAAACATACTATTGTAATGCCTTGACAAATTTAACTCGAAGCATGTGACAAAAGGAAGTCTAAAGTAAACAAATTTTTAAAAGGAGTCTGCTACTTGTCTTAATAAATTTAGATAACTGAATTACGAAAGTAATGCTGGGGTAGAGTTTCCAAATTTCCGACTAATTTTCATTCACTGGAAACGGGAAAATTTTTGTGGTGGTACTCAGGAATTCCCGGCAATATTAAATTTACATAAAATAAATAATGATTTTTCTTTTTTAACTTTAACTCACATCACTAATTTTTAGGAATTATTTTCAATTTTAATATTTTATATAAAACATATAAAACAGCTAATACAGGAGGAGAATTTGACATATGTATAATGGCCAATGAATGTTAATACAGTACCTTAAATCTGTCAAGATTATTGATCGAAATGTAATAAAATTTAAAGGGAAATTTCGATCGATTATATATATATAGTCCATTTTTTTTTGAGAAGAAGTATTTTTGGTCAATTTAATATAGTTTGTTAAAATATCAAAGAAATTCAACACTTTTCGACTAAGTTTTTTTTAACTGTTATGTAAAAGTACGAGAAAAATAATTCTCAATTTCCTTAAATGTGAACTTCAATGAAGAATGAAAATATTACAATTTTTATAACTTCGTTCATTTGGATGTATAAAAGTATATTCATTTCTTTAAAAGCAGTAATGTCGAATTACGTCATTTTGTTCTTTCCAGACAACAAATACTTCAGATTTACCCGACTACTGATCTAGTCAAAATTTTTGCAAGAAGCTAGTTAAAACACGGTCGTTTTAAAACTGAAATTTAACTGCTTCAATGAACAGTTTAAACTATCGTTATGTAATCAAATTTTAATACATAGCATTTCTCTATTTTATTAGAAATATTAAACATAGTGGATTAAAATAGCTGAACGCATAACTATTTAGTACTTATTAATTTCTGGGATTCCCTGCTGATATTTCCGGGAATTGGGAAGTGGACGACACACAGTGGCTCAGAGTCGTTCTTTATTGACCAAAACTCTAAGTTTTGAATCGATAGATATTTTAGATTTTTTTTTTGTTTTTTTTTTTGCTTTTTGGTGGAGAGATATTTTCTTGAATTTTTCTCCAGTCTTAATTTTATTAAAATCGGTTCAGCAGTTGTTGAGAATTTTGAAGCTAAAGTTGAACTTTTAATTTTTTTTATAGCAGTATCAAAATGCGGGTTCTTTGTTTTTTGAATCATAGTTACTTATAAAAAGAGTTATAAGCAGATAAAAAAGCAACATTTTAGTAATACCCGAGATAATTTTGTGAGCAGCCCTTTTGCTTTTTCATTGACTTTGAATAATAATTTAAATAATAGAGATGAGCAGATGTGACGTTGCTAGTAATATATTAAATAAATTTTCATTTGTAAAGTTTCGTTCAGTTTTTTCGCAAGTACAAGTATATTGATAATTGTTTTAGATCTCGAAATAAGACTTATATCAACACCTGTTATTTCAGATGCTCTTGCGGGATCCAAAAGGAACCTTCTTTTTGTGTTCCGATCATTCGTATTGACTGATCCTTATTTTTTGATCTATAATCAGAAAGTCGTCCTGAACATGTTTCGTTTTTTAAACTCCTTATTGGTTTCGCTGATTCTTATTGGTCCTGAAAGTTAAAAATCCAAATCATAATTGACTTTTAGTACGTATTCCATGAATCGTATTTTTTTTATGTAGCGGTGATAATTATCTAACGATTTTTCAGGGACTTGGTTTAAGTAGTTTCATGTGGTTTCACATATAATGCAGCTGGATGAAGACTTTGTGTCAGTCAAAGCCTGGCCTACTTTTTTATCTATCCTCGTTAGCACTAATTGGTGGCTTACTTTAATTGTCTGGCCGTTAATTTCTAATTCGAATGATTATAGCCTTGTAATTTGGGCTCTAATATCACTAACTTCTTTTTTAGTGGCATCATGAGTTTCTTTTTTAAATTCAAATTTAATTTGTCTGCAGTATTTCGTAGAAGATTGTATTTGATTTTTCCAAGGCTCGGAGTTATTATTTATCAATCGCAATGGTACAAATGACACCATGAACATATCCATGTCTGAAATATTTTCACATACATATTGCTTGTAATGTTTTTGTCCACAAGAACTATCACATCCCCATTTGCAAAAGAGAGTTACTTGCAGTTTCCATATTTCTTCAAATCATTTCCTTTAAATGATAGTTGCAAGCGTTGAGCTGTATGATTAAGTAGATCTTGAAGTTGTACCTCTGTCGAAATCGGTACTTCTTTGTAGCAATTATGTAGTGATATGATAGATATTTGAGCCTTTTCCAATCGCACGCAATTTGAGCTGAGTATATTGTTGTTTTGTTAATGTTAAATCCAAAAATAAGGCGAATGCCTCTTCATTTGAGAGCTGGTTTTCATCGCTTGGCATTGGAATACTTTTAAGAATCCGTTTTTTTCCCACTGGACTAGAGTTAAAAACCGAAATTGAAACAGCAAAGTTTCTTGAATATTTTCACATCCGATTTCTTCATTGATATCCTTAAGTTTCCACCTTTAAGATCTATAACTACAGTTGCCGAGTAATTTTGGTGGTTATTTTGGTTGGTACTTTCTAAAGATATATGAACGCAAGTTCGCTCTTTAGCCAGTTTTAAAAGCTGGTATTAAATCTTTGTTTGCTCCACCCAACTTTTTTTTAGCGCTTTGTTAAGTTTTTGACGAAATAATTTATTTTATTTTCCAGGTCCAATTGTAATTCGGTGCAGCATGAATATAAGCTTACTTTTCTTTGAACGTAACACAGAACATCTTTCCGGATTTTGTTTTTAAAATACTCTTCGCATAATTCTTTATAGCTGAAGCTATTCATGTTTTATAAAGATTTTAAAATTTGGTTGTTATTGCTTAGATATCTTATATCAACTGAGTTTATGTTCGAATACCACTGGCTCTAATCCTTTCTTACATTACGTTTTTCTATGTTCCTACGTAGCATAAATAAGTACAATAAAAAGGTACTAAAAAATCTAAAAAGGACAAAAAATAGTTAAAATACGCTAAAAAAAAGTAGTAATAAAATAATAACTATATAATATAGTTAAGATCACAAATTACTGGGCTTGGTGTACTTATATTTGAGTCACAAGAACAGGCAAAATAAAAATAGAAAAAATTTTGAGAGTAATTTCATTCAAATAATAAAATTGTTCTACAGATACAAAAGTATATATTGGTTAAAGAGGGTACTTTTACTTTTCTTCTGGTAGTTAATCTGCTTAACCCTTTTTGACCCTCAAAAGTTCTATTCTACTAAATTTGAAATTTTACTAAAATACAGTACCTGAGGAAATATTCAATAACACAGCAGATATAAACAGTGTACAGTGACACATCATACCATTTTTTAAAGTACCAACATAACAAAAAAATTCAACCAATTATCGATAATATTTTGCGAGTAATAATAATTTACTTCTGATCAAATTTACAAAAATTAAATTTTTTTATAAAATAACATAAAATATTTGCATTTAACAGCATGCCACGCCCACAATTACCAATATTTTATTTTATTTCTTAAACTATAGTTCGTTTTCAAACCATATTAATATTGTCATTCCCGCAACAATTAAATGTTACAAATAAACATGCTTCTTACAAATATATTTCCAAAATATATAACTTGTTTATTTTTGAATATATTTGGTTTTTAACTTTTGTTTTCCATTTTAATTATAATTTCCATTTAGTTTACACATTAGTTAATATAAGTAGAAAAGGTTTTGTTATTTGGTGTGATTCGTAGAAAATTTTACTAAACTTCATTTCACAAGAATGAAAACAATTTACAAAAAAAATTGTTTGCTGATTACGTATTAATCGACATGTGTCTATTACGTATTGTATTTTTTTTTAAAAAAAGTTAAGAATTGTCTACACTCTTTATCGAAAACCATATTTTTGGTGGTATTTTAAAAATGGTCCAGTTCACGAGAAAGAAATAACTAAATCGAAATATTTTGGTGATTAGTTTATAACATATCAGTCTTTAATTTTAGGAGGGACATTTGCATTTCGAGTTATTCGAACAATTTATTACGCATAATATTCGAAGAATTTTAAAATGTTATTTTAGAATAACAAATAATTCAAACAATTTTAGGCCCGACATTCGAATAAAACGAATAACTTATTTTTTTGGAATTCAGATAATTTTATTACAATTTGCATAAAAAATATATCTTTATATTAAATTTAAATACATCCAGCGTTTTTAATTTCGTTAACTTCAATGGCTAGCGAAATACCTTTTTACAAATAAAATTTTTAAAAGCACAAGAACGAAATCGACTTAAATCCATTAATTTAAATTTTATTATTTTTAAAAGATTATGATAATTAAGCGTATTGTGCTAGTTTGCTAATCATAAAAGGAACGTGCTAAAGATGAATCACTAATACTAATAGGCATCATTCTACGATCGTTAGCTCTGGAGATAGTATAGCTCACAGAAAATTAACTTTCCTATAGAATTAATATTTTAGATCTTCTGAAAAATTTTAAAATTAGACTTAGTTTCATTGTCAAAAGTCTACAAATTTTGAGTGATCCCCGTAAAAATGTATGAATATACATATAAAATAATTTTAAAAATTGCTTCCACAAAACTTTAGAAAGGTATTAATGCCTTGCGGAAGCACTTAAATTTTTAAGCAATTCTTTCATCTAAAGATAGATATTAACATTTTCGAAATTGTTTAGAATTATCAAAGTAAAAAGAATAATAACATCTTTTTTTAATATTCTAAATTACTTATAAACTTTTCAGTTATTATTAATACACTTCTACCATCAAATTTTTAATAAAACTTACAAAAAATTAAATAATTTACTATATTTTATTTAGTTAAAATTATTCGTATAATTCAAATAACTTCAAATACGTGTTCAAAAGATTCGAACAAACTATAATGTCTAATTTGAACTATTTGTTTTATTCGAACAATAGAAAAACCAAATAACTTTGATACTCTAACACATACATATAAGTCAATGATAATAATTTTTGAATGTGTAAAATTTTTTTGTTTAAATAAAAATTAAAAATATTTTGTTATGTTTAGCTTAACAAAATTTACATAGAAATTACATTACATAGAAATGTAATTTCTAGAAATTATAGTTATAAATTACATTTCTATGTAATTCATTTTTTTTTTTTAATATGTGGGCAAAAAGTGGTTTACTTCACTGTTTTTTTTTCTTATAAATACAATAATCTTTTAAGTATTGCATCAAATTTAAGAAATTTTAAGTTTTTAATAAAAAAACAAAAAAATAAAATAAAATCAGATAGTTATAAAACTACTGAAGACAGCAGTTTTTATAAAATTTTAGTATTAAAGTAATGTTTTATTTATCTGCGTTATTTTAGTTTAGCACTGACCAGCGTTACCGTTTGGAGACTTTAGTAGCCAATTGCCCCTTTTCCAACCACCTGGCCAGTTTTTTGGCCCCTTTTTTAAAATGCCAACTTTTTATGATTATGTGCTAATCCGCATTTAAGAGTTCATAAAATCGAATTTCGAACTAACTTTAAAAAAGCCCTTTTGAGAATTAATTAAACCGATGCCATACTTTCATTATGCGTTGGAATCTTTGAGGCAGTATTTAATTACCCAATATTTATTGTATCGTATTATTAAAAAAAATATATATATAAAAAACAGACTGGGCGAAATAAACATCTTCAAATTTTGCGTAAATAAACTGAAAATGTAAAAGATAGTTGTGCTTCGTCTAACATTTAAGTGTAACTAATAAAATATATTTAAAATTCTATAAAAAATACATTTAGGAAATCTTATAACTTATTCCGATTCTTACCAGTAATTTTGCACGTTTACTGCAGTAAAATTATGTTTTCTTAGGGGAAATAAACTAGCTGAAATTTTAAAATTTGTGCTTAAATTTGTTATATTTCTTCGCTGGAAAATTTTTATAACTTTTGCGGTAAATTTTCACCATCATAGGTCGATTTATCTGGGTTACCTTCTGGTTAGACTACCGGGCAAATGAAACTTTCATTTACTTCACTTTCCTTAGAAGAATAAATTTGTTCTTAACGACCTTGTTATATAGCTTTAATTTTGAATAAAAACTCTAAATAAACCAAAAACTACGTAATAACAGTTATTTTACTTGATGCGAAATCATAGCACGGACAGTCATGTTGGGTCGAATTGACCCAAGCATATTCCTATAAACGCACAACAATTTTTTTAATCAACTTGTTTAATGTTTAAGGTGCTACGAATTACTTTTTAAATTATTTATTGACTTCACTTAAAAAATTAATAACAAAAAGCTTAAAATTTAGACAAAATTTTTTTTTCGTTGTAATTTTATTAGTTTTTATGCCATTTTCCTATATGCGCACTTAAACTAAGGAACCAATTTAGCATTATTAATAATGGTAAATTTCTTCCCAGGCTTGCTTAATTTTTAGTTTTAACTTCATTCTGTGCATTTCTTACGTAAACTTTAAGAGCCATATACCTCCATGGATTCTTCATCGGATTTAGTTCCTGACTGTAAGCCGGCCAGTCCAATAGTGGAATACTATGTTCATTAAACCACAATACACAGTGGGGCAGAATCGAAATTTTTTGGAAATAAATCTGTAACTTATGATCGGCTGGTTGGATTTTCATGAAATTTGGTATAGACGTAGCGGAGGAGTGTACAATGTTAAGTTTGGAAGGGGGGGGGGCACAACAAACCCCTCAGGGGCGGAGCTAAGGGGCTCAAAGTTAGGTACCTCTGACATAAAAAATTTTTAATCGCTTGCCAAATTTTTGTTTCTCGTCTGATTTCAAATATTTTTATACATTTTTGTAGGCCCTGATAAGACCTATAAAAAACATGCTTACATGTCCTATTTATCTCTTATAGTTTTCAAGTTATTTGCGTTTGAATTTTTAAGCACCATAATTTTGTATGTTCTTGGTACAGTTTTTTTTCATATATATTCTAGTATTTCCGACCGATTTTATTAGTTTTTTTCCTATCTATTTTTTTCCTATCTATCTATTATCTATTGAATAAAAAAAATTGAAGTCGATATCTTTACCGAGTCCAAAAATAAACGCTATTAAAAATAAAAAATTTTTATTAATTATTTTTATAAAAATATTTTGTTAATAGATATTATTAAAAGTATACAAAAACATTCATAATTTTCTAAGTAATTATTCACGCAAAGCTAAAGGAAAAAGTTGCAAGTTTATAAAAATATAGTCATGTATACAATAAATTGGAAATATAAAAGTTTAAACGCGCATATTTCAGAAATGAGGCGTGATATTGACTTGAGTCTTTTTGCAAAAGATCGGAAATTATATGTGCTAAAGGACAAGCTTAATTTGGAATGCATATTTTTAAAATTTCTTTCGCTATTTAGAAATAAACCAAACAAAAGGCCCAATTTGGGGTTTTTGAAGAAAATACAAATTTTTTAATTGTAATAACATATTTGTTTATAAAGATATCTTAATGAAATTTGCAATAAATGTGGATCTTATTAATGTAAATAAAAGCGCATTAACCAAATTTCAATCAGGGGTAGGGTTTTCCTGAGTTCCCAAAAAACTAATCAAAGTTCCCAAAAATGGGATTTTTTACATTTATGGCTATAGAATCCACATTTTTCCGAAGGCCCGTATATTTTGATATAAAACTTTTAACAACATATTGAGAATTCTTAAAATATATTCCGCTTGTCGATTCGTGCTTTGGGATTTGAGAAAAAATGGTCTAAAGTCAAAACTTTCATATAAAATGGGTCGAATTCGGGAGGGTGTGTACCATGACCAATTGAGTTATTGGGCTCGTTTTTCATCTCTGTGGAGTTGCCTTTCATGAAAGTGTAAAATTATTATATATTGCTAAAGAAAATTTTATTTTAGATAAAAAAAGAGTGTAGATACTTTTTCGGCTAAAAAAACACAAAAAGTCGTCTTTTTTGGAATTTTCAAATTCAAAATCGTTTATTTTTGGACTCGGTAAAGATATCGACTTCAATTTTTTTATTCAATAGATAATTTTGTTCTTTAACCAGATAGGAAAAAAACTAATAAAATAGGTCGGAAATACTAGGATGTATATGAAAAAAACTGGACCATGAACATACAAAATTATGGTGCTTAAAAATTCAAACGCAAATAACTTGAAAACTATAAGATATAAATAGGACATGTTTTTTATAGGTCTTATCAGGGCCTACAACAATATATAAAAATATTTGAAATCGGACGAGAAATAAAAATTTGGCAAGCGATTAAAAATTTTTTCTGTCAGAGGTACCTAACTTTGAGCCCCCTTAGCTCCGCCCCTGAGGGGTTTGTTGTGCCCCCTTCCAAACTTAACATTGCACACTCCTCCGCTACGGCTATACTAAATTTCATGAAAATCCAACCAGCCGATCAGTTACATATTTATTTCCAAAAAATTTCGATTCTGCCCCACTGTGCAACATAGATTGGTTCGAGATATGGACCACAGCGTTATCCTATTGGAATATGCAATCTTCATCCATTTTTCAATCCATAAATGGGAGAAAAGTATCCTACAACAGTTTATTATAAATTGCGCTGTTTATTTTAGTTGGAACAAAACATATTTTGATTTTCCTGCAACAGAAAAGGCTGCCTAAATCATAACACTGACTCCACCGAAGTTGCATTTCGACATACCAATTTCGTTCGACCTCAAATCATGCCAATAACAAGAATATAAATTGGGACCGCCCAAATTGAATTTCTTTTCAACAGAATAGATTACCTTATTCCACTCATCTGTCCATTTCATATATTTGCTTGCAAATTTTAAATGATGTTCCCTATGATGCTGTTTTAATATTGGTTTGCTTTTTGGTTTCTTCCATCTTATGTTACCATCTCTTTGCAAAATGTGTACTATATGGTTGGTTAAGAGAAACGAATATACTGCAAAGAAAAAATAAACACTTTTAAATGCATTTATAGAAATATGCACCAGTGTATTTATTTTTGTTATAATACATACATATAGGTATATATAGTAATGTGTGAATTATACATTTTAATAAAGCTGTTGAAAGTCCTGTTCGCCAATTTTTACTTGATGTTTGTTTACAAAATAATTGTGAGTCGATTGATATACTCTGGGGTAGCATTTTTTAATTTTTCTGAAAATATCAATTAAAGACCTACTACAAAGGTCAACACTAAAAACATATTGTAAAATTGTGTTCACTACAACACGTCTCATATTTAACCCATTAACGACCAAGATAAAAATATATATACTTCTCCAAGGGTTTTTATTTTCTAGATAAGAACTAGAGTAAATTAGTCAATTATGTTTTGTAGAGGAAAAAAATGCTACAGAAATGTGGTGCCAATTACGTTCCTACCTTATCCCATTTAGTAGTTTTTAAAATTCAAAAATTAAATTGCACAACTATCGCAAAATCGCGAATATGTCTTTTTTCTACACTTTTTTTGATTTTTATTATTACAGAATTCAATAGTATAATTATTTTATCACCTTTAACAGCTCGTTTCGGTAGGCCAGTTACATATAATTTAGGTGAAACCATGTGAGTAACTATGTTCGGTCCTCAGTTTTCTAGGTTTTATGAGCTTAATCAAAAACTTCAAAACACTTTATTAAATATTAAGTGTATGGATCAAGTTAAAATAAAAATTATGAAATCAGTTTACCTTAATATTATCTACATCTTCCTAAAATTTTTATATGAAATACAATTAAAAAATTTTATTCCACGCAAGATGATATTTAAATTTACATCTAACTGGTAAATATTCCACAGTGATTCATAATAATGACGACCTAACAAATAATAATATTAGAAAGAGAAGAAAAAGAAGTAATTCCCTTTAAAACAGGTAATAAAACAAAAAAGCTTCTTACAAATGAATATTTAAAAATCCTAAAATCTCAAGTGTGTTGGTATGTCATAAGCGTATTATGAAACAGATGAGCAGCAATTGAAACTCAATGAAAATAAGTAGATGAGCTTATTAAGAAATTTAAATGTAAACATAGAAAAAAATACTTAGTTTTTAAACGTATTCGTAGAATAAACAAACTTAGTCTAGAAATACAAAACCGGTATAGAGAAAATGCCACTATTTATATCTTAAAGATCTGAGTGTATAGAAGGAAGTCTCAATTTGAGGGACAACGTAAAGCGACGTTTTTTACGCATCGCCGATAACATCGTCAATGTTAAATGTTAAATTTTGTGCAGTGCGTGGAGAGGCAATGAATGTTAATGTCAGTTATGCTGGTATGAGCTGATAAAGTTAAAGATTTCATAAGCCACATTGATGGCGTATTGTTGAACACCATCTGGGGAACAATTGTCTTTTAAACAGAGAGCAGACATCTACATCGAAATACACAGACAACTGTACATAAGCAAACAACTGTGAATTTAAACAATTCAGCCAGGAATATTATTCCCCCAAAACAACCCAAAAGAAAAAAAAAAACTAATGCAAAGTATGGTAAACATTTTTTTTTATTTTCTATTTTTCATGATTTTTACCTCATACTCTTGCACTAATTCAATGTTGAATGAAACGCCTCACTTATTTCAATTATTTTTCATTGTTGCTTGTGTTTTAAATATTTATCAATCACAAGAGTTTGTTAACTTTATGCCTCCTTTCTCTTCTTTATCAAGATATCCCTTGTTTAAATGGTTGTTTAAGTGAACGTATTTGAACTTGCCTATTTTTTTTTTGGTATTATTATTGTTGTTGTGTCTTTTTTGCCTTATGGCATAAATTTGTTGTTGCCTTTTATTGTTGTTTCACTTGCAACGTGTTTAGAAATTAGTTTCTTTTGTTTTTATGATTTGTTGGAATCTCACGGATATCCTAAATAAATGTTTAGCAGCAACACAGTGGTTCCGAAATGCTTTTATGGAAATAATTCTGTAACTTGTGAACCGTTGGAAATATATCAATAATATTTCACCCGACCAGAGACGAGATGTTTTCGAGTTGATTTGAAGGAGCACAGATTCCTGGCAGATCAGGAGGGAAGTGGGTAGACCTTCAAAATTGGTCATCTCGGCTATGCATTTTTTTTAAATTACAAAAAATTTATGATTTCTAGAAAAAAAATTTTACTAATAGATAGTTCTTGTAAACCCCTACAAAATTAATGCTTACATGCGTAGGTTATTTTTATTATTTTAAGAGATATTTGGGTCGAAATAAATTATTTACTCATTTTTTTTTTAACTTGGCGGGCTCAATTGGCCCTCATTTTATTTTAAATATTCGTCGGATTCCTTAGAAAATTCTAAATAATAGATAATAATTTATATTAATCTGAAGTTTAAAAAAATTTCATATTTTTTGGGTTATTTTTCGAAACTTTGACAATATTGTTTTACTTATAACGTTTGTTATTTGTTCTGGCCCATTTAATGCCTTTAAAAGAAATTTTAATGTAGATGTGTGTAGAGTAAAACCGAAGGTCGTTGGGTCAACGGTTTCCCCACAAACTCTATCCAAACTTTGTCAATTTTCCATATTAAGCAAAAAAATATGTAATTAAATATCTCTATATATTATTTTCTGACGGTGCCTCTTATAACGAGAGTGTGACCATTTCAATGGAAAAAAAATTGTAAAACACGGTTGAAATTTTGGGTGTTTTGGTACAAAATAGTTGGTGTGCCTTTAATTTCCTAATTGCAAGATAAATATATTCATATTGCGCCAAAATTGCATCTGAATATCTGTTTAAATTTTATTTAGCTCGAAATATTAATATTATGCATCAAAAATTTACTCAAAATTTAAAGTTTTTCAGGCCATGGTCTGAAGAAATTATACCGTATTTAATTTATTATTTATTATTCCCCACAATGAGTTCAGACATATCAAATACTTTTATATACAGCTTACATATAAACGAGAAAAAAAATATATATACATACATATATATATATATATATATATATATATATATATATATATATATATATATATTCTGCCCAGTCATAAATGAGTTTTTGGCGATTTTTAAAAAAATGCACTCCCAAAATGACCAAAGTTAGAAGTCTACCCACTCCTCCCCCAGTAATTCGCTAGGAATCTGTGCTCTTTCACCTCTGGCCGGATGAAATTTTATTGAGATATTTCTAACGGTTCACAAGTGACAGTTATATATAAAAAAAACGTTTTTGAACCACTGTGTTGTTGCATATTTGGAACATGCTAGACATTTTTAAGCCCTCTAATAATTTTTGGTAATTAAATTTTCTGCTAAATTTTCTAAAAGCGAAAATATTGCTTTTGTGTATTAAAATTTTAAGGTAAATTCTAAAAATTCTTTCGTTTTTAGGGAGAAAAATTAGCAAATATCATGTTAATTTTTAATTTCCTGCTAGATTTTCTAAAAATGAAAATATTGCTTTTGTGTATTAAAATTTTTAAGTAAATACGAAAAATTCTTTCGTTCTCTTGGGGGAGAAAAATTAACAAATGGCATGTTAATTTTATAGGATGATGTGTATAATATAACATGACATTGTCTTGTGTAACATTATTATATTAATATGAATGATATTTAAATATAGAGAAAAATATTAACAAGGATTTTATTTGAAAGTAAAATAAACATATTAAAAGGGATATAATGGAAAAAAAAACAGATTTACTGTGGCAATCGAATTTTATTTAATAAATTTTACCGAAAAGTTCGGTACATGGAACTCGTTTTATATAAAAATAATTCTGTTACTAACACCGTTGCTTGCGTCACAATAAAATTAAATATTTATGTATCACCACACCCTTTAGCTTTTTTCGGTGTTATACACACATAAATTCCACATATTTCTTTGCTACTGATTACAGGCTAAATTTTGAGGCATAGCTTTAACTTTAATCTTCATTTTTTTTTTGTTAGATTAACCTGCATATGTATCCATATAACACCACCCTAAAAAATGTTTACTATTATTTTCTTGATATGAACATATTTTATATCATGTTTAAACTTACCATTTATGTAAATTTGCAAGATTCATACAACATTTTAGGAATATTTCTTTATCTTATGAATTTTTATTAATTATTCATTATTTATTCAAGAAGAAAGAAAAACCTTTCTTATTTTCTTATTTAATTATAAATAAAAATATAATTTTTTTCAAATGTCAGAAGAAATTAAAATTATATTTATTACCAGCACCGAAACTGCTACATTATTGGTTATAAAGAAAAAATTAATATAGGTTTTAATATATGCTAATATAACCATTTTTTATGATTGTTATCACCAATATTCAATTTTAAAAATTATTGTATTCCATTAAATATAGTTGCCTGTATATATAGTTACCTGTAACTACAAGCATTTTCCAACTAAAATTTTTTCTATGTGTAGTAGTATATTCCTAGAAGTAGAAATCTATTTGGTTGAGCAAAACAATATTTTCTTAAATAATAAATAAAATTCATTAAAAACTGCACAGATTCAAAAATATTTTGATTCGTCTAATAAATTACACAGAGAAAACAGTTTCATTGCGACAACCGAATTTTTCGTCAATCGAATTTGATCGGTTGTATTTACTATCTCTAAATTCGATTAAAATTACTGACTGTACGTAACTGTTTTCAAAAATAATTCAATGAAGAGGACTTAAGATACAAGTTAATATTATGAATGAATAAAAAATAATTTGAGTTTTAAAATTTATTTTTAAAAATATAATCAGAGACTGTGAAAAAAAAATAAAATTATTCTTAAAACGCAATGAATGTAATATGATCCAAATCTAAATTCCAAAGATAACCACATTGATGCACTCAATAAATGATGAATTGGAGCTATGGGATGTTCTTTCAAAAAGTCTATTATCTTGTCTCCCTTTTCTCTCTTTTTACTCCTGTAATTTTTTGAATGTGGTTCGTCGCCGCAAGCAGTAATTTTATTACCAATTGATGATTGGGATCCAAAGGTGATTGGGTTATAAATTTTGAGCGACGATTCGCTTCCTTCCACCATTCCGTTTCGGCTTCTTGGAAAAATCGTAGAGATCTAATTTGATCACTTGGTAGCCCCGTTCGCCGAGCGAGATTAAGGTAGAGGTAGACTGAGAGATTGATCCAGTGCTGGATCGTGAACTTCCAACTTGGAAAGACTCTTCTAGAATATTTTCGATGGATTTTTAGGGGAGATATTGGTTCAAGGCATATCGACAAGAGTTGTTGTAATAGGTACAGTCTTGGACAAAGTGGATGTGATTGACATAGTAGGCGATGAGGAGGATTGCCCCGAAAAATTTTCTGCATAGTTGTTCGAGAACCACGTCGATGTTTCCAAAGTCTTCTCCTGTTCCAAATAGTACACTCAATACTACCATTTTCACGTACATATTTCTTAATATATTAATTTATGAAATGACTACCATTTGTTCCTTTTCTTTACTATTTTATTTATGTATTTTTAATTATTTACTGTAAATACTATATACACACCCACACAAATGTGTAACAACTGCTTTAGTTGTGCAGTTGATATTGCTTAATGGTCAACAAGCAATATAATTCTCATTTAGTTGATACATGACTAAGTATAAGTAAACAAAGTTTGATTACACTCGGGTCGATTCAAACAAAACGAGAATCTGCCGCATAAGTCTCTGAAATTATTGTATATAATTGGAAGAGCTGATTAGATTTTACGAAAGTAGAATATAATCGTACTTTGTACGCTCAACTTCGGTTTGGTCCCTAAATAAATTTTTCACGAGTGACTTCGGTTGCTGCGTTCTCACGAGTGGCCTTGCGGCTGCTCGTTCTCACGAGTGGCCTTGCGGCTGTTCGTTGTCACGAGTGGCCTTGCGGCTGTTCGTTCTCACGAGTGGGCATGCGGCTGTTCGTTCTCACGAGTGGCCTTGCGGCCTTGTGGCTGTTCGTTCTCACGATTGGCCTTGTGGCTGTTCGTTCTCACGATTGGCCTTGTGGCTGTTCGTTCTCACGAGTGGCTTCTGGCTGTTCGTTCTCTTAGTTGAATTGCATGGTAGTAGTAGTTGAGAAGTAGCTAGATATTAGCTTTAAGAAACCATTGAACGTATTGTAGAAAAAGATACGATCTTCGATTCCCGAAGCTGCCTCCTGTACCAGAAACCGATCCAGCCGAATACTCGAACCAGTTTGAAAGCCGATTCTAACTACTGAACCGAGCCTACTATAAGCCGATCAACCGAACCGATCCTAATATAAGCCGAAGTGTCGAAGCCGAACGTACGATGTCGATCTTCATTCTACTACCGAGCCAAGGATCTTCGGACCCGAAGCTGCCACCTGAACCAGAAACCGATTCCGCCGTTAACCCGAACCAGTTCAAAGTCGAAGTTAAGAGTGTCGAAGCCGAAAGTTCAAAGTCGAATAGCTGCGCCGAGCCCATTTCAAGCCAATTAACCGAGCCGAGCTTCTATAAGCTGAATGACCGAAACAAACATAATCTAAGCCGATCAACCGTACTCATATTAACATACGCCGAAAAGCCGAAATAAGCCTGGTTAAAGAAGAAGAAAGTGAAGAAAACATTTATTAAGCCGGTGGTATCCGAATTGGAGTTATAGAAATTATTCTCTCGTAATATCTTTATATTTTGTACTTGAAATATTCTTGACGTATTCAATAAAGAAACTATTATTATTTTAACCCCCCAGAAAGGGTAAAACAAACGTCTTATTACTTAAGGTTTGTGGATCCGTGAGTAGACCCTGGAGGCGACTAAGTTACCTCAGCCGACGACAAAACCACGTTATAGATGGTTATGTAAGAGACAAAAACCTAATTATTGCAACAACAAAATACATTTAGTCACATATACTTTTATTTGTGTTTTGAAAAGAAATTTGTAAATTTTATGAAAATTTAGTTTGAACAGTGTCCCACATAAACTACTAGTTTTATTCTATGGTATTAGATTTTAAAATAGTTTTTACAATAGTTTTTTTTTTAGTATTTGTTATAAGAGAAAATTATGAATAGATTTTTTTTCTAATAAACCATTATTTGGTTTATAACAAAATTTTATTAAAAGAATTATTTAATTTTAATATCTTATTTTATTGGTTATAAATAATTTAAAAACTAATGTAAAAGACGAAAACAATTTCCTGCATTTTGACAATTTAAAAAGCGACAAGTTAGAATCTTTTGTACCTCTCACTACCTTACTGACAAGTAATAAAAAAACAATGCCTTAAAGTACGCTTTCATATTTTCACATTTATATTTAAAAAAATAGTCTAAATTTTTTTACAAACTACAAAAATTTAAACACAAACTATATTAAACTACCACAGCAAGCGTTGCTTCCTTAAACAGATAGCTTTTGGTCACTACTAAATTTTTCTACATATGATGTTTTTAGGTAGATCAGCGTTATCGCTGAAAATTTTTAAAAAGTGTCCGAAAAAGAGTATTTAAAACAGTCGCCAAAAAGTGATTTTGTGTAAAAAGGGTCCATCTACTTCAATACCTAAAAAACTTCTTAAAATTTGTTTATTTAATAACAACAAAAACAAAAAATATTGTGCTTTAAGAACAAATACTAAATTCAATTTTATTATGGCGAAAGTAAAGATTTTTTCGTAAAAGTAGTTAACATAAAATTTTGTTTTTATCAATTATACTTCTATACTTCACTGGAAATCCAGTCTTAAAAATCCCCGCCTAACAAATTTAGGACTGAAACCATAGATTCACAACTGTTAACCTTAAGTCTGTGGAGAATTTATTTTCCATTTGCGACAATTGCTGAGAGCCAAAGTAAAAATATAAATTCATTTAATCTAGTTTTGAATTTTCCCAATTCGGTCCAAAACGATTTGGCATTTTTTGTTTTAAATAGTTGTTCACAAACTTTATCATTAGCCTTAGTTTTTAACAGTTTCAGTTCATTTATAAATTATTCTGTGCTTTTTTTTACATCAGTATATTGTGAAACAATCGAAAAGAATTCATTTCTTATTTGAAATTAATGTATAATGCGTCGAGATATTTTGAATAACTTAGTTTCTCGTAATTTAGTACATAGTCTTAAAATGTCGGCGTTTAGTTTTATTTTAAAAAAGGGGGCCAAAAAAAGAGCCAGGTGGTTGAGAAAGGGGTGATTAACGACTAAAGTCGCCAAACGGTTACGCTGAAGTAGATTCATGCTTATACAAAAAAAAAAAAAAAAAAAAACAATACTAAATCATTGCAATGCTTCTATTATTAACTAGAAAACGTCCAGATATACATACAAAAATTTTGTGCTTATATACTAACAGCGTTACCGCTGAGAATTTTGAAAAAGTGTACAAAAAAAAAAAAAAAAAAAAAACAAAATCGCCAAAAAGGGATTTTTTTTTTTTAAAAAAGAAGGGGCCAACTGCTTCAATACCTAAAAACTACTTCAAATGTGTTTATTTGATGAAAACAAAAACCAAAAATATAGTATTATATATATATATATATATATATATATATATATATATATATATATATATATATATATATATATATATATATATATTGTTTTATAATTTGTATAAATCAATTTTTATTATACCATTCACCACAGGTGTAAAGGGTATATATAAGTATATCATTCCATTTGCAATTTCTGAAAGATTGTTCTTAAACCCCAAAAATTAAAATATATCCTTGGAAAAGGAAAAACTACATAACTTAAGTTATGTCGTTTTCCATTTTCTTAATTTTTAGAATTGTAGTATTTCATTACATATTGTGTCAATTTTTTACTAAAATCTGTACATTACTGTAGCAGATAGTGGTCTACATAACAACATAATTCGTTTTATTTTACTTTCTTTTGAAACGTAAAAGTTATATAAATTTACATACGCTTTTTCTCCATATTTCCTATATTAAAATTCATGAATGAGTTTAATATATTTTTTGGCAATATATAATTTTTAAGACATAAATTATATTTTCATAGTATTTTGGAAATTGAATAAGTCCATAATTCAACATATTCAATATATATTTTGAAATTCCATTTTGGAAAAAAAAGTATAACTTGAGATATTATTTAAACAAAATTTTTTAAGGGGAAAAACAACACCATTACTTTTTTGCTATATTTTACGACTATATCAAATAATTTTTCCAACAAATTCAATAATTCAAAATTGTATATCTACGATCTTTAGTTGCAATTTAAAACTTAAAAAACGTTCTTCTGAAAATTAATTAAAATCAATTCAATTCTCTTTTGTCTCATATATATCTGTCGACTTTTTACAAAATGACTTAATTCCAATTTTCAAGTTTTTATACGGAGCTAAAAATCTGTTTAAGAAAAGTAAATTTTTGGTGAGCTATATCTTTAATGTTATCAATAATACAAAGATGTTGATTAGTGTAATCACTGATTCTTTAAAATATACAGATATTTTATGATGAAAATCGAGTTTTTTTCAAAAGTAAAAAATCCGCTATTGATATATTATCCCATTTGTATTAGTATGACCCTATGTGCATATTATTTGTGTATAGCAGGGGATTTTACAGGCAATAGCTTTACAACCCCCTTGAGACTTTAAAACTCTAGAACGATCAGTGTTGCCAGGAGGTGAGAAAAAATTCTAAATTGGACTTTAAAAAATTTAAGAAAAAGCTAAGTGACTAAAAAATAAAGCCGGAAAAATGCTGATATTTTTTTTATTTAAAAACATTTTCCTTTTAGCTTTTGATATTTTTTAAAGATATTATAATAAATTTATAAATAAAACATAGAGAAAATGATCCAATGAGAAATCGCCCACAAAATTCCCAAAAATTTTTTTCATATTTCATATGAAAAATGACCTGATGTTTTGAATTGATTTTTTTTTTTTTAATCATAAATCTTTTTTGATTGATCATTTTATAATAATTTTTTTTTTATTATATTTATAGAGTTTCTATGGTTAACGAAAGCAAAAATAAAATGAGTTAAGCTATATTTGATTTCGAGAATGAAGGCGAGAATATTTGTTTGCCAGCAAAATGACCCAAAGCAAAATCGTCCAAAGCAAATGTAGAAAAATCGCATAAAAATTCCCATACAAATTTGGGTCATATATTATATGAAAAATAACCCAAATTTTGCAATAATTTTTCATCAGTTTTGAGCTATAATTCGTTTTTGATGACACATTTTTGATATTTTTGGTGATTTTTCGCTTTTGTTTTATCTATGTAATTATTTATTTATTTTTTTGAAAATTTTACAACATGTATGAGAAAGTAAAATAAAAAATCATTCTGTTACGAAAATTTTGATTTAGCGAATCCGGGGTTTGAAATACGCCATATTTGCAAACTTTTGCGTCCGGCCGAAGGCCGGCGGTATGAAAAACCGTTTTAATCCAGACCATAATTCTATCCAGGCCAAAGTTAAAACAATTTTCATTCTGACTATGGACGATTTTGTTCAGAAATTTGATCATATAATGGATTCATTTTCATACCAGAAAGAGAAATGGATATGTATGAGTGTGATTTTTAGTAAATATTTGGGATTTTTTCACTTCTTTGGGAAAATTTTTTTATTTTTGGTCAATTTTTTATTTTTTGGTAATTTTTCATTTGGGTGGTTCTTCTATATTAGAGTTTTTTTTTTTATTTTGATGGCAGCCCGAATTAATACACATATAAAATACTTAAATGGATGGATCTGTAAAAATGAAATTAGTAAAAGGAAATAAGAAATTATTTTCTTCTTTGTAGAAATATTAAAATTTTAGTCTTTTTATTGCAATTTTAAGAATGAAAAAAAGCTATAAAAAAGCTAGAAGTTAAAGCAAGTCTTGTTCATACATAGCCAAACAAGGTTTTAATTTTAAGTTTGATTTCTAATTGAGATTGAAATCATTCTGTCCATATATTTTTTTACAAGTGTAAATATTAAAAAAATAGTGTTTTCGCAATTTGATATCAAAAATTTTCAAGTAATTCTTAAAAGTAAAAATAAATAAACTTTCAAGAAAAAATATTTGGTACTTGATATCTCATATTATTCTTAAATCATTCATAAACTTACGTAAATTTTTTTAGGAATATATTAAATTTATTAAGTTTAAAATTTGTTGAAGACTTGTTAATAAATAATTTTTAAAATGTAAGAGGTTCGCCCTAATTACTGAAACGAGAGGAGCAATTTGTTATTGAAATTACACATAATATAAATGTATAAACCTTTTTGTTTTTCCCACAATTTTAAATTAAATCTAACTAAAACCTTTAAAATTGATAATCTGGGATAGAACTATAAGTAATCTTTTTCACTTTTACAGCCGAATTTAAATTATATTTAAGTTTGAATCAGTTTTGTCTATCTAATACAATTTACGATTTGTAAATTCCACTTTGTTGAGGAAGTTATTATTTAAAATTTTTGGTATTATTTGAAATATTGGTATTTTCAATTTAAAATCATATTTTCTTATTAAAAAAATATAAATATAGAATACAATTCGATGAAATCAAGGCATTTTCTGAAGTAAATTTCTATTATTGGCCCTTAAATAAAAATGGTTTAAATATTGTGTTTAAATAAATGACCTTAGCGAACCCCCTAAAATGTTTCCACGGACCCCTTGTAAGCCTCTGACCCCATTTTAGAACCGAAAGTGTATATGTTCTCATTGAAAGCATAAATGTGTACTACACTTATATACAAATTTATTTACAAAATATATTCATACAAATTTTATAAAAATTTTAGTGTTACATACTATACATACTCGTATAAAGAATGCATATCTATGTATATCTTTCTTTTTATCCCCATTTATCTTCTTCCTTCCTCCACCTGGAAATTTCTTTTCATATATTTTACAAAAAAGTAAAAACTTAATTTTCTTCTCATTAATATATTTAAGCGGTTGAGTGGCTGAGTATCAAGTGGAATGAAATATTAGCTCTTGTCGTATCCCAAGTTGAAAAAGGTAAAATGCATAACTTAAGGGCAAATAGTGTTATAGAATACTATGAGAATCTAAAATTCCATTGCCAGCACAAGTATTTGCTTACAATGCCTTGCCTTGGGTATGTCTTTTTTGTTCCTTGTCGTTTTTTTTTTTTTTTTTATTAGGAAAGTAGTGGGTTCATAAAATTAAAAATATTTAAGGTAGTTTTTACAAGTATGTTTATTGAAACATATTTTTTGATATTTCTATGTAGAAAGTCTAATAAAGTGTTTGGGTATATTTTGTTCATATAGTTGTGTGTTTCGAGCTATAGAAATTGTTGGTACATATTTCCCCTTTCTTTTTTTATATAAAAGTAAACTCTTTTTTCAATATACACAAGTATTTTTTTTTAGTATCTATTAAAATGATTGTAAGTGTACTCTATCATTTTTTTTTTTTTGTTTGCCTGTTGCTTATAGTTTATTTTTTGATGATAGAATGCAAAATACTGCCTAAGAACATTCTGTTTGATCGGAAAACCCTCTGGGGAAATTGAAAAGGATTTTTTGTATTATTTGGTGGTAGTTGTTACTGTTGCTTTTTTCATTTGGCCCTTCGGAAAAAAGAAACTAACGCCAACACATTCATAAAAAAATACACACACTCTTACTTGCAGTTTGTTTTTGAGGATAAATATGTACATATGTATGTTTGTATGCACGACAATCAAAAGCTTTTTAACAATGTTTCTGTTGTTTCAGTTGTAAACAAAAACTAAGTGAATAAGGGAGTCCGTTTGTCTGTCAGCCTGTCTTTCGGTAAATACAAGAACGTACATACTTATGTACCTAATAAAGCTGTTTATCAAATGTTGAAAGCCTCAATAAGAAAAAAGGAAGGTAAAATAAATGTATTTCGAAGCAACAGGGAAAATTTTGAGCGTTTCAAAAATATTTTTTATAAAATGTTCAAATAAAGTTTGTATGTATTGTTTTTGCGTGCATGAGAGTGTATTTGAGTTTTTGTATAAAAATAATGCCTCTTAACTATTTATTTGTACATAAAGAACGAAGCAGGAAATACGGAAGGAAGTTCAGGTGATTTGGCCATAATAATGCAAATATTTAGAATAACTTTAAGGCTGTTTTTCGTATGAAAATATTGTTTTCTTTTTCTTGACATTTAAGAAAAACTTCTTTATGTAGTAAAATAATTACAAGTCAATTTTGGTCATGTAATTTATATTTAATATATTTAAATAATTTTATTTAACTTTTAAGTTTTGACGTTTAATTTTTGTAACACTACACTGGAAATGAACTACCACAGACTCTTTAATAAATGAGAAGATTTTGACAACAATTACTAGTAAAGTAAAAAAAATACTACAGAGGGGTTAATTATAACATAACTAAAAAATTGTAGGTATAAATATTTATCTTCTAATCTAAGAAATCATAAATTACACTGTGCTAGAAAATGAAACTTATTTATTTATTTTTTAACAAGATGAGCTCCCATTGGGTAAAACTAAGTCGACGACGTTGAAATCAATGGTATTAAGTTTTGAAAGTTAGTCCATATTTTTGAAATATTTTATTTTTAAAGGCTAAAAACGGGGCTAGAAAAATTAAGTTTTTCTTTTTACACAAATCTAATAACTTAGTTGTTAAATTTCAACAGAATAAACAATGAAGGTTCTATGGAAACATTTAATCAAGAAACTTGAAGTTAATAAAAATATTACTACAATTCCATAAGTAAGCAACTGAGCAACTTTTTGAACAAACATATAAATATGATAAAAATCTGGCTAACATTTAATTAATTTATGATTGCAGTATATATTCAATTAATTTATTGTTAAATTTGCATAAATAATGTCCCTTTTATTTCCAATTTTATATTATTTTTGCTACTCCAATGATAAAGTTTCAACACAAATACTCGTATCGCTAATACTAGCGCTAACTTCGAAAAATGGCTACCACGATTGAATTCAGCGCACTCGAATTAACTTTATTAGTGAGGTGTCGAGCTTGTTAAAATTTGCGACTAACACAGTGTTATTATCGAAATTCATATACTTTAGTTTTTAGCAGATTGTTATTTTTGATTTTTATTTTATCATACAAAAATAAAAATTACTTTCGAGTTTTTAAAATAAAAATCAAAAATAAAAACCAAACAATGAGTTTTATGTTTTCAAATGAAAAGAAAATAATATTTTAAAATTTTTATTTTATTATTATTATTATTATTATTTATTTTTTTTTTAACAATATAAATCTCATGTATTCAAATTTGTATTTAAATGTATAGGAAATGGATATTTTATTAATATGTGGGCGAGGTTCTTCAATCAACACGGATTCTGTGATATCTTGTTAAGATTTGGCATTCAATATATTTCGATAAATCTAATGAGTGTTTTAAAATAAATATTTGTTGATATATGTCATGGAAATTAATTTGAAGCGAAATATTTAATTCTGAGTTAAAAATGTCCGCAACAATATTCGGAAAGTCACTAATTTTCATCCCAAAGTTTAGACCTTTTATTCTTCGATAACAAATAAGTAATCCACAGAGATTAATTAGCATATAAACCTGACAAATAACACATAAACATTGTATGCTTATTAATTACAATAATATAGGTAAATGCAAAAGGCTTTTGTTTTATGCCAGAAAAATTTAAAAATTGTTTTATGATTTTTATTTCTTGTTAAAAAAAAAAAAATAAAATAAAATTCATAGACTGAGAATAAAAATAAAAATCTAAACTGAAGTTTTATTTAAAAAATTATCAATAACACAAGTCAACAAATTAAAAAAAGTTAAATAGTGCCGAGAAACCTCTAGTGTTCTGTAACATGCCGACACTTGTAATACTAAAAATGTGAAAAATTTTTTCCTACGTGTAATTTTGGATATGATGTCAATTTTTAATAGTAGCTGTCCAACGTACTTTTGTCGGCCCGGCTTGAAACCCTATCGGTAATTTTGTTTAATAAATTCATTTTAATAATATGTCGTCGTCGCGAAGAAGTTGTCTCAATGATCCAAATCCAAATGTGTTTTGTTACATTTGTGGTGACTACACCGTTAAAAAGTTTAGAAAACCTATAACGGATTTTGCAAAAAGTGCTTACTTTTCTTACTTTAATTTGGAAATTGAGGATAAAAATAAGCCGTGGATGTGCTGTGAACATTTATGACAGTGTATGAACGGTCAAAGACGTTGTATGAAATTCGGAGTGCCTATGCAGTGGAAAGAAGAAAAAAATCGCTTAGATGACTGCTACTTTTGCTATATTAAATTACGTGGAATTAATCTGAAAAAAAAATTATTTATCCAGTCGTAGAATCAGCCAGAAGACCTCTACCACATTCATTTTAATAATATGTCGTCGTCGCGAAGAAGTTGTCTCAATGATCCAAATCCAAATGTGTTTTGTTACATTTGTGGTGACTACACCGTTAAAAAGTTTAGAAAACCTATAACGGATTTTGCAAAAAGTGCTTACTTTTCTTACTTTAATTTGGAAATTGAGGATAAAAATAAGCCGTGGATGTGCTGTGAACATTTATGACAGTGTATGAACGGTCAAAGACGTTGTATGAAATTCGGAGTGCCTATGCAGTGGAAAGAAGAAAAAAATCGCTTAGATGACTGCTACTTTTGCTATATTAAATTACGTGGAATTAATCTGAAAAAAAAATTATTTATCCAGTCGTAGAATCAGCCAGAAGACCTCTACCACATTCCCAGGAAGAACCTGTTCCAAAATTATGCTCTAAAAATTAACCCTTGTTTGATGAAATCCTTGACAAAATGAGTAGCAACTTAACAACTTAACGATCAATTTAATACTGACTCGGAAAAACTTTTTTAGGAGTATCATCTTCCAGTCGTCTGGAAGATACTTCCACTAGGAACAGTTCTTTCCGACGGAAGATGATTTTTATAACAAAAAGCAGAATTCTCTTAGGTGATTAAGACAAATCAAAATTAAGAGAATTTGACCAAAGTTGGAATAAACAAACGTTAAAAACTAAAAAAAAGAAAAATAAAATCTATTCAAATTTTATTCGAAAAAAGTGAAGTAATTATATATATATATATATATATATATATATATATATATATATATATATATATATATTTAATGGAATGTCTTAAATTTTTCAAGGTTAGTTTAGAAATTTTCATTGATTTTACGTTATTAATTTAAATCCTACCCAGCTTCCATTGCTATTACAATATATTTCTTTATTTTCCAACACTTTTATTATCTTAATGTGTGTGTATGCGTCACAAGGCGTCGTTGCAAATAAATCACTTAAAATAAATAGCATATGCAACAGTTCGAAATAAAAATGGTTTATAACTAGAAAGTAAAGTATAAAATACAATTGAGGTAATCTGAAAACAAAGAAGTAGATTGTGACAATTTTACCAAATAATCGAACTGTATGTATGTATATGTTAGACATCCAATAGTGTTATTTTTTAAAAAGATGGTGGGCGCACACTTTGACATAAATAACATTGCTTTAAGTTCTTGACAGTTATTACCCCAACACGTTTTAAGAAGAACGGGAAAATACCTTTTAAGATAATTGAATTGGTATATAATTTTATGGAGATATTTGCAAATAGTGAACAAAAGATAGATCAAATTTTACATTAAAATTAGCAATATTGATATTTAATTGCTTTTGGCAATGAAATAATATTTTTTATAAGTTACTAGAAATTTTTAAAATATTATAGAACTCATATTTACTATATTCTTCTTTTTTTAGTAGATACTAAATTAATTATCATTGCAGTATGTACATTACTTTGTAAACCTTAATGACAGCATATACATATATGTTTATACGAGTATGTTATACAGTTGTGCTTTCAGCTTAAATTAATACTAAAGCTTTATCAAATGATTAATACAAACAAAACATGATTACTACGAACAAGTAAATAATTTATATAAATATTAAGTTTGTTGTTTATTTTTATTCATTCACTCCATTGGAAACGTGATAATATTGAAAATCTTGTAGTTTAACAAAGACTTTAATTCGTTGCTTCTTTTATTTCAATTTCCGCTGTAGACATTTCAACTTTGTTTGGTTGCTATTAAATGGAGGATAAAACAATAGTCAATAATCAGTATGGGTATTAGGTTATTTCTACAGGTAACCTTCGATTTACGTGGTACTCTATTCTGTATATCACGATTCAAAAATAGTTACTATTTTTGTAATACACGTTTTTATTTAACATGAATTTTATATACCTTTAAAAAAATAAAAATAAAAATAATTACAAAAAATGAATTGCGCGCACTACAGTACTGTGGGAATTTCTAGAAAAAATTTATCATGCTAATGAACCGTAAAATAACTCCATTTGATAGAAAAAAAATCAATGTTCAGGGTAGATTAAAAAATATGAAATAAAATGCACTTATAATTTGAATAAAACCAGATTAGAAAAAATATATAAATAAAATAAAAATAATATTTAAAAAATAAATTTTAAAAAATTATAATGGCAACCGAAGACAAATTTTGCAAAAGCAAATTTTTGATCAGCAATATATTTTTCTACAAATTTAACATTTTAAGGAAAATCTTCACCAGGTGATTTGAATGCTATTACAAAATTTACACAACAATTAATAAATAATGGTGAATAGATCCTCTTTAAGTATTTTCCGTAACACATGATTCATTTTTTAATCAGCAAGAAATATAAAATAATAAGTAAATCATTTTATGTGCTTTAATTTAACGCGATTTTAAGGTTCCAAAACAACGTTTTTCATTTAATTAGTGTTTCTGTTCACGCGATACGATTGTTCCAAAATATAATTTTTTACCTACTCTGAACCTTGTTTTACGCGTAATTTCTCCGGTTCCAATGAGCCGCGTAAATCGAGGGTTACCTGTACTTCATTTTATTACAGAAGTATACAGTGTGTACATTTTTGCAAAATAAAATAAAAGCGAAGTTAAAATTCTTCAGAAATTTTGGAAATTTCTTAAATTAATTACAACCCAGTAAAAATTTTACGCTCCATCGAAGCATTGCAGATAAATAAGCTTTTTCTTCCATACTTAAAAAAATCCACTAAGGCAAGGAAATTTGGCAATAATTCTAATAAAAGAGAAAAAAAGTGATAATAATAAAAACATGTTTCAAAACTAACTTCTAGCATGTATTTATTCGCTTATCTCTAGAGATTACAAAAATAACATTTTATTTAGGAAATGTAATGCTGACAAGCGAGGACACTCCCATCTTTCATATATCTGGAAATTAAAAAAAGCAAGTTCTTTTAAAATACTGCTAAAAATTTGTAATAGACATTGGAAATAGGTTTTTTGTTAATGGATAAAACAATATTTAATTTAATAGGAAAAAGGCACGCCTACCTCCCACAAAATCTGCCATCCTCTTAATATTATCTTAACTTTTTCACCTTCTTCAGTAACTAATAAATTTGCATAAATTTGTTCGAACTCTGATGAGTTCCGGTTTAGATTTTGTATTTTTAATAATTTTTAATCTGTATAAAGTAATATAAATCGATATTACATTACATTGCATTACGAAATATTTTAATATAAAAATTATTATTAGGCTTTTCGAAAAGAAAGAAAAATTTCCTAAATTATATTTTTTTTAAGTTGCGGCAAAAAATAGAGCATAATTCTTTTTTTTATATATTAAAAAATAATACTGAGTTGCAGAATTGAGCAGAACAATTTGTATAATTATGTATATAATTATTACTTTTATGTAAAAATTACATGAGTTCTATGTAATATGTAATATATATATATATATATATATATATACATATTGTATATATGTATCTTATATATATATATATATATATATATATATATATAAAATAAGAAATAAGATATAATTAGCGGTATCCTGTGAATCTTCAGCATACTAAAATGATTCCCAATTTATATTTTTCCGTTTATTTATCTTTTTCTTAAATTTCAAAATAATTTTATTTAATTTTTTATTTCACTTTAATAAAATAAATTACGTCATCATTAAGAAGAACTATTTGAGATTTAAGTAAAAACTGGAAATCAGGCACGTTTTCGTATTAACTTTTCTAATCTGTGGGAAAAAATAGCCTCAAATTATTTTAGAGTGTTAAATAACTGTAAAAAAAATATAAAAAAAGTAAGAAGAATTGCATACGGTATGCTTAAATATTTGTTATACGACTATATTCAACAAAATCTCGTATGTAATATTGACGAAAAATTCTCCTAGAATTTTAGTGAAAACAAAATATTTAAACTAACAGATTTTATCTTCAAAACAATAAAATTTTTCTTCAAATCAACAAATTTTTTAAAATGTTTTTATTAAAAATATTTGTTAAATATGTTGATCTGAATAAAATTTCATTAAAAATTTAACGAAAAATCTGTTAAATCAACGAAAATTTAGTTAACTTGGCAGTAACTCTTCGTAAATAAAACAGCACCAATTTTGTTCAATTTACCACTCTCAAAAGGAGTTAATTTGAGTAAATTATTTGTTAACTAAATTATTATGATTTTTTTTGTTAATTTAAAATATTACTAACATATAAGTAATCAATTTGAATAAAATTATTCAATCTGACTAAAATTATATAAAGTAATTTTGAAGAAATTAACTAACTGCTTCAATTCGTATAAATATCTTCAAATTTACAAAAGGCATGTAAAATTGAAGAAAATTCTTCGAAATCAGTTTGCACGTATTTTTTTTTTTTTGTAAGATTTAATTTATGTTGAGGTTGTTAAATAAATACAATTATAGTTTTTGATAATATTAAAAAAAATATATGTATGTACATTAGGGTGGTCCAACATTGTATGAAGAAAACCAAAATATACCGCACATTTAAACGAACCTAAAATTATGAAAGCATGACGTCCGCTTTCATTATTTCATTAGACTATATTTACCAATTTTCAATAATAATTGAATCAGGATACTTCACGGCTATTTAAGTTGATGATTCCAGAACAAATTATAGAACATTTTTTTCTCATCAAAATTAATGATATATATATATCAAACCATAGCCAATAAAAAAATTATTGTCTTCATGTTTCGTAATTTTTCTAAAAAAGTTAATATGAACGAAAAAAGGATTTTTTATTTAAAATTTGTTAGCAAAGTTTTACTTTTTATTTCTACGAAATTTTTTAATATGAGTTATTTTATAAAATGACAATTTTGTTGACTATTTTTGAAAAAATTAAAAAATATGGGTATTTTTATTTTTCTTCGGTTATCGTTTTATATATGAATCACTAATATTGGTCAAAAAAAATTAAAGTTTTGTCTAGAAGAACATAAGTGGTTATGTAGCATCCTGTTTCTATCATCGTAGGAGGTTGTTCTAAATGACATTCCCTTTGGTAATTTTAGGCAATTTTAAATGTTGCTCGAAAAAAGGAATTTTAGACCACCCTAATATATAAGTTAAGGAACTAAATATATAAAAAGTTACATACTTATAATTTAGATTCAATTTCAGTTGATATGACATTATGATGTTGACCTAAATATAGTTCAAATTAAAAATTGCTTATTAACAGAAGCGTTTAAACTATTGAAACTGACTTCAGCTTCAAAAGCACTTTTTTGTTAAACCGAAAACAGAATGCCAAATATTAACTATTGAGAACTATTTAAAGAAAATAATAATTGTGTTTCGAAATTAATAAAGTATCTTTCGAAAATAAAGCACATTTTATTGACCTAAATAAATACAATACAAAATATTAAACTATGCAATTTAATTTAAGAAAATAGTTGTAATTCAATTTAAGAAATAATTGTAAGTTTTAGTTTATAACAAGAACTCATAATATAGACACATAGTGTCTTACCAATAAATAATAAATAAAAAATAAAAATTGTTTTTTTTTTTATTAATTAAAAAAAAAAAAAAAAAAACAAAAAGAAAAACTTACATACATGACTTATAATTTTATTGATAATTTAGTTGTTACTAGAAATTTTCGAATATACATATATGTAATTATAAAAACGATATTTATAAAAATTTCTTAAAATTTTTAATATATAAACAAATTTGTTTTAAATAAAAATTATTTGAATTAAATAAAATGGACTAGTTAAATTTAATAGAAAATATTCAACATGAATAACAAATTTAGCTAATTTGACTAAAGGTAAATAAAATTGAGAAAAGGTAATTTTATTTTGCTTAAATTGAACAAAATTCTTCAAATTTACTAAAAGCATATAAAATTGAAGAAATTTTGTTAAAATTAACTAATTTATTTTAGTCAAACTGAAGAATTAAATGTAGAATTTAAGAAATTTCTTCAAAATGTTATTTTTTTATTTTTTCCCCAAAAATTTGAAATTATGTACAAGACTTTAGTGGCTAAAAATTTAAGTTCATAAGTGGCGATCAAATTTTATTCAATATTTGCATAAATAACTTTTGAACTATATTTTCTTGTTGTGTCAACAAAAAACTTTTTAGTTTTTGAAATACTAACAGAAATGTTTATGAATCTATGGTTCGTAAATATTGAATGAATTTTAATAATTTAACACAACTTAAATTTATTTAATTGTTTTCCCCTAAAGCATTTCAAACAAATAAATACATTTCAATGAAATTAATTAAAATGCATGACCTGTAAAAAAAAGAAAGGTTGAGGTATGTAGGTTTTGATGCTTAGGATATCATTTTACTTAAATAGATCCAATTATGTTCTTTAATATCGAAAACCTGCTGATGCAAAATTTGGATCTAATCTAATAAATGGAACCGTATCGTAGTCGATATATTTTTTAAAAAAATAAAATAAATAATTTATTTTTATTTGATTTCAGTTAATAATAGCTTTGCTGCATTATTTTTCATTACTTGAAAAGATAGGAAATTTTGAGAAAAACAGCAAAGTTGTCAAACGCGAAAAATTAATTAATTAATTAATTTTCAAAAATTCGAAATACCCTGAAAATTTTGAGATATTTTGAAAAAAAACGCTTTGATAATAATTGGTGTGCTAAAGATCTAGTAGTTACCTAAATTTCAAGTCAATTTTGAATTTAGTTGAATGAAGAAAGCAAAAAAAAAACTTAGCTTTTAAGCTTTATTTAAATATTTTATATTTACTAGAATTAAGAAATAATTTATTAACTTTTTTTTAAATTAATTTTACTTTTCTATTTCAAAATAAAATTAATATATTGAATTTTAAATGCTATTTTATTTACAATAACATGAGATGTCAATCTTTCAAATTGTTTAAATACTCAAAAAATTATATACAAATTTCAAAACTTTATCAGACTATTTTTAATAAATTTTTAATTAAATTACTTTATGCTTTATTTAAAATATACTTAGAGTGAAAATAAAAGCATGTAAAAAGTTTAAGTAAATCATTTCATATAAAACCGAATATGTTCTAAAATATTTGTCCAATTAAAAGAAAATAAATCTTGTTATGTTTTCAAAAAAGTCTTTAATATGTTATATCGTTGCCTTTTGTAGGACTTGAAAAATTTATTAATTTTTTTAATGTTGCTTAAAAATTGTTGACATATACAAATGTACATGGATTACAAGCCTGATTCTCCTACTTTCCAAACAATCTTAAAAAGAAGAAATGAACAAAAATTTATCAGAAACAAAAAAGAACTGTTTTTTTAACACAATTCAAATTTTTTAATGATTTTTAGCTGTAAAATTATGCAAAATTTCAATTGATCTTTTTTTAAGATTTTACTTGAAAAATTACCATCTTTAGACAAATATTTTTATATAGCTTCCAAAATAAAATGGTCTCAAAATACGCGTAATATTCATTATGTATTATTTAATAATATCTGGGATAAATATTATATTTTATATACAAAAATTTGGAGGAAACTTTTTGTGTTGTTATTCAAACGCTTTTTGTAAAAAGTTTTGGATAGATTTTGATTTATAAAATAAAAAATATTTTTCATTAAATGATAAAACTAGTACTTAGACAAATTATTTTTTATTGAAAGTTCATTTTTAATCGAAATTTGGAAATTATGTATTTCGGAAACCCAGGAAAAAATAATGAAATTCCAAAACTATTTATTATTAGAAGAATTTAACATTTTAAAAAATTCATGCATATGTTATGTAATTATTTAAAAAATATCAAATAAAAATACTTAAAAATGTATTTTAAATCTACTGATTTACTCAAACATTTTTTAAAAAAGATGAAAGTTTTTGGATAGGCAATATTGAAGATAAATTCATCAGTCCTTTTTCTATTTATAACTTACTAATTTTTTCCAAAATAATTTTTTTACCTTTTCCTATTGTAAATCGTTCTTCGTGTTTTATATTTCTTAGTTGAAAAATTCATTTTTTTTTCATCCTTTCCTTCCGCGTGGATCCGCGCTTGGTTATATATATAAACGTAATTTTTCCTACCGGGGTTTAAAAGAGATTTTAAAATTGGGAAGATTTTGTCAAATTGAATAAAATTCAGTAGTTAAAATGAATAAACAGAGCAAGATAGTTAATTTGAATAAATGGTTTATTCAATTCAACTAAAATTTAGTAGAATTAACTCAAATAGTGTAGTAAAATTTAATAAAAATTACTCAATATGAAGAAAAATTTTAGCTAAATTTAATAGCATTTTATTCAATTTGACAAAAAGTTTATCAAATTCGCTACTTTTTAATTAACTAAATCAATTACGATTTTTAATAACTTAAACTGAATTACGAAAAATTAACAAAATGTTAAATTGATTAATGATTTTATTGGTTGATATTTAACCTACGTTTCTTTAATTCTACATCTCTTTTTACTTTATTTACTACTCTTTTTTGGTTGATTGTATTTTGAATTAATTTCAAAATAACTTGACGTTTCTCTTTAATTATTTTTATTAAAAGAAGCAAAAAAAAAAAAATATATAAAGTCATTAAATAAAAGAAAAGTAAAATATCACAAAGAACATAAAATATTAGCGTACAATCTTCTGCTTCTTGCTTTCAACGCAAATTCCGTAGACTATGCGACATTTTACTGCATATAAAAATGAAGATTTATTGGATTTATTTGTTTGCTCAAAAAAGTTGTTTGAATTATCCACTTTTAGTTTTTAAAAACTTTCGATACAATTTTTAATTTATTAAAACAAAGCGTTATATAAACTCAATTAAGTTTTTATTTGGGAATGATGAAATGTTTGTTATTCGATACTAACTTAATAATTTATAATATTGCAACTAACTTAGCATTTTGAGCAACAATTTGTATTTTGTTTATAATTACAATAAATTCAGTTGTAAATTTCCATTGTTCCAAATAAACTTAAATAAATTTGAAATTGTTTTTGAAAGTGAATTTTCTTTCGCTTATTCGTCTACAATCTTACAAATTAAAAATCCTTTTGATTGCATATAGGTGGCTAATTTTGAATTTTAAAATGAATTAGTTGCTTATATAAATACGCCTATAAAGATCAACAAAACACATTAGAAGAGATTCTAAATTATGTAGTGCTCTTCTAAAACAATAAGAAATTTGATAATTACGATTACAGCTCACTTAATTTGTTCAAGGGAGGTGTAATTGCAAGAAAACTATCAGGGAGGTGTAATTGCAAGAAACTATTTGAAAAAATCTAGATACGTCTTTTCTATATATAGTCAACGATAAATGAAAATAATTACAATGCTTTAAATCATTAGCTTCATTATATTTTATTCATTATCATCGTTTTGCAACCAAACTTTTTCTGTGATGATCTTTATAGCACATTTTTACTTCATTGAGAATTCTTACTAATAGTATGTATATCAGATTCGGCCAAGGCGAACATAACTTTACTTCTTTTTCATTTTTCACTTATTTTGAATGAAGTCGGTGTTTATTTGGAAATACTTAACTTTACGATGAAATATGAAAAAAATGAAATCGTTTTTGATTTTTAACGATTTTTTAAAAACAAAAACTTTCATTTATAAGTTTTTATTTTAAATATTTCCAAGACAATTTAACAGATTATATTTGAACTATGCTTTGAGTGAAAGGATGAATATGGTGCAATTTGATTTTTAATTCTACTTCCTGAATTTCTTATTAATTTATTTCTTCAACTTTAATGCTGGTATAGTCCCACTGTGTGTTGTTAGAATCTTTTCATAAATAATTTAAAGTTAGTTTTTATTTTCTTAACATTTTTATTAAAAAATCCAAACACACAAATGTTTATGATTCTTTATGTATAGTTTTCTTAGCGAATCAGAAAAAAAAATTGCTTCAAATAAACACCATAAAATTCTTTAGATTTTGCTTAAATAAAACAAGAAATCAGACTAAACAATATAAATAAAATAGAGAAATATACAATGTTTCAGTTCAATTCAATTTCTTCCCTTCAAGTTCTTTCAGAAACAGAAATCTATGAATTTGTAGTTTTAATGGCTAAATTTCTTAACAATACTGTCACGTACTTTTATGATTTGAACTCAATGCACATTAGAGAGTAGAATGCATAACTACACATACATGCATTCATATGAGCATTTTATATAAATTTTTGTTTTGTAAATGCATATATTCGTGTGTGTATTTCAGTGTATCGGTTTGTATAAATAAAACTCAAGAGTAACACGTGCAATATTGGTTCAATTTTTATTACTCATACGCTGTGTTGGTAAATATTAATTTGTTAAAATATATAAGATCTACATACAGCCATACAAGTAAACTTTTCTTGTACTTGTTAATAGTCATGTGTTTGAATGCTTGCAATAAGGAAGAGCGATTCAAGAAAAATCTAGAAAGAAGTTAGAAGCAAATACTTCCATAGAAATATTTTATACCTAAGACGAATTAGTTTAATAAAGAAAGTATATGAAAATATTAAGATAAATTAATATACTACGTCTTTTTTAATTACATATTGTTTTTATAATTTTATTTAAATTTTTGGATATACAGAGAGAAAATTGCATCTTTAAATATTATGCATCTGACCTCTGCTTAACGATTTTAACTTGAGCACTTGGTGTATACAAGGTTAACGAAACTTTTCCACTTTCTAACATTTTTAAGTTCTTGATGTTAGAAAGCAACTTAAATCATAATTTACAATTCATATTAGCTATTAAAATGTTTAGTATTAGGATAATTCCAACAAATTTCTAACCAAAATTACAGTTTTTAAAATTTAATGTCTTCGATTTTTTTGTTTAATTTGGGGAATTCATTAAACTAGTCATCGTACATTTTGGCGCGTATGAATCAGTTTCATATCATTTACACTTAATGTTTTATGGACTACTAAAGTAGGAAGAACTTCTTGAGCATTTTTATCAAAAATGAACAAAGTTCAAGGTTTATGTGCATTATCCGATTTAACAAAATTGGCTTTATTTTAAAATCATAAGGAGGACATATAAAATGAAAAATATCCGCCATACTTAGATGTCCTGAAAAAAGAAGTTTTAATTTGAATTATTTTTTGACATAATGTTTAAAATCAATTTACTGTTATAATGTAAAAATTTTAAAATATGATCTCAATGGGATCAGAAGTTATAACAGTTATAACCGTTTGTCATTTAGTACAATTATATTGGCAAATTCATATCTTTTTAAGTGTTCTGAATAAATTTTTTTAAATTTAGTCTCAAAACAAATGGGAAAGAATAAAAATAAGCAGTCTGGGTCAAGATCCAATATTCAATACCCTACAAGCTTGTGTACAGGCACTAAAACGATTATCGGAAGGGGGCCTTATATGGGACGTTTGGTCAATTATACGATCCTTATTAAATTTATTGCAATAGCTTATGCATATATTAAAATTATTTATGTAAAATTTTATTTCGATATTTGTGATTTTTTTTTGTGTGAATTATATGAATTATATAAAATCTGGTGGAGCGACTTATATTTGTACATAACTTAATTGTGTTAAATTTTATCTCGATATTGATATTTATGTGAGATTTATGGAAATTTAATTAGTTTTAATTATTATTGTGAAATTCTTGTATGATGATTTATACTTATAAACAACTGAAATATATAAAATTTTGTATTGATATTAATATTAATATGGCAGTTGTGCGCTTTGATGTAATTTTTAGGCAGCAAAACCTACATGAAAAATATGATGGGTTACAGTGAGTCAAAGGTCTGTTAATGTATTACTGAAACATCTAAAATAATATCAAATTATTTTTTTTTTTTTTTTTTTTGGTATCAGGAATTTGCCATATTTGTGACTTATTTCAATATGTAATGATCTGTTATATTAAAAATTTAATTAGTTTCAGAAACAGAAATCTATGTGTTACTTAGTAAAGAAAAATTGCTGTAACTTCTGATCCCTGACCATTTTGAAATCTTTACACTATAAAGACAAATTAATTGTAAACATTGTGTAAAAATACAATGGAAAGCAAAAGAAGTTTTTCAGGATATTCAAAGAATAAAAAGTTTTTTTTTTCATTTTAGAGGCCCTTGCGCCAGGAAGATGTTTAGTTGTTATGTTGACTATGATATCTTAAATTTTACGCATTTTTGACAAAAAAGTTCGAGGTATTCAAATTTAGAGTGCTAAATTTCAAAATGCGAGCTGGGTCGAAATTTCTTGGAATTACCCATTGTCTTTTCACATAAAATTTTACCTTTTGTTCTAATATTTTCTAATCGTGTTATTGTTAAATATAACAACAAAATCATTGCTAGAAACGAACAAACTATAAGTCAATCTGCAAATACAAATAACTAACTAAATACATATAAAATTTTAACATATTCATATGTTTGCTTAAGTGCCTGAGGTTTTTTATCATTGTAAATTCATTCATTTGAGATTAGAAAAAAAATTAAAATCTTTTATCTTCCGGTTATGAAACGTGTTCTTGTCCATTTCCAAAATAACAAAATTAATAGCAACCACATCACAATATACAGGAAATACAATTCGTGTTGTTAAGATGGATATTGGATATCCATATATATGGACATTTCGAATGTTATAACAAAATACGAATGGCATAAAAATACAACAATCAAATTACTATAACATGCTATTGTTTTTATAATTGGACTGTACAATGAAAGTATTATAAATAATTTTTTGTTGGTTTATAACTTATTCAACATTTTCACATTTTTGGCTGTTGGCGAAAGAAATGAGACAGAATTAGAAAGAAAATTTTATTACATACATGGGAAATTTAAATAATTGTTTAAAGGAAGATTTTTAAATTTTTTATCTTTTAGTTGAAAAAAAGCAAAATGATTCTTTTAATTCAGATCATGGAATATCCAACATCATTGAATGATATTTACAATCAATTTTGTTGTGGTATTATGCTTTTGTATTTATGATTGTAATGTACAGATTTTATTTTTTATTTTTTGATTTATGAATTGAAATTGAATGTCATTCAGTAATGTACTGAATTGATAAATTATTATAAATTCGGTTATTACAACGAATCTGTTTTCCTAAATGATTATATTTGTGTGGTTTTCGGAAGTAAGCATTATAAGGCACTCTAATATATATCGCTGACTTAATGCTTAACCCATTTTCAGAGGATATTACACGGAAGAAATTTCAATTCGTATTTTATTACTAAATTTATGAAGCCAATTATATTTTTTTACTGAAATCGGACCTATTACTGAATTAGTAAAATCAAACATCCAAATTCGTAAATGCTTTATTGAAAAATAATATTTTTTTGTTATTAAAATATTTTATCTATATATAAATTTGAATGTTTGAAAATTCTGTCAAATTTCTACAACTTATGTGTGAAGTTGTAAAAATAATACTTGTTTTTTACAGATTTTCAAACAATATTTATTTTCGAAACAATTAAATGTTTAATACAATTTATTTAAACAAAATATTTTTTTGCAATTAATACATTTTAAAAAATATTGCAAAAAAGAATTATTCATGAACATAGAATAATATTATATTTTAAGTGTTAATTAAATGTTGTCTTTATTCCTTCGAAACATTTTTCATCTTAAAGAAAGTATCGGTATTAAAATTTAAATAATTCTTATTGAATATACCTTACTTTAAACAGATCGGCATGTTTTCCATGAAAATGTGACTGCTCCATTTATCATTTAGCTATGAATTCCGAATCTACCAAGCGCACAGAAAAAATTCAAATTCATATTCTATTATGAAATTTATAAACCCAAAAATTATTTTATTTGAAATCAGACATATCACAAAAATCCTAAAATCAAACATTGAAATTCGTAATAGTTTTATAGAAAAATAAAAATATTTTTGTTTCTTTATCAAAATAATATACTATTAACTAGTGTGATATTTGTAAATGTTTCTTAAATATATATATATATTATATATATATATATATATATATATATATATATATATATTTATTTATTTATATTATTAAAAATAATATAATAGATAATTGGTTTTTAGCAAAAGGAATATGTTTTTAGAAATATTAATGTGAGCAATTTTATCCAGAAAATGAAACAGACCCTGCAAATCTGTACACCATTACGCCTAAAATTGTTCAAACTTGGTAAAGTTACTCCAAATACAATTAAAATTTAATAGCCCACAATATTACTGATCTTTTGCAACGAATTAAGAATTTCTTCTTTTCTTCATCTGATAAAGTATGCTGCAACACAGCAAATACGTATTCGATCTACTGGCACCTAGTTATAATCCACAAAATCTGCTTTTTTGCTATCAGAGACAAAAAGGACAATTGTAGTTGCATCTTTTTTATCCTGTTATCAAATTATCCTACAAAAAAATTACTTAATTGATAAAAAGATAGGAATCGCTTCATTTGGAAAGAATACAAAATTCTCACCTCCGAAAGTACTCACAAGAGCCACATTTGTATGAGAGTAGTCATTTTATACCGATACACAGCAGTATTTTTCCACATATTTATATCCAAAATTCAAATTCAAAATTTTCACCTCCGGAAGTACTCACAAGAGCCATATATGTATGAGAGTCGTCATTTTATACCGATACACAGCGGTATTTTTTCACGTATTTATATCCTACTCCGCCATAGGTGGTTGGGTATTATGCATTTGAGCTGCTGTTTGTAACGCATAGAAAAAGTTACCCAACATCACCGACCTTAATCGACTCAGAATCACTTTTCCAATCGATCTAACGATGTCGTTCGTCTGGCTGGCTTACTGGACGTCTGGCTGGCTGTCGGGATACAAGGACGAAATCTGTTTAAATTGGTTGTAATCGGTCCATTATTCCACCTAGCCCCATTGAAATCTCCTACCGGAATAGAGTTTAAACATTCAAAAATGCTTTAAAAATAAGAATATTTTATTAAAATTCGGTGCAAAGAAGTTCTGTGTCAATCTTTGTACCAATTTTTTATCGAGATCGGTCCTCAATTGACCACAGCTCCTGTATAAACAGCTCTTCCGAAAATCACTTTAACGTGCATAAATCCCATACGAATGTTAGTATCAAGTTACTATTCGACACAAATAAGTTTTATGTAAGTTGAAATAACATTGCCAAATTTTATAAGAATCGGTCCATAATTTACCGTAGATCCCATGTAAACAATCTTCTAAGAATCGCCCTAAAGTGCATAAAATCATTTAAATGTTAGTATCAATTCATTATTCTGTACTTGTATATTTTATTTTACATTTAGTAAAATTGGCCACAGGTGTAATATAAGTCCCTTTCCGAATTTATATGCTCGTACAAAATGGTGTATGGTATCATAGGGTCGGTCTTGCCGACTTTCTTTCTTTCTTTCTCGTTCTTATTTCTTTTATAGAAGTGTCAAAATATAATTTTTTTTTTTAATTTTGTTTTTGGTTTGAAATTATTTATAATCGAAAAAAATATATATTAGAGTTAAAGAAGTTATTTTATTAAATTTAAAATAAAAAAAAAAACAAATATTACATTGTTAAAAAAATAGTCATATTTTTTTCTGTGTACAAAATTAAAAGGATAGCGAATAACTAACTTTTATGACCGTAGAGATTATCTCACATAGCTTACAAATAATTGTCGGTGATTTTTACCAAGATATCTGTGACGTTATGATGAAATCATCTGCTTTTTTCTTTGCCTTATTAAATTCCGAGCGCAAACCAAATTTTCAAAAGTAATCAAAGGTACCTTTAACACACATGTTCTCTCATAAATAGGTTAAACGCAGTACGAAACCTCCATATAAATTTGGCCACTGCCATACTATATATGTATATCAACTTTCGTCATAATCTGTAATAACACTGGAACGCTTCACAATCTTATCTGTTATTAAAAAAAAAAGAGAAAAAAAAACTACTCACCAAATAAATAATGTTCAAAATCACTATAAGTCTATTTTAATAATCCAACATTTACATTATATTTAATCTGTGTGGGGGAAAACAGTGGACCGATCAAATCATTTTCAATATACGAGAATAATTTTACGTCTATTAGTTAATTGAATTATCTTTAAAATTGCGAACTGCACTTTGCTTACGAGGTTTACATACAGCCAGCCAGACGTTCGGAAAGTGATGGTGCGTATTGGACATTTTTTTTGTGCATAACGAACATCAACACAAACGCGTAATACCTAGGGTGATCGATTATTTGACTTTTTGGTTTAACCGGGTTTCTAATAGTTTAATTTTGAAAAAACCGGTTAATCTTTTTTTATTTTGCAGAAATTTATATTTCTTTCAAAGGACTTTACTTTATTTTATTTCTTTAAAAAAGGACTTTACAAAAATAAACTAATCTTATAATATTCAAGCTAACATTTATTTAGTATAATTTTTTTAAAAAGGAAATTTTAAATAAAAGAAGAAAATAATCATCCAAAATGAGATTAACATGTTTATTCACAGAATATAAATTGTGACCATATATAGTCACTATAGTCTTTAAATTTCTATTCACAAGCTAAAATTTTATAATTTTTAGTTTTCGATTTAACACCTTGTATATTGAAGTTCATATGAATTGTGAGTCTCATAGAAATACATTTTAATAGACAATTAAAAATATGTACATATCAATTTGAGGTCTTTGAAAGTCAAACAGAAAAAATGCAATTGTATATAAAATTCATACCCACATTTCCTGTAGTTTTTCACCGAATATTTTTTAAGAATTAGCGATTCTTCCAAAAACGTTTAAAATTAGTATAAATTTTTTATTTCTTATTTTTTATTTTTGAAATTTAACTGACAAGAAAAGTCAGAATTTTTTTGCTTTTTTCAGAATTTTGTTAATTTTTTAAGACTTTTTTCATGAATAGGCACTTAAGTTTTATATATAGTATATACAGATACTATGGCTTAATATAGAAAAACCGTGTCTAAATTTTTTCAAAATCGATTTTGCAGGTACACCTCTTTTAATTACTAGTCCTTTAAAAAATGAAGTAACCAAATATTGAATTAAAAAATATTTAAATATTGTAAGAATATTTAAATATTGTAAGTGATACAAGAGAAAAAATTCCATTGATATGCGTATTTTTCATTCTAGATAGTTACTACTTTCATATTTGTTTAAAATTTTTGAACTAGTTTAAATTTTACCTTCTACTATGTATATTTATACAACATAACAAGAAATTATACTTTATAAATATTAATCAGTTATTTTTTTTTTTTTTGTATTTTGTATTGAAATAATCGGTTTATTTGACATTCGAAATGAACATTTAGAAAAAACCGACAGTAGTAAACCAAAAAGACCGGTTTTAAAACCGGTTGCAAAACCGAGTCGATCACTCTAATAATACCCTAAACACCTATGGTTGTATAGAAGATTGAGACTAAATATACCCATCACAAAAAGATGGGGGGTATATTGGGTTTGTCGTTCCGTGCATTGTATGTCGAAAAAATTATGTAGGACCACATAAATTATATATATTTTGTGTCCTGGCAATATTCTGAGTCGACCTAACTGTGTCTGTTAATCTATCCGTCCGTACGTAGAAAGCAGGATAGAGCTCGAGGATACTACCTAAGTGGACAAAATTTGCTCAAATATTTATCTTACTATAAGTTTGTTTGGTATTGAAAATGTGCAAAATCGGTTCATACTTTTCACTGATATCTAATAAACAAAAACATGTATAAAAACGAAATTTTGTACAGATAGTTCGAGGATCGATAAATGGACGTGATGCGACCACTTTACCGCCCATCTCCCATATAAGGTGAAATTTGAACGAAATTTTGTATAAATAGTTCAAGGACCAATGTAAACTCGGAAACTAAAAATGGGCATAGTCTACCCACTCTACCGCCCGCCACCCATATAAGCTAAAATTTAAAAAATCGATTAATAAGCAAAAAAAAAAAAAATTAAGGGCCAAATACTAGAAATATAGGGTGACCATTGTAACTTCAGCTCATACTTTTGACTGATGACTCTTAAACAAAATCATATACGATAATGAAATTTTGTACAGATAGTTTGAGGATCGATATAAAGTCGGAGATAAAAAATGGGCGTAATTTTCCCACCTCTCATATAAGGTGAAATATGAACTAACTATAAAAAAAGGGCGTGGTCTGTAAACTTTATCGTCCACTTCCCATATGAGATGAAATTTTAAAAAGTTGGAGATGGTAGGTATATAGATTCGGCTAAACCGAATATAACATTCTCATTTGTTTCCATTATAGTAGTTTTTGATGCTTTTAGTATTTAGAGTAGTTTACAATAATTGAATGATTCATTTAACGGAAAAAAATTGAAAACAAACATGTTGATTATTGATTATTATTAATTATTGATTATTGATTACAGTGTTCATTATTTTAATGAAACCTATTTTGCAAAACGAAACAGCAAAATTTTTGAATAATGAAACAAAAAGAAATATTTTGAAGAGTTAAAAATTGCAAATAAGTACAGCTAAATTATGTCAATTTAAGTTTTGTTGTAAATGTTTATTGGCAGCAATAACGTATGATTAATTTTTTTTAAAATAACTCAAACGCACTCTATATTCATGACATATTTTCCAGTTAAACAGTAAAATGTTATTTCTCTCTATCTAATAAGTTTAATACATATAATTAGCAGTACAAATTTTTTAAACAAAATACTCTTAATAAATGTATAAAGTTAAGATTATAAGAAACCTTATATTTTATATTAAACTTTAATACGTTCTCAGAATCACAAATGTACTCGTATCTAGTATTGTCTATAAAGACATTAAAATCCAAAGAAAGCCATAAAATCACAAACTAATGGCATTATTAAGTAAACATAAATGTGTATATTTCTACTAATATCCCATATAAACAAATACAATAATACAATCACACACATTTGCTAATGCACGCACTTACACATAAGTAGTTTATAGTTTTATATTTTGTATGCATATAGAAACAAAAAATAGAATGAAATAAAAAAGCAAATTATTTTAATATCACACCATTTTGTATATCAACAATTCTAAATCTATTCTACTAACAAATAAAACACATGTGTTGCCTCAACCAAAAAGCAAAATGAAAGCAAAAAATAAAAATTAGAAGAGAAAAAAGTGTGTGTCTAAGTCGATAATATTTATGCTGCAAAAATATTTTGGAAAACCACAAAATAAATATGTGACACTAACATGACTTTGAGGTCAGAGTATCGAAAGTGTGGGATAAAACTGTGTCAGAAATGTTAATGTTTTGTGTTAACATTTTGCTTATTTGTTTGTATTTTTTTTATTCCTCTAAATCTTTATTTATCTTTTTGTTGCAAGTACCTTTAAGATCTTTTGATAAATTTAAGTTTGTTTCTGAAAAATGCTTTAAGATTCTTTTTACACTTAAATTACTATATGCAATACATTTGTGTCACCAAACATTGCCTCAATGATCCCAACGCGAAATGAAGGTACACCACTAGATTAAATAATAAAATCTCTACAGATTTTTAAACTTCGGATAACTTGGATCACCTTTTTTATTACATGTGAAAATAAAAGACATTTATTTTTTTTTTTTTTTTTTTTTCATTTTAAATTTCCACTTTTATTCTGGGTACTTAATAAGTTGTTATGTATACATTTGCAATATATGAGTAGCTACATTATTCAAACAATTTAAGTGATACATATTTAGCATAAACATATATAAAAATGCAAAAGACCATAACCACAGAAAAATCAAATGTTGGTTTTTACTGGATTATAAGCTAGATCTGCACAAAAGGACTTATATTCATATCTTCAAAACTGACATCAATAGTAGCAAAAGTCAAAAGGTCGTCACATCAAACTAAATGCAACAGTTGCAAAATTTGTTCCATTTAACAAAAGTTTTGGTATGCTTTATTTATTTTTGCTTTAAGTGGGAGATTAAAAATTTTACTAATTGCTTAATTTTAAAGCAAAAAACTAAAAATTTTTGTTACGGTCTTTTAGATTTTCATAATTTTTTTTTTTTTTTTTTTGCTTTTGATGTAAAAAATTACAAAGTGTGGTTACAAATTTTTGCATTTTAGATGACGATATATCGTTTATAAGTTTTGTGGTAATACTATTTTTATCAAACTTGTTACAGATCTGAACTAACAGGACTTCGAATTAATAGAACCTTGAATTAATAGAATGCAAATTTTTAGCACCATTGTTTTCATTTTATAATCAAAATTGTTACTCAAAATGCAAAAACTTACAAAAAGGGTTCAAAATTACTTAACTTTTCCCATTCTTCTAAATTTATTTGTTTGCTTTTTTATACTTTTTGATCTCTTCAATCTTAAACTAACCGGATTTTGTACATAAATTCTACAGCTTCTTTGCTATTGAGCAGATTATCAGCAGTTACACACAGGCTAGTCGAATTTTGATAACAAAATTTTTAAAATTTTTTAGTTTCTTGGGCGGAGTCTGTGCGCCACTCAGGAATTGATACTTGTTGTAATTATGCATATTTTGCGCTATATCTCTCGGTATGCCCTAAATAGTCAACGCGGTAGATAGTCTTAAAGTTTGGAAAACAAGGGTAAAAATTTTAAATATAAAATCAGATCTTTGCGAGGCACATTCAAAGTTTATAATGGAACATCAGGGATTACTGAGTAAACTTATGTTTTTGTTATTTTACACAATGAAATCGAAAGAGCTTTGAGAATAAATTTGTTAAAAAAATTTTTTCTTGAGTTTTTAAAAATTATGCAAACATTTTAGTTCTTGTTTTTGTGTTTCCATTCTGCAAATTGCAATTTGTACAAATCTTGGATATATAGATATAAAAATGGATTAAAATATAAAATATTGGGACCATAAATTTAAGTCAAATAACGTCTATATGTAAAACCAGGACAATTTTGTCAAAATACATTTTGCTAAGGCATATCGAATGGGCAGCACGAAATTAAATATAATTGTTATAATTATTACGTGTTTGTTATACCTAATAAAAATATAGAGGCGCATAAAAAAAATTTACTTGGGTTAAAAAGTAATCACAATGTTAAAAGAATTTATTTGTAATAAACTTGAACCAAATATATTTTCGTATAATATATGCAGAAATAATTTAGACATGAACAAAATTTTTCTGAAAATTTTTAAAATTTTGCTAGAAAGCCCTAAAATATGTTACACTAATAGCATCAAACTTTGAAACTATCATAACTTTAGTTGGAATAAATCAGTAAGTTTTGATATTGCGTGTAATTTTTACCAGAATTATTCATGAACTTCTAGTTTGTGCGTCTTCCGAAAGAGAATCTAGGACGTATTATTAATAAATCTTTTTCTGAAACATCAAATTAAATTTAGCTCATAATCATTTTTTTGGGGAGATATCTATAGTAAAATGTAGCGATTTTGTTCTTAAGGTGGACGTGGTATCCAATTAGTACTTTCTCAAGGATATACAATGTCAGTCAAAACTAACTGAGCAAATCCTATATTTCGAAGATTGTCTTCATATGAACGGAGGAATATAATTGTTTTTTTTTTTTAAATATTTACTGCCGTATACGAAAAAAAATTCTTATATTTGAAAATTTTTTTCATAAATATTATGAATCGAATATGACCTTTTTTTCCCAAACTTTTTTCACAAAAAATTATATTTTGTTCATAGATATTATTAAATTGTTCATAATGGAAATTTTAGTAATTTTGCAAAATTTTTGTTAAATTTGGTTTAGTTTTATTAGATTTGATTGCAAATGGTAAATAAAAATAGTTTTACATGAAAATAGCAACAACAAACGCCTTAAAATGGCAAAGTTCTAAGGAAAATCTGTAAAAAAAATAATTTTAGAAATATGCATAATTTCGCTCGCATTCTGCAGCACATCATTTTGATAAAAAGCGCTTCTCTTTTGTTCCTATAATGTAGCTAAAAATCATTAAAAACCTAAAATTTTCCGAGGAAATTTTCAAAAATTTTTTTACAAATTGAAAATATAAGAGAAAATTTAAACAATTTATTTTTAGTCTTCTTGACTTTTGATTCATTTCAAGAAATGTAAAAAAGTTTTAATATTTAAGACATTATTCTTAAATATTATGAACTAAAATCATTGAAGGCAAATTTTTATAATTATGCACAAACTTTTTTCTGTTTATAAAGGGTTTTTGTATGCGTTAATTAAAACCATATATAAAAATTTTTATATTTGTCCTCTTAATAAAGCACAACAAAACAGAAAAACAAACAGAACAAAATAAGTTTTTGTCGAAACTTTAAAGATAAATGACCATTCTACAAAAATGCTCTATAGTAGATATTATGTTTGAGTTTGTTTTATGTATAAGTTTTTAAAATAATTTTGCCTTATCTAAAATAATTAAAAAAGATATATATTTTCCGCAAAAAGTAAATTAAAGGATTTTTGTTAATTTTGAAAAATTTTAGTGATAAAAATTAAAATAAGTAAATCAAAACACAGCGAATAAGTTTAAAATCAACACATTAAGGGTTTCTGAAGTATTGCGATCCATTAAGGCCTTTGAAAAATATTAACATGGAAATATTTATGGTAAGCTACATTAAAAATAAATTAAAAGAGTCAGAAAAAGTAGAACGAATCGACTATGGAAGCCGAGCAAAATGGTCAGATGTCAATAATGAGACATAAATAGGTAGAAGAATTCAAAGCGATCAAAATAAGACAGTTACAAGTGATCAAAAATATTTACACATGATAAAGACCCAAATTAAGCCTAAACATTACTGAAAAATTGGTTACATAAGTCAATCGTAAATATCAGGGACAAGTTCATAAAGTCTCATGATAATACTATTTAAAACTTGATTCAACGAATTTGATTCAGCGTTGATTCAACGAATTTGTACCCTAACTTTGATCTAACGTACAGGTACGTTGAAACAACTTATAGCCATTAACATTGTCAGAGTCTTAAAATTCAACGTACAAGTTCATTAATTCAACACATTCATCGAATTAAATAAATAATTCCAATGAACAGTGCATTGAACTAATGAAGCGCTGACTTCATTTCAATGAATTTATACGTTGGCTCGAAAATGTACTTTTGGTATTCATTTTATTTAAAATTATATTATTCAGTTATAAGTATAATTTATATTATATTTAGTTAATATATGCAAGAAGTAAATAATTTTTTCTATGTAATTAATGTAGATATTATAAATTCCAAACCACTTCAGTCTAGTACGCTGAAGCCCTACACAATGATAGGGTCTGACAAAAGTCTGATGTGCCAGTGTTCCACTTACTGGTCATATTCTCTATTGCGAGGTGACCGGTAATCATACCAACAATGACCCTTAGATTCCCACGACTCATGCCCAAGACATGCATCCAATCCACTGATTTAAGACTAGGCCATAACTCTCTAGATCCCTGCAGTCCATTCTACTCCTCCAAGCATGATTCGTTCTTCCTGGAATCCATTCTCTGATGGCCATGAAGTATGACCCAATTGGAATCCTAACTGATACCTCCACAAAAGACCTGTCCAGCTCCGAGCCCTTACGAGCTAGCTCATCGGCTGTTTCATTACCGAGAATATTGTAGTGACAAAGAACCCAACACAGTGTTATTCTGTAGGCATCCATTATCCTTATAAATTCCTTCCTACACTCAAGCACCAATCTGGATCCGACACAATAATTTGTCATTGCCTTAGTGCTGCCTGACCATCCACATAGATAGCTACCTCAGTGTCCCTCTCAACATTCTCCTCCAGTAATCCTAGGGCTTTGTAAATATCTAAAATTTCTGCTTGGAAAACGCCGCAACTATCAGGCAATCTAAAAGATCGTTTGATATTTGTTTCCGTGAAGTAAACACCCGTATCTGCGCCTACTTCCATCTTCGAGCCATCTGTGAAGATAGCATACCCTTCATGGAGCTTTTTCGCTTCAGTCCAGAGGTCCCTACTGGGGATTTCAATAACGGGAGTATCCTCGTAGTCAATTATAGTACCGACAAAATCCGTTTGGGTGGCCGAGGATAATGTTCGACTATCAAACTTGACTTCATTAAGTATGCTAACATGCCCCGCTGTGAAGCTCCCTATTAATCCCAACTCTTTCAGTCTAAATAAGCTCCGTACAGCCATTCCTCTCACGAGCTCCTCAATTGGAAGAAGGTGCAGAATGATGTCCAGCGCTACTTGAGGTTTACTTCTCATGGCACCCGTAATGCCAATTGAAGCACATCTCTGAACTTTAGAGAGAAGGTTCCTATACGTCCCTTTTCTCAACGCCTCCCACCATACCGAACATCCATAGGCCCCTTCCTGGCCCTTTCCTGAATATTTTTCCTCCAAGAAAATTTGCTGTGCAAGTAAATGCCCAGGTACTTGTCCTTCCTTGATAAACTGAGTTCCGTACCATTCAAAACTGGTAGACTAAATGTCTCAACCTTATATCTCCTGGTAAACAGAACTAGTTCAGTCTGAGTCAGGCTTAGATAACTTACAGATGTGACCGTGAACTTCCTATATGCTGTTTCAAATAATCATAAAAGTATTCTAAGAGTATTGTTCAATGATAGTACGGAATATCCATGTAGACACCGCAATAATATGGCAGCAGCTTGTCTTGAAAGGAAACAAGAAATAAATGTTAAAAATGATTTCACATTATTTTCTGCCTGTGTAAACTCTCTTATTTTCATAAAGTGTTCCGGTGATTTACAAAGAATATCTTGACGATCGCCGAATACAGTGTCCAAATCTTGGTCAATCTGTAATATATTTTTTAATAAGCATGGTTTTTGGTTTTTGTTTTTAGGACATTTTTTGAAAACCTCGTACTTGAGGACGGTATCATATTCCTGCGTCATAATTATTTTATCTACATAAATGTAAGTAAAATAAATAATTTGAAAACGTGTTAAAAACAATAAACATTATTAAACTTACATTTCAAGTAATCGAATATGAATTTTTCGAAAATATCAACGAATTTATTTAAACGTACTTCATTCTTTGAAATTACTCTTTTTATTGTATGAGCTCACGTTTCAACATTCCTTATAGTATAAGCTTAATTATTAAAAAAAACTTGCTTTAGTTTCATATTACATCTTATTTTTCCATCATATATCTATGAATTTAAAAGTGCCATGGTCGGATGCATGCTAAAGAATCTCACTGCACAGAATTACCTTAAAACCATTAATTTTAAAACCTACGCATTTTTCTCTTTAACTTATTTAACTATACTACAATTTGTTTTATGTTTATAAAATTTTAACTAGTTTTATCAACACGTACGTACACATTGTATACTTTTAGTAAAAAGGATTTAACATGCAAATTATATTCAATATTGGCCTGGCCTAGTGCAAAACTTTAGAAAACAATGTTGTAATATATTTTATACTTTTATTGTATGTTCTTCCAATGAAACAAAAACGAAATAAAGAATTATGCAAAGGAAGGTTGTTGCGTAGCTAACGCAAGTTATTTATTTTATTCTTTGAAAATAGTAAAAGAGAAAAATAAACAAACTTTTAATAAAGAATTATTACGAAATTCTAATGTTTATTTTCAAAGTTTAAGACTACAAAATATGCTCAAGTATACAGAAGTTAACATAGTTTGACTTAAAAGTTTCTAAATGAAAATGCATACTTTCAGTGTTTGTTGGATGTGAATAGTTGTTGCTGTTATACAATACAAATTATGTATATACTCTGCATGTTCTGTATATTATGAAATTATATAAAATTTTTTGGTTGGTTTTTGTAACTATTTATATTAAAATTAAAATAATAAATTTTTTCTTGCAAAGAATATTTTTTGTTATTTAAAGAGTTTTGCAGAAAGTCTAAGAAATTCTAATTAACTAAATCTGAATTAAGTACAGTCAGTTTAATTTGAAAAGAAGCATAGTCATAAAAAATAATTTAAGTTAACAGTTAAAATAAATAGTTAAAGTTTTAAAATAGAGTGCCAGTTTGAAAAACATTTTGTAAGAAGGTCACTTAAACGATATCTAAATAGTTCAAATATTCATCTTCAGTTCTCTAGCAAGGGTTGAAAATTACAGGGTAAAAAGTATATAAATCTTAAAAATAAAATTGCAGCTATTTACTCTCTAGGGAGAATTTAGTTCTAAAATAGGCATTAGCAGGGTGATAGGTCAGCTCTACGAAGACTTCAGTTAGTTTTAAATTCAGCAAAGAGTACAGCAAGTGGATTTGAATGATTTTTTAATTTTCAGGATATATTTCTCACTGAGGGGATATATTTCTCATAAAGGCATCTCTAAGTCCGTATATATATAGCTTCAACAATGGCGTAATTTTATTTTATAATACTTTCTCGAACAGCTTTATAAACAATAAAGTAGGCTAGACCAAAAACCTAAATTTCATGTACCTAAACATTATTTTATTTATACTCAAAATTTATTGTGTATACGCATAGGAAAAATATGGTTGGAGGAACCATAATTGAATATTGTAAAGAAAATAAACATAAATATTTTCAACATGTTCTTAGCATAACCGAAATATGGTTAAAATACAATGAAGATAAGGTTGTAGGGCAACTATATTATTCTTTTACCCACTTAACATCAACAATAGCACGTTGGTGTCTTTTTTCCCGATATACTTACGATGTTTACATTACAAGACGATCCAGGTAAACTTACAGGGGTTTTGTTTCATCAAGTAGGAGTGTTCGCATTTCTTGTCCAACAAAGTCTTGCCATCAACTTATCATAGTCGGGGTAAATTTTGTATCCTTTGAATGAACAGAAACCGATTTTCATCTTGCGTTTTCGTCACTAGAAAAATAATGAAGTTATTATATAATAAAATTTATTAAGTTTTAATATATAAGTTTTCTTTTTTCAAGAAGAGTTCTTCAATATCAGAATTAGAAATAAGCTTATTATCTTTTTAAAAGTGTGAATATTTGAATATTCCATGGCTGAGGCAATTAATTATGTAAAGTCGCTTTCATCCTTACACTCTGTATATAAATTTGTGTGAATATGATTATTTTAACCCATTTGTCTTATAGAAAGTATTCATAGGATAAACTGGTATGTCCATAAAATGTTACTATTATAGGAAAATAATCCGAAGTTCAATAACCAAAGAAATTTCATATGAAATTCTGTGGTTATTGAATTTTGGTTTATATTTTTAGATATGAAAATATCTATCAGATCAACAACTTTTCTGGGACCTAGACATCGTGGAATATACAGCAAACACGAAATCCATGCCACATGTCCACAGGACGGTTTTTCTGAAAGTCCTGGTTCTCCTCTACAATTCTTCCATACATTTAAACTCGATCCAACCTGTAGTCTTCGTAAATATTTTATAACCTTACAAATTTTGAATTAAATTTAAGAGAAAATTTTGCCTCCTAGAGAAAATCCTATTTCACAGTTTTACCGTATATGGCTTCTAGTTTTATCTATTTTTCTTCACGTGTGAGAATGATTGTTGCAAGCTGATATATATTTCAAAATAAATAGTAAAAATTAATATTTTCAAAAAAATATTTTTTAAAGTTTTTGTACTGAAATATTTAAACCAAAAACGGTATGGATTTTTGATCTCCTGGGTAACCAACGTATTGATCTTAAAAAAATTCGCGATCTCATTAACTTTGCGATATAAAAAACTATTAATCGAAATTCAACAACTAATGAAATTTCACATGATTTATTTTCTGATCATTCTCCACTAATAGTAACCTATTCACAGGAAAAAGTAAAAATTATTTTAATTACTAAAATGATTTATTCGATTAAAAAGATATTTAAATTTGTACCCCTCACCAAAATAATTATGTTAATTACCAAAAATTTGTGGATACTGAAAATCTAATTTTTTTCCGCAATTAAACACACTTAAGGTTTTAATTGAAAATATTACTTGAAAAAATATAAATTTTAAGCAACGAGGTAATTGAAAAAATCAAAAATTTAATTAAAAAAATATATATTTTAATTGAGTCAATCAAGCAAATGGTTGAATTATTCTAAATAATTATTAAAAAAAAAAAAAATAGGGGTAAGTGTACCAGTAGTCTGCAGTTTAAAGTTTTTCCTTATGTTCAAGTTGTTTATTTTCGAGCTTTATGCTATTCGGATAACGAGTAATTATTCTACTTCATTAAAGGGTATTCCTTCAGATTTAGATAGCTTCTTGCTATAAAACAGCTGCTAAATTTGAGATTTGTATTTTACACCTCATGAGAAATAATGTAAATATTATTCTAATATGCCTTTTTGGTTAATTAAAAAAAGAGTCGCTTAAAAAATTTACTTTTTGCATAAAATCTGAACTCTTGCAATTGCTTTTGGTCGGGCGAGAAGCTGTTTAGTGTTAAGTTAATATAAATTTATTTTACGAGTAAATATGGTCAATAAATTAAAAAAAAAAATTGCGTGACATTTTTTATTAATCAACACAAAAGAAACCTTTTTCTAAAATTCACTTATTTGGCTATTGCTAGATGTAGGGTACAAATCTAGATCAATTTAAAATTCTTTTGTTAACCATTTATGAATCCTTGCGTTTTGAATTATGTGGAGAAAAGAAATGTTGACTAAGAAAACTCTGAGACAAAAGTGATAGAGTAGTAAGTACTATATTTTTGTAAAAGGTAACGATTTTTCATACTAATTTCAAACTGCTAACTTTGAGTATTTTTCACGTCTACACGAATTGAGACAATCAAAAAATTTTGTCTGCATATTATTTCGGAATATATTCTTCCCGAAAAACGAAATAAAGTCTCTAAAAGATCAAAAATTTTATCTTTTTAACTGTAAGAGATAACATAAGTGAACTTATTTTTTCTTTATCTTGCCAAGCACTTTACGGTGATATGGATTTATTACTAACAATTTTGCGTTTTGCCATCATGCATTGACCTAATATTAACGTCTGATGAAAACTGCAAATAACTGCAATATAATATTATCTTTTATTTAAATCTTTCGGTACCAGAAAAATATATTTTTGAAAATTTAGCGCTTTAGTATTAGTATATATTTATATAAAATGGGTCGAATTCGAGAGGGTGTGTACCATGACCAATTGAGTTATTGGGCTTGGTTTTTATCTTAAAATCATCTCTGTGAAGATGCCTTTCAGAAAAGTGTAAAATTATTATATGTTGCTAAAGAAAATTTTATTTTAGATAAAAAAGAGTGTAGATACTTTTTCGGCTAAAAAAAAACACAAAAAGCCGTCTTTTTTGCAATTTTCAAATTCCAAATCGTTCATTTTTGGACTCGGTAAAGATATCGACTTCAATTTTTTTTACTCAATAGATAATTTTGTTCTTTAACTAGATACGAAAAAACTAATAAAATCAGTCGGAAATACTAGGATATATATTAAAAAAACTAGACCAAGAACATACAAAATAACGGTGCTGAAAAATTCAAACGCAAATAACTTGAAAACTATAAGAGATAAATATGTCTTATCAGGGCCTACAACATTATATAAAAATATTTGAAATCGGACGAGAAACAAAAATTTGGCAAGCGATTAAAAATTGTTTATGTCAGAGGTACCTAACTTTGAGCCCCCTTAGCTCCGCCCCTGAGGGGTTTGTTGTGCCCCCCTTCCAAACTTAACATTATACACTCCTCCGATACGCCTATACCAAATTTCATGAAAATCCAACCAGCCGATCAGAAGTTACAGATTTATTTCCAAAAAATTTCGATTCTGCCCCACTGTGCAATATAAGATAAATTTATGCGCAGCTTAAATCATTAAAATTAGCACAGCATTCGATGTTGAAAGTTACATACTTTTAAAAATGTTTTGGTTTTTGAGAAAGTGATTTTCGCAGAACTGAAATTTATATACAAATCCTTGGGCTATTTGCATGCAAACTTTTTTGAAAATCCAAAGGCACTGGCTATTTGGAGCATATTTTCTGGGGCAAAAATGAAAAATAAACTATTAGGGATAAAATGTTATAACACCAACATATTTTGTTCAATTTGGAAAAAAATAAATATTGCCATATTTACAACAAAACTGTCTTTAAAAATTATTTTCTCTATGTGTGTATATGATTTTGTATTATAATTTATAATAAATAGCAGTTAAAATCAATAATTATGAATACCTTTTATTTATTTAAATGTTGTTTAAAAATCTTTCAGCATCTCAAATAAGCAAAATTTAATTTATACGGTTGTAAAGCGTAGAATTACTACTTTCCCAATTAGTACTTTTAGCGCCGTTATTATAACTTTCCAAGAACTAAAGTTAGGATGATATTGGATACGGTTTTGATTATTGTAAGTACAAATATGTCAAAGTGACCGATAAGCTATTAATTTTTATCGCAAGGTGTATGCATTTAGAGATGCCATATTTTCTACTTTATAAAAGAAATAAATAAAAACATATTTATTTCGGTTTAGTTTTTAACAATTTTTCTGTTTATATTTATATTTACTCCGGCGTTGACTGTTAGCTTGTTTTGAATCATTTATTTTAAAAATATACACGTCTTCTATTTGTTTATATTGCCGTTTTAACAAATCAAACACTTAATTTGATTCAATGAATTCTAATTATTTTATCGTACTTACTAATAAAACAGAAGATAATATAATTAATAAAACATAAACTTGCAATTTTTGATAACAATCTAATAAATAATAAACAGTTCTACACCTGAAATAATAAAATACTACTTTTCGACAATACATTTACATGATGTCCTTAAGCGTTTGCTACCGACGTCTGTAAATGGTATATGACTCCTGAACATCTTTCTTTATTACATACACTCTTTTGTTTTAATTTCATACAATAAAAGAAACAAAAAAATGTTTTATGTTTTTCATCAACAACTAAATAAAAATTAATGAACAACAACAGAAAACACAATTACTGAAATAAAATAGAAATGAATTAAAATGAGGTTAGAATTATACGAATTTTGTATACGCAGCAGTATTAATTTTATAAACAGGCAACCAAAAGTGTTTTATGCGCATAAAAATGTTCTTAAAATCGGAAAATATGCCCTTAAAATTAAAAGAAAAAACAAATATGCTCTAAAAATATTACTTTTCAAAATAAATTGACTTTTTATTAGCAATTGCTAAAAATATTTTCTTTTTGCAATTAAAAATATTCAAAGCTAATACATTGCATTAGGAAATTATGAAATAACTATAAATTTGTCAGATGAACATTATTAGGGAATCGGATATAAAAAACGGTGACGGTAAAAAAAAATCACTAAAGGTGAATTATGTACAAATTTCTATTGGGTGCAAAGTATGCAAAATATTTCTCTTTTATTATATTTTATTATACTCTTTAGTGTAGTATATGCCGTAAAGTAATTACTTTCAACAAAAATATTACAAATATTCAAAAATATCCTGTAGAGTCTAACAAATCGATGCCAAAATTCTTAAAATTATCTGAAACGAATAAATAACTAACAATTTCTTTTATTTAAAGTCCAAGCAAAAATATGATTTTGCATACTTTTGGTTGCCCTATTGTTCAATGGGAAATATTATTAATAAATGCCGAATAGAAGGGCCGATTGATATCTTTATGTATTTAATATCATATAGTCTATGCATATGTAGTGTTTTTAAGATAAAGGCTTAAGATAGGAAAATTCTTGAACATCCGACAAAGAGAACTAAATTGATAATTGACCAATAGTATATTAAGTAACAAACACAACGATTATGTTAATATACCACCTAGTTATAACCCTGGAGCTACATATAAATAGTAGGGAAAAAATAAGGACGAACAATTCTTGTGATTAAACTGGCAGAAAAATAAAGTAATAAAACATTTTAAGCGTTAATAATTCACAAAGTTAAATTAACTTTAATATAACAAACAATTCTTATAAAATTTAATTATGTACCTACAATTGTTTCACTGAATGTATGTATATTTATACAATGCAAACTTGTTTACATACGTATATACGAGTATATTTGTAACTCGGCATAGTTGCTGCTTTCATATTTATGACATGCTTTGTTAAAAAAAAGATATAAAGAAAATATAAACTACAAAGAATATATACAAATGAAATAAATTATCACCAAAGGGATACTATTTTTCTCTTTATATACACACACAAAAACATACGCACCCACACATCGACAACTTGTTGAGATGAAGGTGTACTAGGTTGTTTGTATAAAGTTATAATCAATTTACTTTATAGCACGAGGGAAAACATAAAAGTTCTTTCACACATTAGCAGATACAAAATTTTGGGTTTTACATTTGAGTTTTTATATCTAATAGAACTTTTCCACACAGAAAAGTCACCAGTAACCAAAATAATTCATTTAGTTAAAAATTGTTTGAATTTGCACCACTCACCAAGATGGTTATATGAATTACTAATAACTGAAAAAATTAAAAACGGACACAGCTTTTTAAATTAAAAAATTTATTAAATCAATCAAGTAGATGATTGAATGAATTAAAAATTTATATGAGAAAAAAAACTTACTTTTATTTCTTTTATTTTATTTTTGCTTGAATATATTAACTAAATTTTGATGTAAAATTAAATAACTGTGTTGATTGAAAAATATATGGTAATAACTTTCTCTGTGCCAATGAACTTTTTTCCTTCTGCACGATTGAAGTAATATTGTATGATTTCTTAACTTATTCTCTATAACCCACGGTTTAACAGGATATTGAAACTCTTACATGTTTCTTTCTTGGAAAATAACTTTTTCAATATAGTTGGTGTATTAGATTTTGAGATATAATTTCCGATATTCAAGTACTCAATTAATGTATCGTATCTGCACTGATTGAATTACCTATGTTATTTTCAATAACTTTTCAAGAAAGCCAAAAGATAAACTGTTGAATTTAGCTGTTTTTTTTTCATTAGTTCGTAAAATTTTTATAAAATTTTAATATTTATGAATAGGCTTAATAATGCAATTAATATGTATTATGAAAAATAACGACATTTTTGGCGTTTTTTGGAAAAAATCATCGGAAATTTATATAGGTATTTTTGTAGAGCCATTTTTATTAATATATGTTTGTGCTTTTCTTTTTATAAGTTCTTATGTTTATTTAAATATAAGTTCGAACTATGGAAGACTGGTATTATTTGTAATATCTTCTTCAGATGATTGGAATATGCTATTAAAATGTAAATTGTTAATAATCAGGAAAATAAAAAAGATTTCTCCAAAATATTAGTGTTACATATAACAAAGGATAGCTAAATAAAAATTAATGAACCCGTAATTCATGATTTTCAATAAAGAGATTTTCAAAAAGATAAAATTAACGATTTGCTAAAAATTGTAAAAAAAAATCAATTGTAACCCCCTATAATTAAAGACTAATGTGTCATAAACTAATCTCCAAAATATTTAGGATCAGTTATTTCGTTAATCTAATTTTAGAATACCTTTAAAAATATTAGTTTTGATCAACACTGTACACAACTTTTAGTTTTTGAAGAAAACAATTCCAATCTATATAAAGTAATGCTTATATGTCACTGACAGTAAGGTCGCCCAATTTATCGTCTAGTCTGATTTAACTAAGAAAAAAAATTAAATACAAAAATTAAGTATGGTTGTGATAGCCTAGCATGATTAGCACGATCCATATAATCGTTTGGAAAATATATTGATGGTTGAAATATTTTTGTTTTTGGAACGGAAAGTGTCCACTTCCATCATTGTATATCCTTTATCCAAAATTAATTGTTCAATTTCCATTATATTTATTAGGATATGAAACAATTATTATAATATTAAATAGTGTTATTTTTTAACCACAAATAAACAGATTAATACATATTTCGTATAATTGCGAACGTTTAAATTCTAACAATTTTGAACCATTATACAGAGTTCGTCCTTATGAATAAACAAACACATTTTCATTTTAAATACTTACAATCTGAAACAGACAACATTAAAGTTTTAGATGATGCAAATCCGTTTCAGTTAATTTTAGTGTAACTAGTCTTGGGATATTCACTTTTAGGCGTAATATCTTAAGCATAATATATTAAATATTTTATGCTTACATTTTTATTTTCTTTAATCAAATTAACAATATTAACTAATATGAAAGCTATATACATAGGTAATTGCTTGGAGAATTTTATATATAATATTACATAGATAACTTTATAAATTCGTATCTATATTTTTGTATGGGCATGGCAAATAAGGGGATCATATATGGCGGTCATACTAGTATATCTCAAGAACGGTTTGTTCAATTTAGATAAATATAACTATAATAGATTAAAACTATCTTAAAGTAATCTTAACATTACTTTTTTATCTGCTCAATATATTCGGAGTTATTCGACTGCATCTTTTGGTATTTTATTTATTTAAATCGTACCAATGGCTTTTAAGTTATAGTAAAATATTCTCGTGTAATTGCTTTATTATTAAAGAAATATTAGATATGCCCATACAAAAAATCAGGACCTGATAGAAACAAAAAAACTGAAAGCAGATTTGTATTTAGCACTTCATATTACATCTAGTCAACATATCTAAGTTTTATCTAAGTGGATCTAACTTCTATAATGATAAATAAAGCTTTTTGTTAACACACTTCTGTATTAATGAGAAACATGTATTATTTAAGCTGTTATAAATTATTGTTTTTATAGTGAGTAGCTAGGTTTTTTTTTTTTAAAGTAACCTGTTATATGGTTTTTAATATTACTAGAAAATTGCAGAGAGTAGTTATTGGCTAAGTCACTTATATAAATTCAGATGTTTTTCGTACTTCAGAAGCTGTCTTTAAATAGTCGTTGAGTAGTTGAGGCGTACTTCAGTAGTAGTTTATCAGTCGTTATAGTTCAGTTGTGTAATATACGTGGCGTAAACAAAGGGCTGTATTTAGATTTAAAAAAAAATTGTATTAACATCTTATTATTGTAAGTAAAAGAATGTCCAGGTTTATTTAAAGAAAATAAAGCAACGTTTTTAAAAAGGTAAAAATGTAACAATATCTACATATGTTCCTAGCATCCTGAATTTTATGGAACAAAGTGATGAAATATATTCTCTTCCCAGTATCCGCCGTCATCATCGATAGTGTAATTTAAAGGAAAAGATATTTTCTGAAATTTCAATACAATTTTACTTTTTCAAAATTTATCCAAATTAGAACAAAAAATTATGAAAATAAATGGTCATTAATTGAAGTAATTTTTTCGCAGTTACTAGTTACTACAGTTACTAGTAAGCGTATCATATATTATGGAAAAAACATTTAGAATATTAGAAAGCTTATCAAAGTTGGAACTTTTAAAAATATTTTAATATTTTTTAAAACTTTTGTGAAGAAATATGTTAACTTTAATATGTTAACTTTAACTGTATATAAATCAGTAAAGGATTTGGAAGAATGGACTCTGAGTTAAGACCTCCTACAAAACTTCAGATTAAACTTCCGTACTGTAATAAACAAAGTATTTTATTTTTATGAATTAACCTTTACTTTTTGCATTAATAAAAACTATTATAATTAAATTATTTTGTTATAAAAAAAATTAAATTTCTTAAAATACAGAATTTTTTGTTTTTGTTTTTATCAAATAATCAAATTTTAAGGAATTTTTTAGGTATTGAAGCAGTTGGTATTTTTTTTTTTTTTTTCAAAAAATCCCTTTCTTTTTAAAATTTCCTTTTTCGACACTTTTTAAAAATGTTTAGAGGTAACACTGATTGAGATGTTATATAAAGGGCATTTTAATGTTGAGATAAAAGTCATGTTGTATGTCATATTAAAGATAATTTTGATACTTTTAATATGACATCCCAACAAATCTTGTAACATAAACACTTTGAGAGATATTTGTAATTTTGTGTATACAACTTCGTACTTTAAGCTATTTTCCACTTTCAAATCTCTATATTTCCCGAGTTATTTGATAAAATTATCTGAAATGTTGTATCAGCCTTAGTTGATAAATATAATGATTGTACCGAATATCAAAAAATTCGGAGATGTAAAGGCCCAATTTGTAATTTTTCGTGTTGGTGTTAAATGGAATATCTTACATGTATGCGAAAAAAAAAACAAGACCAACAATTAATAATTAAATTCCTCTTTTAAACTGTATCAAACCTCCAACTATATATCTCAAAAGTTTAACTCTCTACTGTGCACTCTCTGAGCATAATTTCCGTAGGCAGTGCATCTAGAAGATAGCTAAATTAGTTCCTCAAAATTCTAGATCCAGTTCTGCTACACTTATGTGTGAAGGCTCAGCTCTATAGACTAAATCCCAATAATTGTTGTTAAACTAATGTTTAATAAAAAATTAAGTTTATTAATAAAAAGTTAGAAAGAAATACTATAAGGTGGTGCTCTTTTCATTTTCGTAGTATAAGTAATTTTAATTAGAGTTCTTACAATACCGAAAATGTTGAGATATTGTTCTTACTAAATTTCATTTAATTTGGATGGTGTAAGATCGCTATGTGTGGTTTTACAGTTTGATTACAAATTAAATAACCCAAATTAAAAGAAATATTTTGTACTTAATGTGAAATTTTTTCTAATAACTCAAAAACTATGAGGAGTGTTAAAATGATACTTTCTGAGAGTATAGAAAATAATTTCGACACTAACATATACTAAAAAAATAAAACTAAAAATATTAAAATATGAACATATTAAAATGGGGAAAAATCATGCTGTATATCATATTAAAGGTAATTTTGATACATCCAACATGAGAAATCAACGAATCACTCAACTCAATCAAATCATTATATTTCGTTAATCATGTGATAACATAAATTACATGTACATGAAAAGAAGGGTCACTGCTAGCCGTTAAAAATACGAAATTTAAGGTTTTGCTTATTCAAGACTCGTGCTAAACACAAAAAGTGTTTTCCCACATTTAAAAGAACTTGGATTTATTCAAAAGCAAGGAAATTTTGTGCCACATGAACTGAATCTAAGAGACGTCAAAAGGCGATTTTACATTTAGGAAATGCTATTTCTATTCCACAAAATTTAAGTCGTTTTAACATTGACTTACTGCGGACGATAAAAAGTAGCCACCAAAGCCGACAACCTGTGGAGAGAGAAAAGATAACGGGAGACATGTACCGATCACAATTGAGCAGAATATGTGACCAGATATGAGTCCATAATTTTCCATCATGGCAATACTCGGCCTCATGTTGCGCCACCAGTTAAAAATTAGTTGGAAAGAAGTTGAAAACAGATTTGACCCCACTTGCAGTATAGCCCACACATAGCTCCTTTAGACCATCATTTGTTCCATTCGATTCTGAAGACCCTAACAGTAATACGTTTTACTTCAGAAAAGGGTATTAAAACTTGCCTTGAATCGCTTCTGTCCTCAAACAGATGTGAGTTTCTGATGAGATCCATAAATTGCCGGAAAGATGGCAAAAAGCCGTAGCTTCTGATGTGCACATTTGTCATAAAATAAAAATCCATTTTACATTAAAAAGCGATGGTGAAAAATGCATATATTCAATACTTTAATTAAATATTCAATAAAATATAATAAATAAAAAATAAAAAATCTGATCCAAAATCGGTACATTAACCCATCTTCTACGGTTTCGCAATTTTAAAATGATAGCCAAGCTCCTAAAAATTTGTGTTGCTAAATCGCATCAATGGTTAATTATGTGTAGTGTGTCTTAGCTACACTTATGCAAGCAAGCGCACAGCAAATACGGAAATTGTGAAGGTATAAAGTTGAAATTATGCAAAATAAAATAGAAAATATTACTAGACTAGACAAATTCTTATCAAGACAAACGTCCAAATCAATGTCAGTTTATGGAAGGTGGCAACAGTTGCACAAAAATAATAATAAGGAATTCATTAATGTTTATTATATATGCAGTTTGACAGCATAATCAGGTGTTTAACTAAAATCACCTTGTATATATACGCCCTAATTTTGATGTTTTGTCTTCATAAAAATTTGTCTAGTATATAACCGACGTAAGCATAAAACGAAAAAAAAAAAATCAACATATTGGTGTCAGCCATAGTGTAACCAATACAAGGTGTCATTATAAGCTCAGCTGACTATTATTTTCTTTATTTATTAGTGTAAAACTGAAATGCCATTTTTTGTTTGTTTGCAAACAAAAATAAATTTTTTCGCTAGTGAAAATTGTATTTTTAATAAGAAAAAAGTGCTGTATAGAAATATTTAATTTATTTCAATTTATGAAAGCAATAAAAAAAAATTTCTTACAATTTATTCTTATGATTTTTCAGCAATCATTGTTTACGATTTTCATGGGTTTTTTATTAGTTTTCTTTTTTTTTTGACGTTTCAGTCTTATTTAAGATGAAAACATGGCTTCTATTATTGCATTGTTGTAGTTGTTGCTTTTATTCATACACCTTGTTTAATGGTTTCACCATGGGGCCAGCTATAACCGTTGAGCGAATTTAGTCGATAATTGCTCCTTTTTCAACTACCTGACCACTGTTTTGACCACTTTTTTAACTCTACTATACATACCGGGTAACCGGGTACCTTTGGCTTTAAAATGCTTGTATTTCTTTAATAATGAAGATATAGTCACGAAACTTCAGATCGTCGCGATTAAGGTGTTTCTAAAGCTTGGAAACTGAAAAAATCCCAAATTTGCTTACTTGGTCTATATATAAAATGGCTTAAAATTTCACACCTGCGGAAGTCAATACCCAGTTTACCCCGGTATCGCTATATTAATTTTATGTGTTTTACACTACATTTAACTTTTCGTTGCAGTATTTATTATTTTTATTGCTTCTTGATTCCTTTAAAGTTAAAATTTATTTTTTCTGTTTAAACTACTGAAAAAGCTTGTCATGTCAAACAAAAGTTTCTTTGTACAATAATTTTGAACTTTCTGGGTTAGGTTTTGAACTCATTAGGTTATATCGTTATCACGATTTTGCGTCAGTCTTTATGATTATAACAATGATGGCGAACATTTCAGCCATTTTTACATCCTTCAATATTGGCTGTTGTTTTTATGAATTCTTTTTTTTTTTTTTTTTAATGTCATGTAAAAATGTCCAACATTTCTATTCTAAAACATCATGCAATATTATTTCCGCTATTCTTGCCACATCAGGAAAACTTTCAATATTATAGCCTCAGATTTGACGGACGCTGTGCCATCACCGACAATATTATTTAGAGTTGTAATAAAGTTATAGTCGGACTTAAACGATTTTTGGAGAGGATCTTATACGGAACGTTTACTCAATTGCGGATCAGTCAGTGCCATCACTAACAACATTCTTTAGGATTCTAATAACGCTATGGTCGGGCTGAGCTAATTTTTTTAATTGTTTCTTATATGAAACCATTCCTTTTTTTGGATCAAATCTTGTGGTAAAGTTTAAAATAACAATTTATACTTTTTAGAATCTTACATGTACAAAAAACATAGTGACTTCCAATACTAATTTATGAACTTTTCAATGATTTTCGGAAGTGAGTCTTATATGGGAGCTATGGATTTTTGAGGAGCGAACATCATAAAGTTTTGTATTGTGTCTTTACGTTTATAATAATGATTTTGTAAAATTAAATGGGGTTTTTAACGTATACAAATATGTAATATTTAAAAAATGTATGAGCGCCCATACCCTATTCTTGGAGAAAATTTACATGTGGCTAAGTTATAATAAGTAACCATTTTACAAAGTTCGTTCCTGCATCATATAAAGAAAAATTTCATCCAACTATCTTAAAAATTGCGACTTGCAGCTTCATTAAAAGTATAATGTGGACGGACATCGTGAGCGTAATCAATATGCTTTTTTAACGTGTATTTTCCAATTTGCTTTTATTTTTATAACTTGCTAACTAATCCTAATAAATATTTACATAAAATTATGAATTTGTTGTACAAAATCAACGAAAAATATACAAAGATACCCGGGTAAACCAGGTGTTGACTAACATTAATTTTTTTGGGTATGTACCGTAGGTTTAAAATGGAACTAAATAGCGAATTTTTAAGACGAATGACTAAAAAATTTTGTTTGAAATATCTCGACCAGTTATATATTAATTCCAACGAATAAATTAATTATTTTGATATTATTTCACAATGTTATAAAAAACCCTGGAGAATTTATAAATGAATTCAAACTGTTAGAAACTGAAGCTAATGATAAAGTATTTGAAACATTATTTGGTTCGGATTGGGATAATTAAAAAAACAGATTTGGATTTTTAATCTGTTATGAGGCAAAGTAAAACATAATTGTCCAGCAGACTTAAGGTCAACACTTGTGATTCGATGCTTTTGGCTCTAAATTGGTTAGACGGGTATTTAGAAGATAGGAGTCCGAGTGAACGCCACGTACAAAAGTACAGAAGTTTAATTAATTAAAAAATTATTTTATGTTAACTATTTTTATGAATTAATTTTTATTTTTTGCAATAATAAAAATTATTATAAATTACTTTGTTAGTAATAAATTTGAATTTAATATTTTTTCTTAAAACACAAAGCTTTTTGGTTTTTAATCAAATAAACAAATTTTAAGGAGTGTTTTAGGTATTACAGCAGTTGCAACTTTTTTTCATCCCCTTTTTGGCGATTTCTTTAAATCCCTTTTTTTAAACACTTTTTAAAAATCACAACGGTAACGCTGACTCGGGCAAAGAAACAAATAAATCTACGCTCCAATTATTGTGGCAATGTCCACTTATAGAAAAAAACGAAATTGAAAAAATTAAGAATAAAAATGGAAACAAATTTCTAATGCGATAACATGACAGCTTGCATCACAACAACAATATAAGCAGCAAAAAAGTGTATTAAAACAAAACGACATTTAAAACAACAGAAAAAGAATAAATTTACAGAAAAAAAATAAATAAATAAAACTGCCGGCTAAATAAAAACAAACGAGATGAGTACAATACGTAAGTAAAAGAATATAAAAATGAAATCCTTTCCTTTGGCTACAAATGTCCTGTTTTTTATTGTTCAAACAATTTTTTATTTTTGTTGGCATTGTTGTTTATTCAGTGATGCTTAGGTTTTTTTTATTTTTCGAAAAACAAAAAGGAATAAAATTTTGTTTTGTATTGCAGTCATATTAACAAAAAAGAAAAAAAATGAGAATAAAACTGAAAAACGCTTGACAAGTGTACAAAAAGGCAGTGAGAGAGTAAGTGTTTGCCTCATTGACAATATTAAAAAAAAAAACGACAGCAAAATTTACTTTAGAACCAAATATTGTGCCATCATAATCTGGTGTATTCTTATTCAGCCATCCGACCAAAATACCGACCAACCAACCAACCAACCAACGTGTTAATATCATACAGCAGCTTTCATTGCATCAGAAAATTTTAAATTTTCATTTGTTTTTTTTTTTCTGTCAAAGTATTTCTCATCTTTATCATATTGTATTTTTGTTTTTTCCTTTTTTCTATGTTACTAGTAGTTAGAAATTCTACAGTAAAAATGTGTTTAATTGTTACTGCAGGACAATACGCTTCTGGACATAAGTGTTTGTGCTTGTATTTGTCACAAACGTGCACATCATATATGGATGCACAGTTGAAAGAGTTTAACTAAAAATAAATTTAAAACAAAACACACACACACATAAACGTGAAACTCTTTTGTTCCCTTTATGTGTTTATATTAAATAATTTTAGAAAAATTTTCATTAGGATTTATTTATATTACTTTAAACATCTAGTTGTTTAAACAGATAGGTAGAGATTATGTTACAAAAGTTTCGTCGTAAAAGAATGCTTAACAAGCCACTGAGATTCAAAAATTATTTGCCGGGTTTCTTATTAATCTGCGTTGGTGGATTGAGACTACTTCCCTAGAGTACATAACAATGAGTTTATCTATTGAGAAATGTACAAATTTACCGTAATGAAAAAAATTTAACAAACATCAAGCTTTTGTTGAGTATAGATTGGGATATCGTACAAATTCATACACTAATTAATTTTGAAACCAGTACATCTAATCTCAAGTTAAATTTATTGCATAAAAAAATCATTTCGCGTGGAATAAATTTTGTGACGTATTGATAACACCGTGCAACAATTTCACAAAAAAAAAAAATTATTCACACATGAAAACATCGATATATTCATGAAACTGCATAATAAAACTACGTACTCAGTTTTTCTCCAGGATGTCAAATTTCCCTTAAAAGGGCGTAAAAAAATCAAAGGATGTAGATTAAAAAAAAAAAAAATATATATATATATATATATATATATAAAATATTTACCAAAATTATGTCAACCCCATATGGATATCAAATGAAAGATAAGGATCTCTATAATATATTGAACGTTTTTATAAAAAGTTGCAGCACACAATGTTAAGAAAATATCCTTTATTTAAAATAATTATATAATTAAATAATAATAAAGGGTTAAATTTTCAAAAAATTATTTTCTTAACTTTCGTAGTGCAATATTTAAATAAAAAAATATTATTATATAGCAGGGATTCGTAGTTTTCATTTGACATCCATATTGTGTCAATTTTCGTAATTATTCTATAATTTTCTTAAAAATTACATATCTTTTTGAACTTTGAAGTCTTTTTAAGAGGAAATTTGATATCCTAGAGAAAAACTGAGTACACAGTTTTACCACGGGTGGTGTCTAGTTTTATGCAGATAATATTTTTTTCACATGTGAAAATAAATATTAAAATGTTAAATTTTCAAAAAGATATTTTCCTAAGTTTTTGTACTGCAATATTTAAATAAAAAATATTATTATATTGCTGGCATTTTAAGCTTCAGTCTTGCCAGGAAAGGAAAAACTTTAAACTGATCTTTAAAAAATTTTAATTAAATGTAAATTCCCCAAAAAATAAGTCCGGAAGAAACTTTGTTTTATTTAAAAACTTATTTTTTGTCGTTCTCATTAGTTTTTGAATTTTTTTAATATTTTTTTAATATTTTTTCACATGTGAAAATAAATATTAAAATGTTAAATTTTCAAAAGGATATTTTCCTAAGTTTTTGTACTGTAATATTTAAATAAAAAATATTATTATATTGCTGGCATTTTTAGCTTCAGTCTTGCTAGGAAAGGAAAAAAAGGCTAAACTGATCTTTAAAAAATGTAAATTAAATGTAAATTCCCCAAAAAATAAGACCGGAAAAAACTTTGTTTTATTTAAAAACTTATTTTTTGTCGTTCTCAGTAGTTTTTGAATTTTTTTAATATTCTAAATATTCTAAAAGCATAGAATGGCTATCAAAAAGACCCAATGAAAAATATCACAAATAATTCCCATACAAATTTGGGTTATATTTCATATGAAAAATTAATCATACATCGAAAAAAATATTTGAAAAACATTTTCAATTAATCTGTTGTTTTATTTTGTACAGATATTTAATTATATTAATAGTTAATTAAATTAATTTTTTAATTCTTACTTTACATAAGGTGACAATTCTTCAAAAAATTCAAAACAAAAAGAAAAATATTTTGGAAACATAATAAATATAAATGTATAAATAAATAAATAAGTAAATATAATAAAGAAAAGCATAAAAATTGTTTAATAAAATTTAAATATGCGGAAAATCTTTTGAAAATATGAAATCTTAATGGAATATGAACAATCTTTTTAATAGTGAAGTAAATTTTTATAGTAACTGGTAATTAAAACCTTTTAATATTTTTTAAATCGACAGTTGTCAAAATTGTTGTTTTATTGCAGAATTCAATTATCGAAACACGTATTTAATATCAAATCATCAGTAATATACAGCGAATCCGAATTATCTTTAAAGAACAAAAATTTAAGTATGAATTAATTATTTTTGAATGCTTGTAGAAACATAATTTCACATGCCTCTTATTATTCTTTTTAGTGTGGATATTCAAACAAATCCCCCACCCCTTTTTGCACTGTTCCAAAGGACTGAGCGCTGAACAGTTTTGCTTAAATCTATGTATAAACGTGACTTAACCCTTTCACGAATTTGTCGCCGTATACTAACAATCACAGCTAAGCCGATTTTTTTTAGATTTTTATAGATTATTATTATCAAATATATTATTTTTAATTTTCTAAAAAAAGATATTGCGTTTAAAAAATGTCTCTGAAAATGTTTTATATCGGGTCAATAATACCTGTTTTAATTTTACTAAAAATATATGATAATGATAAAATGATAAAAGCGAGACAGCTTTTATAAAAACCGAATCGAAAGTGTAGAATAAAGTTAATGTTAATATTTAGGTTAAAAAAAAAAAATTGGTTTAAAAAATGTTCTTAGCGATTAGGCCATTTTTGTGTTTTTCGATTGTACCCCAAAAAACCCATTTACACATATGATATCATAAAATTAGAAACATATTGTTATTCTTAGAGCCAAAAAAAAAAATAAATAAATAAAAAGTGAAAATATTGGTCTTTTTGATCCAGTCATTCAAATTTTGCACTGAAGAGGTTAATTAATATATCATATTTTTAAAATCTTTGCAATAAAGACTTTAAAAAAAATTTTAAAAGATTTAAAAATTCGTTATATTTTATTTTCTTATGCAATAGCATCCGGTGAATCTGGTGAACCTTTTAATAGATTCAATTAATACATTGATACATTTTTAGTAAAATTCCAATCAAACCTGTTATTTGAGCAAAAAATTAATTGAAACTCAATTATTTTTCCTTAACTGATGTTATCATTTTGATGATTGGAGCAAATTAAAAAAAAAAAACAATAATTGATATAAGCAATTTGGTAATTGAAATCGATTTTTATTTTTTCTGTGTAGTTCTATAGTTACTTTTTGATGAAATATTTCCAAATTTTAACATTTTTTTATTTATGTGTACAAATTGTTTCTATCGTCATCGAAGTGTACTAATTATAAATTATTATGATTTAGTAAATCCATAAAATTAATAAAATTATTTTTGATTATGAGAATGAAACGCCTCAGGAAAAATATAACTAATATCGAGTTTTTGTGCGAATAAATACACAATAATACTGAAATGTATGATTCTGTAAAAATTAATTTTGTAATAGCAAATGATAAATTATTTTCTTCATTATTGATTAATATCTTAGCTTTTTTAAGGCAATTTTAAAAATCAAAAAAGGCTAGAAAAAGAGCTAGAAGCTAAACCGAAAAATATGAGATTAAAAGAAAAATAAAAAAGGCTAAATTTAGACCAAGAGAATAGTCTAATATATATGTGTTTATAACAATACCACTCAGTACCAGTAGTGAATCTGCCCCGTATGTGTTCAAATTCAGCACATCATTTTGATAAAAGGCACTTATGTTCTATTCTTCTGTTCCAAAATTGTGGCTAAAAATTATTACAAACTTAAAATTTTCCAAAAAAAATTTCAATTTGTTTTTACAAATTGAAAATATAAATGAAAATTATAATAATTTTTTCAGTCTTCATGACTTTTGATTCATTTGAAAAAATATATAAAAAAGTTTTAATATTTAAAAAAGTATTCTCAAATATTACGAACTGAAATCAAATAAAGAAAATTTTTATACTTATATACAAACTTTTTTCTTATTAACAACAAATGCCATAAAATGTAAAAATTCCAAGAAAAATCCGTTAAAAAATAATGTTTAGAAATTTGCACAATTTTGCTCGCATTCTGCAGCGCATCATTTTGATAAAAAGAGCTTATGTTCAGTTCCCAAAATGTGACTCAAAATCATTACAAACTTAAAATTTTCCAAAGAAAATTTCAAACATTTTTTTACAAATTGAAAATATTATATAAATTTAACAATTTTTTCAGTCTTCTTGCCTTTTGTTTCATTTGAAAAAATATGAAATGTTTTCTGTGCACATTTTGCCGATTAAAAGCTTTGAGCATTGATAACACAAAATGGGATTTTTGAGTCAATTTTGATGCATATGATCATAATAATCTGTAATAATAGCTTTTTTAAATTGACTCTAGTTTTCGAGATAAACCGTTTTACGTTAAATCTAAAAAATCTGTTACCAGAATCATAAAATTTTCATTTTTATTAGGTCTTATATTCCCAGAAAGGTTTTTTCTTGCTCCAAACTTATTCCCAAAACTTTTTCATTTTGAATGTGAAATATTTCATTTGTATAATAAAGTTGAACATGATCATTTTTTTCTTTAATTTTTTTGTACAAGAAATCGTCATGATTTTCTTATACTCATTGTTGGGTAGTACCCATTCAATATCTTAAATAACGATAACATTAAAGTAACTATTAACATTTTCTTTGTACCTAAAAATTTCATATAAATTTCAAACATTTTCTATCAACGAATAATATAAGAATGAAAATTATAATTATTTTTTTCAATCCTTCCAGATTTATTTAAATTTACATACTAATGAAAAAATACGTATAATGTAATAAACTTTTTTATAATTATTATATTTTGGAAGCAATGAAAAAGAGTTCATACTATTTATGTAAAAATGTTTTCTGCGTAAGTTAACTTTAATCAAATTAATTCAATCAAAGCAGATATGAGCTTCACTTCTACTAGCAGGTATTAAATTCTGCATGAACCTTATACAATTTAACAATCGTTATATTTGTATACATATATACTATATATTTTTTCAATCGTTATATAGTTTAACAATAGTTCGAAACACGCCTAGTTAATTCTTGCCGGAAAATTATGAAGAAAATTTAATCTATATGCTTCTAAAATTTTTTTATAAAGTATTTATAAACATAGATAAATACGAATTTCTCTGAAACAAAAAATAAGTCTTCAGTATTATTCTATAAAACCAGAAAAATTTGTACCCGACCGAAGTACTTCCAATCAAACGGTTGTCTCTTCCTCCAGAATTCTGATTACCTTGCAAGTGTATCATTGTAGTGTCAAAGTACCGTTAATTATGAATGGTACCAGCGTTACCGTTACTAATTTTTAAAAAGTGTCCAAAAAAGGGAATTTCAAAAATAAAGCCACCAAAAAAGTTATTTTATAAAAAAAGGGACCAACTGCTTCAATACCTAAAAAACCATTCAAATTTTGTTTATTTGATAAAAACAAAAATAAAAATATTTTAATCAGAACTACTAAATTCAATTTTCTTAATTGCAAAAATAAAGATTTATTCATAAAAATTGTTAAAATAAAATTATCTTTTTATTAATTAAACTTCTGCACTTTTGTACGAGGTTTTCACAAATCTAGAGCTGGAAGTATGGATTCAGAGGTGTTGACCTTAAGTCGGTTCAGATACTGTTATGAGTCAAAGTAAAAATATAAATTAGTATATAAATACCAATCAAATCTGTTTAATAATTTTCACTATCGGGTCCAAAAAGATATGACATTTGTTTTAAATAGTTGTTCATAAACCTTATTATTTGCTTTAGTTTTTAACAGTTTCAGTTCTTTTATAAATTATTCGGGGTCTTTTTTTACAACACTATATTGTGAAACAATCTCAAAATAATTAATTAATTCGTTGGAATTAATGTATAATGGGTGGAGATATTTCAAACAATTTAGTTTCTCGTCATTTAGTACACAGTCTCAAAAAGTCGCCATTTAATTGTCTTTTAAAAAAGGGAACAAAAAATGGCCAGATGATTGAAAAAGGGTCAATTGGGGACTAAGTTCGACAAACGGTAACGCTGAATGGTACACCATAACTTGTTTGTCGAAAGTCTCCAAATGGGTAAGGAAAATGTAAAAAGAATTTACATACCTAATCCTAGGAACATCAGTAACGTTGGTTTAGTCAGACCACAGGACGATCATAGGTAAAATGTTGTCCCTATGGACTATATACAGTAATACTGTTGTCCTAGTTTTGTTGATTGTGGTTTGTATTTAGTTTGCAAAGGTAGTGGGAAAATATTGTAATTCGTTTTAAACAAAATCTCTATTAATATTACTCCACCTAGCAATCATGGCAATCATGAATTTGTTTATTACATCGAAGAATGATCTTGTGGCTAGTTTTCGGTATTAAATTGTATTTAATTTTTAAAATTTTATTTTCTAATGGAATAATTAGTCTTTGTATACATATCTACCATATTTTTTTATTATTTAGCTAAATTTAATGGCATATACTTTTTAAATCTTTTACGTACAATATAAGATTAGAGCAGTTTATTCACGGACAAATTTACTACAGTAGTATAAGATGGCTCCATGTTTGTAAAGAATATAACCCAAAGATTTTCTGTGATAGCTGATTTTCTAAATTCTTGATACTTAGGGTGAGTTTTTGAATTGTAGAATCGGATAAAATGTAGCAAAGTGGAGAAGCATCTTATTGACATTGCAGTTTTATAAATAACGTGGTCTTTGATCGATTAAATCCTATTATGTTGGTTGTCCATTATTCCAAGATATACCTCTTGTAATTTATGGTTAAAAAATTTCCTCACAATAATGTCAAGTATTTCAGGAGTATATATTATTTTTAAAATGTTCATAGTACTCGTTAGAAAATGTGCCTTTGGTAATATTACGTTCTAGTATTCTCATTCTTTTTAAAGTGGTTGCAACAATCTGTACATACCAGCTTACTTTACAGTAGAATGTTCAGTTTTTTCCGAACCAAAAGTTTCATTATCCTCATAACCACTGTATGGAAATGACAATTGTTCATCGTCACTATTTGAAAGACATGTCATGATCCAATATCATTCTCTTCTTTTTGAGTTAATGTAAGGAATTGAAATGTAAACGATCTCTTTTGTAGCATAGGATAATGTCTATCCCCAAAATAGCTTTATATCAAGAGGTAATTTTTTGAACGTATTAGAAATTATTCTGTAACTTAATTTTCCTACCTGAATGCAGATCAATTATTCACAAATTTGAGCAATCTATGTTTTATTCTGACATCTGATACTTTTGATAACATAACGTGAATGTTTTTAGCATTATCGTACATGAATAAACAAAAATAATCATGTTTACAAAAAGAAAAAAAGTGTCAAAAGTAAATTTAGCGAACTTTCTCTATAAACGTATATTTTTCCTTGTTATCGTACCTCAATCGACTCAAAATTTATTTCATTAGATATTAGATATCAGTTATTGACATCATTATATTATTATATAATATAATAATATATATTACTCCAAATAAAACATATTGGACTCCAAAGCCAAATTTCGTCTGGACAGACCAAGATGATAATCATAAGGTAACCATGTTTCGACATCTGAAAAACCGATTCTTGTAATAAAAATACATGCGTCTCAATCAAAATGGAAAGACTGACATACAAATTATACAAATCTATCGGAATGTCTATTGATTATCATGCCGTTTTTGGTAGTGCAGTAATACCATTTTTAAAAATAAATATTTTTTTATTTTATATATTTTTGCAAAACATAAAAGGCACCCCTCCTATAACCGATTAAAAGTCTATATTCTAATTTGTCAAAATGTATTGTATTTGTCCTGTTTTTCCTTGAGCAGAGATGAATTTTTACCCTCAAACGTATCAAACGTTAATTTTCCGAGTTGAGAAGAATGTAGCTATTTTTTATATAAAAGTTAAAAATGTTACCAATTTAACTTCTTTTTAGCCTCTGAGTTTTAAAGATTTTATACCTCCATTTAAAGAATTAAAATATTCAATTCCTAACCCGGCCTGTACATATGGATTTGTTATACGTTACGATAGAAAGTGCATATAATTATTCGAAAAATAATTGCTTTTAAACAGAGTCGTATTCTAATAAAATTTTCATCTACAATTTGCCTAATGTAGTACGTTTATTCGATGTAAATTCATAAATATGTCACCTTTATACACAACAGACTTATATTCAATTAATTCGTTTGTTTACTCAAGTTTCTTTTTTTTTTTTAACAAAATAAGTAAATTTTTCTTTATAAATAATAAATTTAATTAAAAATTGATACAAGTAATACTTAAAAAAAAAAAACATTTTTAATAATTGATGTTGCTGTATTAGATATGTTTTGCAAGAAAAAAACAGAATTTTCCTAAATATAATAACAACAAAATTTATTCGAATTTCTTGCTTTCTTTCGTTTTTTCTTTTGCAATTTGCTTCTTGCTTTTTTATTGTTTTACATCCGTTACTTGAAACTTCATTTAAAATTCTTTTATTTCCGTAGTTGTTTGTTTTATTTTTTTTTTTTTATTTTTTGTTTTGTGTGTTTTTTTTCTTCTTTGCAATGGCTTCTCGATTTAAAAAAAAAAAGGAAAACAATATACAAAACTTAACTATTGACAATTCAATAGATGTTTTCCTATTTTCAACTTCCGGTGCTTTGTTTCCTACAATTGTTTTTTTTTTATATTTTTTTCTCCATTGATTAATGTTGATTTGTGTTTTGGTAAATTTGTTGAAAATTCATTCGAATCAATTGTTTTTCTGTGAGTTTGTTGATTTCTTGCCTTCATTTCACTTTATTTTAATATTTTATTTTCTTCCTTTTAGTTTCGAAAAGAGTGAAGGAAGAAATTAAATCTACAGCTTTATTTGTTTTAAACAAAGTGTAAAGGTCGTTTTTTATTTTTAATTTCAAGTGTGTTAACAACATTTAATAGACCTCAATTTATCTGAGATTCTTAGAAAGAAAAATTTAATGGAAGATAATCAATTCTAAGCAGATTGGATATAAATTGATATTAAATTGCAGCAGGTGATTTATTTATTTTATTTACTTCATTTATTATTAAATTTAATTTATTTATATTAATTTTAAGGCTTGCTTAATTTATTTTTTAGTGGTATTGCCGCCCCAAAAACATCATTATCATCTACTTGTTTAGGAAATACCACATTTTGTTTCTTTTGTTACTAAAGTGCAAAAATTAACCACACTAAATTATTATGTTAAAGCCAAATATAAACAGGCTGCTACGCTTATTGTTAGGTTAATGGAAAATTAATCTAAATAGCGACTAAATTTGTACATTTTGTATACCCCTCTCCAAAGCACAGCGCTTTGTTCCCATTTAACGAATCGGAAAAAATAGAGTAATTAATGTAGAAACATAAAACTTGGTACAGCAGTGTCTTATCTCCCATATTTTTCCTACAATTATAACCAGATTGCGACCAAAGTACGTTGACGTGTGTTTGTAATATCTTCATATGTGCCAAAGCTAAATCGGTTCAAGGATACGCCCACGCCATGTAAACCATGTGCACAAAGACCGGTGCTTTCTGTTTAAGCTAATTTATTGAAATTTTACAGCTAATTTCATGAGATTTAACACATATAATTACTTTGATACAAGGGCCAAGTATATTGAAATTGGTTATGATCGGTCCATTATTTCGCCTAGCATCCATACAAATGTCCTTCAGGATAGTGTTTGAAGGCTTGTAAATGTTATAAACATATTTACAATTTTAGTGAATTTCGGCATAAATAATCAGTGTGGAAATTTTTAGGAAGATCAGTCTATAGTTGGCAGTATCTCCCATATAACCCGCTTCTGAAAACAATTTTAACGTACATTAATTAAGTATAAAGTTAATAAGTTTTATGAAAGTAAAAAGTACTATACCAAATTTTATTAGAATTAATTTTCTTGAATAGCTCTATTCCTGTAATCGTCAAATTAACAGGTTTTAGTTAGAATTAGTTAGAAATTGTGAGAAAAACAACAAAAAACATATAAATTCTTAGTACGGAAACACTTTTCTGTAAATTCTAGCTAAAACTTGCAAGTTTGATAAGCAATGGAACAGAGCTTTTATTTGTCATATAAATGTTGTTCATAAATTATTTTGAAAAATTGTTTAAAAGTTTTTAAATATTAGAAATATATTAAAATATATTTAAATAAAAATTTCCGATAAAATGAAGTATCAAGAAAAACCACATGGAGAGAAAACAAGGTATGTGAACCATTTGGTTTTTGAATTTTAGTTTTTCAAAAACTAACTAGTTTTTCTTTTTTTTTGGTACAAATTGCATATTAACAATTTTCACATTTGGGATATAGGACATGTGAGTCTAGAGAGAGAAGTGGACCTAAAATTAAGTAAATATTTATAATTGCAAATCTAAAGAACTGTTACGATGACTCTTAAGATTTTTTTCATCAAGTTCCATAATTAAGATAAAAATAAGATAAATAAGTCTATGACGGACGGCAGCCCCTATATATATCTCTATATAGCTAATACCTTGAAGATCATTATATTTTGTGGCAAAAAATTCCAATTGAGATGAAAATAAGATGGGTAGGTCTCACGCGAGTAGAATGCTCCAACCATAGTAAATATTAATTACACTGGTAAAATTTTTCTATCTTAAATTAAGGTGAATTTTTTACAATTTTCCCTAACATCTTTTGTTTTTGAGTTAGCAGATGTAATAATATTCGTAACACCCATGATATGGCGAGAACCTTGAAACTATCATGACGACTGCTACTTCTGCGTTATGAAAATAAAAGGAATTAACCTGGAAATCGAGGTAAATCGTCATATCCTAACTTATCTTCTGCTCAACGACCTCAACTAAAATCACGAGAGGTACAACTCAGCACATCTAAATCTTCCGATAATACAAATCTCTGTGAACCCGAACGAAACACATCAAGTGAAGACTCTGATCCAAACTATAAATTTAGCCTTTCAGAATCTCAACGATTTACTCGGAAAGAATTAAAAGACTAGTTTAAAAGAAAAAATTGCTTACTCCGGAAACCAACATCATATTTTATCGTACAAGAGAAAGAAAGCTGTTACCGTATTTTTCTCATGAGAAGGATTTAGTTTTTTGTAACCATGTTGGTAGTATTTTGAAACATATGGGTTTAAAAAAGTACCAACCTAGTGATTGGCGTCTTTTCATAGACAGTAGCAAAAGAAGTTTAAAGTGTGTTTTGCTTCATAACGGTAGCAAGTACGGATCCATACCTATTGCACATTCGACGTCTTCAAAAGAAGAATACGAACATTTTTCTAAGGTCATGGAAAAAATTAAGTATCAAGACCACAATGGGTTATTTGTGTTGATCTGAAAATGGTTAACTTACCTTTAGGTGAACAAGGAGATATGTAAATTCGAATCCAAAGCTTGGAATTTACTTGCTTTGGTTATGAGTAATTTCCTAGGTAAAAAGAAATTTGTAACAGCATATGTTTAACATGAGCATAAGAATCCACTTCCTGCATACGCATTTAAAACGATTTTCGCAAAATATAGATAATTTTAGTGAGAAGCAGAATGAAAGATTTCAACAGGATCTTTGGACAATGGAAGAGCGTTATCAAGTGTGGTGGGACTCACATATGATGGACTATCGCTGGAGTTTGCAATGAGATCTACCTAAGGTTAAAATATATATTAATTTTTTGTCAAAATTATAAAACTGTATATTCCAAAAAGTAAAGCTGTTAGCAATCTCCCAGTATTTTCTTCAAAGTCAGAGCAGTAGAAATACTCAATAACACTAAAAAAAAATAAAATAAAATAAAAAATAATAATAAAAAAGGAAACAAGAATTAATTGACCCGTGTTATCGAATATATAATTAGCTCTAAAAGAAATGAAAATTGTGTGATCTATAAATTTGTATTTCTTGAGAAATTTTTTATTGATGATGGTTATATCAGATTTGGCCAAATAAAACCTTACTTGCTTCTTTTACATTTAGTTGCTGTAATTAAAAAGTAAGCGACAGAGAATTTCAAATCTATTGTCGATATGATCGATTTGAAATTATTTAAACAGACACCAAAATTAGTTTTTTTTTTCGAAAAAATTAATAAATTATTGAATTAATTTATATTTTAACTCAATTTATAGAAAAAAAGTATGAAACAACCAAGTGACAAACAAATTTATTTTAATTTTAGAAAAAATTGTGACAATAACAAAAATTTTTCTATTCTGGATTTTTTTGTATAAAATTTTGGCGATAGTTGTCACCAGTGTAGCCAGTTTAGCCTTTTCAAGGTTAAATCTAGCCTTTTTAATTTGCTTTTAGCCTCAAAATTTTCGATTTGGCTTCTAGCTTTTTTCTATCCTTTTTTGATTTTTAAAATTGCCTTAAAAAGGCTAAAATGTTAGTATTTGAATATTATTAGCAAATTGCTGCCAGAAAAATTACCCAAAGCAAATATAAAAAATTAACCGAATGAAAATTCAGAAAAATAAAATAAAACTTCCCAAAAATAAAAAATAGAATTTTCGCACAAAGAAGGTGATAAAATACCCAAATATTTACGAAAAATCACCCTCATATAATGTCAATTATGACATTTCTGGAATAAAATTAATACATTATATGATGAAATTTGTGGAAAAAATCAGCCATATTCAGAAAGAAAATAGCTTTAACTTTGGGTTGGGTTTTGGGTCTGGCCTAGATTAAAAAGGTTTTTTAAGAGGACGGCTTTTGGCCGGACATGGGTGTATTTCAAACCCCATTTTCGCTTAATCAATCTTTTTCTCAATAAGATGACCATTAACTTTAGTTTCTTATACATAACTATAATCGGCAAATTACCCAAATTATTAAAAATGTATTATCAAAACGAATTATAGCCCAAAAATTACAAAAAATCACCACAAAATGTTGGGCTGTTTTTCATAACCCAAAATTGCATGAGAATTTTTTGGGATATTTTTCTATATTTGGTTTGGGAAATTCTGCTTTGGGTCATTTTGCTAGTAGTCTTAAAAAATTCTTATGAAAGCGAAAATCACCCAAAATTTTATTATCTACATTTTTTTATATTATTTTTATATTATTTATTATTTTTTTTTTTTATTCTTTATTGTTTTTATATTGTTATTTTATTTATATTATTTTGTTATTTTTTCAAATTATAATATTTTGGTTATTGTTCATATTTTTAATAAATATTTTAATTGGGCTCATTGATATAATAAACAAGGTTTCATCAGAAATATTGTCTTAAGAAAATTTTTTGTTTATAACGGTTACTAGCTGTGCCATCACAACTCCATTTTATCAACAAAGTCACTTGTTTAAAATCAACATTTGTAGAAAGAAATGTATCCTTTAGTGCCAAACAAAGTCTCAAAACTGTATGATCAATCAATGATTGAAGATAGATTTCTGCAAATAACTCTGCTACAGTTATTTTTTCAGGATAACATAATTTTTTTGAACATTTTTATAGATTCATAAGAATGATACAATTTTGAGTTAATATGGAATATGTGTTCTCTTAACAATTGATAGTCATATCTATTATCATAGTGAATGCTTGATCGGCGGAAAGGCTCTTAGATTTATTTGAGCTCATTTTACTTTTTTGTATGAATTTACCCCTTTTTGGAGAAGCAACTATAAGTTCACCAACTATTGCAGTAGATGAACGTAAATCAATCTCAATTAGGTTTTATTCTTTTCGCTAACAGGCATCCTGAATTGATTTTATTAATTATTTTGTTTGAAAAATTTTTTATTGATTTAAAATCATTAGCTTTGTTTGAACTTGTACTAATATTTCCAGAAATAAACTCAATAACACTCAAAATTTTCTTGTTATTGTTGCAAGCAACCAAACATCAAAAATTTGTTGGTGAGAAATACGTTGACATATGATCAGTTATTGCTTTGCGAATAGAAAAGCAGCAAGTTGGATCAAAATTTCATTACTAATTTCGGAAGACTATATACCAGGAATTACAGAAGTGTGATTTAGATAACCGGACTTTGGGGCACATTGTAGTTTTTGTTCAATAGTAATTAATATAAAAAACAAGTAAGAAAGATATAGTCATTCAAGCCCGACCATATGTTACCCCACACCACTGTGCATGTACATCATTTAGGGTGATTCCCGAAAGTGGGCTTATATGAGAGCTATGATAAATTATGGAGCGAGTCTCATAAGAGCCATACTTATACAAAACTCCCTTATACCGAATTTTATTCAAATATTACTATATTTAAGGCATTTGCGATCGTTAAACCTCTATTCCGGGAGGACATTTGTATGGGGGCTGGGTGAAGTAATGCACTAATCAAAACCAATTTCAATAGGCTAAGTGCTAGTTTCATAAAAGTCTTACGTGCCAAATTTCATGGAATTATCTTCAAAATTGCGGCCTGTACTTCGTGCACAGGGTTTACATGTACAGCCAGCTAGCCGTCCAGACAGACAGACGGACGGTCATCGTTAGTTAGACTCAGAAAGTGATTCTGAGTCAATTGTTATACTTTAAGGTGGGTGTTGGATGATTTTTCCTGTTCGTTATAAACATCAGCACAAACGCATAATACCCCAACCACCTATGGTGGTGTGAGGTATAACAAAATAAATGACAAAAGAAAAATTGAAGATCGAAAGATCTCCAAGATTTTTTTTTTTTTTGAAGACCTTTCGCAAACTATTAATATTTTCTATGATAGACAACACATCAATCTTACAAATAAAAATAAAAATTTGTAAGGATCTTGCTTAAAATAAAAAGTGCTGTTCAAAGTATCGTTACTTAATAATGGCTAACATTTTTTAACAATTTTATGTTTCAGTTATCTGGAACTTTATTTTCAAAACTCGAAAAAAATTTAGAGGTTTTGCTAAATTACTAAAATCATACTCTTTGCATTGATGCAATTGTAATATGTGTCTGTGAAGTTTATTTAGTGATGTCAAACCTAATTGAGATTCTTGATTGTAGTAATATAAGTAATTTATTAAAAAATCCGAAGCTCGAATTGAAAGTTGCAGAGAAAGATCTAATCATTCAGAAAAAAATTATTTTATAGTCACCCTATTATAATATGAGATAAGCTATAGGGTATCAAAGTTTTCGACCTCGATCCTAAAAAAGATTTTAAGAGTTTTTGACTTCTACAGTTCACAGCCTATATATTTCAGTTCGATCCATTTAGTTTAGGTGATACAGATTTACTGCCATTGTTGCTTCTTTGCGCCGCATGTAAATACTGTGTATCAGAAATAAAATTAAGAGAAAAAATTAGTAGTTAGAAATGAAATTGATTTTAAGAATTGATGACATGTTTATTTAGATATTTGAAAGACATTATTTGAGCAAACATTTTTTTTTCTTTAATTGTATAAATTTATTAATGGTTGAAAATATACATATTGTGAAAAAATATAAAAGAAAATATATATATATGGCTTTGCTAATTCCTTTTCCTATCTTCAAAATACAGTTATTTTAAGGACAAATTAAAACGTTAACAATTTTTGTGTACCCCATTATTTTGAAAACCTATATACGTATGGTTTGTAGTAATAAATACTAATAAAATAAAAAAAATCCTTCAAAAATATATATGAATAAATGTTACAAAAGAAAAAAATCCTTGTCTGTAAAATCTCTAAATTTATGCATTGAAAACGAAAAAAAAAGAACCAACAATAAATACTTTGCGGCGGCATTTAATCAAGTTTATGGCGGTAACAAAAATAAACGAGCATTTTCCCCTTCCTCCCCTTACAAAATAAAAAGGGAACAATAAAAAAAATCAACTGCATATTGAAAACAAAATATATGTAAATTTATTCAAGAATACATTTTTTTCCACGAAAAGGAACTAAAAAAAATGTGAGCTAAAATGGCAACGTGAATTGACTTGTTGTGGACAATATCAGAGGGATACTTAAAATTCATCAGCTACAAATTTATGGATGAGTCGTGTTGTATATTTTTTGCCTTTTGTTTTGGCTTTTGCTGCATTCTATATCATATTGTTTCATTGGGTATTTATTGCTATATGGGTGTGTATGTAGTTGAAACGACAAAGCTTAACTCTTATTCGAATATGGTAATTTAAATAGCATTTTTTTCTGCAAGGTTTTTAGTACCAACTTGGTAAAAAAGAGAATAACATTTTCGAACATCTTTAATTTTGCTTCATTTCTATGGAAATAGGTTAACAGATTTTGTGAAATTTTTTATATTTTTACAGCCATGTATTGATGATGAATTTTAAAGGAATGTTTAAACCTGATATTAAATATTCCTTTTAATTTACTACGTCACCGAAAATTCAAAACAACTTAATATGATTCTTCATAACTTTACGCGGGTAACAAAAAGCCTTCTACATTCAAAATGAATTACCCTACAAACAAAATTTTTGAATTTTTACACCCTTAGATATCGTTATCTTTGGAGGCATAAGTCGAAAAATAATCATAAATTTTTAATTCACATCAAGAACGTCATAACTCAAAATAACTGGTTTTTAAGAAATCGCATTCAAAGTTTTTAAATGCCATTTAACTTAATAAGAAAATAAAATTTTCTTCTCAAGCGATGGCTATAAAAGATATGTATACGACATTTTTGCAGAAGATAAAGCTTGATATAACGCGTACTTCTACATTATTAACTCAGAAATGACGCTATGACGTTCTTAAATAAATGGGCGATATATATTTTGGTAAATTAAGCTACATTTCATCAAAAAAATTCCATTAAAAAATGTTTATGTTACGTTGTTTTGCATTTTAGGTGACGATATAATATCAACTAAAGTTTTGTTTTATTGAGGCCAAATTTTGCACAAATTTCCATTTTTTACTTTATAATTTAATCATAAATGTATACCAATAATTTTACTACTAATTTGGTTTGATTTGTACATTTAATCATTGTATACAAATTATAACAAGAAATCTAAATCAAATTTAACTTCTTTACTCAATTCATTAGGAAAGAAAAACGTGTGCCTAAGTACTCGTATAACATGAAATTAGTTTTTCATATTAGAAGAAGTTGTAGAAGTACATTATGTATATTTTATGAACTTCCCTTGACTGCAGAGCAACAAATTACAAGCTACTTAATAGTTTATGTTGTTATTGATGTTTCTAATGTTGCTTCTGGTGTATTATTCTAAGTCTTCTTATTCATCTACCAATCGGATTTATGGATAATGTACCCCATCATCAGGTCATTTTCATAGACATTCATAAGTCTAATATGAACCAAAAAAAAAAAAAAAAAGCACGCAGTATAAAAAGGAACACAATCTCTACTTAAAACACATTACAACCACTGTGTTAAATTATTTTAAGTTCCAACAAATCACTGCCACTAAGTAACTTCTACTGAGGGTTATAATGATGGTTGTTGGTTGTGGCCCATGGAAACAGAAAACATCAGAAGCAACAAAAACATTATGAGGCAATGGTGAAAAATAAAACTGATGCCACATATTTTCGACACTTTCCAAAACAGTCACGTAATGCCGTCAGTAATAATCACTAAACTTTTTGTATTTTTCGTCGTTTATTTTTTCTTCTCTGGCTTCATCAGAGGTTGCATGGAATGTTTTACTGTTAATGGGAGTCTAGTAACTTGTTTTTCGTTGTTGTTATTGCTAGAAACAAGCTTATAAATATTAAAGGTACCCGCATTAGTCATAGTAAGAGGCAGTACAATTCAGTAAACGTAAATATATTTACAAATATATGCAGTATTCTGGTTACAGCTAAAGAAGAAGAAAAAGTTGATCCAACACACATTAAATGAACTGAGTAAATTGTTAAGGGTATAGGCTGACTTTATTGGTTCTCTACTTAGCATTCCAAAAAATAATTCCTAAGCTGAACTATAAATATTTTTTGAAAATTCTAAAATTTTCCATGTTATATTATAACTGAGATATCTTGGAATATTGTGTGCAAATATGGCAAAATTCTTACGAATAAAATTATAATAAAATATAGTGATCAAAACATTTTTAACTGAGATCATATATAACATTTTCAATGATTTTTTTTGATTTTTGCTTTTTTGACTTCTCAAGAAGATTGCTTAATATTTTGGATTTGCACATATTCTTAGTTTTTTGTAATTTCTTAGCTTATTTACTGCATATATCTCACAATCGAAACCAACCCACACACATTAAAAAACATACAAAAGCTTATCTCCAGCTACCGTTTACCGTGCATGGACGATCAATAGAAGAAAAATGGTAATTCAAATCAAAGAGCACTTTTTGACACTGTTGTTCTCAGTTGTGTATTGTTTAGTTTATTAGTATTTTTTAGTTAATTAATTATTAAGATCTCTTAATTACTTATAAAACTAAAAACCAATGTCTGTCCGTCCGTCTGTTTATCCATGTTTAACATTTAATAAAGCTACATGTCGCAATTTTTAATATAATTTTATAAAATTTGGCTTTTTATGATACAAAAACGAACTCCTTTGAAGTTGATTGATGAAGGTTACTTTTTATAACATAGCCCCCATATAAATATCCTCCCAGAATGGGGTATCGATGCTAATAAATTTTTTAAATATTACATAATTCATCACATATAAAAGTTTGATATACTTTAAAAACCCATTTGATTTTATAAAATTAATTTTATAAAAACAAAAGTCCATAGCTCCCATATAAGCCCGAAAATCATTACAAAGATCATAAATTAGCATTAGACACTATGATTTTAAAAAGTATGAATTATAATTTCAAACTTTACAACAAGACCAGATCCACAATTAGGCTTAGGTTCCACATAAGAAACACTCCGAAAATAGGCTAAGCCCGAGTATAACATTCTTACAATCCTACACAGTAAAAATTATTGCCTTATATTTTTCAATTAAAAAATTTGTTTCATTTTACATAAAACATTAATTAATATATTCAAGCAAAATTAAAATACAAGAAATTGTAAAAATATAATCCAAGTAAGATTTTTTCTCATTTAAATTTTTAATTCATTCAATAATCTACTTCATTTATTTAATAAATTTTTTAATGGAAAAAAATTTTCTGTTTTTAATTTTTTACAGTTTTTTAATTGAATGAATTAATTTGGTGATTGTTAACTTTTTTTGTGTAGAAAATGTTGTCGGTGATATTTTAGAGTAGAAGTGGTGGACATTATTACATGACATACAAAAAAAAAAAAAAAAAAACTGAAAAGAATTCATAAAAACCACAGTAAATGCCTGAAGTGTGTGCAATCATTGTCACATTCATAAAGACTGTCACAAAATAGTTATACAGGGAAAGATTTGTAAGTCATCACATATTGTCCTTTATTCCTCCTTTTGGATCTTCTAAAAGTTCAAAATTAGGTTATTTATGAAAATATAAATATAAATAAATCCCAAAGGATCCAGATTTTATAATACGGTATCTTTAGCTGACATGGACAGGACTATTCTATGGTTTAAAAATAAAAATAAGATTTTCAAAAATAAATAATGCAAATAAAAGTAAATTTTATTATAAAACACATAGAGATTATATGGGAGTTTTAAAGTATCCACATATTGAATCCCATAGGTGCCAAGTTAGCTGGACAGAATCCTTATTTTGACATTACTGATTTAGAAACTGTTATAAAATATATGTTATGCATAGTAATCAACATTCACAATTTCCTTCGGAGTAACTTCAGAGCTCCCAATTTCTAAAATAATTTTTTAACTAAAAGAAACTCTATAAAAATAAATCTTGGGTATCAAGAAACTGTTTCACAAATTCAATGTTGACAGTTTAACGTTTTTAAGGCTAAAGCTAACGTCTTTATTTTGCTTTTAGCCTCAACATTTTTGTTTTAGCTTCTAGCTTTTTTCTAGCCTTTTCGCGAATTTTTAAAATTGCCATAAAAAGGCTAAAACATTTCAACAAAGAAGAAAATAATTTTTTATTTGCTTTTACAAATTTCATTTTTACAGAATCATCCATGTAAGGATTTTGTGTACTAATTCACATAAAAAATGTAATTTATTTACGTTTTAAAAAAATTTCGTCAGCTCCATTCTTCAAAATATATATAACAACTTATTATATGGATTTACTTAATCAATTATTATAATCATTTTTTAATAAACTTCGTTTATAAATATGATTAAAATAATATTTTAAAAGAAAATAGTCACCAAAAAATTATTGATCCAAAAGGAATTATAATTCAAAAATGACAAATCATTTCAAAACATTGTGCCATTTTACAAATGAGATATTTGTATAGGAATTCTGTGGGCGATTTTTCTTCGAATAATTTTGCCAACAGCCTCACATTTAGCCTTTAGCCATTTTTGAACTTTTCTTCTCTCATTCTGGCAACACTTCACAAATTATTATTACTACCGGTTCATATTAGACCCAAATTCTCATATTATCAATATGAAGGCTAAAAATCTAAATAATCATTTTGGTCCTGTAAAAAAAGTTGAAGATACAGGAATAAGCACATTGTTTATAGAAAACATGTAACGCATATATCCAGTTACTCGTATAATTTAAAACTAATTTGCTTGCAAATACGCGCAAATAACAAAAATTCCACTTTAGAGAAAGCAATTTATTCACAGGAAACCTTTCGTAAATAGGCCTAAATTAAATATATTTTTGAAAAAAAATCTTACGGTCTACCCCACGATATCGAACAAAATATTCATTCGACAAAATGTTTGGAAAACAATAACAAAATTTAAAATTTATTTGTTATTTTCCATATAAACTGTCGAAACGAATTTTTTGTTCTACATCGTGGGACAGGCCGTTAATATTTTTACGAAAAAATTTGATTTCAGTATAATATCATAGTGCTTCAAAGACTAATAATTATAAACATTATTATTAAGTTTTTAAAGCTACAGAAAATATTTCACTTTGGTGCATCGTTACACAGTTCTTTTTGCGAAATGTCAGATTTTTTTTTATTTTTTTAAATAAAAAGTTATTTAAAATATACAATCTATTTTCTCATTAAATATAATCATCCACAAATTTACTTTAGTCCAGCTAAATCATCAAAATCTCACACTGCACTGTGGGACAAAATCGAAACATTTTTTTGGAACTTTACTTATCGGCTGGTTGGATTTACTTAAAACACATCAGCATAGTAGAGGGGTGTACAAATTTAAGTTGGGAAGGGGGACCCAATAGCCCTCATAAGCAGAGATAAGGGGGCTCAAATTAAGGTACTTCTGACATAGAAAATTTGAACCGATAGCCAAATTTTTGTTTCTTACTCAATTTCAGAGATTTTTATTTAAAGCTGATAAGACCTATAAAAACCATGCCAAGTATGCAATTTATCTCTTATAGTTTTCAAATTATTTGTATCTAAAAATTCATCTGTCACAAATTTGCAAGAACTTGGTTCAATTTTCTCACATATAATTTAACATTTCCGACCCATTTAGCTAGATTTTTCTGTAGTTCTTAAAGAACAAAATTATCTAACGACTATACAAGATTTGAAGCCGAGTCCAAAAATAAAAGATTTTGTATTTTAAAATTGCAAAAATTAGGATTTTTTTTTCTGTAAATTATAATTTTCCTTAAGAACATATCAAGGGCCTGTATTTAAAACCATCTATCTCAGTATTTCATGAAATTGCGTTTTTGATGATATTATATTCCCTATAACACCGTACAATAACATTTTTCACATATGAAAGAAACAGTACACATGAAATCAGGGATAATTTATGATAGGACTGCATACTCAGTTTTTTATTTCGTGTTCGAAAATCCTTTTAAAGGGACTTTAAAATTTAAAAATTAATATTTTTTTATTAATTATTTTAATATATGTCACTTGTATCAACGTGGGCATCAAATGATGGAACAGGATTGAGAAATTCCAGCAAAATTATTTGTTTAAACTTTTGAGGCTCTTATAATGTCAATAATAATGCCCTTCAAGTATTTTGTCCTTCAATATTTTTGAGATATTCCAACAAATAATTTTGAAATTATAATAAGTTTAAACACATCACAAAATATTTTCTTAATCTCTCATTTCGTCTTTTTAACTTCAGCAGTTAAAATTTTATAAAAATTTAAAAAATGTGCTGCCAGTGTTTCTGTAAATTTTGTTTTCGTTATATATTGTGTAATTTTAAATATTATTTAATATTTATTGGCACAGTCATTTCCTTAGATGTAAGGATGAAACTACTTGAAAATTGTTCAAATCAGTCCATTATTTTATCTTGCCCCCATACAAATGATTTAAATAAAATTGTTTTAGTGATCATAATTATCTTAAATACGCGCATAATTTTATGAAAATTGGAAAGGGAATGTTTTATTTCGGTATTATTTGTACATCAAATTTTCAAGAGGTTGGACGCCTCCTCCCGAGAAATTTTTTATCTTGTATAAATAAATATGTTAGTATTGAAATAGAATTTGGTAGGATTATTTTGTATTTAAGTATAAATCATGCTATTAAATTTCTCAAAAATCGGTCACTAATTAACTATACCTCCCATACAACACCATTTCCAGAATGTTAATTTAAGACACATCAATGACATATAAATAACTTAATTTGTGATTTTATTTGCAACAATTAAAATTTATATAACTATAAATGGCACTGCCAAATTTCAAGAGGATCGGTCTATAATTTAACATAGTTTCCAATAAGATTCATTCCAGAAAACCACTGCGTATAAATTTCATAAAAATGTTAGCTTTTCAACTAAATTTGACATAAATAAGTTTTGTAGTTATAAACCGTAGTAGTAAGGATCGGTACATATATGATAATAGTTTTTGTATAAAGACCTATTTATGACAGCTTCTTTCCTGTTCATTACTCATAAAATGACATTAAATATAATATAAAAATCATAGCCTATTATATTTTCGAATTCTATAAATAATTATAAAATTATAAGTAATATATTTAAAGTTAAATAAATATACTCGTAAATACTGAACTTATTATCGCTTTAACTTTCAAATATATTTTGAAGTCATTCAAATAATGTTGTCATGTTACACATAACGTATGAATTACTCCAAAATTAGCTATATTGGTTTTACATACTCAATGTCTCACTAAACTGAAAATTAAATTTGTACGTTTATTCTAATTAATAAGTTTCAAATCCTTGTAAATATGAATTAAAATAATAAGGTTTGGTACTTGAAATTGGATATTGGCATCCTTAAAATATATTATTTTGGAAACGATTTGTTAGAAATTTTTAAGAATATTAAAGATTGAAATATTTGGACAACTTTTTGTGCAACTTTTATTTGGAATATTTTAATAAAGATTTATACGTTATAATGCCAAAATTCTCCTCTTTCGTTTCACTATATAATCTGAACTATAAAATATTAAAATTAACCTCATGCATTCTTCAAAACTTTAAAGTTCTTTAAAAAGGAAAAAATAATACAAAATGAAAAACTAAAAAAAACACAGTAATACTACCTATCTTAATTATATATCTTCACGTGGATGATACTCGTATATTCATATCTATGGTATACATTTTAAATAAAAATTCCTATGGTTTCCAATTTTATTAATTTTTTTGTATCCTTTTATCTTACAAAATAAATATTTTATTTTTATTTTTTAGTGCAAAACCATCTTTCTCTCTGAGTATTTTACAATTTAGATGTAACATATATAAATTCTGACTAACTTATGCATGCTGAATATGAATCTGCCCAAAAAAATGAAAACGGATCAA